>OZ005648.1:14436238-15636238 GCA_963930645.1 Salticus scenicus | reverse complement strand
AAAAATTATACACATATTACAGGTCACAATTTCACGAACTGTATAGGTTTTGGTGAATCTAACACTTCTATTTTTTTTTTTTTTTTTTTATTTATTTATTTATTTTTTTTTTTTACAGCACAGCAAATAATTCTGTATCATTATGGCCTATGGGGTGAAATTATTTAAAGTGCGACAGCATCTAAATGCCTTATCCGTTTGAGTGGAAAATTTATATACGAGTCATATCACACAAACTGAGGTCACCATCACACAAACTGTATAGATTTTCGTGACTAAAAATTGTTCATCATATTAAATTATTTAAAGTGTGATAGCTAGTAAATGCCTTATTCAAACGAACTGAAAATTTATATACATGTTATACGTCACCGTCACACGAACTTTATGAACTTTAGAGAATCTAGAATTTATGATTATTTTTACAGGGACGAAATGCAAATTTCTTTATCATTGTGGTATATAGGCTCAAATTTTAAAGTGCGATAGCGTCTAAATGCCTTATCCGATAAAGCTGAAAATTTATAAGTCACTGTTGCACTAACTATAAGCATTTTGGTGAATCTAGCATTTGTAGGTTTTTACAGGGACACAACGAAATATTCTTTATCATTATGATCTACGTGTTCGGTAAGATAGCATTAAATTAAACTTCGTGTACTATATAAAGAAAAATACTACTTAATATAATTTTCTCTTTTGTTTATTTAACAACTCCTCTTACTTTACTTTATCTACAAAACCGTTAATTACTCAATTTTTGGAATGTCGAGTGGAGTCACTCCAGATTTTTTTTTTTTTTTTTTTTTTAATAATGACCAAAAAATAAAAGAAGAAAAGAAAAAACATTAGATAAAGGAAAGAATATATTATATTTCAAATAAATAAGGAATCAAAAACCTCATCGCTTTTGACTTATAAAGAATGTAAAATTTTATTAAAAATGAAAAATTAATAAATGAATAATATAGGTAGAAATCATTTTATATTTTGCTTAAATTAATAAATAAATTTCATCATTTTATATATTTTTAATAATAAAAGCTGTATATAGTCTCTAAAGAAAATTGTGTTTTCAATATCTATTTCTAGATAAACATGCAATTTTCTATTCTTAAAGCACGCTGTTGATCTTATCGAATTTCGAAATAGTTAATTATGAAAAAGAAATTTGAATAATTATGATTTAAACATAATAATGATATAAACACTCATATATATGTTCTTTTTTAAATTCTTAATAATTATCATCTCATCAAGGTTTTACTTCCTGGTTTCTATGTATTAGAATGAATGATGAAATAATATAGCAATTTTACATATTTTTAATATGTTGATTAAAGTAATAAATACTCTCTTATTTTCTTTTTATTTATTTATTTATTTTATTTTTTTTAATAATAAATACTTGTATTTGAATCGCACTCGAAAGTAAATATTCCTTAAAAATTATATTAAGAATGACTTTCACGTTCTAATTAATAACATATTTTTAATTTTAGTTCATAGAGAAGCATAGAAATTAATATTTTTTGTTGGCTGTTATGTGCTTTTATAAAATTTTGAGGTATTTAAATGTGATAAAAAATATTTTGATTTAAAATTTAACAATAATAAATAATACATAATCAATAATAATTCTTAAGAAACATGTAAGCAAAATTAATTGAAATTTATAAAGAGTATTGTGTTTCATTTAAAAAGTATAATAAAAAATATCGCTAACAATGTTTCAACAACTATTTTTAAATTGTTATCGAATTTCGAAGAATTTAAAACTGATATATATATTTAAATATAGTAATGTAAATATAATATTTTGTAAATGAAAATTAAAATGATAATAATAATATATTCCACATATTTTATATAAAAATGAAATATAATATAGAAATTATATATTATAATTTTTGGAATTCTTCAAGAAATTTTTCAAATCTTATATGGATTTTGCTTTTCTAAAATTCATTTTCTGTTGATTAACGAAAAAAAAAAAAAAAAAATGTAAAATTTTATTAAAAATGAAATTATATGCTATTCTTATTTTTCCTTTTAATATTTTTTTTTTAATTAAAATTGAAATGAAATATCAAAATAGTAATAGTTTAATACACCTTTTCTTTATCTTTTAGAAAGACTGCTTTCCATTATAGTTTTTCATTAGCTTAAAGAAAAATTTTATATATTGATATTTTTCACATGGTCTTACTTTCTCAGAGAAATTTCAGATATATTTGCAAATGACTACGACGGAATGTAAAAAGCGTTAAAAGTGATAGTGAATGACTGAGAAATGAGAATACTCTACTAAAACGACCCCCGTTTTTTCTCCCCCATTTCTTTTTCTTCCTTGAAAATAAATCGAACAGAGAAACATACATTCACTATCCTATCAAAAGAGTGAGATGCTATCTGAGCTGTAACCAATTTCTAGTTATAAATTTTAGCTTTTTTGTGTGTGTTATAGCTAAACACTATAACACACACAAAAAAAGAGAAAGAAAAGAAAGATTCGCTTTTCCTAGTGTCCCCCTCTCTTTATTTTATTTTGAATGAGGGTATTTAAAAGTCGAAAGTGGTCACCAATACCCAGTGGCTCCAACATCTGGATATCTGATTATAGCCATCAGATAACAATTATTCAAGTTTCAACCAACAAAGATCGGTAAGCCCCCTGTTTCCTGTTTTTACGACTTCACTCAATAGGTGGTCTCAGTCGCTTTAGGGAAGAGTTTTGTTTACATTCTTCTAATAAGTTCAAAGAATGCCGTTTTATATCAGAAAGAAAGGAAGTAAAAATCTGACTGTGAATATGAGAGGGAGTAAAGTTTTAAAATGTTGAAAAACAACAAGTCTATATTCGAAAAGTATCGTAAAAAAGAAATTCTTATTCATATTTAGATTTATTCTTTGCGTTTATTTATTTTTATTTTATGTCTAAAAACTTAAAGTGTGCGAAATTGGTGCTTTTATTATTTATAATACATTTTTTTATTTAAAACACTTTCTAAATTAACTTAAATTGTCGTATAAATAAACTATTTGTAATAGTTGAACTCTGCTCAGATCCCCATCATATATTTGTTCTCATACATTTCTACTTTAGCTCATACTATGTACATGTTAAAAGATATGAAGTCTGTTTATCATTTGGCTCGATTGTAGAATGTAGTTCCTCAACTATTAGGATACCCTCCCGCCTTCCGCTTCAATATATTTATCCTATCCTAATTTGTTATTTAATTTTGTTTAGGTCAGTTTTATATTTCAGTTTTCATTCAATTCTATAGTATTTCCAATCCAATAATCTTCATATAGCAAGTGTTTGGGAAATATTGTCTTATTCTGCCATGTTTAGAAATTCGCAAATTTTGAATAATTTAGAAAGATTTCAAAGTGGAATGTCTATAGTCAAAAATGTTCATGATAGTGTCATAAATGATATTTTAAGGCTGGTCAGATAACTTTACGATTAAAATAATCCTCGTAATACACGTTTAATCGGTCGTTGTCGCAATATTTAAAATATAGCGTACTTATTTCCTATACATAATCCATTAAATTTTTAAACAATTGTTGATCCATTTTTGAGAATCATTCACATAAGATCATAGAGCATTGTTGCAAAATGAGTGCGAAACGAAAGAAATATATACATATTTTTAATTTAATTTGTAATATGTTATTTTAAGTTTTTGACATTAAAAAGAATTTTTAATTATATTACAAAGCTCAAAATGTGACATAAAAAAGAAATAGTGAAAATCCCCCCCTTGCCTCCCTTCAACTATATATCATTTACTATAATTTTAACAAAGATTATGTTATATTTATACACAGTTCCAAAGAAATAGTTCACATGGTGATATAAAAACAATCATTTCGCCCCTTTGCCCCCCACCCTCCAAGATATGTGTAACACTTTTGTAATTTTATTTCAATCTATAATAGAGTGGTATAAAAAATTCTCTTTTGCATCTACACAAACCCCTTGTCCCCTAAGCTATATATAACACTTATTATGATTTTCGTAAAGAATAAGTGAGAGTTATAATACGGAATATCGTTAAAATCGGTAACAAGATGATATTAAAAAGAAGAAAAAAAATTTCAGATCCCGAAGTATGTGTGACACTGCATTATTTGTCATAAACAGCAAGTGACTATTAGACAAAATTTCATTAAAATCAGTAAGGAGATATAAAAACAATTATTCTCTTTCAATATGCTCCTGGACCCCCTCCCCCCCCCCTTCCTCCAAGTATATACTAAGTGAAAGTGGTACCAATTTAATAGATTGAAATTTCTAAAAATATGTTATGAAAATCATTCTTAAAATTCATTAGTTGATGTTTATTGTTTTTGCGATTTGCAAATATCAAAAGTACCCTTTCTTCCGGTGCCCTTTTTTCCAGGTGCCCTTTTTTCTGGGCGCCCTTTTATCTGGTGCCCTTTTTACCAGTGCCTTTTATTACAAATGCCCTTTTTTCCGAGATCCATTTTTCCGAGTTATTTTCTTTTCTGTCCTTTTCTTCTTCTACTTTCCTTTTCATATTTCAGACAGAAATATTTAATATGAGTTTGAGCTTGAGTTGCTTTTTCACGCTCAAGTTCGTGTAAAAAACGAACTACGCTCAACTCAAGTTCATAATTTAAAAAACGAGCGAAGTTCAACTCAAAACTCAAAATTTTTGAGCTACGCTCACGAACGCGTTCAAATGAACGCGTTCGTGCACAACACTGATAATAACCAAGAATATGAATAACCTAATAATGAACATTAAAAACTGATGCAAGGTAACTGAGTTTGAGGAGTTGGTACTGGTTTGTGCTAGCAAAAAATTATATGTTATGTAAAATTTATAGTTTTATCACCTGTTATACATAAGAAAGAATTTTATGGGAAAAATAAAATGTTTTTGGTATGTTAATTTTTTAAAAATATTTTTATGTTTGAATGTTAAAAATCTGCATTAAACATTAAATAAAATTTAAAATATAATGAAGCACTTTACACATAATTAATTAAATATAAAAACCTTTAAATGTACCTCATGTTACGTCGTTAATATTTTCATCTGGGCACCCAGACATTTTCAAACGATCTTCATCTGTGCCGGATCTCTTTGAGTTGTGGTCTTTTATAGATTCCATAAGTTGATTCCACATCCGGTTAGGGGCCATAGCGTAAATATTCCTATAAAACCTAACCCAAATATGTGTAAATATCCCTATAAAACCTAACCCAAATATTTTTCAACTAATACGTGATGGCAAAGACCCCCATCCCCCCTTTGGAAACTGCCGGAATTTATCAAATAACGTACACAAATAACCAAGACAATAAACCAGGTTCATACATCGGTGTAACGAAAAGAAAGATTAAAACCAGACTCAAAGAACATAAAAACGAAATCAAAACAGGAAAAATAAATGCAGCTTTAGCTAAAACTTTCGATAATGAAGAAATTATAATAAATTTTGAAAAAACTATAATTACGCAATGTTTAGAGAAGCCATAGAAATCGCAACAACGCCGGATGTTTGCAATGACAATGACGCAATGGCCCCTAACCGGATGTGGAATCAACTTATGGAATCTATAAAAGACCACAACTCAAAGAGATCCGGCACAGATGAAGATCGTTTGAAAATGTCTGGGCGCCCAGATGAAAATATTAACGACATAGCATGAGGTACATTTAAAGGTTTTTATATTTAATTAATTATCTGCATTAAATTTCAGCATTCAAATATAAAAATATTTCTTAAAAGTTACCTAATTTATTAATCAATTCACAAAGTAATACCCAAATATGTTTAGACTATATCGTTAAACTATGATAATGTAAAATTTAGGGGAGAAAATTAAAAATCGGCTAGCAGAAGGCATTTAAAAAAAAAAAATTCCAAAAAATTAAAAATGTCCTTTAAATCAAAGTTTTTCAGAAATTTTAATGTACATAATATTGTTATATTTGAATGCATACATACGCAAATTTTTATAATTTTAAGACAGCAATTTACAAAAAAGATTTATAATTCACTATCTATTAATAAGTTTGATCTCTTTGAAATAACTTTAAGCATATTAAACTTACCGAACTGAAAGAGTAAAATCACCAGGATTTGATTTACTAGGGCGAGCCAAGAAACTTCCGTCAAGTCCACGGTCAGTTAACATCTTTTCTGCTTCGACACCAGAGATATTAGGATGGAACCATCGGCTATGACTGATGTTAAAAACATTTTAATATGACATTAAAAAAGAACAAACTAATGCAAAAAAGCTGTTTTAAAGAAATATTTTTGGTACTTATATTATTGCAATAAGGTCAAAAACACAAATTTTATATAAATTGTCAAATTGACGTTATATGATGTTTAAATGATGACAATTCCTCCTGACAACAACTCCTGGCACACCACTGTCACAAATATAATTGTATTTAAAGACCAACTATTAATTTGAATGCCTATGTATTGCTGGATAATACTTTTTCACTAGGACTAGGCAATGTTGAAAATCCTACATCGCAATATATAATCAGCTTTATATCGCGATTTAACGATATATCGCTATTAGAAAATCTATTAACATTTTAGGATGTTTTAACTTTAATGCATATAACATTACATATACTAGTATATTTAAATTAAAAACATTTTAGAAAAATACTTTTACAAAAGTGTTTTACTTTGATTTAAAATATATATATATTCTATAAAATTATTAAAAACAACTTAAATCTTTCTAAAACTCAAAAAGTGAAGTAAGTCGTCACTTGATAGATTCCCTTTCTATTTGAAATATCAATTATTTAAATAAATAAATCTAGCCCCATACAGATTTTCCTCATATAAAAATTAATACTAAGCCAATAATGCTATGCCATAAAACACCAATCAAAATTTATGTCATAAAACAAAAAGCAGTCAAGATTTTAGCATGCAACAAAACATGCAATGATATAGAGCCCACAGAAATTCATGCAAAATGCCTGGAAGGGAGAAGCGACCAGGAGTCAGTGGCTTACAAAGTAGTTCATATGCATGACTGAAAGTGCTAGGTGAAAGAACAAAAGGTATTATAGTTTTTTAATGATAGAAGGTCTTCCTTTAAAGTTTTCATTACAAAAATGTGAACCACTTCTTCAAAAGGTTTTGCTTTATTGTCCTATATGAGGACAGGGTTCATACTCATATATGGGAAAAAAATTCCCTGAGTTCCCAGACAATTTTCACGATAATATTAGTGACATATTACAAGAAATGCTCCTCTAGACAGGACAAAATACATAGCTACTTCCACTGTATGGTGTCATATTACTGTCGACCATGATAGAAATTCAGGTAGAAATCATTGTTTATATGCGTATTTTCACAATACTTAATCAAATGAATTTTGATATAAAGCTAAACAAGAAAAATATAACTTGAGAGAAAGAAAATATTCCTTTTTCCAGGTTTTATAACCAATTTTCCCTGACTTTTAATGAAAATCTTTATTTTTCCTGAGTTTTCCCTGACTTTTTTTAACAAATTCCAAATTCCCTGAGTATTCCCTGATGAGTATGAACCCTGGAGGATTTGATTGCATTGCAATTCAAAATATAAAAAGCTTAAAAATAAGCATATTTCATCAACCAATTCCAAATTCCCTGAGTATTCCCTGATGAGTATGAACCCTGGAGGATTTGATTGCATTGCAATTCAAAATATAAAAAGCTTAAAAATAAGCATATTTCATCAACCCTTTAAGCACTAAGCCCGTCTTTTTCTGTCATGCATAGTCAAAATAAAAGGCTGGTGTGGCTAAATTTTGAAATATATGTTGTTGTTTTTTCGAGAAAATAAGATTAATTAATATGTGTAGTATATAATATTAAATTCTCATATTTGTACTGTGCATAGTATTAATTGTATAAATCATTAAATAGATACAGTCGGTAGCAAAAGTGTCCGAACACTAGCAAAATGTCCTATGTAAAAAAAGTACACTTCATATGGTTTTGTTAAATAAATCCTTATTGAATCATGTTCTTAGACTGACTAAGACAGGTTTCGACAAGGATTTACTTAACAAAACCGTATGAAGTGTACTTTTTTTTACATAGGAATTTTTGCTAGTGTTCGGACACGTTTGTTACCGACTGTACATTGAAAAACGGCTAACGCTGAAAGGGTTAATAATTGAAAATTTATAAAACCATATATAAAAAAACATACAAATACCTTACACTATTAAAATTGAGTAATTATAGCAACTATTAAAATTGAGTAATTATAGCAGAATAAGAAAAAAAAAAAAAAAAAAAAAATGGAATAGTGTATAAGAAATAGGCACAACTTTAGTATGGGGATGCCCCCTCACCCTCTTTTTTTTTTTATGACTTTAATATTTTTTGCCGTTTTGGCAATCAATTGAAATGACTATCGTAATTCTATAAATTATACAGACCTTGGCAAAATACGTCCAAGCTACAGTCGGTAACAAAAGTCTCCAAACACTAGCAAAAATTCCTATGAAAAAAAAGTACACTTAATACAGTTCTGTTAAATAAATCCTTGTTGAATCCTGTTCTTAGTCAGTCTAAAAACAGGGTTTGACAAGGATTTGTTTAACAAAACTGTATTAAGTGTACATTTTTTATATAGGAATTTTTGCTAGTGTTCGGAGACTTTTGTTACCGACTGTAATTTGGTGTCAAATTTGAAAGCTCGCCAAAGGAAGGGGCTGGCTCCCATACTAAAGCTGTGCCAAATATTTAATTCCTAATACAATAAGGGGTGGAGACATATCTGAAAATCAGTTGAAATTGCATAACAACTTTAAATATAAAACATTAAAGGAATATACACATTTTTAAGTAGCAGACATGCTTTGAACTTCAGGGTTTCCATTAAAGCGCAAAATTATGAGAATTTAGCTTATTTTATTAATTTTTTTTCTTCTCTCACATAAAATATTTTACATTGACAGAAATTAAAGCACATTTCGATTTCTGGGATCAATTCTAAAAAATTTTTGACCTGAAATCGTCATTCATAAAAATCGACAATCTTGAAATAAATCTTTCACAAAAAACAGCAAATCTAAACATTTACATATCTTTTACAAAAATTGAAGGATTTCAAATAGCATTAAGAAAAAAAATAAACAAAAATAAAAATTACATATTTTGATGATCAGCTGCAGAAATATACAGTATTTCTGCAGAAATACTGTATAATTTATTTAAAGTATTTCTAAGAAATATACAGTATTTCTGCATTAAAACAGACAAATGAACAGAAAACTTTTTTAATTTTAGGTATCTTGTAATTTAGGTTTTAAAAAACGTAAGTTTCATCAATTAGTGGCACAGTCAGTGATGAACTGATAAGCAGTAAAAAAATTTGACATATTTGAGCAAATAATTGTGATTAAATTCAAGTTTTACCAATGAGCTGTAAAATTAGACATTATTAGACACAGTTTATAATAATTCACAAAAAAAAAAAAAAAAAAATTAAGTACATTTCTGTTCTCACATTCTTTTTAGAAATCTCACTTTGTTTCTCAGTAAGGGTGAGAAAATTCTCACCCAATTTTTTCCTATAATGAGAACCTGAACTTGATTATTCAACAAGGTAAAAAACATTAGATAATGATAGAATATATCAACAGGAGAAAATATAGACAGACGGATATTTACATGTGTGTGATAATTTAATACCAACAAAAAATATTATATGGTTAAATTATACTTCAATGATTAAATTTGTCATCCGATTGGATTCTGATAAATACATTCATGCTTTTCGTGGGTAAAAATATTAATTATGGTCACAAATGACAGTATTGTGATCATAAATATAAGTATTTCAATAATAAATATTAAAACCCTACTTCATTCATACTCAATGACAGATATATTTCTTTCTCAGTACTCATTTAAGTGTATACTATGGGCCATCCCATTAATAAAAATAAAATATGAAAGTGTCAAGAAGTTAATCGTTGATTTGTACGCAAATTCATTTGAAGAAATATAAAAATGGAACTCTACTTTTTCTTTTTCTTTATTTTATTTATACATGCCGACTCACCTTCTTGTACCCATTACAAATTAGTGTTAAAATTATGAAATTTAAAATGGTAGATTATTAAAATAAAGAATTAATTAGTGTAAAGTCATTTGATGAAAGTGGAAAAACAGGTAAATGGTACCCATCTAACAAATTTAAAAATTCATAATATAAATAATAAATAAATTCACATGCATCTCGAGGACCGACAAGCCAGTAAATTATTATTTATTTATTTAGCTTTTTCTGTGTAAGTAGCGCCATCTGATGCATGGCGTACTTGATCAATTTGGCGTGTTCATTTCGCCGAAAGCAGGAGCGCTCGTCTGCTATCAGCGTTTGTAATGATCGATAGATGGCGCTTTCCCAACTGCAGTTGTTACTAAATATAATAGCCACACGTGTATTTATTAGTGTACTTTCTTGTTGTTCTATCATTGTTTCAGCGTGAAAGCTTTCAGTGGTGTGATAATTTCACCTTAGCCCACCAGAGGGCGAGCATTTCATTACAATCGCGGATTATTTTCACATTTTAGTTTCACATTGTTTACGTAAATATTTTCTGAAAAATAATAGTACTAAAATTTGTTGATAATAATTAAATATTTCACATGTCATTACGGGGACTCTCTAGTTATCGTCCTCATTAATTAATACAAATTTTCTAATTCCGTCTTCACATTCTAAAAATTCACAATTGTTACGAACTTTTTGAATGTGAAAACTGAATTTTAAAATATGTATTAATTATTAAGGGGTTATAAGGGGGATTTAGAGAATTCCTTTAATAAAAAGTTTGATTTATTTTCTGATTTACGATAGAAAAAGAAAACATTATCCGCGATTGTAATGAAATGCTCGCCCTCTGGTGGGCTAAGGTTCAATTACAATAAACATGGTTTAATTGGAATTCCATACAGCCGCCATTGCTTGCCGATATTTAGTTTCACATATATTTATTGAATAAAAATGAATAAATACGGTAAAAAAGATAACACATACTGTTGTGTGCTACAATCTAACTCCAAAGGATCAGGAAATCCAGAATTGAGCTTCCATTTATTTCCAAATGACAAATTTAAAATTTCAGTTGCTTCGGCTAATGGAAGTAAAGAATGAATCCGATGATTTGAAACTAATATTTGTTCAACTTCAGTTAAAAATCTACTTCCGATCGAACTTTGAATAAACTGAAGTATTTTTTCCAAAAGCAATCAATTTTCCATAATGTAATGGCGGAGAAATTATAGTACGAATATTAAGTAGAATAACATAAAGAACACTAATGGAACACACGTGGCAATGTTTACTAACAACTGCAGTGTTGAGAAAGCGCCATCTATCGATCATTACAATCGCGGATAGAAAAAAAATTATATTTTTGTAAAAAAAAAAAAAAAAAAAAAAAAAAAAAAATGAATAAAACCGACTTCAAAAAGCAACTATTATCCAGACAACGCTAACACTGCAATTAATCATCACAACACATAACTTTTGAAGTCGGCGCAAAATTAAATAAAATTTGATTCTTTTTTCACAGATTTGGTTTTATACCGATAGCTAAGGTGACCAGCATTTTTAATGGAAAAAGAGGACAAATTACGCATTATCCTCTATTTAAAAAAAAAAAAAATAATAATAATAAAATAAAATAAATAAATAGAGAACATTCAATTTTGAAAAAGAGGACACAAAATTGAGTGAAAATGATTATAAAAAATGATTGAAAAGCTACTTTGCTCCAGTGGTGAATCTACCAAGTAATATTTTAATTTTTTTTTTAAATATTCCCCCCCCCCCCATATGAGGAATTTGGATTAGTACATCTCAATTTAAGTTAATGATTTATGGATGCGAGAGGAAAACCCATAAAGTTTTATACGCATAGATTACAGTGAACAGTATAGATTTTCTAAAAATTTTGTTATTAAATTTTGCTATAGACAAAAACTTTTTTTACAGTTCTTTCATACGGCTATAACAAAAGTTTGAAGACATTTTTTATCAAAATAATAATCATCTAAATAAATAAAGAGAAGTATCTGTGTGTGTGTGTGTCTGTGCTCTGGTGCGAACACTACTGATCGCAGAGCTACAAAACTTGGCAGATGGATACCTGGGATCCTATAGGTGTGCACCTCATCGAGATTTTTTCAAATTTCTAATTTAAATTTTTAAACTTATTATTATTATTATTATTATTTTCAGTTTTAAATATTGGCTTCATGTTCTATTTTTCTAAAGCTTATTCTTTCAATTCAATCGTCTGCATATTTTAGCAACGGCTATCCGCGTTTGTTGTAATGATCGATAGATGGCGCTTTTTCAGCTCTTGTTGTTAGTAAATATTACAGCCACGTGTATCTATTTTTGTTCTTTTTGTTATTCTACTTAATATTCGTACTATAATTTCTCTGCCATTATATCATGGAAAATTGATTGCTTTTGGAAAAAAATATTTCAGTTTATTCAAAGTTCGATCGGAAGTAGATTTTTAACTGAAGCTGAACAAATATTAGTTTCAAATCATCTGATTAATTCTTTACTTCCATTAGCCGAAGCAACTGAAATTTTAAATTTGTCATTTGGAAATAAATGGAAGCTTAATTCTGGATTTCTTGGTCCTTTGGAGTTACACTGGAGCACACAACAGTATGTGTTATCTTTTTTACCGGATTTATTTATTTTTATTCAATAAATATATGTGAAACTAAACATCGACATGCAATGGCGGCTGGATGGAAGCCGAATTAAAGCATGTTTATTGTAATTTCACCTTAGCCCACCAGAGGGCGAGCATTTCATTACAATCGCGGATTACGTTATTCATTTTTTATTTATTTAATTAATTCATTTGAAGGTGAAATCTTTTCTGTTTTTATTTCTTTTAATTTATTATATTTATTGAAAATCAAAGGATAATGCAGTAGGAAAAATTGAATATATTAAATTTTAAATTTAAAAACGTTTCTATAACAATTATGTTTATGTACTTAATAATTTTTACTGTACAACAACTTTTTATTTTTCATTTTTTAAATTAATTCGTTTCAAAGAAAAATCTTTTTTTTTTTTTTTTTTTTCTTAATTTATAGTATTTTTCGGGGGGGGGGGGGGATAGGTAGCATATAGTAGGAAAGATTAACCTGATTAAAATTTAAGTTTAATTAAAATTTATTCGTTTTTTATTCATTTAATTCATTTTAAAAGAAAATCTATTTTATTTATTATATTGGTCGGAATCAAATCGCAATACAGTGTAAAGAGCTCGAGCTATAAAATACATGTTTAAAAAAGTAAAATTGTATTTAGTAGATGCTGAGACGCAGTCATCTTTAAAATCGTAGTACTTAAATAATAGCAGATCCACCTGTCGTCGAGAAATACACAAAATGAAGTGCCCGGGAAGCGCTTATCCAAAACGTACTCTTAATCAAGTAGGTGGGGAAATCAAACAGTTTCATTGGTTCCCTCCTGTGAGACCATCTCACGACGAAGCGAAATTCTCCTCCCATATGACCGCGACGGAAAAAAAAAAAAAAAAAAAGAAGCGCAACTTACAGTAATCTTTTTAACTAAAGAAATTCTTTATTTAATATCAATAACATCCTGTCTGTTTCATTTCAGTGAGCTGATGCAAAAAATTATAGTTCTGTAAGAAAAATCATTTAGGAATTGGAAATATTTCTGCCTGGCAATTAAACATTAATAGAACAATAATCTTATTAAATATAAGTAAAAAAGATATTTGTTTTAATAACTCATTACTGAAAAAATTTGACAGATGCTATTTTTTGTACAACCTTCAATAATTAAAATGAGGGTCATTTATTTATTTTATGAATATATACAAGAGAATTTTAAGTTATTAACTTTTAATTTTTTCTGTATTTACAGAAGTCATTTACTTACTGTTAAAGTAAAAAATATCAACAATGATACATAATAATAATTATCAAAGTTTTTTATAATTTCGAAGGAATTTTTTTCGTAATATAAATATACAAATTCTTATAGTTTGAAATATATACAACAAAAAGCAATATTTTCAAATGTATGTGCAGTCGGTAACAAAAGCATCCGAACACTAGCAAAAATTCCCATGTAAAAAAAGTACAGTTAATACTGTTTTGTTAAATAAATCCTTGTCGAATCCTGTTCTTAGACTGACTAAGAACATGATTCGATATTGTATCTCTGAATGAAGTACGTAATTCAAGAAATAAAATAAAATAAAAATGGCTTTTCTATCCAATAAATAAGTTCTAGAAATATTTCTAGCAGCTGTGATGCTTGACCAATAGACTTCACTACTTAAAATTATCCTTTTTTTTTTTTTCCAGAAAATTTTTTACTTTGAAATAAGAGGGATTTCGCAAATAGTTTTTGTTTATTATGTATTTACACGTTTTAGGTTGTACAATGCACAAATAGATAAACTTGATACGATTTTTAAATATATGATAAAAACCAACCTTTTTAAATGTATTACATAAAATACTAGCAGGCTTTGCCCGCTTCGCTCGTCACTATATTTAAATGAATTGAAAAAAGAATCTATTTTTTATACCGTTCTACAAATTAAATCTAAAAAGAAAATACAGTGAAATTGCTTAAAAACTTCGCTTCGGGCCCTCGCTGACTTCGGCAGAGACTTCTTCACCGCAACGTTTTGGTACTGGATAATTTAATTTAATTTATAGAAATGTCAATAATACAGGAAAAACTGCATTAGTCTTATATATATATATATATAATAAACAGAACGGAAAACGCATAATATAGCGATATTTTGTATAATTAGATCAATTAAAAAAAAAAAAGAATGCTTTTCCTTTTTTTCCCACTTGCATTACAAAAATATTTAAAATAAAATTGAGAAAAATTGTGCAAAAAAATTGAAAGAGCTTGGACCTCTTGGCGGAATTTGAAATTTGGCACTGAAGTAGCTCGAACGTTTCTCGCCAAAATGTACTTATGCATTTGCGATACCCATATCAACTCATCCGAAATGACAACAAAATTATAAATAATTATAAGATTAAAAAAAAAAAAAAAAAAAAACTTTTTATATACCATGTTTTTAAATTTTCTGTTGAACCTTATAGCTATAGAACTTCATTAGCACTTTATCAATGTGTAGAAAATTTTAAAGCGATAATGACGTCAATTTTTGTAGATGCATAATTTAATTTTTAACAATTTTTTAATGTTCAGGTTTAATTAAATGTCTTTATTTTTATGTCGAAAGAAAATGAACTCGTATTTATTTTATTTTATTTTATTGTTTTGGCAACTATTAAATTATAACGAATATTTATTTTCATATTTTAATTAATTAAAAGAAAACTTTGCAACGTAATATCTTTAATAACTTGATGTATATAGTGTCCACACAAAAAATGAACAATTTTTAGAGGGTTTTTTTTTTTTTTTTTTTTTTTTTTCAAGTTGTAACATCTATGCAGTATCTTTTAAAAAAATTTCATCAGTTTATACTAAAAAAAAAAAAAAAAGTCCAACTTTCATCACCAAAGTAGCTAAGTCTAGACCGTTCAAAAATAGGAGTGGTCCACCCGGATGTGTTCCCGACAAACTCTTTGCTTTATTTATAAGATTGAATCTGTCAGCCTCACTCTCTTACAAAACTCAAGAAATAAAAATTAATTAAAATTATTCTATGCAATAATAAATTAGAGAATTATTTTCAGTAACTTCAATAGTTTCTCAACACACTAGACATATATCTAAAACCAGCAATTCCTCCCCCCCCCCCTTTTTTTTTAAATATGAAATTTTACAATACAAGCAAAGGAAATTTATAAATAAATATTTTACCTGGTTTATACGTTTTAAATTGCACAATGCACATAGAAAAATAAACGCGCTTAGCCAACCCCTTCAACTGCGTTATTTGAAAAAAGAAAAACAATTAATACTTATGTGTATCAGGACGGTTCTTGTAATAATAACCTATAACATGCTTACCAATTTATATTTTGATCGAATATTGAGTTTAAACAATTCAAATAATTCGAGTCCATATTATGTAATGATAACGAATTTCTTCTTGAATCTCTGCACTAGAACTATAAACATTATATTCATTAAAATTCTATACAGTTCGTGCGGCAATGTCTTATAATATACTTAACAATTTTCAGCTCATTGGAACGAAGCGTACACCATGATGATAAAGAATTATTCTTTGTGTTATTGTTAAAAATAAATAAATAAATAAATAATAAAGCTATATTTATTAAAATCTATTCATTTCGTGTGGGACAACGATCTATAACATACGTACAACTTTCAATTCATTTAAACAAAGCGATTAGAGGCTATCGAACTTTCGTAATTTGATCCCATAGGCCATAATGATAAACAATTATTCTTTGTGTTATTGTAAAAAAACTGTAAGAGGTAAATTCCTCAAAGTCGATACAGTTCGCGCGACGGTGGCCTATAACATACCCACAAGCTTTCAGGGGATTCGAATGAAACACTTACACGTTATCGTGTTCGCTCACATCCATACATACATACATCAACGTAAAAACAGCAAAAATAAATTCAGGAGACCTCAAAGCATATGGATACATCAAAATCACCACAAATACTTATGTACATCACGATAAAAATAAGAAATAAAATAATTGAAGAGACCTAAAAACGTATAGCTACATCAAAAACACACACATAATTATATACACCGCGGTAAAAATACCCAAAATTATGCAGGAGACCCAAAATGTATAGATAACAGTCGGTAACAAAAGTACACTTCATACTGTTTTGTTAAATACATCCGTATCGAATCATGTTCTTACACTGACTAAGAACAGGATTCGACAAGGATTTATTTAACAAAACCGTATGAAGTGTACTTTTTTTACATAGGAATTTTTGCTAGTGTTCGGACACTTTTGTTACCGACTGTACATCAAAACCTCATAGTCAAATTTTTTTTATGATTACAGTACTTTCCTTACATAATATATATTCAGAAAGTTAAAAAAGAAAATGTTTTCTGAAAACATCTAGGAAATGTAAATTATGACCGAAAATTATCTATAACTTAAAGTTATAAACTTGTCTGTCATTCTAGTACGTGCAGTGTCTAATTTTATCTTCACTATTGAATAACATTCAACACCACAGGAAAAAATAAATAAATGTTAACAATTGAAAACTCTCTTATATAATAATAATAATAATAACGCTCCTTTTAAATCTTGAAGATTGTACAAAAAATAGCATCTGTCAAATTTTTTCAGTAATGAGTAATTAAAACCAATATCTTTTTATTCTTTTATTTAATATTATTATACTATAATGTTTACTTGCCGCCAGACAGAAATATTTCCAATTCCTAATTGATTTTTCATACAGTACTATAACTTTTTGCATCATCCCTCTGAAATGCAACAAGTAGGATGTTATTGGTATTAAATAAAAAATTTCTTTAGTTTAAATTTCACTGCAAATTACATTTCTTCTTCTTCTTTTTTTTTTTTTTTTCTCACCGCGTTCTTATGGGAGAATAATTTCGTCTCGTAGTGGAATGGTCTCACAGGAAGGAACCAATGAAACTGTTTATTTTTTTTCCGTACTTGAATAGGAGTACAATTTGGGTAAGTGGTGCTTCCCGGCCGGTACGCAGGCGTGCCACAGCGTTTTCTCGTTCACACCCGACTGTCACACATTTGTGCCAGCGTCCAAGAATGTTTTAAAAACTATATTTTTTCGCCCAAGATGACATTGTATATCGATAGGATTTGAGATATATGTAGATTTGACCTTCTACTTGAATTAAGAGTAACATCACTCCCATGCACGTATATTTTGATTATATAAACGTAAGGAAAAAGGAATGTTTCTGAATCGCATGCTTTATGACTGCTCTTTAAATGAACATCTGGATTTTTATTTTAGTAAGTAGGCAGTTTTATTTTCTCTAGAAGTTGGGTATTTGAGTTTGTAGTGCAGTTTTTAATCGATAAGTAGATCTTGTAGAGACTTTTTTCTGTTTTATCATTACAATGTCGAACCATAGCCTCCTAAACTAGATGCATGTCGCGTGGCTCGGAAACTTGGCAACAGTTGAAGCGGTAGACAGAGCTACCTGGTACAGATTGCGTGACTCCAAAAAATTTTAAACGTGAGATATGATATACAGTCGGTAACAAAAGTGTCCGAACACTAGCAAAAATTCCTATGTAAAACAAGTACACTTAAATTTGTTTTGTTAAATAAATCCTTGTCGAATCCTGTTCTTAGTCAGTCTGAGAACATGATTCGATAAGGATTTATTTAACAAAACTGTGTGAAGTGTACTTTTTTTACATAGGAATTTTTGCTAGTGTTCGGACACTTTTGTTACCGACTGTATATCATATCTCACTTTAAAAAATTTTTGGAGTCACGCAATCTGTACCAGGTAGCGCTGTCTACCGCTTCAACTGTTACCAAGTTTCCGAGACACGCGACAGGCATCTAGTTTAGGAGGCTATGGTTGAACCGTCGAAAATGTTTAACTGAACTTGAAATAGCAGAAATGATGCAAAATAGTTTTAGATTTTGATTCTGATACAGACTCTGAGTGTAGTGATAGTGACACTGTAATCCGCACAGATTAACTGAAAGACATTTCCCAAAACTTTGTTCAAAAGACACTACTAAGAAAGTGAGACAGAGAGTCTTCGTTTGCTCATATTCCCGCAAAAAAATTTCTGAAAAGAAAAATGAGATATTATGAGTGAAAGGATAATGATTGTAACGTAGGATATTGTGTAAATACGTGTTTTTAAATTTTTCGTACTAAAAAAGAATTTAAAGTAATATAGTAAATACTGAAAGAAAAAGTGGGGAAAAAAATGTATTTAAATAATAAATATCTTAAGTAAATAAAGTAAGTAATATATGAAAATACATAAAGCCTGTGCCTTTACATGCTTTACAGAACATTATTAAATAACGCATTCATATTTCGGTAATTTCATAGATTTAGGCTTAATAGCAAAAAACACTCCGTCACCTGGAGAGACCATAGATGTATAATGATTATTTGTCCTTGATTGTTAATCTATAGGACAGACGCTTGCGAAAGAGAGTACCAACTTGAGCAGTAAGCGCGCGTCGCGAAAATGGTAAGTCTGTGTTTGTGCGACCGTCTTCAAACTTCAAACTGCTGGTACCATTTCGCAACGGCTTAATGTGATATTGCATGAGGATGATACACTACTGATATTTCACGATATCGATAAATCTCCGTACTTGTAATATAAAAAGATAAAAATCCGTACTTGCAATATAAAAGTTTAAAAATCTGTACGGAAACATAAATAAAAATGTCCTCAGTTTATCACATATAGCCATGAATAACCTTCATGCTAAACTTTTAACTTCTCATACATGAATAATCAATAAACGCAACGATTATTGTATTAAAAATTGTGATGAAAAACTGGAGATTTCAGATGAATTTTATTCTTTTGCTAATACATTACAAAAATCCCTTATGTTCGAGCTGCATCTCGTACAACTCCTAACTTCATGGGGTCGTAACTGGTAGGTTGATTGGCTGATTGGGTTTAACGTCACTTTAATACTGCACAATGTGTAATTAGTGGTGGTCTGGGACACACCCGTAAATACAGCGCCTAGAATACATGGTGTAGAAATCGACCAGCAAATCAATGCCTTAAAAATTAAGTTTATTGCTTGAAAAACTCGCAATATGTTAATTATGTGCAAAGATCACGTGATTGAGCAGATGAAACTGGGAAAAGCCAACCAGCTCTTCGATTTGAGCAAAAAATTCGATCGCAGCGCCCTCTGGGAAGGTTAATAAGGAAAGGGCATGTTTACAAACAAACGTTCCGTCAATCAATCTTTACCACTCTCGAGTGGCAAAAGATCGGCCTAGATTGGTAGAAATACCAGTAGTTTGCCACTTTACCCATACTTTGACTGCGAGTGACATCACGTGCCCCTTCCTTATTGTTTTAGTAGTATTTTAAGTATTCGATCAAAAGCGCATACCACACTGTATATTCTAGAAGGATGGTCCGGAAACAGACCATCATAATTTTGATTCTCCACGGAGGGAATGGCTTCCCCGCTTCGGTGACCCCCAGGAGTATAACTCGTAACTAGTACAGTCGGCAGCAAAATTATTGAAGCACTAGCAATAATTCTTATTTAAAAGATGTACACCTAATACTGTTTTGTTAAGTCAATATTTGTCGAGTCGTGATCTTAGTCTTTATGCTGTTCATAAAAAGGTAAGCTGATAATAAAAATTAACGATCAAACTAATATATATATATATATATATATATATATATGAAAAATGTGTATGTGTGCTTCAATAATTTTGCTGCCGACTGTAGGAAAAACGAGTAGAGGCGACTTTCACTATCCTTCTCCTAAAAAAAAAGAAATCCCTTTTATCAAGAACTGCATGAAAGGAAAGAGCAGCCCCCTTTGCAGTCTTTGGAGACGCTTTTACGCTTAAAACAGGTTGATTTTTATTTCACAGTTTTTACTTTTGGAACATACATATATGTAAGGAAAGTATTATGATCATGAAAATTCGACTTTGAGATTTTGGTGTATTATACATTTTGAGGTCTCCTTAGTTCATTTTAAGTATTTTTTGTGATGAAATTATATAGTATTGATATAGTATGTGAGTGAACACGATAACATCTAAACTCTTTCTTCGAATGAGCTGAAAGTTGGTACGTATGCTGCGGGTCTCCGTAGCACGAATCTTATTGATTTTGGTGATTCTAGCACTTATAATCGTTTTAAAAGACACACAGAAAAATTCTTTATCATTGTGGCCAATGGGCTGAAATTATTTGAAGTGCGATGCGATAGCGTCTGAAAGTCTTATTCGATTGGGAGAAATATTTATATACATGTTAAAGGTCACTATCGCACGAATTGTATAGATTTTGGTAAATCTAGAACTTTTTTTTTTACAGAGACACAAAGAAAAACTCTTAATCATTACGGCTTATGGGCCCAAATTATTTATAGAGCGATAGCGTCTAAATGCCTTCTCCGATCGAGCTGAAAATTTATATACCGGTTAAAGGTCACCGTCGCAGGAGCTGTATTGATTTTGGTGAATATAGCACTTATAGACTTTTACAGGGACACAACGAAAATTTCCTTATTACTATGTGATGACCTATGGCCTCAAATTATTTGAAGTGGAATAGTGTTAAATAAAAAAAAATGTGCTATATGGAGAAAAATACTCAAACGCCCTATTATAATTTTCCTTTTTTGTTTATTTAATGACTTCTCTTACTTTGATTTATTTATACACCTGTTAATTACTTAAGATTCGGAAAGTCGAGTAGAACAACTCCAGATTTTTTTTTTTTTTTTTGTATCTATTGACAAAAAATAAGAAGGGTATGACGACAAGCTTGTCAACATTTAAAAGATAATAGTTTTTATCGAACAGGTTTTTTAACTAAACCGGCGACTTGATCTATTGTTTCCTGTTTCCCTTTTAACAAAAGGAAATTTAAGAATATTCATCAATGACAAAGAGAAACGCATGGAAATCTCTTGAAATTCATTGGAATTTAATTAAACTTGACAAGAACATCAATCTCCAGACAATTAGTTCCTGCTATTGAGAGAGTTTCGATTGACACACAAAGGATAGATATACATAGTCCTAGCATTGTCCATGGTTGAATTTTTAAGAAATGAATAATTTATATTGAAGAAAGTGATAAAAGGATTAACTGTTATTGTAAACAGACAGGATCTCTCCCCTTATTTTTTTTTCCTTTTAAAAAAGTGAAATTCTTAAAAGAAATTTTAAAGGTTATACACTGAGAAAAAAAAATATGCCGCCTTCATCTAGAATGAATAAATGGTCATTTTCTAAATCCTTAAACTAGAAGTATAGATTTCCGAGCTATGCGCATAAGGCACGCCAATAAACTGAATAGACGAAATGGTCGAGAATTTGTAATCTACACATTTCTAGAGGGTGAAACAATATTCTGAATATTCTGAATCTTTTGTATTACGAGAAATTCTCGCTTGATTTTCTAGAATTGGGTCATAAACCAAGATTATAGCTGCTGAAACCCGCCTCTTGTATTTACATTTATTTGGAGATATTTTCAAATAGGTTTGTCCTCGATAGTATAGGCAAACGCTCAAGAACTCTAATAGAGGTCTCCAGAATTCGCTTTCGAAGGGGACTAGAAAACTTTTTATAAGAAATTTATAAGGATGACATGGAACTATTTTTTTAGAGCCACAGTTCAGATTCTAGATGCCAGTTATAGAATTTTTTCTCAGTGTATTGGCGTACCTTATACCCATAGCTCGGAAATCTATATTTCTAGTTTAGGGATTTAGAAAAGGAAAACCTATTCGTTCTAGATGAAAGCGGTATATTTTTTTTTTCACAGTGTTATAAATATCCATAACGCTGTTTAGATTTCACTTGGTGAAATAGACAAACTGATCTTGAAACTTTCTTTTATTTTGACGATGACATAAAAACAATACCAACCCATTATATGTCACACTTTATACATAATATATATGCTTTAATTTAAATTTATTATCTTCGTATAATTTAAAATCATTGAACTTATAAATCACCAACTATATATATTAGACGAATTAACTACATTAAAAATGCAATGCTGAAGAATTTAAAACATCTTTCTTTAAATACCGCCTACTACTGGGTGAATGAAATTAACAAACTTTTCCCGGTAACGGCAACAACCAACTTCCTCGCGTCCCGTCAATTGGTGTTGCTGCTGTTCTACGATAGATGTATAATGAACAAGATGGTCCATATGTATTTTGGTTTCGGTTTAAAATATCTAGGAATGTTGGGTATAGGGTTGTAACAATGCTGCAATCCGATTGGTTGGCGCTATTTTTGAATTGTCTCTTCTCTCTGTCAGCCAGCCAGTCAACAAGTCAACAGCCACAAAAAACAGCGATAAAACACTTTTATTAGCTAAATTTAATATCAGAATTTTAAGTTAATCTTTTATTTTAAATGATACATTATTACAAAAGGGTTAATTATAAAAGGGTTAGATTTATCTACTAAACTAATTAAAACTTCAACTCATGAAAAATCTATTTTAAAAATTTAAAAATTGTTTCTTCAAATAACTGAAATGCAAATTATTTCAGCAAACCAATATGTAATTTGAAACAAAACTAATTTCTTTTTAAATCAATTTCTTTATGCAAAATCCATTAGTTAATTATTTTATATTTTGTTTTAAAAGTACATTTAAAATTAATAACATGTGTGAAACTTCTTCACAACTCCCTTATATGTTGCCTGTCGTCCTTTGCTTCGGACAATAACATGTTGTCAGGGTTAGCAAATATGGCATTTCCTAACTAATCTGTCTAGCATCTTTTAGAACGGTAGACGCAACAGAATATATTACCCTGTCAAAAATTCTAAACCTGCCATTCACTATAGTGGTAGAAGGTAATGTAATTCTCATTTGAGTTTTTGATGTCGAAGCAACTGATGCATCACCTTCTTTTGTTTCTTTAAATGTCTTTTTAAGATGCACATTTACTAGTGAATCGTCGGAAAAATTAACTAATCTGTTTTTTCTATATTGGTCTAGTAATTTTCTACGTTCCTTCTTTCTAAGCCTTTATGTTTCTTTCCTTTCTAGGTTACTAATATAAGTGTTTGTAGTAGTTCGTTGGTCATACAAAAATTTTAGTTTTATGTCTCTTTTTCACATTTACAATCAATGCTTATAGGACAGTCACAAGAATTCTGGTTTTCCCCACGAAAGCACGAATAGGTTTTTGTGCATTTACAGGCTATAACTTCAAACAACTTTGATTTAATATCAGCGATGAAGCATTCAACGTTTTTCTTAAAGCTGCTTTTATCTTCGTCTTTGACTTTAACATGTATCATAATAGGCATTTATTAATTGTATTATTCTAGAATGGTGATGGGGCACAGTTGGTATAACAGTTTTACAGTATAACAACTGTATTTGCGAATTAACGCAATCGGCAATAGTAAAAAATGAGGGCGTTTTTTAAGAATATAGCGACAGTCTGCACTTTTCATTGAAACAACATAAAAGTACATCCTCATATGTTAGCAAAGAATTCGTACCCAGTTCTTTTGGTAAACCAAAAAACTGATACGCATGGGTTTGTTTGGTAGCCGCCATTCCAAATGAGGGTAAAGGCATACCTGCCAACATCCTAATTAACAATCGTTGTATTGTTAGCCTCGCTTTTTTTTTAAAAAAATCCCACTAGTAATTTTTGAAAGCATTTTTCTTCTAACTTAATCAAAATTGTATTTGAAGAGTTTTGCTCTCAAAATTTACCGGTGTGAAATAAAGGACGGGACTAACAGCACTATGGAATATTAATTAGGATGTTGGCACGTATAGTAAAGGTAAAATAACACAAATACAAAAACAAATAGTTTTTAAAACACTACTGTAAACTCACTATTTAAAATAATATTTTGACACAACCCTACTTAATAATAATAAAAGTAAAATGTAATGATCTGATCCTGCTGCTTGCTGATAGTAGATTGATATAACAGACTGAGAATAGAGAAAAATTGAGAAGAGGAATCGCGTAGGTCGGTGGATTAGGGTGTCATCGAGTCTGATAATTTGCTATTCAAATTTACGTACTATATGTTGCTATCACGTGCTTTTATTAACTATAAAGGAAGAAATGCCTTCGTATGTAACGAAATATTTTTTACGTAAATTATATATTTTTATGTAATATTTTTTTTATAAATATTTCAAATCTATTTGAAGACCATGTGATTCTACGCTACTGATCACCACGTAACCTTGGCTAGCTTTGTCAGCAGCAAAGAGACGAGATCCCAAATATATTGTATAACCACATATATGTTATGTATTTTGAAATCATGAAAATCATCGTTTTAACTAATATTCAAAAATGGAAACTAAAATAAAGAAATTAATTAAAATTATATGAGTCTAGAATTATTTGATAAGAGTAATTTTACTTATTAAATATCATATTCCTTTTCAGATTAATGTTTGCTTTTTAATTAGGGTTAATTTTAGGGCATTTCACAGCGCATGCCCGAATATCGAATTGATATTCAAAATTTACTACCACTAAGATGTCACCTTAGAGCCACGGAAGTAAGGGTAGTTTGATTTTGCTTGTTTCCTCCCAACAATTATATGGAATGAACTTTTACATTTAATAAGAGTTTTTAATTCTATATAAATATAGGTATAAAATTTAAATGAGGGTTTGAGAAAAGCGGTAGCACCTTTACACAGAATAATTTGTCAAATGAAGGTGTTCCGAAGCCCAATTTGAATTGTTTTTAACGTAGGTATATATAATAGTACTCGTTACCCTTCACACTGAGAAAAAAAATATACCGCCTTCCTCTAAAATGAATAAGTGGCCATTTTCTAAATCCTTTAACTAGAAATATAGATTTCCGAACTACGCATAAAGCACTCCAATAAAATGAATAGACGAAATGGCCAAGAATTTCTAGTCTACACATTTCTAGATGGGGAAACAATATTCTGAATTTAATAAAATTAAACATAATTTATACGTCTCATTAATATATTAAAACCAATGTAACATTTAAAATGAGATAAAGAATACAAAAATTTGAAACTTTAAAAATACATTTTAATTAAAAACATTAAAACTAACAAGACAGACGTTTCGGCTAGAACACTAGCCCTCCTCAGAGTCAAACATACAAGCACAACATTTATATGATGTATTATGAATTTTTGTAAATGTTGTGCTCGTATGTTTGACACTGAGGAGGGCTAGTGTTCTAGCCGAAGCGTCTGACTTGTGTTTTAATGTTTTTAATTAAAATGTATTTTTAAAGTTTCAAATTTTTGTATTATTTATCTCATTTTAAATGTTACATTGGTTTTAATATTCTGAATCTTTTGTATCGCGAGAAATTCTCGCTTGATTTTCTAGAAATGGGTCATACACTAAGATTATAGTTGCTGAAACCCGCCTCTTGTAGTCTCATTTATTTGCAGAGATTTTTAATTAACTTTGTCCTCGAGAATAAAGGCAAACGCTCTAGAATTCTAATAGGGGCTTCTAGAACTCGATTTTCAAGGGGACTAAAATTTATAACGATGACATGGAACTATTTTTTCTAGAGACACAATTTAGATTCTAGATGTCAGTTACAGAATTTTTTCTCAGTGCACCTCCAATCTGTCTTTATAGTATTGAATTTCAGGGTAAATGAAAGTCGCGTGAGTGCCACACCAGATTATTATTATTTTAATACTTTGTTGCCATTCTGACGTCATATTTTTCAGCTAAATAATTCTTCTTCTATTATTTTATTCATTTCTCCAAACCAAGGAATTTTTGATTTCAATATATTTTGTAGCAATGATGTCAGTTTCTAGAAACTTAAGGCTTTTATTATGATATGAAGAAAATTATTGACTTAAATGAAATTGATTATACTTAAAAAAAAGTCAGTATAATCGATTACATCGGCAGCACAATTAACAATATTATCTGTCCCAAAGAAAAAAAAACAAACTTTTAGGCCACTTTGGTGCCAGTTTAACGCATTACAGCATAAAAATTGAGAAGTAATTAGTCTATATGTAATTATATGAACAGAGAATATTGAGTTCCATTTAAATACATAATCGCTGAGCACGAGAAGAAAACAAGTAGGTTTCATAACCAACAACATTTACAAAATAAGCAAATAATTATACTAGTACGAGAACGTTTATTTTTCACAAAAGAAGCAGTTTGAATCTTGATTATCATGGTTTACATTTTCAATAAATGCCTTAAAGCATAGTTTTAATAAGATAAAGATGCAAGAAAATTTAAATGAAAGCTTTTAATTAGTAAATGAATATTGATAACTTAAGAAAAATAATCAAGAAAACTGGAGATAAATGATAGAATATTGAATTACTAGTTTGTTGTAGGGCGACTAAGGCGCCCGTTGAAAAATAATCGTTTCATTTTATTTATTTCTCACTTTAAATAATTCATTTGCTAGCAAGCCCGTGCGAAATTTTCTCACTTTGTTTATCTCTTCGTTAACTTTAAAATTATTATTTTATAGACGTCATTTTTTTCATATGCAAGATGAGCAAATTTATTTTTATTTTTATTTTTATTTTATTATATTTTTTTACGGGAAAGCATATTTCATTTTATACTGAAAAAAAAAGGCAACAATTAAAATTTTAAAATGTATTTTAAAGCTTTTATTTTCATATTTTAATTAATTTTAAAAAATGTAATTATATATTCGTTACAAATAAGGTACCCATTGATAGGCGCAATTTTTCTGAATCCGTTGGTTTAAGGAGACAGAGTCCAAGGAAATCTCTTGCCACGGATGAGTGTAACTATATATGCTGATTTATAACGAAACATACAATGTCAAAATAGGAATGTTGCGTAAGGTAATAATATTTTTTGACTTCTGATAACGTTAGCTATGTTATTTGAAAATAATATATAAGTTTATAACTTTCTAAAAAATTAATATATATTATATATATTACAATGATTGTAGAAAGCAATATATATACAGAGTGTTCCAAAAATTCCACACCCACCTCCTAACTCGAAAATGAGACGTAATTGGGAAAAATGGCGAAACATATGTTCAATGAATTCGAGAGGGACCTCTTTTAGCGAAAAAAAGTTTGGGCCCTGGGGGGAGTATGGGGGTCGCTAGGGAGGGCAACTTTAAAATTTCAAATAGGAAGGTATGTCTTGTGATATATCCGCGGAAAAGTCTCTTCAAAACAATGAATTTGATATAAATAGTTTTGCCCTACGATAATTATTAAAGGAGATACATGAATTTTTAGGCTTTTGAAAAGTGAATTTTATACTTGTGTATTCCCTTTAATAATCATTGCAGGAAAAAACTGTTTATATCAAATTTATTGTCTTGAAGGGACATTTCCAGGGATGTATCACAAGACATACTTTGCCCAAAAATATTTGATCCTGGGCAAGGGGGTAGTAGTAGTGCCGCTAGGGAGGGCAACTTTAAAATTTTAAACAGGAAAGTATGTCTTGTGATGCATCTCTGGAAACGTCTCTTCAAGACTATGAATTTGAAATAAATAGTTTTGCCCTGTGATGATTATTGAAAGTAAAAGAGATACACAAGTATAAAATCCACATTTCAAAAGTCTAAAACTTAAGTATCTCCTTTAATAATCATCGTAGGACAAAACTATTTATATTAAATTCATTATTTTGAAGAGACGTTGCCAGGGATGTATCACAACACATACCTTCCTATTTGAAATTTTAAAGTTGTCCTCCCTAGTTTTCCCGGGCCCAAACTTTTTACACCAAAAGAGGTCCCTCTCGAATTCATCGAACACGTGTTTCGCCATTTTTCATAATCCCGACTCATTTTCGAGTTAGGAGGGAGGTGTGGGACTTTTGGAACACCCAGTATATATGATGATGCTGATATAGAGGAAAAGGCGTAAATATGGTCACCTTCTTTTGTTTTTGACTGAAAGTTACTTTAATGTTAAGAAATTCTACGTTTTTGGCTTTCATTAGCAACTATAATAAATTTACTAAATAAGAGGAAACAAGACAATGATTAATATCAATTATTTCAATTCGAAAACGAAGATTTACAAAAAGCTTTTAAAAATGCACTAGAAAAAATAGGGTGCAGATAGGGGCCCTTTCCAAAAAAGTCACAAAAAATAATTTAAAATGTTTTAAAACATGAGATAACAATACAAAAAGTTAGAGAATTTATTTATTATTATTTACAGAAATCGCTGACGTGAATGGATCTTTCAAAGCCGGCACAATTTAAGTGTGCCCACATTTGGTACATAACACATTATACCACTCTTCTCTGCGAGTGTGTTCAATGAACATTTCATTACAAAAGATGCAAGTTGTATCGTTCGAATTTAGTCTATCCCGTCTTTGATATCCAGATTAATACCATCACCGCTATTGATAAGAGGAGTGTCATAGCAGTTTCGTGGGTCAAATTTTCTTTCTTTGAAGATTTTCTTTTACTTTGAAGACTTTCTTTTACTTTACCGGATCCTGGCTGGTATCTTACCCCAAGAAAACTCAAAGATGTCTTCTTTTGAGCACTTTTGTCAATCGACTTATGGCCGTATTCAACATTAACTTCGACTCCCGGTTCAACGCAAAAACTTGAAAAACGTCTAAAGGCAGGGTACAGCTTTCCAGCAAAATTTGGCTCGCTATTTCTACCATCTACCTTCAAGGATTTCATATAATCTTTGATTGGTTATTTTCACGTAAAAAATCTTAAAATATCTATACCGCTAGATGGCAGAAACTACGCGTAAAAATTTGCACCCCGCCTTTATGCGCTTTTCAAATTTTTGTATTCAACCGGGAGTTCAAGTTATTGGTGAATAACAGCCATTGTCAATTGGTCTTTGCATAGTCATCAAATGATGAGGCTGGACCCTGCTGCTTTGCGCCCACGAGCAGTGGTTCCTTTCTCAATGTTAGGGATAGGAGATATATCGAGCGGAGAATATGCATTTAAAGTTCCTGGGGCATATATTTACACCAAGAAAGGGTACCCATATTTACACCAACTTTACTTAAAAAAGATGGCCTCTATTACATATAACCTAAAGGTGTCCGCGGCTAAAGGCAGCTTAGAATCTCCGCTTTCTGGATAAGCCAAATCATTATTAGATCCAAATAAATATTGTGCAATAGTTAAACCAGAATTATTCAAAGAAAAGTTTCAAAATAAAATTCACGGTTTATGACTCAGTTTTCATACTTCCGCAGGCAGTACGGTTTCAGTAAAGGACTCCTGTGACGCCTTTTAAATTTTAATCGCCAAGAATGCAATGACATTTTATTTATTTTGGCGTAATTTTTTGTTTAAAAAAAAAAAAAAAAAAAAAATCTTATTTTGATTATACTTTTTATGATTGCGTTTTTTAGTCAATTTATTCTGTTTATATCTTTTAAAATATTGCTAGGCTTAAAATGACGCTTGCAAAGATTCGGAAGAAATAACTTTTAAAAATACATTTCCCATAAAATAATGTCGCCATGTTTCCTTATTAGTTCATTGAGCTGAGTCCGCGGGATTAAATATTGTTCATTTTTAAATATTATTTTTTTATCCTCGCGTATTTTATTAATTTCACAACTATCGTATCGTTTTAACAAAAATTAATTAAAATTGGTCCACGTTAGAGAAATTTATACTAATATTATAAAAGCGAATGTTTGGATGGATGGATGTTTGTTACTCAATCACGCCAGAACGGCTAAACGGATTTGAATGAAATTTGCGTACAGAGATGGATAATAGTCTGGAATAGAACATAGGCTATTATTTATTAAAATATTAAAATTAATTAAAATAATAAAATAATAAACTGGTAATTGCCTTAATATAAACCATTTCAATTATTAATTGTTGCCAAAAAAGTTTACGAGGTTTTTATTTATTTATTCATTTATTCAACATAAAATTAAATATGTTTTCACGCGAAAAATAAAAATTTACTAAATTTTAAATTGGTGAATGACGTCTTTATAACTTTAAAATAAAATAGTAACAACACAAATCTAGCATGTTTCTTCTGAATTTTATTTCATAGCATTTTTTTTATATACCCCAAATTTATATATTTTTTAACACGGATGAATCACGCTTGGCATAAAAGCTAATTCAGCATTATATTAAAGGTATTTACTTATTGATAACTCTGGGCAATTTTTTAAATTTTGATGCTGAAGTAGATCGGACACTTTTCGCCAAGGAAAAGATAGAAAGAAATAGGAACAATAATTGCATAAATTATATTTTGGTCTAAAACGGCGACAAAAATTCAAAAGTCGCCAAGGGGAGATATATTAAGGTTGTGCCATGATCAAGTTTACATATTAATTAATTTATTTTTCTATATACCAACTACTATTAACTAAGCAGGAAGTATGTATAACCACAAAATAATAATAATAATAATAATAATTGTCTCATGCGATAGACGTAGCCGATCATAGCATATTGTAATAATATATTTGGCTTCAAACTGCTTTCATTCTATGGTTGATCGATTAAATCAAATAAATATAGGAAATAACTTGAAAGCAAATATTATGTACATCACGTTCAAATATAAAAGGGCTACTTCATATTTTTCGATACAGTCCGTATCGAAACTGTCATATGTGATAAGCACCCAAATGGAAGCCCACGGGTAAGCCATTGTCGCAGGCAATAGGGACAGGCACCGGAGACTGCGAGGGCGAACAAGTCGATACAAGTCAACCCAAAGCAAGCCTTTGAGCGATTTCAGTATTATTTTTTCTTTTTTCATGAAGCTATATAGAAAAGAGTTTCCTTTAAATATAGTGACCAGCGAAGCGGGCAGAGCCTGCTAGTATTATATAGATTTTTTATTACTATTTTAATTATTTTTTAAAAAGTAAATATCGCGAAAAATTTCAAGAGGTCGGAATCATTTTCACTAAGGCCACTAAGAGAAAATAAAAAGGTATAGACCGGATTATCCGCGGAATTGAGTGGCACTGATTCCGCTTATAATGAAAATCGCGGATAAACCGCCAAAAGGCTAGAGGTGAGGGGTAAATGAGATTAAAAAAAAAAAAAAAAAAAAAAAAAAAAAACATTCTAGCTCAAAAATGCGATTTACTGTATGTAAATATCATGATATAAACAATGAAAATATTCACAGAGCAAAAACATTTGTAATTTATATGATTTAGGATGTAAAAGCAATAAATAAATTAAAAAAAAAAAAAAAAAGTAAAAATTCTGTCAAAGATAGAATTTAGTTAGTATGGAAGACTATTAATTTCAATCTGTAAAATTTTTATTTTTTATTTTTAAGCTATTGTATAGCTTTTATCGCGGGCTTTGAGCGCGGCGACCGAATCGAAAAATTCCGTAACGAAAAAAAAACCTAACACAGTTCGGCAAACTTCGGTAGACTTCGGCTGTACGAAGCTCGCACGGATCGAGACGAGCTGCTCCGAAATCGGACGAATACGTAAGCAGCTGTTTGTGAGAAAGTATATAGGTGTATAGGTATGTATCATCTATGTACAATAGTGAAGAGCTGTACGTGTAAAATTTGTGTATAAAATACGTCAGATAAAACTTGAATATCCCCATTCGACTTGCAGGACTTTAAAACCTATTAAATACCTTTTCTCTATTAAAATTTGTTTGCTTATCGGTCACCACGCTCAAAAAGTGTAACTTGAATTAATATCAAAGAAAAAACTTGAATATCCCCATTCGACTTGCAGGCCTTTAAAACCTATTAAAATACCTTTTCTCTATTAAAATTTGTTTTCTTATAGGTCACCACGCTCAAAAAAGGTAACTTGAATTAATATCAAAGAAAAAACTGGAATATCCCCATTCGACTTGCAGGCCTTTAAAACCTATTAAATACCTTTTCTCTATTAAAATTCGTTTTCTTATCGGTCACCACTCTCAAAAAGTGTAACTTGAATTAATATCAAAGAAAAAACTTGAATATCCCCATTCGACTTGCAGGCCTTTAAAACCTATTAATTACCTTTTCTCTATTAAAATTTGTTTTCTTATCATTATTGTTATCTTATCATTATTGTTATCTTATTCATTAATATCAAAGAAAAAACTTGAATATCCCCATTCGACTTGCAGGCCTTTAAAACCTATTAAATACCTTTTCTCTATTAAAATTTGCTTTATATCGGTCACCACGCTCAAAAAGTGTAACTTGAATTAATATCAAAGAAAAAACTTGAATATCCCCATTCGACTTGCAGACCTTTAAAACCTATTAAATACCTTTTCTCTATTAAAATTTGTTTTCTTATCGGTCACCACGCTCAAAAAGTGTAACTTAAATTAATATCAAAGAAAAAACTTGAATATCCCCATTCGACTTGCAGGCCTTGAAAACCTATTAAATACCTTTTCTCTATTAAAATTCGTTTTGTTATCGGTCACCACGCTCAAAAAGTGTAACTTGAATTAATATCAAAGAAAAAACTTGAATATCCCCATTCGACTTGCAGGCCTTTAAAACCTATTAAAATACCTTCTCTCTATTAAAATTTGTTTTTTTCTTATCATTATTCTTATCTTATCATTATTGTTATCTTATTCATTAATATCAAAGAAAAAACTTGAATATCCCCATTCGACTTGCAGGCCTTTAAAACCTATTAAATACCTTTTCTCTATTAAAATTCGTTTTCTTATCGGTCACCACGCTCAAAAGGTTTAACTTGAATTAATATCAAAGAAAAAACTGGAATATCCCCATTCGACTTGCAGGCCTTTAAAACCTATTAATTACCTTTTCTCTATTAAAATTCGTTTTCTTATCGGTCACCACGCTCAAAAGGTTTAACTTGAATTAATATCAAAGAAAAAACTGGAATATCCCCATTCGACTTGCAGGCCTTTAAAACCTATTAATTACCTTTTCTCTATTAAAATTTGTTTTCTTATCGGTCACCACGCTCAAAAGGTTTAACTTGAATTAATATCAAAGAAAAAACTGGAATATCCCCATTCGACTTGCAGGCCTTTAAAACCTATTAAATACCTTTTCTCTATTAAAATTCGTTTTGTTATCGGTCACCACGCTCAAAAAGTGTAACTTGAATTAATATCAAAGAAAAAACTTGAATATCCCCATTCGACTTGCAGGCCTTTAAAACCTATTAAAATACCTTCTCTCTATTAAAATTTGTTTTTTTCTTATCATTATTCTTATCTTATCATTATTGTTATCTTATTCATTAATATCAAAGAAAAAACTTGAATATCCCCATTCGACTTGCAGGCCTTTAAAACCTATTAAATACCTTTTCTCTATTAAAATTTGTTTTCTTATCGGTCACCACGCTCAAAAGGTTTAACTTGAATTAATATCAAAGAAAAAACTGGAATATCCCCTTTCGACTTGCAGGCCTTTAAAACCTATTAAATACCTTTTCTCTATTAAAATTCGTTTTCTTATCGGTCACCACGCTCAAAATGTGTAACTTGAATTAATATCAAAGAAAAAACTTGAATATCCCCATTCGACTTGCAGGCCTTTAAAACCTATTAATTACCTTTTCTCTATTAAAATTTGTTTTCTTATCATTATTGTCATCTTATCATTATTGTTATCTTATTCATTAATATCAAAGAAAAAACTTGAATATCCCCATTCGACTTGCAGGCTTTTAAAACCTATTAAATACATTTTCTCTATTAAAATTTGTTTTCTTATCTGTCACCACGCTCAAAAAGTGTAATTTGAATTAATATCAAAGAAAAAAAATACTGCATAAATAAAATGAATAAATAATTATAATTGCATAAGTTGATAAAAAATGCTATGCAATAGCTTTACCGCGGCAGTCCTCGAGTGCCACACGTATTTTTTTATTTAAAATTTTAATTTTTAATTTGTATTTTATCTCATTTTTTGACGGTAAAACTGGGTCATGTACCTTTTAAAATGACTGAAATAAATTAAAAGGAAGTGTTACCACCTCAATTTCATACTTTAGTTAATTTAAAAAAAATTAATGGTCGAGTCGAAAAACTGTTTGCATCCGTGGATTTAGAAAATTTGTCCCCTTTCATTTAGTACACCGAATTTGTAAAAATAAGACTGGTATTTCTAATGTATTTTGGTGTTACGCAAAACTGGTCTACAAAAACTGGCGAAGACGTTTTTACCCATATTGAAACTAATATAGTCCTCCTAGTCCTAAAAAGTGTACTTATGATGAAGCCATGGTACACTCTGTAACTTAAATTTATGCACTAAATTAAGGTATATTGTAACATTCGAGGTACTGTGAATATTTGTAGTTTATTTTCAACAAAACAGTTTTATTTGGCAAATATTTGTGTGTAGAAATTTGGTTGGTCACATATAAATTGGGTCGCCCCTTCACGTACAAACGGGAAGGAGGTGCATCCCTCAACCCCTCGTTCAAACACTGTAGCTACCTTAATAAAATATTTAAGGCTGTTATTATTTTAAAATGGCTCAAACTAAAGCAAAGGCTGCTTTCAGAAACTTATTGGAGTCATTTTTAGTAGCTCTGTATATTATCTAAACATTAAATACGTAACGAACAATGTATTTAAACTTAGAACAACAAAAGAAACTAGTTGGCATAGGTGGACTCTGCTCAGTTCCCCATTCTATTTATGTTCTCGTAAATTTCTAGTGCGACACATATTATAATCGTGTTAAAAGAAATGAATTTGACCAAAGCTTGATACAGTGACAGAATGAAATCCCCCCCCCCCCCCCAATAGGCTCTACACCGTTCACTCCAATATATTTATCTTATTCTAACCTATTAATTTATTTTATCAGGGTCAATTCCGTTGTTCAGTTTTCATGCTACTATTTCCAATGCAATAATCCTCAAAATTCATATTTATATGAAAAAATTACAATTTCGCCATGTTGATAAAATCGTAAATTACGAATAATTTACGAAATTTTCCTATTAGAATATTTGTATTCAATCATGTTCAAACAAATATCATAAATGTAATTTTGAAGTTGTCTAATGTATTTAGGATCCTCAAAATGGAAGTTTATGCTCAATTTTGCCTTATTCTGACATGTTAAGTAAATCGTAAATTCCAAATAACTTACGAATTTTTTAAATTGGAAAAATCGTAGTCTATGATATTCATGCCAGTATCCTAAATAATATTTCGAAAGTGGTTTGACATCTTTACGATGAAAAAATCCCTCAAGATTGACGTTTATGTGAGATTTTGCTCTATTCTGCCATGTTAAGAAATTCGTAAATTTCCAATAACTTGCGAAATTTTCAAAGTAGCATGTTTATAGTTACTGATGTTCATTCCGGCATCAAAACTGATATTTTAAAACTGGTCTGACATTTTTACAGTAAAAAGTTTCCATTTAATACACGTTTAAGTGAATTTTTGTCCTATTCTCCCATGTTAAGAAAATCGTAAATTTCTAATAACTTACGAAGTTTTTTAATTCGAATGTTGCAAATGAATACGGTTCTTGCCAGTGTCGAAAGTAATATTTTAAAACTGATCTGACCTCTCTGCGGCAATTTGTTCGTGAGATATTGTGTACACAGACTAACAAACTAACGGACTAACACACTAACAGACTAACACACTAACAGACACCCTACAGACAGACACCATACAAATTTTGCCATTTTCGGATTCCTCACACCTGAAAACGTGTAAAAAAGTCAAAAAACCGAGGTCGAAAATTTTCACGATTACCTAAGTTCCCCATACCTATAGTATGATGGGGAACTAAAAGAATGTATGACCCAAAGAATCTCTAATCTCTATTATTAGAGATTCTTTGGTATGACCCAACCTCAAATGAACTTACACGTAAACTGACCAAATGTCCCCATTTTCTGGGGACGGCCTTTATTTTGAAGGCATTTTTCTAAGTTTTAAAAAATTGTAGAAAGTAAATTATTAATCAATAATGTTTTATTTTTAGTCGTTATTTATAAACTAGTGTGTTGTGGTCGCCACAAGACTTTCTTCCATTTTTTCCTATAAAACTCACTATAAGAGCAAATAACTTATTAAAACTATTAATTATTAAAATTATCTGACATGATGAATGCAAATGACTTTCATCTTAGAGAAAACTGATAATAAATATCCAAAGAAAAACAGTTTTATTGTCTATAAATAACATCTTAAAAAATGCGTTTTTATAATGGTTATCTCACATATCAAGTTTCGTACAGTTATATGCCATACAAGTTGAGCTATAGCCTTCCCGTTATCGAGGAAATTTCCAGTATGGCAGCGCCATCTATTGGCCTATAAGCATCCAACTTGAATCAACATGATGTCTTATAATGGCCTTCTCACATGTCAAGTTTTGTTTGATTATACGCAATAAAACCTGAGATATAGCCTTTCCTTAAATTACAGAAATCGCTGTGTAGCAGCACCACCTGTTGAGCAGTTGACACCAAAAGTTGATAGGTACTAATGCATGTGAAGGTGCATGTACATATAAATTTATATGCAATTCTGTGCAGTACTTCCTGAGATATAGCTTTCCCTTAAATTGCGGAAATAGTTGTAAAGTAGCGCCACCTGTTGGCCGATAAGCATTCAAATTGAATCAGCATAATGTCTCATAATGACCTTCTTACATATCAAGTTTTGTTTGATTATACGCAGTAGAACCTGACACATAGCCTCCCCTTAAATTGCGGAAATCGTTGTATAGCAGCGCCACCTATTGAACAGTTGACACCAAAAGTTGATAGACACTGATTTAGGTCAACGTGCACCTACATATAAATTTATATACAATTATGAGCAGTAGTTCCGTAGATACAGTTGCCACAAAATTTTTGTCACACACACACATACACACAGGCAGACAGATATTTTCTAAAAATGGTAAAATCGCGTTCTAGACCTCTCAAAACGTTTAAATACTGCAAAAACCGGAAGTCGAAAATTTTTACGAATCCAATACTTTCTTCTATTGAATATAGAAGAAAGTAAAAATGAAATAATTACAAGATAAAAAGATCTTTTTATATACCATGTTTTTAAATTTTCTGTTGAATCATATAAACGCTACCGAAGGCAGGAACAATTGGCTAAAAGTATTAAAAAATTGTTATTGTGTTTTGAGCTATTATAAAAGTTTCAAATGGCTAGCTAGCTAGCCGGGAAGTTAGTTAAAAATCGATTGCAAGCTTTGTACAGGTAACGGTGCCGAAGGCAGCAGGGATCTGAAACAGTGGGTTAAAAGTATTTAAAAAATGCATTTTCACCGTATTCTGAACTATTCTGAAAGTTTCAAGTGTCTAGCTAGCTAGTCGGGAAGTTAGTTAAATTTTTTGTTGAAGCATATAAACGCTGCCTCTAAAAGTATTTAAAAAATGCATTATCACAGTGTTCTGAACTATTCTGAAAGTTTCAAATGTCTAGCTAGTCGGGAAATTAGTTAAATAAAATTTCTATCGAATCATACAAACGCTGCCGAAGGCAGTATGGACCCGAAACAGTTGACTAAAAGTGTTAAAAAAATGTATTGTCACCGTGTTCTGCTATCCTGAAAGTTTCAAATGTCTAGCTAGTCGGAAAGTTAGTTAAAAATCGATTGCAAGATTTGTACTGAACAAAACAAACAAACAAACAAGAATCGAAGTTAATAAAAACATGGTAAAAATACATCCGTAATTGGATAATTGTAGCAATTTTGAACGCTTCTCTTTTATAAAGGTACTCTGATCTGGTCAGCCTAACTTACAGCCGTATTTCCAAACATAGCGCTGATATATCGGAATTCTTTTATGCAATCCTATAAATCCGGAGTGGCTAAACCGCGGCCCGCCGTGTAGTTTTTTGCAGCCCGCGAGGAGACTAACGATATTTAAAGTTTGACAACTGTGGTTTGAAGATTAAACATTAATAAACCGGTTTTGACTTTTCGAAATGAAAATACCTTTCAACGATTATTATAGTAGCTAAAGAATCACACTGTTATAATGTAATATTATTTAGATCCATGATTCATTCTTTTTATTATAGTTATTAATGTATAGCCATAAATTTCCCCCAATTCTATTGTTAATTTATGAATGGAAATAATTTAAATTAATGTATTATGCTCCGAGTCTTCACTCTGCCTTCCACCTAAAAAGTATATACATACAGGATTCACACACTCACAAATATATGTACTCGCACATGTACACATATATACATACGGTGCGGCCCGCCTGAATAAAATACATTTCTGATGCGGCCCTCCAAGTGTTTTGGGTTCGACAGGCCTGCTACAAACGAAGGATAAATATTGTTCATACCATACTTTGTGTGAAACCTTTTTCTATGTATATGAAGAATGTACATATCAAATTTATTTTGCTTAGTGCAGGCAAAAGATGTTAAATTGTACCTACAATAAACTTCTCCCTTAGCCGTAATGTATTTGAATGGGTTTGTGTGTTCTTTTGCCTGAAAAAATTGTCTTATTTAAATTAAAAAAAAAGTTTCAAGTAGCATAACCATGTGTTACAAATTTAGAATAGCGAGTTTGGATTACTTGTTTATTTTACCATGTTTTTATTAACTTCGATTCTTGTTTGTTTGTTTGTTTGTCTGTCCGGTACAAATCTTGCAATTGGTTTTTAACTAATTTCCCTACTAGCTAGACGTTTGAAACTTTCAGAATAGCTCAGAACACGATGACAACACAATACTTCGAAGCCCGATTTTCGAATTTTCGATTAGTTTTCGTTTAATTAATTAAAATGGGAAAATAATAACCTTCTAATAGCTTTAAAAATAGCTATTAAAGTATTAGCTATAATTTAATTGTTGCCCCAAAAAAATTATGACTTCATTTTCTTTCGACATAAAAACAAATACAATTTAATTAAACGTGAACGTTAAAAAGTTGTAAAAAGTTAAATTAGGCATCGCACAAAAATGGACGTCATTATCACGTTAAAAATTTTATACGCATTGATGAAGTGCTAATGTAGTTCTATAGCTATGATTCAACACAAAATTTAAAAATATGGTATATAAAAAGTTATTTGTTCTTGAATTATGATGATAAAAGACTCACGGGCCTACACAGAGACCAACCACAAAATATTGGATTGAGGGGACCTCAAAAAGTGTTAATATATTAAAAATCTAAATTTCAATAATTTGACCCAAGAACAATAATTTTCTTTACTCATGTGAGTAAGAGAAAGTAATAAACCGCATATTGTTATGACCGTAAATATTTTTACTTTCTTCTATATGTAATATAGAGAAAGTATTGGATTCGTAAAAATTTTCGACCTCGGGTTTTTGATGAATTTACACGTTTTGAGAGCTGTAGAACACGATTTGACCATTTTTAGAAAATGTCTGTCTGTCTGTCTGTCTGTCTGTCTGTCTGTGTGTGTGTGTGTGTGTGTGTGACAAAATTTTGTGGCAACTGTATCTCAAGACCTACTGCACAGAATTTCATACGAATTGGTATGTAGTTGTACCTTGACATAAATTAGTGCCTATCAACTTTTGGTAAAAATTGTCTTACAGGTAGCGTTGCCATCCCGCTTTTTCTAAATTTTTAACATGGTGATATAGGACAAAATTTTGTATAAATGTGCATAAAGAGAATTATTTTTTAGTAATCATTATGAAATTTACAAGAATTATTTAAAATAGAGATAGTCAACTGGGAAAAAAATTTTGTATGCGTAGGAGCCTCGCCACCCCCCGTGGGGGGGAAGTCCCCCCTCGAGGGGAGTAAATTTTCAAGATGGGTATCTTTCGAAAGGTCTCGTCAGTACCTTTAAAACGAATGGTTGAACTATAAATCTGTGATAATTTAAAACAAAGTTATCGATTTTTTTTACTTTTAACGAAAAAAAACTTAGAAAAAAATCTTTTTTTTTTTTTTTTTAAACGAAATTTAACCAGACTTGGTATTAAGTTGGCCCCTGACATAAACTGAGGCTGATTAGATTTGGGGATCAATCGCTCAACAAGTGGCGCTGTGATCGTATTTTTTCTAAATTTTTAACATGGCAGTATAGGAAAAAATTTCGTATAAATGTACATAATGAGAGTTATTCTTAACCGGGGGGGGGGGGGGGGTGTAAATTTTCAAGATCGGTATCTTTCGAAAGGTCTCGTCAATACCTTTAAAACGAATGGTTGAACTATAAATATGTGGTAATTTAAAACAAAGTTTTCGATTTTTTTTATTTTTAACGAAAAAAAAAAAAAAAGGAAAAAATCGTTTTTTTTTTTTTTTTTTTTTTTTTTTTAATATTGTTACTGCGTGAATTTGTATAGGAAAATATAGAAGAAAGTCTTGTGGTGGCCACAACATACTAGTTTCAGTTGATTTCAATGCTAAAAAAAGGAAATTATTTTGTAATGGGTATCTGTCCCCTTGCATCGTGATATTTTGTAGCGATCGTCATGGCAACCTCTTTTGAAGACGACGCGAAGAAGATAAAGAGAATAACTCCTGACCACATTACCAACGAGGGAAAGTGCGAAGGAAGCTAAAATAAACGATTGGCAGAAGATTTCCTACTTTCTGTCAAAGTGATGTTTGTACAGTCACAAGCTCCACACTCCGCTTATGGAGAATTAAATAAACCTTCTTTCGTTTTATCTTTACAAATTGAGATTAATTTTGAAGTAATAAAATAGTTTAAAAGTTAGGTTTTGGAATTAAATAAACAGTGAGTATGGAAAATTACGGGAAATAAGTTAAGAAAGTAAATATTCTGTACAAAATTGATAAGGCACAGCCACTGCTTCAATAATAATAACCAATAGAATAAAATATTTCCACGTTTTTACTTTATTTTTATTCATAGAAGAAAGTAATATGGATTCGTAAAAATGTTCAACTTCTGTTTTTCGCTGGTTTTACACGCCTTGGGGGTGTTAAGAACATGATTTGACCATTTTTACTTTCTTCTATATATGTAAAAAAAAAGTATTGGATTCGTGAAATTTTTCGAACTCCCAGTTCTCGATGAATTTACACGTTTTGAGGCTACACAATTTGACTATTTTTAGAAAATGTCTGACTGTCTGTTTGTCTATCTGTATGTGTATCACAAATTTTGTGGACTCTGTATCTGCCGCACCAATGAACGAAATTTAACCAAACTTGGTATTCATTTGGATCTTGACATAAAATGGTGCCGATTAGATTTGGGAATCAATCTCTCAACAGGTGGCGTTTTGATTCCGTTTTTTCTAAACTTTTAACATAGCAGTATAGGGTAAAATTTCCTATAAATGTACATAATGAGAGTTATTTTTACCATGTACTTGTAAAATTATTATGAATTATGAATAATAGTAGTAGTAAACTAGGAAAAAGAGTTAGTGCATGTGAGAACATCACTTCCTGCTTCCCCCCCCCCCCCCCACCCCGGGGAATGCAAAATTTCAATATGGGTATCTTTCGAAAAATCTCGCCAATACCTTTTAAATGAGTGGCTGAATCATAGATCTGTGATATAAAACAAAGTTATCAATATTTTTCATTTTTTAACGGAAAAAATAGGCAAAAAAAATCGCATTTCTTCTGATATTTGCACAAAATTGGCTTTTTCTCGGCATTTATTTTTATAATTCTGTCAGATAAAAATCGTCTGAATTTATCATGGAAAATAATTTCATAAATAATTTGTGCTGCATTAATTTGTGTAAAGTTGTATAGAAGAAAGTTTTGTGGAGCCACATCATACTAGTTAGAAAATGTCCATGTGTTTGTGTGTGACTACGACATTATGGCAGATCTACCTCTACAACTCATTCATAGACTTCAGCACTAGATTAATCGCAAATGGACACAACTAGCGAGGTGCTACTTTTAGAGCAAATCGTCCATCAAGTAACTCCGATATGCTTTGACTTTTTCTATTTACGGGAAGGCTAGATATCATTTTCCATTTTGTATAATTGCACAAAATCCGATATGGGGAAAGGCTATTATGAAAAACTCAGCTGATTAACTTTAAGTATATATCGGCCGGCAGGAGTCGCTGCTGTGCTTCTATTTGCTTTATGTGTGGGAAGGCAATATCTCAAACTTGTATAGAATAAAATTCACCCAATTTGATAAGGAAGCTGGCCATTAAGAATTAGGGTGGTCAGTAGTGACTAAATATGGATGTATATTGGTCGACAAGTGGCATTACAATGCTACAGTTTTCCCTGTATGTTGAAGGCTATATCTCAGCTAGTGGATAAGTCCACCAAATTTGATATGTGAGATGGCCATTTTGAAAAAGAATGTTGACTCAGTTTCGGTACACATCGGCAGACGGGTATCAATTCTGTTGTTTACATTCTGCGACTTTCCATATGGGTGCATCTCATCATCCGTTGGTAAAAATTGTGTCAAACTGCATATGTGAAATATTTATTGTGAGAAGCTAGGGTTAAATTTTGCTCGAATAATTTTGCTGCCGACTGTAGGGGCCGCTGTGGAAAGCAATTTTATTCCAACAGGCCACATGTATTTTATTAATATTATTATTATTATTATTATAGTGATGATGAAAATTTTAATGGTTATATATTACTAATAAAATATCGTATTTATTTTAAACTTGCAGTTTTACAAGTTAGAAAGTTCCATCTATATAACTCATTACCGGTCGATTTTTGTTCAATAATGAGTTTATCTCCACGTAAACCCCCGTTGAATATTTGTTTTCTTTGTCAATATAAGCACAATACAAAGGAAAATACAAATTCAGTAGTTTTTAACTTCATCAGAACCATTCTATGTAGCCATCTAGACTAGTTACCTAATTGTTGCTTTTATGTACATGCATTTCTACAAAAAAACATACTTTTAAGCATTTTCATAGTATGATAATTTCATTACACTGCGTGCAGTACGACCCTATCGAAGTGTTTTAAAAATAATTGTCGTCTATAGATCGTAATATATGGAAATTCTTTTGTATGCCCCTGTACTACACGAATTGCAAACACTCTCTACTCTCTAGAAATTATTGCATGTAACTCCATAAATATTTATAACAAATTTCGAACCAATAGCATAAGTTTTGTGAGTGCCATTGCGGAGCGAGGCCCTACTCGCGATTCGGCAACTATTCTCAGTCATTTAATAATACGAACTTTATTTCATAGTTTTTTCCTCCCCGGGAAATATTAGTTTGAATTCTACCTTAAAACGAGCTTAAATAAAAACAGCCATTAGTGAATTCTTTCAAAGAGAAAATAATTGAGTTTGTTGTAAGAGCTCATGGAAATAGATGAGTCCGATCCATCATTCAAACAAAGTGAGGTCTGTTTGGTAATGACAGTGAGAAAAGCAAAATAAATCTCGAACTTTTAAAAGTATTTTGTTCAATTGAATTTGTCATGTGGGATTTCAATAGGTTCCGATCATGAAAGCTTAGTTTTTTTTTCAAGGTGATCGTATTTGCTTTGAAAAATTAGGACAAATAATTTCGATTATTATTATTATTTTCTTTTTTCGCAACAATGAAATAAAATAAAATAAACTTATACAGGAAGTGTGTTATTTTCTTTTCTTAATGCTATGTGTCATCTGATATAAAGTGGATTAAAAAAAAATGGTGTGGCACTCACACTCTTACCCAGTGACACACACACACACACACACAAAAAAAAAAAAGAAGAAGAAGATGGAAAGAATGTTTATAAAGAGCACTATATTTCTATTGGACAACTTCATGGGCAGTAGAAACCTCTTGTATTGTTAGCTTTCTGGTCGTGGTATAATTCACTAAAGCGTTTCCGCCCCCCCCCCCAATAAAAAAAAAAGAATGAATTCGATTAATTTTAGGTGGCCTTGTATACGGTCTATAAATTGCACAGCAATACATATTGTACTAAATTTAACACACACACAAAAGCGTAAAAATTTTAAATGCACTTTTTAATTATACAGCGAGAAAAAAAATAGACCGCCTTCATCTAGAATGAATAAGTGGTTATTTTCTAAATCCCTAAACTAGAAATACAGATTTCCGAGCTATGCGCATAAGGCACGCCAATAAACTGAATAGACGAAATGATCGAGAATTTCTAGTCTACACATTTCTAGACGGTGAAACAATATTCTGAATCTTTTGTATGGCGAGAAATTCTCGCTTGATTTTCTAGAATTGGGTCATAAACCTAGATTATAGTTGCTGAAACCCGCCTCTTGTATCCACATTTATTTGCAGAGATTTTTAAATAGTGGATCAAGTACATTATGGAATATAAATGGAAATTGCTCAGTTAAATTTACAGTGTCGTGAGGATCTTAGTACATTGTGCATTATTATTACTATTTTTTTACATGTATGGAAATTTTACACGAAATACAGAGATACATTTAAAAAAAGCAGTCTTTATGTTATTTTCTCTTTAGAAACAGAGTTATAACGGTGTTTTTGTGAGACTCCTAAAAAAACAAATCTGGAGTGACTCCACTCGACTTTCCGGGTTGATGGTTGTTGAAATAAATTAAAGTAGGAGAAATAAACAAAAGAGAAAATTATAATAGGTTCTTTAATTAAAGCTATTGTTCTTCAAATGACTTCAGCTCATAGATCATAATGATAAACAATTTTTCGTGGTGATCCTGTAAAAATCTGCAAGTGTTAGATTCACCAAATTCCATACGGATCGTGCGACGATGACCAATAACCTGTGTATAAATTTTCACCTTAATCGAATAAGGCATTTAGACGTCATTGCGCTTTAAAGATTTTGAGCCCATAGGCCATAATGATAAAAAAAATTTCTTAAAACTATAAATGCTATAGATTCACCAAAATCAATAGGGTTCGTGGTGACCTGTAACATATATACCAAATTTCAGCTGATTTGAACAAAGCGTTTAGACGTTATCTTCTCGTTCACGCACACACAAGCACACATACATTCTTCACCGTAAAAATAGCAAAAATGAACTCAAGGGATCTTAAAACGAGTAGATATGTTACCGTTAAAACGCGAAATCCGTTAATCTGCAGATTACCTAGCTAATCTGCAGATTAACTAAAATGACCCGTTAAAGTGCGGAATAAAGAGTTTTCCGCATTTTAACTAGGTAATCTGCAGATTAACGGTTTCAGTATCGTTAAAGTTCAAATGTTTGTTTCGAGTCTTAGTTTTTTTTACATTCACTATGACGTCAAACAGCCATGTGATACAGACAGTGATGCCAGATTGGGGATTTTGTCCCCATTTTGGGGATTTTTGAGGCTTCTGGGGACAATTTTGGGGACCAAATGTTTGTGGGGACTTTTTTGGGGAATTCTAAAATTTTTGGGGACAAATCTGGGGAGTTCTGCAACTTTCTGTCAATGTTGGCAACGTAATGATTTATCCCTACGACCAGGGATTTTCAATAGCTTTATTGTTATTTGGGGATTTTTTTCAAAATTTGCCTTCATTTGGGGAAAAATCTGAGCTTAAATCCACTTAAATCTGCTTGATATTTTTTTTTGAAAAAAAAATTATTTTCCCTTTTTAGTAGAAATCAAGTAGGGGATTTTTTCGAAAAAACCCCCTGATTTGGGGAAATTTGAAGACCTGTTTGGGGAAATAATTTTCGACCATCTGGCATCACTGGATACAGATACGCGAATGACCTTCAAACATAACTAAAACTTTTACCCCTTCCCTTCCGCACTTCCGCTCGCTACGCTATGATGATAAACCGACAAACGGCAAACGCAAAATGTGGAGAATGGAAGCCATGATTATGTTTATTATTATGACTAACACAAAATTTAAAGTAACAAGTAAGTTGTAATTGTTTTAATTTTGATTTTATTTCTATCTTTTATAATTCTGTCAATATAAGTTTGATAAGGGTCTGCATTTTATTAATGAAATGTAATCTTAATTAAAAGCTGTCTCTCGTGAAACTCCATTTTGAATTATGAATATTAGATTTACATTAGAGTAAATATTTCCTTCCGAACTAAAACTATTAAACCATAACTTTTTAAAACTAATTTATTTTAAAATTGATTTAAATTACTATTACTTACTGAAAAAAAAAAGATGTATTAATTATTAACTTTGAAAAATATTATGGCATTTAATAAATACTTCATATTAAATTTTTGTACATTTTTTAGCATTTCATTACATATTTTTACTTCCTTATACAAAGTATAAGGAAGTATAGTAATCCCGATTTGCGAAATGGATTTTGTATTTCACATTGCTCGAAAACGAATGATCGCTGGATGTTGCCAATTTATACGTGTGACTGTCATGATGTCTAGTTGCACACCTGCAAGTGTCGTCTTAACACGAGCTCTCGTTTTAGAGATATAAGGGTTTTTACACGATTTTTCGTGACGTCTGTATGTGTGTGTGTCTGTGTGTGTGTGGGTATGTCGCATAACTCAAAAACGGTTGGACGTAGAAAGTTGCGAATTGGTACATATGTTTGTTATAACATCTAGTTGTGCACCTCCCTTTTTGGACTTTCTATGATTTTCGGTTTTGGAGATATTTAGGAAAATTAGGTTCATAATGACAAAAATACATAGGTTTTGGCCATAATGTATCAAAAAACGGTAATAACTCAGAAACGGTTTAGACAAATCTTGCAATTTAACTGACTTCCCGACAAGCTAGACATTTGAAACTTTCAGAAAGGCTCAGAACACGTTGACAATGCATTTTTCAAATATTTTTAGCTAACTGTTTCCGATACCTGTTGCCTTCAGCAGCGTTTATGCGATTCAACAGAAAAATTATTTAACTAACTTCCCGACTAGCTAGACATTTGAAACTTTCAGACTAGATCAGAACACGGTGAAAATGCATTTTTTAATACTTTTAGCCAACTGTGTAGGGTTCCTGCTGCCTTCGGCAGCGTTACCAGTACAAATCTTGCAATCGATTTTTAACTAACTTCCCGACCAGCTAGACATTTAAAACTTCCCCAAGGCACAACTATGACATGAGTCCCCCCCCCCAAGGCACAACTTTGACATGAGTCCCCCCAGGCATAACTTTGACATTAGTCCCCCAAGGCACAGCTTTGACACGAGTCCCCCCCCAAGGTACAACTTTGACATGAGTCCCCAAAAGGCACAACTTTGACATGAGTCCCCCCCAAGGCACAACTTTGACATGAGTCCCCCCCCAGGCACAACTTTGACATGAGTCCCCCCAAGGCACAACTTTGACATGAGTCCCTCCAAGGTACAACTTTGACATGAGTCCCCCAAGGCACAACTTTGACATGAGTCCCCCCCAAGGTACAACTTTGGCATTAGTCCCCCCAAGGTACAACTTTGACATGAGTCCCCCCAAGGCACAACTTTGACATGAGTCCCCTCAAGGCACAATTTTATTTTATTTTTTTTTTTTTTTTTTTTTTACGTATGCATGCATTTTTTAAAAATATTTTTAGCCAACTGTTTCGGGTCCAGTGACAATGTTTTTTAACATTATGTATATTTCTAAAAGTGTATAAGGAAGTCATGTGGTGCCCACATCAGATTTTTTTCTTTCAGTTTCAAGTTTCCTGTACATATTTTATATATCATGATTATATTTTTATTTATTTATTGCCGAAACGTCAGTGGAGGCCCTACATTGAGACTCAAAACGGTTTTGGGCTGTGTCTGTCTGTCACGCGATAGCGGCCGCAAAAATAGCGCTATTGACTTGAAATTTGGTACACGTGTTCATGAGCCCCACGAAATCAGCTGTATAGTTTTTGGTATGTACTTCATTTGTAGTTCGTATACAGGGACACGCCAAAGTTTTTCTTATCATTACGGCCTATGGGAGGAATTTGTATGTATCGCGATAGCGGCCACAAAAATCACGCTATTGACTTGCAATTTGGTACTCGTGTTCATGAGCCCCACGAAATCAGCTGTATAGTTTTTGGTAAGTACTCCATTTGCAGTTCGTATACAGGGACACGCCAAAGTTTTTCTTATCATTACGGCCTATGGGAGGAATTTGTATGTATCGCGATAGCGGCCACAAAAATCACGCTATTGACTTGCAATTTGGTACACGTGTTCATGTGCCCCAAGAAATCAGCTGTATAGTTTTGGGTGTGTATTCCATTTGTAATTCGTGTACAGGGACACGCCAAAGTTTTTCTTATCATTACGGCTATGGGAGGAATTTCTATGTACCGTGATAGCCGCCACAAAAATCACGCTTTCGACTTGCAATTTGGTACACATGTTCATAAGCCCAACGGAATCAGCTGTATAGTTTTAGGTGTGTATTCCATTTGTAGTTCGTGTACAGGGACACGCCAAAGATTTTCTATCATTACGGCCTATGGGAAGAATCTGTATGTACTGCGATAGCCGCCTCAAAAATCAAGCTATTGACTTCAATTTTTGCCGAAACGTCAGTGGAGGCCCTCTGTTGAGACTCAAAAGGATTTTGGGTTCCGTCGGTCCGTCCGTCTGTCTGTCTGTCTGTCGTGCGATAGCGGCCGTAAAAACCACGCTATTGACTTGAAACTTTGTACACATATTCATGATCCCCACGAAATTAGCTGTATAGTTTTGGGTGTGCATTCCATTTGTAGTTCGTGTACAGGGACACGCCAAAGTTTTTTTTATCATTACGGCCTATGGGAAGAATTTGTATGTACCGCGATAGCGGCCCCAAAAATAACGCTATAGACTTGCAATTTGGTACACATATTCACGAGCCCAATGGAATTAGCTGTATAGTGTTAGGTGTGTATTCCCTTTGTTGTTCGTGTACAGGGACACGCCAAAATTTTTCTTATCCTTACGGCCTATGGGAAGAATTTGTATGTACCGCAATAGCGGCCGCAAAAATCCTTCGATTGACTTGCAAATTGGCGCACACATTCCAGCTTTCCATATAAGTAGCTGTATAATTTTCATTGCTATATTTTTTATAAACTGTGTACAGGGACACGCCAAAATTCTTAACATTACGGCGTATGGGGTGAATTTCGTTTAAACGCATTTTAATATCATTACTTTGCAATGAAGAAAATGAAACTAGAGTACGTGAGTAAGATGCTTAAACTTATGTTGCTTGAAGAAAATATGTGTTCTTAAGCTTTCTAATTAATGTACAGGACCTTACAAAAGTGTTCTGACAATGTCACTTAGTCATCCAAAGGATGTTAAATTTAGAACAATTATTAATTTTAAACGCAAAATAAGCTGAATAGTTTTTACTGGTGTATACAATGTTTATGGTTCGTTTACAAAGACACACGAAAGAATTTCGTAACATTAGAGCCTATGGACGAATTTTTAATTTAAGCGCGCACTTTAATGCGTTTATGCTGAATTGAACTTAATAAAGTTAACATACATTATAACGATGCTTAAAATCATGTTTACTCTAAAAAACGGTTATGTATAGACTAAATAATTTATGGTACCACACAAAATAATTCCGAGTATGTACCGTAATCATCCAAATGATGTCAAATTAGTTTGAAAGATTTATGAGTTATAATTAATAAGATTTATTCTTATTATTGGCGTTTATAATAACTGTGGCTACTTTTCCGGGATACATAAAGGAATTTCGTACTTTTATGGTGTATAGTCGGTATTTCTTAAAAGTGTATATTTTAGCATGGTTACACCCCATCAAATATAATGAAATTTTATTAGAATTTTAAAAGCCTGTTTTCATGTTGAAAATTGTGGGCATAGAATTGATAATTAGTTTAAAGGTTACGCAAAATATTTCCGATATGCTATGTAATTTTTTTTGTATGAAATTCGGTATTTATGAATTTCCGGGAAATAATACAAGACCGTCGTTTAATAAGAATGCATATTGTTGCGTACTTGGGGGTTTGTAAGTTGTCCGAGAATGAAAGGCGAAACTTGCAAAAATTCAGTGATTTATTCACAGAAAGTTCCAGAAGAATACAGGTCTATAAACCAAGTATCAGCTTCAATTCAACCAGTAAACATAGCTTAAACAACAGCCGTTAACAGCAAAACAACAGTACAAACTGTTTAGCAATAGCACATAAAGCAAGTCTCATTCAAAGAGGCTCAAAGCAAAGCAAGCATTTGACGAAACCGACACAGATCTGAGATTGGAAGCCTTGGCTAAAGAAATGCTCCTTTTATACTATTCTATCGAACACAAGACTGTTCTGGAAAATTATCGTATCTAATCAGCCAATGAGATTAGAGCTTCCATATTTGGTATATCCCTAATAAGGATTTTCTCGCCAAGGTCGCCAAAAAAATCGCCAAGGAGGGAGACAGTCGCCAAATTTGGCGCCAAATCCATTTCTTCCCTTATTGGAGCTTTTCAATTCGTTTTTAAAGGAAAATTAGGCTATTTTAACGCTAAAACGACTAGAAATGCACAAAATTAGCATTTTATCGACTTACTAAGCCTCTTTAAAAAAATTTATACAAAAATAAATGCAATTATTTACAATTCCGTAACACTTTATATGATATATAAATAGGTATAGAAAGAGAGATACAGCGGGGGGTTGAGGGGGGCGGCAGCCCCCCTCAGGAATGTATCTGATTATGGTAATAAGTTGATCGAATCAATATATACTATTATATAATAATAAATATATAAAAAAGGCCCTATTGAAAAATGTCTGATGCAAATAGGACGTTGAGGCTCCTGATCTGCAGATCCACTAGTTTATTCATTTTTACTTATTCATTTTTTTTTATTTTGTTCGCTTTTTCAGATACTTTCGTTGTAGTTTATCACATAAAAAGTGTTAATAAAGGTTTTTTTTTTTTTTTGGTAAAATTAATATATTTGCTAAACTTGTGCAGATATATCTATGCTGCAAAATATAGTTTAATAAAGCATTGAAAACTGTCATTTTAATTTTCATCCATTCTAAAAAATGTTAAAGCAGTTGAAGTACTTCTTAAATAATGCTTCTGATTTGTCTAATTTAATATTTCTAGTAATATTTTATATAATTTAATGCTTCTAGTATTTAAATAGTAATAGCAATATAAGTTGTTAATAAAACTTTTTTTTTTTTTTTTTTTTTTTTTTAATTGTTAAATATTTTTATTTTGAAAAGAAATCGTTACTGTATTCTAACATTCATTTATAAAATAGAATTTATTGAAAGCTATTAAAGCTATTATATTTCATATTAAAAATGCATAACATCTTCAAACTTATATTGACAGAATAAAAAAGATGAAATAAATAAAAAATAAAACAAATATAACTTTAAAAGATATAAAAATTTAAACACATACAGATTAAAATAAGTAAAGAAAGAAATAAAAAAGAAAAGAAAGCTATTTTTTCCCGAATGAAAAAGCAAATACAACACAGCGTGCTGTAAAATTACAACACCAGATATCTTATTTTCACTTTAACTAGTGCCTAGTAGGTAATGTGCAGATTATCTAGGTAATTCGCAGATTACCTAGGTAATTTGAGAAGTAAAACAATTTTTCTCACTTTAACGGATCACCCTAGTTAATGTGCAGATTACCTAGCTAATCTGCAGATTAACTGATTTCTGCACTTTATCGGTAACAGATACACAAAAATTCCAAAGTCGAATTTTCGTTATGATTACAATACTTTCCTTACATATATATGTTCGAAAAATAAAAAATAGTCTTGCTGTACTTAGAAAATATACAGGGCAACTTAAATATTATTTGGCATACGTTTTTTCTTTAAAAGTAAAGCTATATATATACAATATATATATATATATATATATAATTTTCTTTATCATAAATTAAAAATAAATAAGAAGACTTTTAAGACGTCACCACAGAGGTAAAAATAATCAAGTTTAAAAGATTTACCGGATAAGTACAGTTGGAAAGTGTTTATAATTTACGTGAATCACATGATTTTTCTTTCTTGTTTCTTACCATACAGATAAATAATTTTACTGCCTCTATATAAGAAAAGAAAAAAAAAAACTTTTACTGCATTAAACAAAATATCAATGTCCAATTTATCATGAGAGTTTTGAATTAACACGTTTTACCTTTCTTCTATATAAATAAGATATAGTATTGGAGTTGTGAAAGTTTTTTATTTCCGATTTTCGATGAGTTTACACGTTTTGAGACTTTCTGAATACAATTTGGACCAATTTTTAAAAAAATGCCTATGTGCCCATGTGTCTACTTGTGCATGCATCCAAAATTTTGTAGACGCTCATATCACACGAATGAGCGGACCAAAATTACGGAATTTAACCAAAACTTAGTATTGAGTTGGATCTTGATTTAAATTGATGCTGATTACTTTTGCAGATGAACGGCTTAACTGGTGACGCAGTCATCTATTATTTTTTTTTTTTTTTTTTTTAATGATTTTTTACAGACCAGTATAGGACGAAATTTCGTATAAATGTTCGTTCATAAGGAGAGAATTATTTTTAGCTTTCCTATGTGAAATTAATACATATACAGGGTGTCCCATAAGTCTGTAGACATTTAAAAAATTCATAACTATTGAATGAATGGATAGAATTGAACGCGGTTTGCAAAAAAAAATCATTCTCGTGAAGGAGGATATTTTTTTTTTTTTTTTTCTGTTAAAGAAAAAATATAGTTAAATTTTTTTGCCGACGATAGTTAGACAAATAGTTAAATTTTTTGCACGGATGGGAAAGAAAAATGTGCAAATGTAAGTCCTATAATTGCTCAATTTTGCAATTAGAACAGTTTATTTTTTATTTTGCCTCCTACTTGTGCCTACATGAAGTTTTAATTGCGATGCTGACTTGGTGGATAAAGCGTTATGAGTGAAGAGGGTTTCCCTCGGGTAAGAACCGCCGACTAAAGCTGCCGCTAGCAGTGTTATAACTCGTTTGCAAACTGTAAACATTTGCATGTGAATAAGTATAGTTTTTCATGAAAATGTGTGATTTAATCACACACAGCACCCTCTATCGACAAATAGCTTAATTATTATTTTTCCTTTACAAAAAAAAAAAAAAAAAAAAAAAAAAAAAAAAATCCTCTTTCACGAGAATGATTTTTTCGCAAACCGCGTTCAACTCTATCGATTCATTCAATAGTTATGAATTTTTAAAATGTCTACAGACTTATGGAACACCCTGTATATAATCGTAATAGTCAACCAAGAAATCTAGTATGTTGTTTGTTGTGACCACCAAGAAAATTTCTTCTATATTTTTCTATACAAATTCACGCAATACAAATTATTTATTAAAATTATTTGCTGTGAGGAATGCTGACGATTTTCATCCCAGAGAAGTATAACACACAATGTCGAAATAAAGCTAATTTTGTGCCCTTTAGACATATCGAGTTTTTTTCTAATAACTTTTTTATTATTATAATTATTATATTAAAAATGGACAAAAACGTCAATGACTTTGTCTTAAATTATCACAGATCCGTGGTTCAACCATTCGTTTTAAAGGTATTGATGTGTTCTTGTGAAAAATACTCATAACGAAAGCTTACATGTCTCGGGGAGGGGGTGGGGCAACGATGTATTAACATGTACAAAAATTATTTTTTAGTTAACTATTAATACTATAATTAACTATTTTTGAATTTCCATTTGTTAAAAATATTTCTCACTGCGCACATTTATTCGAAATTTTGTCATACACTGCTATATATATATATATATATATATACGTATATATATTAAAAAATAAATAAATAAAAATAAAAACGCGATGCCAATGTTATCTGTTGTAGGATTTTTACCAAAAGTTGATCGATGCTAATTTTTGTCAAGGTGCAACATACATACTAATTGTTATGAAATTCGGTACACTACTTTTTTGAACTACATCTGCCACAAAAATTTTGTCTCACGCACACAGGCAGACATTTTCTAAAAACGGTCAAATTGTGTTCTGGGCCTATTGCCACAACATACTAAACAAGAATTGAAAAATATCTGTGTTACAATATTTTACATGCAGTAAATTACCCAAGTCGACATGTAAAATTTTGATTTTATAATTTTGGCTGATCTTTATGTTTTTTTGGTGTTCTGAAACCAAAAATGAAGTCAGTTTTTCTGTATCACGTATAGATTTTTGTCAATACAGGGTGCCTGCCTATACGATTTCTTCCATTAATCTTCCACCAATATAATTATATAATAAGTTTTATGTTTCCATGATTAATTAATAATAGATGCCTAGTGTTGTAATTGTGAAGCACTAGTGCGACTTAAAACCATATCAACCAACCAACTAACCGATTGTTATGATGGTATTTGTAAGAAATCGTGTCGGTAAACACCCTGTACTGACAAAAATCTATACGTTATAGAGAAAAATGGGCTGAATTTTCGGTTTTAGCATATCAAAAAACATAAAGATCAGCTGAAATCATCAAATCAAATTTTGTCGATCTGTGTTATGTGTATGCACTTAAAGAAGTATTCGACGAGGGAAATCGAAACGTTTATAGAATATTTTTTTTCTTGAAGGCAAATTTTATTCCTTGTTGCTTCATTATTCAAATAATTTTATGCGTTTTAGACAATTTTTATACATTATGTCAATTTTGAAGATGAGTTATTTTATTTCCATACTATAACTATGCTTAAAACTAAAGGTATATAACAAATGAAATGTGTGCGTATATATATATGTGTGTGTGTGTTTGTGTGTGTGTGTGTGTGTTTAAAGTTATAAACACTATAAGTTTTATTCGTAATTGTTGAACGTTGAACTAGCATTGCTGCAATAGGAATTTGAAGGCGTTTGAAGAATGTTTAATCCCATCTGTCATTTGACCCGAGTCATCACTGTCACAAAAGCCCGTCTAGACAGATTTACTACTTGCGTGTCAATGGCTTAAAGAAGAAGAAAAAAACTAATGAAATATTTTTAAACATTTTCATGAAATTACAAAGTTATGTCTTTTACTTTGGATTACAGAAAATAATTGATATTTAACTAATTTTCTTAAAATGAGGTTTTTGAATTTTGTATATTACATCTTGCAAAGGATATTTTAAACTTTACTTTACTGTTATGAGAAGTACCGTTCTGTTTGTAACAATCTTTACAAAAATACTGGTGATTTTTCATCTGCATATTAACACGCAAAACACGAAATTTGTTTGTGCGTTTTAAGCCTATTTTTAATAAGAAGGGGGACTTAAAAGTAATATAGTTCGAAAAGTATGATTGATGTAAAAGAAGTTATGAAGGCTTATAAAAATATACCTTTGTTTTTATAAACTTTTTTGATTTTTACACGCAATCTTTTGTATTTGTAATTCCTATATAAGAAAACTGCACGTGTAATATTTTAAAATCCTATACGACGGCTTGGATTTAGTTTTTATTCTGGATTTATTTTTTCTCATTTACAGGACCGGAATCCTAAAAGTAGGTTTAAGATATGTAGTCCTGACAAAACAAATCCGATAAAATAGCTGGACAAAATAGCCCTCACAAATTAGCCTGAGAAAACAGTCCCACGACAAAATAGCACCAGGACAAATATTTCCGTTAAAACTGTTCCGCTGAAATAACCCCAAGGTAAAATACTCCGAAGAAAATAGCTCGACAAAATGATCTCAGTACAAGTTAGCCCCTGCACAAAATATCCCCTATGAAGCAAGTGGAGGATCAAAATTGTATTGCTATGTCTCCGGACCACTCCTAGGGGTAAGTCCAAAACCGTCGCTAATTGTCCATTGCACAACACTAGGGCGACGTAAAACCCAACCCCGACAAAATAGTTTCAAGACAGCTCGTGAAGGCTACAGGAAATCAAACTGTTACATAGACTTTTCTTTAAAATAAAGAAAAAAGTATGTAAATGTTTTTTGCAAATTGTCTTCCTTTCTATTTTTTAGGACTGAGGACTATTAGTTTCAATTTGGAGTTTTTGTAGACCAGTTCTGTGTATCACCAAAATATCTAAGTTAGAAATATCAATCCTATTATTACAAATTCGGTATCCAATGAAAGGGGCTATTCTTCTGAATCCAGGGGTGCAAATAGTTTTTCGACCTGACTATTATATATTTTTTAAATTAACTGAAATATGAAATTTAGGTAGAAACACTTCCTTTTAATTCATTTCAGTCATTTTAAAAAGTACATAGTAGCTCGTTACAAAGTCGGTACCCAATGGAAGGGGAGATTTTTCTGAATCTAGGAGTGCAAACTGTTTTTCGACATGACCATAAGATTTTTTAAAATTAACTAAAGTATGAAATTTGGGGGACAACACTTCCTTATTAATTCATTTTTGTCATTTTAAAAAGTACGTGGCCCAGTTTTACGGTGAAAAAATGAGATAAAAATTAAAAATTGAAATTTTACAAATTGAAATTATTAATCCTTCGTACTAAACTAAATTTTGTCTTTGGCAGAATTTTTTTTAAATATTCCCTATTAACTAAGTTTTTATATATGAAGTTTCATATGTGTGTTTTCATATGCGAAGTGCCTTATGATATGTTGATAGAAATCCTTTTCTCCTGTATTAAATAATACATCACAATATGTTTCTGAGAATTATTCTTTTTTTTTTTTTTTTTTTTTTTTTTAGATGTCATCATAGAGGCAGTACACTAAAGTTTAAATGATATTACAGGCACGTACTTTTTTTTTTTTTTTTTTTTTTAATGTTTGTAATTTATGCAAACTGCTTAAATGTGTCTAGTTGCAAAACCAGCCAAATCCTTCAATTTGAAAAATGTTTTTTTTCAGCTTTTTAAGTTCTAAGTAAACGTTTCCGTCATCTGGAAATAAGAAACTATGCCAAAGGTGATTCATCCCCCGTGTTATTTGTGTTTGAAAATCACGATGTGCTGCAAAACCGGTCAAATCCTAAGACTGGTGAGTTTCAAAACCATATCATCTTCATATCAGCGAGAACGCGATTCTGCTCCACTCGACTATAGCAGCACGCTTGTTGATTAGGTTAGTATTATCGCATTTTCTCTTGCCAGTGACTGTTCTTTCTTGGTGCACTCAAAATTTCTAATTTTTGTATTTCGTGTTTTCTTCGATTATAGAGAAGTTCGTAGAAGAAGTATCATTGAACCAATCAAGGAAAAAGAAAAAGCTATTCTACGACGTGAAAAAGGAACAAAAACAAAGTTCAGTGGTAATGTACTATCATTTTGTAATAACATAACGTTAACTGATAACATAATAAAATCATAGTTATCCTATTATGATTCAACTATGATATGTTATAAATTTAGTAACATACCTATGATGATTCAGCAGGTTATAGCGACCTATTCATGCAAGCTCGTTTACAACTCGAATGCCCCCCCCCCACTTCATTAATGAATTTGGGAGCATTTGAGATATATTTTCATAATTTTCAAGAGCTAATTTTTGCTGTGGATATCAGTTATTTTTTTAACAGATTCTTTTAAATAATTATCTTTTTCTTTATCTTTTTTTTCTTCTTTTTTTTTTAATAGATCACAGAAATCAGTTATTTTTAAATAAAATTTAATCGAACAAAACATTCTGTATATTTGCAACACTAAAGATCCAATATTCATGTTAACAAATGACGAAAATTAAGCGAAAATATGGCGAAAATTAAGTTCTGATTTATTGCAAAATCGACTAACTCCAAAGTAAGATGCAAAATCATTCTCGTGAAGGGAGATTTTTTTCGGTAAAGAAAAAATATAGTTGAATTTTTTGTCGACGATAATTAGACAAATAGTTAAATTTTTGACAAATAATTAAATATGCAAATGAAAGTCCTGTAAATTGCAGAATTTTGCCATTAGAACAGCTTCTTTCTTATTTTGCCACCTACTTGCACACATACATGAAGTTTTAATTGCGATGCTGACTGGGTGGATAAAGCGTTATGGGTGAAGACGTTTTCCCTCGGGTAAGAACCGAGCAGTGCTAAAACTCGTTTACTAACTGTAATTTGTGGTGACGACGGACACATAGAATAGGATTTATATGCCTGTAAACATTTGCATGTGAATAAGCACAGTTTTTTTTTTTCTTTTTCTTTTATAAAAATGTGTGATCTGGTCACTCACAGCGCCCTCTATCGACAATTAGCTTAATTATTATTTTTTCTTAAAAAAAAAAAAAAAAAAAAAAAAAAAAAAAAAATCCCCCTTCACGAGAATGATTTTTTTTTGCAAAGCGCGTTCAATTCTATCCATTCATTCAATAGTTACGATTTTTTAAAATGTCTACAGACTTATGGAACACTCTGCATATAGAGAAAAGGTGGCGAGTATGGAATAGCAGTCGAATAAAATGGAATACTATTTTACTTCAAATGCACTTAGCAGCAACTTATCAAAAGCAAATCAAAAGTCTTCGCTGGACCTCGAGTAGGAACGAGGGCCCATCTTGTGTCAGTGAGCAGTTTTGTGTGAGACAACTTCTTTAGTTTATTAAGATTGAGATTTTTTTTTTTTTTTTTAAGGTAAATACTGCGAATTCTATTTACGAAGCAGTAACATGAGTGAAAATTTGCTGTCATTTCTGGTAGAGTAGTTGACTCTGATTCCCATGAATTTATTTCTACCAACAAGTAGTTGAGGTTTATTTATTCTCCAAGATGGCGATTCGGATATACCAGCTATTCCATACTATTTGCAATTTTTGTAAAACTTGAGCGTTGATAATTTTTTCAGTACTGTTTATTTTCAAAGAGAGTATGAGAAAGTCGTGAAAGGGATACATAAGATAATTTTTGTTTAAAAGGGAGCATTTTACATTTTTTCTGAGAAGTCATAGCAATTTCATATAGATGAAAAGATGCGCTTCTCAACAATAAAATATCGTTTGAAAACAAAAGACTTTGCTTGAATATATCAATTATCTGGAAAGAAAACAAAAAAAAAAAAAAAGGGTGAGGAATCAAGTGATAAACAAGTTTTTATCAAGTGTGGAAAGATTAAAACGGAAAACATTGCTTCCGGCTTTACTGTAACAATATAACATACTGTATCAGTATCAGTAAGGTTTTCTTTTATAAATATTTGTATTTAAAATATTATTATTAAAGACAATGATACTTTTTAAAAATTTAAATTGATATCTACTTTGTTGCAATCATCTGAAATTTGTAATTGATTTTGTTTTGTTTTTCTACTTCATTATTTTTATTTCCTCATCATACTATTGGTTTGGAGAACTTAGTTAATCGAAAAAAATGTTTTCATTTTTTTATTTTTATTTATTTTTATGTTTTTACACCTTTTGAATTGTGAGGAATCCTAAAATCACAAAATTCGTGATCAACAAAATCAGTATGCTACAGGGTTGTAAAAAAAAAAAAAAAAAAAAAAAAAAAAACGGGTTTTTTGGGCAAAATGGAATCAACAAGTTAATAATATGTTGTATATGTGTTATTTTGTTTTATATGAGAATACACATAGTTTAGCAAACACTAAACAATAATTTTTGATCAATAAAACTGATATGTATATGTATTCTTTTTTTAACATGTTTACACATAATAATCAGAAAGCAATGATAGCTAAATTTTAGTTGTATAAAAATGCAAAGTTAAAAACAAACAAAGTACGAACAAATTCTTTTTATTAAATTTTGATTCTACAAAAACTCATGCACAAAAAAGAACAAAACTTGTAATGTGCAGGAATATGCAGTAGGTTTGTCTGATGTTACTTTTATTAAAACAAAAATAGTTCTTACTTTTATTATCTTATACTGACATGTTGCATTCAGTTTCACTTAATCTCAAATCATACATATATACTTTTTTAATTCAGTTATCAATATAGGTGACACAAACGAAAATTAAACGGTATGTGGTTTGCTCTAAACATTCTTCTAATTGAAACAATCCTTATCAGAGCATCTTGGACAAGTTACTTAATATAGCTTTAAGCTATTTCGTTTATAAATAAAAATGAAAAAAAAAAATACTGTTTGAATATATACCGTAAACTGGGGTGACTTTGACATCCTTTGGACATGCATTTCGCATTTATGAACAGTACCTTCAAGTGTTCCGTAATTGTGAAATTGTAATATAACATTAGATAACTCCTCAATCCCAAAGTATCATTAGATTTTTCAATAACAGTGTTATAAAGTCAGAATGGTGTACTAAGTGGGGTGTCAAAGTCACCCCAGACTTGGGGTGACTTTGACATGCACAAGTTTTTCCCACTTATTGCCGTGTTTTTCAAATGCTAGTGTTGAAATTACCCCATATTGAGGTTTATGTTATCAACAAACCTTTATATGTGTAACATTTACATTTGATGTTGTCAAAGAAGTTGTTGATAAGTTCTGGGCTTACACTTGCACGGGATGTTTTGATATTGGCAGCTAAGTTGTTTTTCGTAACAGATAAGTTGTTTTTCGTATAAAACCATCAATAAAGTCAGAAGCTGGAAGATTGTCTTTGAACATTTTGATGTTTGCACCCTTTTTGTCCAGATATTTTTTAACGACAGCCTGGACATCAGGCTTAGTTAACGGAAATCCCCACGTAGCAACAGTGGTTAAAGTCTCAGCAAGTACTCTTTCTTCATCTCCTCTTAGAACAGTTTGGCCACCTGGAGTCTTGTTGTGTACATCAATGACCTTGTTGATGAGAGTTGCACGTGGAATACCAAACATTTGCAAACCTTTTTTCTTTAATAAGCCATTTTTAATGGCGGTCACCGCCAAGTCCAATTGCTCAACGTTGTAATTGCAGTAAGGTCTTGAACCAGCAACACGACTGTATTTTCTTGGCATTTTTACTGTTCATTTATCTGAAAGGAAAAGGATAATAATTTTTATAATAATCCCAAGTACAATACATGAGCAAAATATAGGCAGCAAACACAAAACATGATGGGTGTCAAAGTCACCCCAGTTTACGGTATATATATACACAGGTAACTCTCAAAGAACACGGTACTTGAACACGAATTTCGAAGAACACGGATATTTTCCCTTGAATTATATCATTTTAGAGTAATTTTTTTTTTAAAGAATAAAATACATGTATTATTTGATTTAAAATTATTTCCAAATATGTCATTTGTTTGATAAAATACAGAGTTATGATCAAAGGCAAAATTGTCAGAATTATAATGGAATTGTAACTTTTATCACGAAATTTGAAAAATCCCATCTATGAATTCTCAATTCCATTTTATTTTAATTCAAATATATACATATTACATACACATTACTTACAAATGTATATGTAAGTATGTAATTCAAATTTCATTGCGAAATTTCTTTGAAATTTCATCTTGTTTACTTTTACCCATTATATTATTTTGTGAAAAATGAGAGAAATACTCATCGAGAATAATTTATCGTATAATTTGGATGGATTTATTGAAATTTTCATTAGATGAAAGTTTGAGCTCATTTGAGTATAAAGTGCAGGATATCCTGAGTTTCGAATTTTTAATATTTTCCACCAGGCTTTTTTTTTTTTTTTTTTTTTTTTTTTTTTATAAATGTTTGGTCAATTAATTTCTAGTTTTCTTGAAATCCTTAATTTACAAAATGTTTGCAGAAAATCAGAAGATAGTTCGTAAAAGGTGTACAATTTTACTTGAAACTAAAAATTTTGGACCGACTAAAGAAAGGAGAAAAATTTTCAGTTGTTGCAAAGACAGAGAACTTGAATGAGGTTACTATTCGTACAGTAAAAAATCTGGTGTGAAACAACCACACGACTTTTATTACTTACTTATTACATGTATTATATGCATTTTTTGGAGATAATATGATCAGAAGACATAAAATTGACCTAACAAATTAGACACTTAAAAATTTTCTGGTAAGAGTAAGCTTATACACATGTAAAGATATGTAAAATAGATTTACATAGCGAATTAAAAAATTGTAAGAAGAAAAAAAAATCAGTTTAGCCATTTTTCGAAACATTAATTTCCGACATCTAAAACTGATCTACCTAATCAGGATGACTGTTAATTTCCTTTTAATAACCACGTAATACATAAGAAAGGATATTTAAAGTGGATATATGTAACAATTTTCAAGACAATCATTAGAGCCGTTTTTGAGATACCGACTTTTGCCAAAACTTTGCAAATTTACTTATTGACAGGAAAGCAATAATTACATACAAAAGGATATTTAAAAGGCAGTTAATAGGGCAAGTTCGAAAAAAATCCGTGCAGCCGTTTTTAAAGGAAGGCACTTGCGAGGCCTGAAATTGAACTATTTGTACAGGACGCCTATCCATTTTCCTAAACTAACCAACTATATCATTCGAAAAGATATCTAATAGAGTGTTTATATAGCAACTTAGAAGAAAATCGTTAGAGCCGTTTTTGAGATACAGACTTACGATACCACTTCCGGTTTCCGATGTCCCACTTCCAGTTTTCCAATTTTCCCCAAAATTTGGAAAATTCATCTGTACACCAAACCTGTTTCAATTCTAAAGTCTCGTAGTTCTATCTTTATTAGTTTCCGAGATATAATAGCCAGAATATTCCCCACATACATACACACATACACACTAACCAATTGCCAAAAACTACTTTTCTGGACTCAGGAGACCTTAAAACGTGTAAATCAGGTGAAAACTCGATATCGAATTTTTGGACCGAATACAATATTTCTATTACCTACGGTAGTCGGGTAATGGAAGCAAAAATAATGTAAAATTCTCAAGTAAAGAAGTATTTTACTGAGGATTATTGCTTTTTAAAAGTACTTAAACATTATAAAATTCTTTTTTTTTCTTTTTTTAATCCATTTTCTAGGGTAAAAAAGTCAGCCCAGCGGGTCAAATGGGTATCTACCCGGGCAGCAAATCTGACAACCCTGCTATGCTAGTTTCTTAGTCTATGTTCACGGTATCTCAAAAATAAATGACCAGTTTTAAAATTTTCGAATAAACATGTATTATGGGGATTATTTTCGTTGTAAAATTGAGCCATTTTTAAAATATAATTTATGATGCTGGCATGAAACTGATTGAGACTCTAAACACTCTACTTTAAAAACTTCGTAAGTTACTTAAAATTTATGATTGTCTTTACATGGAAAAATAAGGCAAAATTTCACATTAATGTGCATTATGAGGATTTTAAAATATCATTTATGATATATATATAGCCAAGAACATCATGTTCTACGGGTATTCTATTTCCAAACTTCAAATGTTTTTCGAACACATTCATCCCTTTTTTTTTTTTTTTAATCGACCCGGTTGCACGTATACTTCTGTATAGATCTCTGTGTCCTGCTTCCAAGTAAAAATTTTTTTAGTTCGAATTACTGTAAAACTTACCAATTAGATAAAAATAATTTTTTCTTTTAATAAATTTTACATGCATTATTTTTCTTCACTTATAACTTGTCACCATTTCCTTTTCGATAGTGCTTCGTATGAATGAATTTTTCAAAATTATTAAAATAAGTATACAGACAAATGCCATTAATTGTTAAACTTTCATTGCATTTTGTCGACCGCTGCCCACGGTTTATTCGGTATCTGTTATATATCAGATACATTTCTAAAAACAGGATCAGTTAGAAATGAACTCGTTCTAAATAAACTCTCGCGAAAATGAAAATTTGAGCGTTTTCGTTTCTATGCAACATCTACCAATATGCAATATCTACCTGGTGAGCCCACGAAAACATAAAATACATGCCAATGGAGTATATTTGTAAAACAAAAAACTAGCTAATCATATGAGATACAGACATTACTTAACAAGTAAAATTAGTTGTCGGGGCAGCCTCTATTTTACTTCAAAATGAAAAATGAATTGCAAATTATAGAAAAATTTCGGTCAAGTATACATGCGTATTTTTTTTTTAAGAATAAAAATGAAACTTGGAAATTATTCTAAATTTAGAACTTTTTAAATCTTTTCTGACAGCACCCTTTAACGTCTTACGCGCATTTCCCGTTACACACATTCTTGTATTGTCTACAAAACTTTACAAAATCGAATTCTGTTTCCTCTTAAATAATGAAAACACTGCTTACATAAATACTGAGAGGGGAAAAAAGTAAAATTAAAAAAAGCGTCAAATGCTTTAAACGTTTTTAAGTCAAATTTTCTCGATCGAAATAAGTTATGATGCTTCTTGTACGATACAAATTTTGCAAGAAAGTATCCGTTGTGTTTACACAAAAGTGTTTATACTTTTCAAAAAATGCGAAATATAAACACCAGTAAAACTTTTTGTATGCATTTCTTTCAGAATTCAACAACTGAATGAATATAAAAGTAAACTATTAAAGACTGTTATTTCATTAAAAATTGCTAATGGAAAAAAATATAAATTAATAACACATTAAAATATTACAACACACTTTGAGCGAAATATAGTACTACTAAGTGTACAATTAAATCAGCCAACTTGTTTTGTTACTGCAAACCACCTTCCACGACCAGCTGCTATGGCTCGTAGTGCCTAAATAGCGTTTAAGCATTTTAAGAAAAATGACATAACTTTTTTCGACTACGCTGTTTTGAAGCCATTTTGCGATTCTGAATAAAACAACAGTTTATTTTATTTAGTTATTTATTTTATTTTCCCATAAGTGAACTGAGTTTTAGGATGCAACGTCTTATTAAAGCTACATCATTCAATTTTTTAGTAGTCTAGTCAAAATCTAAAAACATTAGATTGTATAAAGTAAAGAAAATAAGAAGTCATCTCATCTACATTCGCTGACCTTAGATTTGAAAATACTACATATGCCTATGTATATTTATATTTCAAATAAGATGTCAATTTCACAAAATATTTTTTCACATTCATTTTGGGCATATAAATATATATATATATTTAATTTTAACCAAGTCGCCTTTTTCAACAGATTTTGTATCTGTACTCCGGAAGTACATCGCTTAGTATATACAGTGTAGCAAGCGCTTATGATCGAATGTTTAAAATACTGATTAAAAAAAAAAAAAAAATTAAGCTTCCCAGATGGCGCTGTGATCGAATTTTTTGCTCAAATCGATGAGCTGATTGGCTTTACCCAGTTTCTTCAGCTCAATTACGTGATCTAAACCCATAATTAACCAATAGGGGTTTTTCAAGCAATAAACTCGATCGCACTGACCTCTGGTGAGAGGCTTAATTTTAAAGGCACTGATTTGCTGGTCGCTTTCCACACTATGCAATCTATAGGCGCTCTACCGGAGGTATAGGCACCATGTCCTTTATGTACATTTTTGGATTTGTATAGAGCCTTTAACTACTAATGTCCAGTTACTATAAAGGAGACAATGGAATGGAAAATAAAACCATGACAAATGCATTTCGTTGTAACACATCGAAAACATGGGGCTAATTCCTTTCGCAAAATGGATATGGTATCCTTTACCTCCGGGGTATTGATATAAATATGATATCAAACAGGATGCCAATTTCAAAAAATATTTATCACGTTCATTTTATACATGTAAATATATGTTGTCGCTAAACCATTATTTCCTTTTCCTGCGATTTTGAAAAATATAAAATAACCCAATAACAAAATCGAAAAACAGTCTTCATATACATGATATTGTATTTGATACGGGTACAAATTTTTGTGGATCTAGGTCAATCCGACAAAACTCCCTTACGTACAGAAAATTTTATTATTAGTAGAGGTTGTGTGATATTTTATTTTTCCACTTTTGTAATGAATAATTGTTTACCATATCTAACATTTTTGATAAGCCAACATACATTTCCTTTCCATAAATGACCGACACTTTTGATTTCAGACGTTTTGTCAAATATCTAAAATAATCTATTTAAAAAAAACTTTTAAAACCCAAATTCTTATTATAGCGTATCATATAAATATTTTCGAAGTTAGAATAAAATTTAATTTGCAAAAAATAAATAAGTAACTTTTTTGTTTATTATAACCAAAATTGTGGAAATTTGAACTGTGTTAAGAAAAGAGAAATTATTTCTTAAAATTCACAACAGATGGCAGCACCACACGATTGCCTTTAAGTTTGTGACTTCAGTTTCTGATTAAGGGCCAATATCTGCAGTTTAATTATTCATTTGAGGCACCTTTTTATTATTATTTTAATTTATTATTATTATTATTTTTTTTTTTTTGTACTATAAGTTAACATTTTACTGATTTGGTTAATGTTTATGTGTTTTTCCTAATCATTTTTATTTTGTATTGTTAATTGTTTCATTGACATTTTAGTGAATATTCCGCCCAATAGAGAACGCTTGTAATCCACAAAAAACTCTTTTTTGCTTCTAAAAAGAGATGCAAGAAAAAGGCTTCTTAAAAAAAACTCTTAAAAAAATCGTAGGATACTGTGTAGTCAACGATAAATTTTCTTTTATCAATTGACATCTTTTCTTCTAATTGTCTGCAAAAATTAACACTCCGGACCTTCAGGGTATCGAACGCGGGACCACCGGATTACTAACACGGCGCGCTAACCATCTGAACCATGGAGAGACAAATGAAAAAGCTTGTATTTACCTTAAAATAGAGGCGCATTTTTTATTTGGTTGAGATTCACAAACATACCGCAGTGAATGACAGTAAGTACATAAGAATTTGGAAAAAAAAAAAAAAAGATGTATTATTTCGAAACTCCAGAAATGTAAAGAACATGTTTATCTCATATATTTAAGTGAAAGTTTTGCCCCGAAAACAAATGGGAGACCGGTAAAAAAAAAAAAAAAATCTGGAGTGACTCCACTCGACTTTCCGAACATTGAGTAATTAACAGTTTTGTAGATAAAGTAAAGAAAGAGGAGTTGTTAAACAAACAAAAGAGAGAAAACCATAATAGAGTGTTTGAGTATTTTTCTCCATCTATTACACGTTGTTTTATTTAACGCTACTGAACTTTGAGCCCATAGATCACAATGACAAAGAAATTTTCGTTGTGTCCCTGTAAAAACCTATAAAAGTTAGATTCACCAAAATGCTTATAGTCAGAGCAACAGTGATTTATAATACTCATATAAATTTTCAGCTGAATTCAATAAGGCGTTTAGATGCTATCGTACTTTTAAAAATTTAGTCCCATAGGCCATAATGATAAAGAATTTTTCTTTGTGTCCCTGTAAAAAAACTGTAAGTGCTAGATTCACCAAAGTCTATACAGTTAGTTCAACTGTGATCTATAACATGTGTACAATTTTTTTGCTCGGATTAATAAGGCGTTTAGACACCATCACATTTTTAAAAATTTGGCCCCATAGGCATAATGATAAAGAATTTTTCTTTGTGTCCCTGTAAAAAAACTATAAGTGCTAGATTCTCCAAACTCTATACACATTGAGTATTTGTGATCTATAATATGTGTATAAAATTTTTGCTCAATTGAATAAGGCGTTTAGATGCTATCGCACTTTTAAGATTTTGCTCCCATAGGCCATAATGATAAAGAATTTTTCTTTGTGTCCCTGTAAAAAAACTATAAGTGCTAGATTCACCAAAATCTATGGGGTTCGTACTATGGTGACTTACAATATGCGTACCCACTTTCAGGTTAATCGAACGAAGCGTTTAGACGCTAGCGTGTTCACTCACAGACATACACACATACACACACACATACATACATCATCGTAAAAATAGTGAAAACGGACTCAGGGGACCTCAAAACGTATAGAAACATCAAAATCTCGAATTCGGATTTTTGACATGATTACAATACTTTCCTCACTATAGTGTTCGGAAAGTAAAAAGAAAAGAAAGAAAGAAAATGTTTAGGATCACCCTGTAAAAAGTATCGCTCGAAATGCGTTCTTTGCCTAATATGTCGCATAATTTTATTGATTTTAATTTCGTATACTCGTTTTCATGCAATTTTATGGCATTTTCACATAAAATAATCCCTATCATGCAAGTTTATGCAAAATATTGCCGTATTCTGTCGTGTTATAAAAATCTAAAAAATTTTTAAAAAACTTTTTCAAGGGAAATGTTATTAATTAACAATGCTCATGCCAGTGTATCATATTTAAAATTTTTAATTTATTCCGACTTCTTTACGGTTAAAACAATCCTTATAATGCAAATTTAAGAGAATTTTTTTGGCTAACTTACAAACAGAAATCACATCTATTTTTTTTTATTTTCCGAACATACATATGTAAGGAAAGTAGTGCAATCAGGTCAAAAATCCGAATTTGAGATTTTGATATTTCTATACGTTTTGAGGTACCCTGAGTCCGTTTTCATTATTTTTACGATGATGTATGTATGTGTGTATGTATGTATGTGTGTGTATGTGTGTGAGTGAACACGCTAACGTCTAAACGCTTTGCTCGAATGAGCTGAAAGTGGGTACATATATTGTAAGTCACCGTAGCACGAACCCTATTGATTTTGGTGTTTACTTATAGTTTATTATTATTTCACTTATAGTTTTTTACAGGTACACAAAGAAATATTTTTTACCATTACGGCCTATGGGGCCAAATTTTTAAAAGTGCGATAGCGTCTAAACAGCAAAAAAAATTATACACATGTTATAGGTCACAGTTGAACGAATTGTATAGATTTTGGTTAATCTAGTACTCATAGTTTTTTTTTACATGGACACAAAGAAAAATTCTTTATCATTATGGCCTATGGGACCAAATTTTTAAGAGTGCGATGGCGTCTAAACGCCTTATTCAATTGAGCAAAAAAATTATGCACATATTATAGGCCACAGTTTCACGCTCTGTATAGGTTTTGGTGAATCTAGCACTCATAGTTTTTTTACAGGGACACAACGAAAAATTCTTTATCATTATAATCTATGGGCTCAAAATACAACAGCGTTAAATTAAACATCGTGTACTATATGTAGAAAAACATTCAAATACCCTATTACAATTTTCTCCCTTTTGTTTATTTAACAACTTTTCATACTTTATCTACAAAACTGTTAATTACTCAATGTTCGGAAAGTCGAGTGGAGTCACTCCAGATTTTTTTTTTTTTTTTTTCTTAATTTCGGGGTTTTTCCGCTTCAAAACGTTTTGAACATATTTTAAATATATTTAAAATAACTGAAATTTTCAAGCCAAAGTTCTGCATACCTATGCTATAAAGGTGAAAGCTAAAAATACATCTATAAAAATTTTATGATATGCATCAAAGACAGGTGAAATTCTGAAATTAATTTTTTATTGCTTGCTGCTACGGCTAGAAAAGAGAAAGAATTTCGGGGACTGACAATAGATAGTTTCTAATTCCTTTGATCTCAAAGGTTCTTGCTGTTTGATTCGAAAGATAAAATTCAAGGAGTGAAAATAATATTAATTGACAGAATATCACTATTCATTGCAATTGTTCCATCCATCGCAAAACTATTTCCAGCTTTATAGGAAATTTTCTCTAATCTGAAATATTTTACATGTACGCATTTATAAATGATTTTATTTTAATAGCGCATTTGATTGATCTGAAGTCTGATATAGTTACAGGCGTCACACTAACGAGGTGAGTTACATTGTAGTAGCATCAATTAGTCACATAAACATCTTGTAATATCAGACACAGTGATTCGAGTGCGGAATTTGTAACAAATAAATTCCCATCCAACATTATCTGGTTGTATCACTAGAGACATGTTTTATAGTTAAGAAAATTTTAAACGTATTATTTAAAAAATGCCGAAAATCGATTTATTATTAATTTTACTAATCAACATTTTTTTTAAATTATTATTTGGGGGGGGGGAGGTTAACAGATATGAAATTAACTACTTTCAACTAAATTTGTAGTGCAGAATTAAAAAATAATAGGGAAAAATCTGTAATACGTACAGTTTTTTTGTTATGATTATTTAATCTGTACTGGAAGCAATGCACAAAATTCTTTAGAAGGCATGCATTATTACTATCAATATTATTAATTTAGCATGGAATACTGTTAATAGGGAGATAATATACATATTGTAGACTAAGTAGAACATAAAAACATGGAAAATACACTAAAGGATTAAATTGTTATTATTTGTTATTTTAAAACCAAAATACAAAAATTAGGCTTTTTTACGTCTTGTGTTAAATGTCTACCTTGTGATTTTAATATGAATAGTTCACAAATACAGCAAAACTTATCGGGTACGGTTTTACAAGTTCTACACTGAAAACTTGCCATTTTGAACATGAAACTTTTACGATAAAACAGCACAATCATACTTAACAAAAGATATCTGTTAACTAGAATACCAGAAAAAAAAAAAAAAAAAACAGATAAGGTACGAATACAGGGTTGCCAAACATGGGTTGCCAGCAGAGAGGATGGCCAGGAGGCAGGGTTGATAGCATGAAAGGTTACCATGTGTGATACAGTCGGCAGCAAAAGTATCTGAGCACTAGCAATAATCCCTGTCTAAAAAATGTGCACTTAATACTGCTTTGTTAAATAAATCCTTATCGAGTCGTGTTCTTAGTCAGTCTAAGAACATGATTCGACAAGGATTTATTTAACAAAATAGTATTAAATGTACTTTTTTGATATCAGAATTATTGGCTAGTGCTCGGATACTTTTGCTGTCGACTGTATTGTAAAAATCATTAAAAAAAAAAAAATAGTGAAATTTGCCATTTTCTGATACTTTAACAAAAAAAAAATGGTACAAACATGGTTGCCGGGACTCTGAGTTGCCAGGACTCTGGGTTGCCAGCAGGAAGGGTTACCACCTGTGATATTGTGACACTGATAAGAAAAAATAGTGAAAATTGCCGTTTTCTGATACTCTAACAGAAAAATGTGACGTGGTGGGACTTTTTTACTTGCAGATATTTAAATAAAAATCGGAATTAATAATAAAAATAATAATTTGGCCGTTGTTAACGAACCACTGTAGACCAGTGTTTTCGTTCATTCGCGAGAAAATAGGAACGTCACAGCGACTTGAAATCATCTATGGTCGACATCACGTGACGAGCATAGAATGACAAAATCGTAATGCATTCATAGTTTGCACAAGGTACTATTTGCATGAAAATGCCCTTACAGTCACGCATATAAATATGCATGCATATATATTTATATATCGTTTTAATAATATATTTTCCTGTTACTTTATTTTTCAAAAAGTAAAAACTTTGTAATCAGCATGTAAAAGCTTATAGATAGTTAAAAACCTAATTAGAAAATTTAAAAAAGAACATATGAACATTCACAGTAGAATCTACTTCAACAAGTACAGTCGGTAACAAAAGTCTCCGAACACTAGCAAAAATTCCTATATAAAAAAAGTACACTTAATACAGTTTTGTTAAATAAATCCTTGTCGAATCCTGTTCTTAGTCAGTTTAAGAACATGATTCGACAAGGATTTATTTAACAAAACAGTATTAACTTTACTTTTTTTACATAGGAATGTTTGCTAGTGTTCGGAGACTTTTGTTACCGACTGTATGCTGTGGTCATTACAAAACTTTCTTCTTGCATTATTTTATATAACAGCAACACCAGCCGATTATCAATCACAGAGATGTAATGGATACAGTTTCTTACAATAAAAAATTTACATTTGCAGTTGTATGCAAATGATATTGACCTATAGCCATACGAAACATCACAGAAAGCTTATAAAAATAGCAACACCTTTAGACTGATACATATCCAAATTAACTCAGAATTCTTTTTCACAATGACAGTCTCACACACCAAGTGTAGTCCATTTATACGCTGCAAGAGCTCAAATATAGCCTTCCCATAAACGAGGAAAACTGCAATTGAGCAGTGCCACCTGTTGACCGATATACACCTAAACTAAATCAGCATAGATTTTCATAATGGCCCCCTTATATATCAATTTTTGTGAAACTAAAAGCTTTTTAGTTTAAAAAGACCAAAAGCTTCAACAGACACCAAAAACTTTAAATTTCTAAACAGGGAGGCTGCTTCAGTTCCATGATATTCCTGGAAAAATACGCATAATACGAGAAGAAATGCATACATACAAAATATAACTTAAAAAACGTAGGGTTTAAAGCTGATGTCCTATGAAAATCGTTCTTAAATGAAATATAATAATAATGATAATCTATACATATAAAAGAGTACTTCCACTCACTCACTCACTGACTCATCAACACACAGCAAAATCTACTGGAGCCACTGACTCGAAACTGGGTCAGATTATAGAACATATAGTGTAAGCACCCACTAAGAAGCGATTTTGCGAAATTCGCCCCCCAAGGGGGTGTAGGGGGCAAAATGTGATTTCACAAAAACCTTCATATCTCAAAGAAAAAAACAGATATCAGTAAAATTTTTGCTTTAAAATATAGCTAATTTAATTATCTAAAAAAGAATTTCTTGAATTTTAGAAGTTCGGTCCCCAAGGGGGGAAAGGGGGCAAAACGTTATTTCACATGCGGAAAACGTGGTTTCACATACTCCTATATATCTCAAACAGAAAAACAGATATCTGTGAAATTTTTGTTCTAATATATAGCTAATTCAAATACCTAAAAACTAATTTCTGGAATTTTCGAAATTCAGCCCCCAAGAGGGGAGGAGGGGGGCAAAACGTGATTTGAAATAATCCTTTATATTGCAAACAGAACAAAATATATGTGTAAGATATTTTTCCTCTAAATATAGCTCCCATAAATACATAAAAACTAATTTCTTTAATTTTAGAAATTCGTCCCAGGTGGGGCGGGAAAGGGGGGCTATGGGGTAAAAAATTGAAATATAGTTAGATCGTTCAAAATTGGTACAGATAGGTTTTAGAGATCTGCAAGTCAAATGAGGATATTTTTGAAAGTGTAAAGTTATTAGGAGGGTCAGAAAGGTGTGTGTGTGGGGGGGGGGGGCGGAGGGGCAAAAAAAATATAAATAGAGTTAGACCGTTCAAAATTGGCACATAAAAGTTTATGATACCTACAAATCGATTGCGGATATTTTCGAATTTGTAAAGTTATTAGGAGGGGCGGTAGGAGGGAACGGAGGGGCAAACAATAAAATTAGAGTTAGGTCGTTCAAAATTGGTACATAGAGGTTTTTGATACTTACAAATCGATTGCGGATATTTTCGAATTTGTAAAGTTATTAAATTGGTACATGGAGGCTTTTGATACCTACAAATCGATTGCGTATATTTTCGAATTTGTAAAATTATTAGGATAGACGGGAAGGGGAGGTGAAAGGGCAAAAATATATAAATAAGAGTTAGAGCGCTGAAAATTAGTGTTGTTAGGATTTGAGGCCCGATAAATCGATTGCGGAAATTTTCGAAAGTACAGAATTATTACGAAGGGCGGGAAGGGATCGGGCGCAGGGGTAAAAATAAAGAAATTCAGATAAAATGTTGTAAATTAGTATTATTAGGTTTAAAAGTCCGAGAGAACGACTGCGAGTATTTTTTAAAGTCTAAAATAATTAGGAGGGGCGGGAACGGTAGGTGAAGGAGCATGCGAGCCTTGTTCGCCTGTCTGCGCTGCCGCAGGCCGTGGTGGCCCGAACCGATTATTCCACTGATGGGAGATTTTTTTTTTTTTATGTTTTTCCCTTACGATAATATAGTGATTCGTTATGAGTGTTGAACATAAATGCGCTGCGCGCGCAGCGCACAGTTGCTTGCGCTGCCAAGGGCAGTGGGGACCCGTTGCGACATTTTTTTCCAATCACATTTTTTTTTTCTCTTTTTTTTTCGCATGATAAAAATTGATTTAATTTTGAGAATTCATTAACTATAGAGATTCATTTAAAAATAGTGACCAGCGAAGCGGGCGTAGCCTGCTAGTAATAATAATAAATGTTGAAAGGGATCACGACAAACTTTAATAGCTAGTAAACGTGTGTATTATAGGCTTTCGAGCCTTTATAAAGGCCAAAGGAATAAAGAAGAAAGGAATTTAATTAGACTTATTAGCATATTCGAAGAGGAAAAAAAAAATTCTCAAGGATTTCGTAAAATAAGTATATTAAGAAAACCTCTTCTAATTAACATGCATTATATGATTCTATTCGTTGAATAAAAAATAAATAAATAGAAGGAAGGCTCACAAAGAGCGTTGAAATATAATGACAATTGTAAAGTAAAGGGGTGAGCTGTGCTCGTTTTCAAACATTTAGGGGTTATGCCATTTTTAAATGTTTTTACCTTTTTCCTGTATCCAAAAGAACAAAGTATTGGATTCGTAAAAAATTTCCACCTCCTATTTTCAATGAATTTTCACGTTTCGAAAAAGCCTGAACACAGTTTGAACATTTTTTGAAAATGGCTCTATGTGTGTGTGTGTGTGTGTGTGTCTGTGTGAGTGTTTGTAAAATTTGGGGACGAAGCAGTAAAAAAGTTTATACAACACCAGTAAATTAGTACACATCTTTACGAACCAGTAAACATAATCCAATGTAAATTTATAATTGGTTGGACCTTTACTTAAATGATTGATGATTACCTTTTGCCTAACAGGCGGCGCAGCCGTCCCGTTTGTTAATAATTTTTAATATCGGAGTATAGGACAAAAATTACCAAAAATGTACACATGGCGAGTTATTTTTAACCGATTATTTTGAAAAAAAATATATATATATATATATACATACTTGCCAACCATCTCATTATGAACCGTACAATTTTTAGTACCCGCCTTTTTTTTCACACCAGTAACTTTTTAGAGTAATTTTAGTCTTATTTAATCATAACAACATTTGGAGAGAATAACTCTAAAATTATAGTGGTGTGAGAAAAGGGGCGTTTTTTCAGGGGGCGTTAACAATTGTACGGTTATTAATGAGATGGTTGGCAAGTATGTATATATATATATAATAGTAATCGACAACTACATACTTGCCAACCATCTCATTATGAACCGTACAATTTTTAGTACCCGCATTTTTTTTCACACCAATAATTTGTTAGAGTAATTTTAGTCTTATTTAATCGTAACAACATTTGGAGAGAATAACTCTAAAAATATAGTGGTGTGAGAAAAGGGGCGTTTTTTTAGGGGGCGTTCACAATTGCACGGTTATTAATGAGATGGTTGGTAAGTATGCAACTAGGACAACATTTCTGTATACATAGGGGCATTGATCCTCCCCCCGTGGTATAACTTTTCAGTATGCGTGTTTTTCAAAAGAGCTTGTTCAATCTATGATTCAACCATCCAACTTTTAAAACAAGTGGTTGAGATAGTCTGAAACAAAGTTATCGTTTTTTATTATTATTAAAAATAAAGAAAATCCTGAAAAAGAATCCATGTCGTCTGAAGGGTAAAAATTGACTTTCTTTCGGAATTTTGTGTTTTACTTCTCTGAGTTGAAAACTGCCTGTATTCATCATGGAAAATACTTCTAATACTTAATTTGTACTACGTCATTTTTTATAGGAAAATGTAGCAGAAAGTTTTGTGATGGCCACAACATACTGATTTATGTGAAGAAAAAGTCTTGAAAATAAGCTATGTATTCATACAAGTAGAACCAGATATATTATGATCCAAGCGCGACAATTTTTTTTTAAAGTTGAAATTTTTTACAGAGACATCGTGAAAGTACACAGACAATAGGATTACCTAGGCGAAATTTACAAAGAAAAGAGAAAATATCTTACATTCGGAATCCAATACCTATCATCTACAAAGTTAATTTTGAGTTAGGACAGTAAAAGTAAAAACGTGAGAATCTTGCGTAATGAAATTAGGATTTGGATAACAACAATAACTTTTTAATTAATGAATTCAGTTCGCGACAAACATGTACTGTAACTATGAGGTATAATTACTTTCACTTACCCATAGAGTCGAGAAAGTATTGTTTTAGGGTCAAATTTTCGAACGTTAGTTTTTCTTATATTTACATGTTCTGAGGTCCCCTGAATACGAAAATCATGTTTTTAGCGAATGATCTGTGTGTCTGTCTGTTATCAGCATATCTCAAGAAAAAATAGTAGCAGAAATTGCAAACTCGGTATTCTAAATGTGTATCATATAGGGAGTTAGTTACAGTGAGCTTTTCGTTGAGATGAAGCAAATGGTTCGTGTACAGGGACACTCAAAAGTATTTAAATACATTACGTCTGTGGGGGAAATTGCAGATAAGTAGAGTTTAACATCTATAGACTGCACTAAACCAAATGAAACAAATATATATTTTTTGTAATAGAGATAGTCAACTGGGAAAAAAATTTCTGTATGTAGGAGCCTCGCCTCCTCGAGGGGAGTAAATTTTCATGATGGGTATCTTTCAAAAGTGCTCGCCAATACCTTTAAAACAAATGGTTGAACTATGGATCTGCGATAATTTAAAATAAAGTTATCGATTTTTTTTTTTTTTTTTTTTTTTTTTTACTTTCTCTTACCCATAAGGTAGAGAAAGTATTGTTTTTTTCATCGTTAAAAAAAAAAAAAAAAAAAAAAAAAAAAAAATTAAATGTAATATTCAGAATAAATTCAACTTTTTTTTATATTTAGTGTTATACTATTTCTCTAATATGGAAATCGTGTGCATTATCATAAAAGATAATTTGTTTAAATAATAATTTTAATAATTAAAAAAAAAAAAAAAAAAACAGAATTTTTTTTAATAACCAAATTAAATTCTATGTAGGTGCATGAATGAAACGGGGGGTTGAGGGGGGCGGTAGCCTCCTCACACAGAACTAATTATCATATAAAACTCTTCCGAAGCCTAATTTGAATTGTTTAGTATAGGTTTACATAACAGTACTCGTTATCTTACCTCTTAATCTGCAACCTGTATTTATAGTATTAAATTTCAGGGTAAGAGAAAGTCGTGTGAGTGACACACCAGATTATTTTTCTTTTCGTATAATGTGTTACTAAGGTAAAACTATTATTTGTACTGTTTTATATTATGACCAGTATTCCCAGATCTGGCGGATTTTTTATTTATTCAATAATCATGAATAATTTTGATAAGTGATATTTGATATATATAACAGACTATCAATCTTCGAAGTGATTAGGCAAACGTTGCAATTAAAAATTATGGGTGATTATTGAATAAAAAATACGCCAGGTCTGGTAGCACTGCTGATATGGATATAGATACGTAATTTATTTATTCTTGATTTTTAATGTAATAGAATTTTCAAAACTTAAAAATCTTAAATATCAATCATGAGTAAATAAATATTTAGTTAAAAAAAATCGTTTCTAAAAATTTAGTTAAACGCCGCACAAAAATCTTTTTGATACAAAATGTGCTTCTACATAAAAAACGGAAGAGAAAAATACACAATAAAAATTCGAAATCAATAATAATAATAATAATAAATTCTATAATCTATTTCAACAAATATCTGAAGAATTGAAAATGCCATTTTAATTTATTTCTCCTGCATATATCGAAAAGAAAACAGAAAGCGATTTCGATAAATAAATATATTAAAAATCAGCCTTCGTTTCATTCTCACGAAATTAAACAATTCTAGTCATAGAATTCGTAAAAAAAAAAAAACAACTAGGAAGAGAGAATAGAGAGGATGTAAATTGAATCAGACGATAAATTCAACGGAGCGATGCAATTTGTTGTTCGTCCATCATAACTTCCAATCTCTTCACACGACGCCACCACGCGGGCTGCCCTGCAAAGCTCTGGGAGTTTCACATTCATTTACAAACAATCTGTTAAACTGCTAGTGTATGCAAAACACGCTGGAAACGTGGTTGCTCTATAAAATGTAGTGGCATTATGACACTGGAGTAAAGTTTTTCTTTTTTGCCCTAGACCTTGTACCGTAAGTAAATCAGTAAAAATAAGTTCTATTTTTATGGGTCTCCCCCTTTTTGTTTGTTTGTTTGTTTCTTTTTTTTTTTTCTGTTGTGAACTCAATGTTTATAAATGAGAATTGCATGCGTTTCTATTTGAATAATATTGCATATTTTAAGCGAATGGATTGTTTATTTTTACAGTGTCCTAACATACATGATAATTTAAATGATGCTTTAAAATTTCATTATTATTATTATTATTTTAATATAAAGTTAATAAAACAGCATTTTACATGTATTTATTTTATGATAATGTAAAATGAAACTTATTAATTTGAATGCTGTTGTTGAATCTAATTCCCTGTATAATGGTGTTAAGTGAAAGTTAAATACTGTTACTTATTTATTATTTATATTTTTATTATCGATATAAATAAAGAGAAGTGTCTGTCTGTCTGTGTGTGTGTGTCTGTCTGTGCCCTAGTGCTCATACTACTGATCGCAGAGCTACAAAACTTGGCAGATGGGTACCTGGGACCCTATAGGTGTGCACCTCATCGAGATTTTTTCGAATTTCAAATTTGAATTTAAAAAATAAATAAAAAAATAAAAAAAATCCTATTATTATTATTATTATTTATTTATTTATTTATTTATTGTTTTTAAATATTGGCTTCTATGTTTCATTTTTCTGAAATCCATTCTTTCATTTAGCTACGGCTATTACGCTATTTATTTTTCATTTATTTAATTCATTCATTTGAAGGCGAAATCTTTTTTTTTTCTTCTTTATTATATTTATTGAAGATCAAATGGTAATGTGATAGAAAAAAATGTTATGTTTATGTATAATTTTTATAGTATAGCAACTTTTTATTTTTCATTTTTTAAATTAATTCCTTAGAAAGAAAAATCCTTTTATATATCGGTAAAAAAAAAAAAAAAAAAAAAAGGTAGTATATAGTAGAAAAGATTAAACTTATTAAAATTTAAGTTTAATTATTATTATTATTATTATTATTTAATTCCTTTTAAAAGAAAATCTACTTTTTATTTCATTTATTATATTGCTCGGAATGACAGGACAATATAGTGTAAAGAGTAAGGACTATAGAGTCCATGGCCCGAAAACTAAAATATCTAATAGATGCTGAGACACAGTCATCTTTAAAATCGAAGTTCTTAAATAACAATAGATCCACTTGTCTTCGATAAATACCCAAATTAAAGTGACCTGGAAATGCCTTTCTGTGGGCAGTGGGAAACTGGACCCGATGCAGTGCGGGCGGAAAGAGAGATACCGCAGGTAACGGGCTCCCAAAGCGAGGTTTAGAGCGATTTCAATGTAATTTTATTATTATTATTATTATTTAGCTTTTTTATTTATAATATGATATAAAAAAAAATAAATAGAGATTCAATTCTTTTGAAAATTTATTTAAATATAATGACCAGCGAAGTGGGCGTAGCTTGCTAGTAATAAAGATATAATTCTTTTTTTTTTCTTTCTATCTTTCTTTTTTGTATCTTTTATTGATAGGCTAATTTTTAAATCGGAATATGTAAAGATATATACATTTTACAGCGTAATTAATCAAAACCAAATAAATTTTGTTTTGTTGGTTGTAACAGAAAAATCATTTTACATGTACGATGCTTATAAAATGCCATTGTACCTGTACTAGCATTTAATTTTTTTTATTTTGTGATTTATTGCAGAAATGTTAAAAAGTTCTACTTTAACGCAAAAATGAAACTAATAGCGCGATAAACTTTCTTTAAAAAATCGAAGGAGTTGTATTATGTATTTTCATTATATATATATATATATATATATATATATATATATATATATAATTATTATTATTATTATTATCGTTAATTATATCGTTTATAAACACGACAAAGATTCTTTGTAAAAGAACAGTTAGGGGGGATAGTACCCGAATAAATAAGAATAATACTTTAATAGTATTATTATTCTTATTTATTTGGGTACTATCCACCCTAACTGTTCTAAGTTTACAAAGAATCTTTGTCATGTTTATAAACGATACAATTAACGATAATAATAATAATAATAATAATAATAATAATAAATACTTTATGCAATAGTTTTCTGAATTTTAAGTTTCTCAGAGTCACTTGAAATATTTATAGTTAAAAAAATATATATATGTATTTACACTTATTAAGGTAACTACCGTTTAATTAAAAAAGTATTATAACTGGGTCTTCTGTAAAATGTTACATCCGTCACAAAAATTTCAAAATTAGCTTTAGAAAATTAAATATTTTTTTGTATTGTTCTAATACCTTACTTTCCTACATTATATTCTAATGCAATAATAAAACACTTCTACGATTTGATTTTTTTAAATTGATTTTTAAATTTTTGTGACATTTTAAGGAGCGACCCAACTTCTAATAATGAAAAATTTTTTAACACATTTAAAGGTTATCAAACGTTTCATTTCCTTATTTAAGTCTTATAAAATTTTATAAGAATAATTTATTCCAAGTTTTGAATATAGTTTTCATTGCAATTGAAAATACTTTATAATTTCTTTTATATCCCGCAATGATTTCCTGACTAGCATCCATAGGGTCGTAATCCTAGCCCCCCACCTTTTCTTTCTTTCTTTCTTTCTCTCTCTCTCTCTCTTTTTTTTTTTTCAGGACAATTTCAAATATGAAAAATCTTCAATTGTTTTCCTATCATTAATTTCATACAGAAATCCTTATGGTATTTTCATAATATAGTGTCGGGCTAAATGCAATATTGGTTAGTGTGCGAAAACATTGGTAGGAAAAAACAGAGTGTCCTGAAAGTAAAAGACGCAGAGTCATTTTTAGTATTATTTATTGTAAAAGAAAAAAAAAACCGTATAAATTGAAATATTTGGTGAAATATGCAGTTATAAAAGTGGTAGTATTAATTATCAACTTTCTTTTTTATAACTGGAAATTTATTTTAAATGGATGATCAATTAAAAAAAAAAAAAAAAAAAAAATGAAAATTTTATTCCAAATATCTTGATTTTATTTTAGTATTTAAGAAGTGAAAAGTGAGGATAATTTATCCCGCCCCATAATGGAAATATATCATGATGTTTTCCGTTTTTGGATGAAATGTGAATTTTCAAAACTAACAGCGTTCAAAGTCTGCTGGTTAAAAAATGTAAGAGCACCGTTTATACGTTTTTCAAGGGACCGTTCCTAAAAAATGTATAACTGAAAAAAACGTACAACTGAAAATTTGTTTTAACATTAATACACAATAAAGTGTCATATTAATAATAAAAGTCGAACAAATTTTCGTTATTTCGTTTACATTTATTTGACTAAGATATATTTTGAATTAAATTTAAAATATTTTTAAAGGATAGGATAAAAATTAAATGATAACTAAAAATATAGAAAATCCAAAAAATTCCTTAAGATTTCGATTTTAACCTTCAAAGACAAAACCTGTCGTTCTTTAAATGAAGATGACATATCATTTTTGCAAACGATTAAAAGGAGAGAGAAAAAGAAAAAAAAAAAAAAAAAAAAAACTTGTCTCTCCAATGGTAATGTTAAATAAACACGATCTTCACGTTTACTAAATGCCTATAAAATTCTGGGTTCTTTTCTTTTCATACCCCATCCCTGGAATCAATTAAAGGAGAAAGCTGCCACTTATCCAGCTACTTGTACCCAAATGCTTATTTCTGAAAATTTCTCTATAACACCCACCTCCCTCTTTCCCTCAGGCTATCATTGCAGATTGCACTTTGTATCTACTATAATTCTAAGAAAAAATCATCAAAAAAGATAAGAATAGAACATAGAGAGCATACATCTTTTTTTTTTTTTTTATTTTTTTTTTTTATCCTGGAATGAAACTTAAACGTGGGACTCTACAAGGGGAAAAAAACGTATAAGTGAAATTAAGACTTGACTCATGTTGTATAAACGAAATATTTTAACATTAGATTTCAATTGAATGATTTGGGACCGAAGTCGAAAAACGTATAAATGAGAAAAACGTATAAATGGGAAACGTATAAAAGGTGCTCCACTGTATTATCATATCCTTGTATGCTCAAGATTTCTTTTAAAGCATTTAAGTAGACAAATGCATTGTCTGATACGTTTACAGGCCTGCCAATACTTCCAATTTATTCAATAGCTTTCCCAGTATCCGCCTTCTTTTCACACCACTTTTTTTTTTTTTTTTTTTTTTTTTTAATGTAAAGTAAAGTTTTCCAATACGTAATTACAATTCAACAAGAAAATTACTCTTCAAAATATGTGGTGTTGAAAAAATGGTGGTTATTAAAAATGCTACTTAATAAATTAGGTCTGCGTTTACCTTAGTTGAAAATGAAATTTGTACAATTTTTAAAAACCACAGTATTTCGTTATTCGAAAATGGGAATAACAGCCGCATCAACTGTGTAATATATATGTTACCGCTAAAGTGCAGAAATCAGTTAATCTGCAGATTAGCTAGGTAATCTGCACATTAACTAGGGTGATCCGTTAAAGTGAGAAAAAATGTTTCATTTCTCAAATTACCTAGGTAATCTGCACATTACCTACTATACACTCGTTAAAGTGAAAATAAGATCTCTGGTGGTGTAATGTTAAAGCACGCTGTGTTGTATTTGTTTTTTTCATTAGGGAAAAGAAAAAAAAAATAGTTTTCTTTTCTTTCTTTACTTATTTTAATCTGTATGTGTTTTAATTTTTATATCGTTTAAAGTTATATTTGTTTTATTTATTTATTTTTTATTTATTTCATCTTTTTTATTCTGTCAATATAAGTTTGAAGATGTTATGCATTTTTAATATGAAATATAATATCTTTAATAGCTTTCAATAAAGTCTATTTTATAAGTGAATGTTAGAATTGTAATACAGTAACGATTTCTTTTCAAATAAAAATATTTAGCAATTAAAAAAAAAAAATGTTTTATTAACAACTTACATTGCTATTACTATATTTTTAAAAAAAGTTATGCACCAATTTTTAATTCGCTAAAGAAATATTAAATTAGACAAATCAGAAGCATTTTAAGAAGTACTTCAAATAATTAAAATTGCTTTAATAATTTTTAGAACGCATGAAAATTAAAATGACAGTTTTCCAATGCTTTATTAAACTATATTTTGCAGCATACATATATCTGTACAATTTTAGCAAATATATTAATTTTTCAAAAAAAAAAAAAAAAAAAAAGAAAAAAACTTTATTAACACATTTTATGTAATAAACTACAACGAAATTATCTGAAAAAGCGAACAAAATTAAAATTAAAAATATAATCATGGTATATAAAATATATAAAGGAAACTTGAAATTGAAAGAAACAAAAAAGAAAATTGTAATGAAGTGCTAAAAAATGCATAAAATTTTCATATTAAGTATTTATTAAATAATGCCATAATATTGATTGCCATATTTTCCAGAGTTAAAAATTAATACATGTTTTTTTTTTTCAGTAAGTAATAGTAATTTAAATCAATTTTAAAATAAATTAGTTTTAAAAAGTTGTGGTTTAATAGTTTTATTTCGGGAGAAAATAATTACTGTGTTGTAAATTTAATATTCATAATTGAAAATGAAGTTTCACTAGAGAAAGCTTTTAATTAAAATTAGATTTCATTAATAAAATGCAGACCCGTATCAAACTTATATTGACAGAATTTAAAAAGAGAAGAAATAAATCAAAACAATTATAACTTACTTGTTACTTTAAATTATATGTTGGTCATAAGAAGAAACCTAATATCATAGCTTCGATGATCCACGTTTTGCGCTTACTGTTTATCATAGGCTCATAGCGGAGCGGAAGGGATAAAAGTTTTGGTTTGTGTTTGAAGGTCAATCGCGTCACAGACTGGGATTCGCGTATCTGTATCACATGACTGTTTGACGTCATAGTGAATGTAAAAAAACTAACGCTCGAAACAAACATTTGAACTTTAACGACACATAAGCCGTTAATCTGCAGATTACCTAGTTAAAATGCGGAAAATTTTTTTTTTCTCACTTTAACGGGTTATTTTAGTTAATCTGCAGATTAGCTAGGTAATCTGCAGATTAACGGATTTTGCGTTTTAACGGTAACATATATATAAATATATATGTTACCGTTAAAGCTCGAAATCCGTTAATGTGCAGATTACCTAGCTACTCTGCAGATTAACTAAAATGACCCGTTAAAGTGTGGAATCAAGAGTTTTCCGCATTTTAACTAGGTAATCTGCAGATTAGCGGCTTCTCTGTCGTTAAAGTTCAAATGTTTGTTTCGAGTTTTAGTTTTTTTACATTCACTATGACGTCAAACAGTCATGTGATACAGATACGCGAATGACCTTCAGACACAAACCAAAACTTTCATCCTTTCCGCTCCGCTTCCGCTATGATAATTGGTAAACACAAACTTGGAGCATCAAAGACATGGTTATTATAGGTTTCTTATCATGACCAACACAAAACTTAAAGTAACAAGTAAGTTATAATTGTTTTAATTTTGATTTTATTTCATCTGTTTTTTAATTCTGTCAATATAAGATTGATAAGGGTCTGCACTGCATTTTTTATTGAAATCTAATCTTAATCTAAACGCTCTATCTCCTGAAACTTTATTTTGAATTATGAATATTAAAATTTACAACACAGTAATTATTTCCTCCCGAAATAAAACTATTAAAACACAACTTTTTAAAACTAATTTATTTAAAAATTGATTTAAATTACTATTACTTACTGAAAAAAAAAAGTTTTAATTTTTAACTCTGAAAAATATGGCTCAATATTATGGCTTTCTATAATAAATACTTAATATGGAATTTTTATGCATTTTTTAGCATTTCATTACATTTTGTTGTTATTTCTTTCAATTTCAAGTTTCCTTTATATATTTTATATATCATGATTACATTTTTATTTTTATTTTGTTCGCTTTTTCAGGTAATTTCGTTGTAGTTTATCACATGAAATGTGTTAATAAAGTTTTTTTTTTTTTTTTTTTTTTTTTTTTTTTATTGTAAAATTAATATATTTGCTAAATTTGTACTTGTTGTTGTAATATGTATGCTGCAAAATATAGTTTAATAAAGCTTTGGAAAACAGTCATTTTAATTTTCCTGCGGTCTAAAAATTATTAAAGCAGTTTTAATTATTTGAAGTACTTCTTAAATAATGCTTCTGAATTGTCTAATTTAATATTTCTTTATCGAATTAAAAATTGGTGCATAACTTAAAAAAAAAAAAAAAATAGTAATAGCAATGTAAGTTGTTAATATTTTTTTTTTTTTCTTTTTTTTATTTAAATGGTTAAATATTTTTATTTTGAAAAGAAATCATTACTGTACTACAATTCTAACATTCATTTATAAAATAGAATTTATTGAAAGCAATTAATGTTATTATTATTGTTACCGTTAAAGCTCGAAATCCGTTAATGTGCAGATTACCTAGCTACTCTGCAGATTAACTAAAATGACCCGTTAAAGTGTGGAATCAAGAGTTTTCCGCATTTTAACTAGGTAATCTGCAGATTAGCGGTTTCTGTGTCGTTAAAGTTCAAATGTTTGTTTCGAGTTTTAGTTTTTTTACATTCACTATGACGTCAAACAGTCATGTGATACAGATACGCGAATGACCTTCAGACACAAACCAAAACTTTCATCCTTTCCGCTCCGCTTCCGCTATGATAATTGGTAAACACAAACTTGGAGCATCAAAGACATGGTTATTATAGGTTTCTTATCATGACCAACACAAAACTTAAAGTAACAAGTAAGTTATAATTGTTTTAATTTTGATTTTATTTCATCTGTTTTTTAATTCTGTCAATATAAGATTGATAAGGGTCTGCACTGCATTTTTTATTGAAATCTAATCTTAATCTAAACGCTCTATCTCCTGAAACTTTATTTTGAATTATGAATATTAAAATTTACAACACAGTAATTATTTCCTCCCGAAATAAAACTATTAAAACACAACTTTTTAAAACTAATTTATTTAAAAATTGATTTAAATTACTATTACTTACTGAAAAAAAAAGTTTTAATTTTTAACTCTGAAAAATATGGCTCAATATTATGGCTTTCTTTAATAAATACTTAATATGGAATTTTTATGCATTTTTTAGCATTTCATTACATTTTGTTGTTATTTCTTTCAATTTCAAGTTTCCTTTATATATTTTATATATCATGATTACATTTTTATTTTTATTTTGTTCGCTTTTTCAGGTAATTTCGTTGTAGTTTATCACATGAAATGTGTTAATAAAGTTTTTTTTTTTTTTTTTTTTTTTTTAATTGTAAAATTAATATATTTGCTAAATTTGTACTTGTTGTTGTAATATGTATGCTGCAAAATATAGTTTAATAAAGCTTTGGAAAACAGTCATTTTAATTTTCCTGCGGTCTAAAAATTATTAAAGCAGTTTTAATTATTTGAAGTACTTCTTAAATAATGCTTCTGAATTGTCTAATTTAATATTTCTTTATCGAATTAAAAATTGGTGCATAACTTAAAAAAAAAAAAAAAAAATAGTAATAGCAATGTAAGTTGTTAATATTTTTTTTTTTTTTTTTCTTTATTTTATTTAAATGGTTAAATATTTTTATTTTGAAAAGAAATCATTACTGTATTACAATTCTAACATTCATTTATAAAATAGAATTTATTGAAAGCAATTAATGTTATTATATTTCATATTAAAAATGCATAACATCTTCAAACTTATATTGACAGAATAAAAAAAATGAAATAAGTAAAAAAATTAAAACAAATATAACTTTAAAAGACATAAAAATTAAAACACATACAGATTAAAATAAGTAAAGAAAGAAAGTAAAGGAAAGAAAACTATTTTTTTTCCTCGAATGAAAAAAACAAATACAACACAGCGTGCTGTAAAATTACAACACCAGAGATCTTATTTTCACTTTAACGAGTGCCTAGTAGGTAATGTGCAGATTATCTAGGTAATTCGCAGATTGCCTAGGTAATTTGAGAAATGAAACAATTTTCCTTACTTTAACGGATTGCCCTAGTTAATGTGCAGATTACCTAGCTAATCTGCAGATTAACTGATTTCTGCACTTTAGCGGTAACATATATATAATTTTTTTATTCTATCTGGCTGATGCACATTTTCTTCAAGCATTTTGCATATAATAAGTAAGATTATTATTATTATTTTTTTTTTTTTTTTTTTTTTTTTTACTAAACTAAGAGATACTAGCTACTTCTAAAAAATACAACTAAACTTATCTGGCATTTTATACTGTGTATTAACAGGTGTAGTAGAATTAACTTTCCTTTTTTTCCTTTAAATACAGGGTTCTTTTCGGGGTTCTTTTTCCAATTCTTCGATCAGGATTCTTTGATCCTTTCTGTATTCCTCCATTTGAAATGCTTTCTAGGAAAAGTCCATCTTATTTAGAATGCAAAATAATGTCCATACGATTTTTTTTTTTTTTTTTTTTTTGAAAAGTGGAAAAGACGTGTATAACCGATATTAAGTAGCGTATAAGCGAAACATTTTTGCTTTAAAATGAATAGGAATAAATTGGGGCTTCAATAAAAGGACGTATGAATGTAAAAGACGTATAAACGATGTTTTACTGTAATTATTATTATTATTATTATTTTGTAAAATCTATTATAAGTTTTGTGTTTTGAAACCTATAAAAAGTTTTGTATTTCGGTAAACCTAATATAGGTTTTGTGTTTTGCTGCATTTATTCTTTTCTTTTTTTTGCCTTATGAAGGTTGGGCTTAAATATTTTAACCCGAAACATTGTTGTGTATTTTTTATAACTTATGGTGTTAGTCAAGAAAATTTTTATTCATCCTTGTCTTTCTTCGCCTGTTATTTTTTTTTTTATTTTTTTATTTTTTAAATTTTCAGTCATTCTGCTAAGTACTTAAAAAAAAAAAAAGTGTACCATTACTTTCATGGATGTTGTATTAATTTGGATCATGCGTTTTCTATATTTTTAGTATGAAATCACATAATGCTAAGTGTTATTGCAGTAAAACATTTTTTTTTAAGTCAATGTCCATGACGGCAGTGAAAATTATAAATTTGTAGACAAATACCATTCATTGTAAAAAATCTTAATTTTTGTTTCAGGCCGCAGTAATGATGCATTGCTTGAGCAAAAGTAGAAACTTTTCTTTATTTACTGGCCACACTTTATTTCATATGTTATATTTTGTACAATTCTGTCTTTTTTGGCCTGTTATACTTCTGACTTATGAGCACAACGATAATTCTTTGGTTGTATATTCGATCATTTCATTTTATTCTGTTTGTTTCTATGATTCTTATTCTTCATTGTTTGTCATCACGTTGTGAATTGCCATAGCGAGATATTTAAAGAAATCAATCAGCAAACCTGTTGCTTTGTTATTTTCAGTTTCTTTGTCTTTTTTAGCAGTAACTCTTCAATTTACTTCAAAACAATTCGAAGAAAAAAATTACATTCGTTAATTTTCACTTTATTAATAAAAAAATTGTACACAATTTTCATTTCGAAATATGTTACAAAAAATGTACACCAAATTAAAAATATTCAGATAAATTCATTGTGATATAAATATTCTACATAATACATTCGGCAGCAAAATTATTCGAGTACTTTTAATAATTCCCATATAAAAAAAAGTACACTTAATAGTGTTTTGTTAAATAAATCCTTGTCGAATCCTGGTCTTAGTTTAAGGACATGATTCGACAAGGATTTATTAAATATGTACATAAAATTAAAAATATTCAGATAAATTCATTATGATATAAATATGTTACATAATACATTCGGCAGCAAAATTATTCGAGTACTAGCTATAATTCCTATATATATATATATTAAAAAAAAAGTACACTTAATACTGTTTTGTTAAATAAATCCTTGTCGAATCCTGGTCTTAATTAGTTTAAGAACATGATTCGACAAGGATTTAATTAGTTATTATTTATTTATTTTAGTTATTTATTTATTAACAGTACTACAGCGTCTAGAATAAACAGTGTGGCAATCGCCTATAACCGTGATGTAAAAATGATGCTACAAAAATTAAGCTTACGCAGATGTCGCTGTGATCGAAGCTATTGCTCAAATCGAAGACTTGATTGGCTTTTCCCAGTTTCGTCAGTTTAATCATGTGATCTAAGCATATAATTAACCAATAGGGAGTCTCGGTTTTGTTGTCGTGACACTAGCTTCGATTACAATGACATCTGGTGACAGGCTTAATTTTTTTAGTACAATTTTATTCGCCGCTTTCCGCACTGTTTATTGTAGACGCTGTAACAGTACTAAGTGTACTTAAAAAAAAAAAAAAAAAAGAATATTGCTAGCGCTCGAATAACTTTACTGCCGACTGTAAATCAGATTGCTATTAAAATTAATTTTTTTTAAAATAATAAGTAAAGGAAAGCGATTCATCGATTTATTTTACAGCAAATAATATTTTAAAATTGTGCATTTTTTCTCAGTTTTATGATAAAGGCTGGTCGTTCTCTTAAAAAAAAAAAAAAAACATACATTGAAAAATCTTTACAAAATCAAGATTTTTTTATTTCCTGAATTTACCGGAATACATTCATTTTTAGATGCCAGACAGTTATTTCCGCCAGTTCATGTTGCAGAACAAATATTGTGTGTAGACAAAACATTGCAAAAAGCATATTCAAGAAAAGAATTATTTCTTATTTTCACACATATTTTTAGCACGAGAGGGTAACTAAGTTAAACTAGTGAAAATTTAGTCATTCTGGCGAAATCAAACTGAAATCGATCAATTCCTTAATGAAAAATTTTATATATTTTTAAATGAGATTCCATTCGCCCCCCCCCCCTCGATGATTAAAGTTAAAATCTTCCATTTGAGATTATGAAAATTTAAATGTTATAAATCTGAGTACATACTGCTTTTAGTGCCAGAGCCCAGTTTCAATAGTAAGAGTGTTATTATTAGCCTACAGACGCTGTTGTTTTCAATCTGCGATAAAAGCCTTCTCACTTGTTCAACCGGCCACTCAATAAAATATGACGAAACATTTTTCCGTAATGCATGCAGGAACTCAGGATAGGATGAGAGAAAGTGAACAAATATGAGTTTTTTCGTCCTTGTTCATTTGTTTCGGAAGAATATTTTAAATACAGATCTTTTTGTGCGTAGGAAATAAATCCGTATCCGTAAGTATCATCATGCATCACTTATAACATTACTAAACAACATTCTTATACATGCAAAAAATAGCCATTATGGACAAAACTACAATCTGCAGAAGACTGATTTCAATTTTACTTACATAAACATATTTGTGAACACACATACAGGTACACTACCTTTCCATAAATGACCGGACATTTTCAATATTAGACATTTCGTTAATTATCTGAAAAAGTACTGGACGAATCCTCTTAAAATTTCAGAAGTGTAAAGAACATGTTGTATCTCATATATTTCAGTGTAAGCTTTGCCCCGAAAGCGAAAGGGAAACAAGTAAAAAATTGAATAAAAATAAATACGTTTTGGATTACCCTGTAAATAGTAATATTTGAAATGCAATCTAGCTGTAATATGTGATTATGAGGTTTCTTTTTATCTATAGAAATTTGCATGAGACTACCACATATATTCATACAGATATAACGGTTTATTTATATACTTAAAAAAAAAAAGTCACTTTTTTAAAGATAATATGCAAGTTATTAAACCTTGTGCAAATCCATTTTTAGAAAACTGGACACACTATATTAGACACAACATACTGCAATCATAATACAAAAATATTAAATATCTGGTGAAGTATGAGTATTTCTACTAAATTACTTTTATCTACGCATGCGCAAGTTTTAACGAAATTTTATTTGCATAATATAATAGGCATGGACATGGTAGTGTTGAGCTACTTACATGAAAACTCCAAACAAATATCGTGTAAATTCCAAAAAATCTTCGCGATAGAGTGAATTTAATTTCAATTCTTCTTAAAAAAATATAAATATAAATATAAAAAGTTAAGGGGTTTTTATCAATATTTATTTACAGTCAACGAACACTGTATTGCCATTGACTAAATCAAAATAAAAATGTGAGGAAATCTCTTTATAGTTCAGCTTTTTATTTATTTATTTATTTTTTAGAGTAACTGAATAGCAGTTCATTCTATCGCGTACAACTGTTTGAATTTACACGATACCTGTTTGCGGTTTGCATACAAGTTGCTCAGTACATTTGGCTATTAGATAATGTAAATGAAATTTTACCAAAGCTTGCGCATACGCAGTTAAAAATTATTTAGTAAAAATTCTCAGAATTCATAATATATTTAATGTTTTTGCATCCTAATAGCCGTAAGCTGTGTCTAATGTTGTATGTCAAGCTTTCTGAAAATGGCTTCACAATGGGTTTCATATCTTCCATGTTACAGCAAAAAAATTAATTTTTTTTTTCAAATTTTAAGGAAGCCGTTATATCTCCATGAATGTATGTGGTACCTCATAAAAATGTATCCAGATAAAAAAAGAGAAAAAAAGCAGCTTCATAATCACATGTTAACGCTAGATCGTATTTTAAGCATTACTTTTCACAGGGTGATCCGAAACAATTTAATTTTTATTTAATTTTTTACTGGTCCTTTTTTTTTTTTTTTTTTTTTAATACCCGAAACAAAACTTTTACTGAAATATGTGACATATAACATGTTCTTTACATTCTCGAATTTTCAAGATGATTCGTCTAATACTTATTGAAATATCTGATAGAACATCTGAAATCAAAAATGTCTGTTCATTTATAGAATTCTAGTGTACGTACACATACACACAAAAATAAAAACATGAAGCACCCGTAAATTGTGAAATATATTCCACTATTTGTAAGGGGGGAAATGGCAATCCATTGTGAACGAATGTATACAAATCACAATAAGTACGAGACAGATTTCGATTTTGTTTTCATTTTTCACTTTACTGCCTTGATGGAGAAGAAAATTTTTCTGAAACTAAACGATTTGAGCATTTTTGGTGAAAATCAACCATTAGAAGACTTTTGTGCATAAAAATCAATCTGGCAGATCGTCATCGCTATAAAATCTGTTTTTCATTAATAACCTTTGCCGGCATCACCGATTGTAAGCCCTTTAGCTAATTATTTTGATTAAAGCCAGTTAGAAAATTGATATGATAAGTTGTGTAATTGCCTGGAAAATTAGTTTTTATTCGTACGTCGACTTTCAGCCAGGATATATATATATATATATATATATATATATATATATATATATATAAATGGATTAGATAATTTCAAGGAATACCAACTATTAGAATTTTTGTGCATAGAAATCATTATGACAGATTTTTAATTATAGAAAAGATTATTTTTCATCGGTTACCCGTTCGCAGACCGGGTAGCATGATAAAAAGAAAACTGCTTCTACCATTTTGACGATGCTTCTTTCAGAGTCGCGTAAACTTTCATTTGTAATAAGAAAGCTGTCGTCCTGTGGTAATAAATTAAAATCTGTCAAAAACAAGTTTATGAAGTTTCGTCATTCTACCTTTATTAATTTCGGAGATAGGATAGCCAGAAGGTTACCTGCATGCATGCATACATACACACACACTGACCAATTGCCAAAAACTACTTTTTTGGACTCAGGAGGCCTTAAATCTTGTAAATCAGGTGAAAACTAGATATCGAATTTTTGGACCGAATACAATACTTCCATTATCTACGGTAGTCGGGTAATGGAAGTAAACAGAAAGGCCAAAGGGAAGATAAATTTAATTAAGAAACCGAGTAGTTATATGACCCAAATGGCAGAAAACATGGTTATTTGTTTATGAGATTTGAGACTACCTACGATTTGAGTAATATTAAAAATATAAATAATTGTGTTGGGTAATATTTCGCATTATTTAAAAACAATAAATAAAATTAATTTCAATTTAATATAATAATTTATTTTAAACTCCTTTAGAAATAATGTTACTTTTTATAATATACAATTACAGTGATAAAATTTTAACTCATGTTATTTATCAATTACATTTATAACCTCTATTTCAAAGCTGAAATAGTTATTTGAATGTTACATAATAAAGTTATTTATGAATAGTAAAATTGTTATAATAGAGAGATAGAAATAGAGATGAAATGGATGATCAAAATATTGGAGGTTCTATTGGGTAATATGGAGTTTTATTGAAAATAATCACATGGCTAAAACTGCCATAGAATAGAACAGAATAATATAATTCATAACATAGTATTTAGTTTGCGTACTGTTTTCAGTACCATTTTATACCTTTTAAGGAACAGATTTTTACCTGCAATACCTTTTGTTTTATTCGCCTTTCAGATGTAGAAGGTCTTTTGTGTCACCCTGTATGTAACAACTCAAAAAAAAAAAAATATATAGGCGGAAAAAAATATAGGTAGATAGATATAGATGTATGGTTATATGCATATATATATAGATATTATATACACAATGCAGGTATGTAGTATCAAATTATGTAATCTATGTTCTTTAAAATCTTATTAAGCAAAATTCTCTAAGGTATTTATCTACTTATACAATAAAGATTAAACAACTAAGTACATCTCTCCCCATTGTCTGCGAACAAATTTCATAAAGTAGTGTAGTTTTAGATTCTGTAACCCCTTTGAAGAAAACCAAAATAAAGCAATAGCCAGGACGAGACGAAAAAAACCTTTTATTAGATAACAACACTTGTCGTACATTATCAAGTTGACGGGCTTGCCAAGAGTTCCAAATTTAGATTTTTATCCGATGGCACTTTGTTGCTGTCCATTAGATAAAGTCATTGTATTAATTTGTGTTTAATTAGTTTAAGCCATAGATGCATGTTTATATGTACGTGTGAAAAGTTATAAACTTTTATAATCCACTGTGGCATTTTTTCCCCTTCCCGATATTTCATTTTGCATAAACTAGAGAGACATGCTATCTCAGCATAAACTATTTCTGTAAACGTTGTTAGGAGAAATGTCTCTCAATATAAATGTAATTAATATATATATATATATATATATAATTTACTGTTATCTTTTTTAATTATTTAATGATTAAAAAAGTAATAATAATAATTTTGTTAAATGCTAAATCACTTCTAATATCACCCCCCCCCCATTTTTTTTTTTTTTTTACTTCCATTACCCTACTACCGTAGGTAATGGAAGTATTGTATTCGGTCTGAAAATTCGATATCGGGTTTTCACCTGATTTACACGTTTTAAGGTCCCCTGAGTCCAAAAAAGTGGTTTTTGGCAATTGGTCAGTGTGTATGTATGTGTGTGTGTGTGTATGTATGTGGAGAATCTTCTGGCTATTATAGCTCGGAAACTAATAAAGATAGAGCTACGAAACTTTAGAATTGAAATACGTCTGGTGTACAGATGAAATTTCCAAATTTTGGTGAAAATTGAAAAACCGGAAGTGGGACATCGGAAACCGGAAGTGGGACCCTAAGTCCGTATCTCAAAAACGGCTCTAACGATTTTCTTCAAACTTGCTATATAAACACTCTATTAGATGTCCTTTCGAATGATATAGGTGGTTAGTTCAGGAAAATTGATAGGCGTCCTGTATAAATAGCTCAATTTCAGGCCTCGCAAAGGCGTTTCTTTAAAAACGGTTGTACGGATTTTTTTCAAACTCGCCATATTAACTCATTTTTAAATATCCTTTTGTATGTAATTATTGTTTTCCGGTCAATAATTGATTTTTTGCAAAAGTCGGTGTCTCAAAAACGGCTCTAACGATTTTCTCTTTAGATCCCTTTTATGTTTTCTGATCACATTATCTCTCAAAAATGCATATAATACGTGTAATAGTGGGTAATTGAAGTCGTGTGGCTGTTTCACACCAGATTTTTTTAATATTATTTTTTAATATTAATCATTAAGTTTTTTAATACATTTTGCGCGTAATTGGTCTAAATTTTTATTTGTGTTAAAAAAAAAAAAAAAAAATATGTAGTCACAAAATTTTTTATGGATGTATTTTTAAAATAAAATAAATGAATTTGAAATAACCAAATTTTATAACGCAATTATTTTAATTCTATCGAATCATTATCTACATTTGTAAATATTACTATCATTAAGATCCTGTTTGTAAAAAATGGTTAAATGAGTTTATGTTTTGAATAAAAAATTAAAATAATAAATTGATTACTTGATTTTTTCTTCTTTTTTCACTCTTAAAATTAAATGAATCGATTTTTATTTGAAATTTTCAGACATTATGCTTTAAAATAAATACAGTACATGGGGCATAATTCCATCACAAATCTGTAAAAATTTTATTAATAGGTTAAACGTCAAAAAGTAAAATAAAAACTAGTATGTTGTGTCCACCACAAGATTTTCTTCTATATTTTCCTATACAAATTCACTAAGTAACAATATTAAAAAAAAAAAAAAAAAAAAAAAAAAAAGATTTTTTTTTTTCAAAGTTTTTTTTTGTTAAAAGTAAAAAATAAAAATAAAAAAAAAATAAAAAAAAAATTGATAACTTTGTTTTAAATTATCACATATTTATAGTTCAACCATTCGTTTTAAAGGTATTGACGAGACCTTTCGAAAGATACCCATCATGAAAATTTACTCCCCACGATGGGTACTTCCCCCCAGGGGGGGGGGGAGCGATGCCCCCACTTGCACAAAATTTTTTCCTAATTAACTACTACTATTATCAATAATTCATATTAATTTTACAATCACAGGTTAAGAATAACTTTCATTATGTACATTTATACGAAATTTTGTCCTATATTGCCATGTTAAAAATTTAGAAAAAATACGATCACAGCGCCACCTGTTGAGCGATTGATCCCCAAATCTAATCAGCACCAGTTTATGTCAGGGGCCAATTAAATACCAAATTTAGTTAAATTTCGTTAAAAAAAAAAAAAAAAAAAAAAAAAAAAAAAACTTTTTTTTTTGTTAAAAGTAAAAAAAAATCGATAACTTTGTTTTAAATTATCACAGATTTATAGTTTAACCATTCGTTTTAAAGGTATTGACGAGACCTTTCAAAATATATCCATCTTGCAAATTTACTCCCCTCGAGGGGGGAATGATTACTGAAAAATAATTCTCTTTATGCACATTTATACAACATTTTGTCCTATATCACCCTGTTAAAAATTTAGAAAAAGCGAGATGGCAACGCAACCTTTAAGACAATTTTTACCAAAAGTTGACAGGCACTAATTTATGTCAAGATGCAACTACATACCAATTTGTATGAAATTCTGTGCAGTAGTTCCTGAGATACAGTTGCCACAAAATTTTGTCACACACACACACACACACAGACAGACATTTTCTGAAAATGGTCAAATCGTGTTCTACGGCTCTCAAAACGTGTAAATCCATCAAAAACCCGAGGTCGAAAATTTTTACGAATCCAATACTTTCTTCTATTGAATATAGAAGAAAGTAATAAAATAAAAATTACACGTAAATGCACAAAATTTTGAATTTCATGTAAAATTTAATTTCGTTTGGAAGAAAAATATGCAATTTTCTATGCATTTTATTCATAATAATGCAACTTGTAAATAATTATAATTCTGATAACTATCTTTATTTCCTTCACAAATGCTTCAGGAAATTATAGGAATTTTTTCAAGACAGTTTAAATTATACTTCAGGATTATTTCTATCTTTATCAGGCAGGTTTAAAGAAATAAATTAAAGTTATTTTGCATCATTCCTTGAAAAATGCTCAAGGATTATTTCTGTTCCATATTTTGCTGCTTCGAAGATTAAAACTGAAGAAAATATTCCATATTTTGATATACTGCATGGTTTTAATCTTTATATGTACATATAGGACATCTTACTGTTCATTTTTAAACTAAGATGTAAAAGGAGCTATTGTTCATAGGATTGTGTCATAAAATTCCTAATAAGCCACCAATCCATCATCCTTTATATACCCAGCGAACGGAAATAATTGTAAATTGCTAGCTCTTTCAAAAACGGTTTCCTGTCTATCACAAGAGTTATTTCAAAAAATGTGACATGCTGATGATAATAATAGCGTCTTAGAATCGTTAAAACTTTAAGAATTGTTTGTATTAAAAAATAAATAAAATTAAAAAAATTATTAAGGCATAATTACTATAACATTCTATGTTCTTATTATTTTAAAAAATTGCATACATTAAAAAGAATTAATAAAAAAGAACTACAAGTAATAATTAAAAAAAAAAACAAAAAAACTATGAATATCTCTCTCTTTCTCTTTCACTTTTTGTTTTAAAAACATTAATTTAAATATAATTTTAATAATTACAGGCAAAATTCGATTTATAATTCGGTATAGAATCTTCGTCGTATTACATCTGCATACTTAACACGCGATGATGTTTTCAATAATAAATCTTTCTTAAATTCTATCTGGAGCTCGATATATTTAGATGGTTTTTAGATTTAGAGGGTTGTTCATCCCTGTTAGAGAGATGAATGAATCTGTGGAACAAAGGGTTTCGTTGATGTTAATATGAATGAAAATATTGAATTTTTCAATATGTTTTCGGAGCAGATGTCTACCAAGGTACACAGTACATCATGATTAAAGTAACTCCCGAATTTCTTGTAACGAGTTTTTTAATAATCCCTTTTTTTACTCTCTTCTATATTAAATAGAAGAAAGTATTGGATTCGTAAAAATTTTCGACCTCGAGTTTTTGATGGATTGACACGTTTTGAGAGCTGTAGAACACGATATGACCATTTTTAGAAAATGTCTGTCTGTCTGTCTCTCTCTGTGTGTGTGACAAAATTTCGTGGCAGCTGTATCTCAGGAATTACTGCACAGAATTTCATACAAATTGGTATGTAGTTGCACCTTGACATAAATTAGTGCCTATCAACTTTTGGTAAAAATAGTATTACAGGTTGCGTTGCCATCCCGCTTTTTCTAAATTTTTAACATGGTGATATAAGACAAAATTTTGTATAAATGAACATAAAGATAATTATTTTTTAGTAATCATTATGAAATTTACAAGAATTATTTATAATAGAGATAGTCAACTGGGTATGTGTAGGAGCCTCAACCCCCCCACCCCTGGGGGGGGGGAGTCCACCCTCGAGGGGAGTACATTTTCCTGATGGGTATCTTTCAAAAGAGCTCGCCAATACCTTTAAAACGAATGGTTAAACAATTGATCTGCGATAATTTAAAATAAAGTTATCAATTTTTTTCATAAAAAAAAAAAAAAAAAAAAAATTAATGTAATATTGAGAATAAAATGGACTTTTTCTGGATATTTAGTGTTATACTACTTCTCTAATATGGAAATCGTCTGCATTATCATGGAAGATAATTTTTTTAAATAATAATTTTAATAAATTATTTTTACTGAGTGAATTTGTATAGGAAAATATAGAAGAATGTCATGTGGTGGCCACAACATACTAGTTTTTTTCTTTTTTACTGCGTATAAACTACTGCACCAATATAAAGATTCAGAAGCATTGGGTGCTCCCCCCCCCCTTTTCCCTTCACCAAAGAGAAGCAAGAGCGAAAAATCATGCGATTCACATTGGTTAATAACACTTTCTATCTCTACGTATTTGTTGCATCATTTAACCTTCAATATACTTTACGTACTTGATCACACAACGGATAGACAAAAGGACAAAATGACAGACAGACAGATTATTTGAATTCATAATCACTCTTAAACACTGTTAGAAAGCGTTAAAAAACGCTTAACTCAAACTATCATGCAATTCTAGAAATTTCTAATTGTAGCCCTTAATGTATCTGAATATTTTAGTGTAGCCCTGTACATCTTAACGCTAAATGTACCATATTATATTGAAAATAATTATTTTTAGCACATGAATAATAAATGTCGATTTCTTTATGATTTATGTTTCACAAAAATATCTAAATATGATTTATATATATATAACTTTAATAAAAGGCAAAGATTTTGGATTCTTTTGAGTGTTCCTGTACAGAAAATATTTGTGCTATTTATACCCTTTTAAATTATAAACTTGCCATAATGACAAGAATAACTATATCATTTTGAAGACATTCTGAAAGTATTTATGGACGCTATAAGCTTACAGACGGCCAGTTAGACAGACGAACAGAAAGACAGACAGATAGACTAATTCAAACCATAGCCCATTTTAAACATTATCAGAAAGTTTTAAAAACGCATAATATAAACGAAAATGAAATTTCAGCAATTTCCAATGATAGCCCTTAATGTAACTGAATATTTTTGTTTGCCCCTGTTAATCTTAAATCTAATCATGCTACATTTATAGAAAACATTTTATCCTGCATATGTATGATAAATATCAATTTCATTACGATTTGTGCAAAATAATGGTATTGAAGTAAGGTTTACAGAAATATCTCTCATAGAACGCAACGCTTTGAAACTCTTTCGGGTGTTCCTGAAAACAAATCATTGGTAGTATTTACTTATTTTCAATGGGGAATATCCCATAGTGAACTTGAATAACCTAAATAATAAGAAGCACCTCAGAAAAGGCGTTTTAAAGTAATAAGTACAAAACTTTCAATAAACACCATAAAATCCAATACATTTATTGCATTTTATGACGTTTATCCAAAGTTTTGTACTTATTGAATAACCTATATCAGTTTCAAGGAATTCTATGAATATTTATGGAGTTAGAGCGCGGATAGTAGAGGAAGGCGGACAGACAGATAGACAGAACGGACATACAGACAGCGAAACCGGAGTTATAAATACTTTTCAACTTATAAGGAGGTCATAAGATGTCCTAATATGTAATATATTATAATTTACAATAGCAAGTCATCTTGTTACAATGTCGGATACAATTCGCCTAAAATGTGACTTGGGCCCTTTCTTGCCCCGGCCCCATCAATTGTACGTGGGCCTTTAACGGAGATAAGTAATTATTAAAGTATATGGGAAAGATATGGGACCGGAAGAAACTGACCTTTTTAACCCTTTCAGGGCCCTCTCATTTAAAATCAAGAGCCACCAGAATTCGAAAGCAAGGGAAAATATATATATATATATTTTTTTTTTCGGCTAAGTTAAAAAAGTTAAATTTTATTAGAAATTTTTGGAATGAATTTCTGCAGTTGAGATTTGAAATTAGGAGGTATAAAATATATCTCACCACCCCTGAAGAAAGGTAGTCCTTGAACAAAAATAGTCTTTTAGAGACAGTGATGCCAGATGGTCGAAAATTATTTCCCCAAACAGGTCTTCAAATTTCCCCAAATAAGGGGATTTTTTCGAAAAAATCCCCAACTTGATTTCTACCTCCATTTTCTGCTAATAAGGGAAAATAAAAAAATTTTCAAAAAACATTATCAAGCAGATTTAAGCTCAACTTTTTCCCCAAATGAAGGCAATTTTTGAAAAAAATCCCCAAATAACAATAAAGCTATTGAAAATCCCTAGTCGTAGGGATAAATCATTACGTTGCCAACATTGACAGAAAGTTGAACTCCCCAGATTTGTCCCCAAAAATTTTAGAATTCCCCAAAAAAGTCTCCACAAACATTTGGTACCCAAAATTGTCCCCAGAAGCCTCAAAAATCCCCAATCTGGCATCACTGTTTAGAGAGGTTTCACTGTATTTTATATATTACAAACTTTTTATTTTACGAAGTTATTATTTTTATGTTATTTTTTAATTTTTTTTCCGCAATATATATATATATTAATATTGTGCATAACAAATCTTAGGCAAATAGTTAATTTATTCCACATTAATTGATTACGTAGAAAACATACTGTAGTCAGTTTTGACATTCTGTAAAAGAGGGATATTTTATGTAAATAAACCCTTTTATTGGAAAAAGACAGTTCTTCAATAATTCGTTACCTATTTATTCTTTCATTCTTTTTTTTTTTTTTTCCCTGTGTGTCGTTTTTACCTGTTGTATCCGGCGACAAAACAACCTGTACAGAGCCCTTCAATGACAGCTGAAAAACTTCAAACAAAACGTTTATTCTGCAGAATAAGTTGATGAAATGAGACAAGCTTGCTCTCGGATGTTCAAAACATTTATCACGACAAAGTACGGGTTACTTGGATTCAGATTCTTTTAAGGGTAAAAAATGACAAAATATTCTATGAGGATTGTGTAAATTAAAATAGAGTCTAACTCTTTTTGAATGAACGCAGAGGGGTCGCAGCGTTCCTATTTTTTTACCATAGATATAGTAATATATATAGATCTATCATCCCCATGTTATCGAGCAAAAAATTTTGATGCCGAAAAAAAGTTCTAAAGTCAGCCATTAGAGAGTTATTGAAAAAAAAAGAATAAAAAGAAAAATGAATTTGAAACTGTACCTGGAGTTTTTCATTCACCTTTAGTAAATAAATTATTCATAAATTTTATTTACTAAATTATCCGTGTGTATTCCTGTGTGTGATTGACTCGGGGAAAGGCAGCCATTAGAGTGAATTTTCCTGAAAAAAAAGGTATCACTTTTTCCCTCTCGCTGATCAATCTATGTCTTATTACAATATCTATGGTTTTTACGATCGTTTTATTGTCACCACAATTTTTATAAAGAATTTTTTTTTTATATTTATAGTGCATTGAAACCTTCAAGAAAATTTTCATTTTGAAAATTGTGGTGGCAGTAAGGGAAAAAAAAAAAAAAAAAAAAAAAACAAGAGGGCTGCGAACTTAGTGAACTCTTTCTATTTTTCTCTTATTATATACATACCTGCCAACATCCTAATTATGAACAGGAAGATTTTTAGTACACGCCCCTTTTTCCCCATTACTTTATTTTTAGGGTAATTATCTGCAAATGTAATTACGATTAAATAAGTATAAAATTACTCTAAAAAAGGACTGGTGTGAAAAAAAAAGGCGGGTACTAAAAATCTTGCGTTTATTAATGAAATGGTTGGCAAGTACGTTATATGTAATTTCGAAAATTTTAATTTCTTTAATCTTATTTCTGTTTCTCATTTGTATCACAAAATATCACTATGCTCATAGTAACTGTTATTGCAATAATAATGAGTCGTTATTAAGTAATCGGCGAGTAAATTATTTTATATGAATTTTCATTTTTTGAAGAGAGATATAATAATAATAATAATACAAGAAAAAACCACTTACCGTCGCCGGAAGCCCGAGCCAATGTTATTCTATGGGGAAATTTTCTTTACAAATAACTTATTAACTAATACATATTTTTAAATTCTGTTTTCACATTTAGAAAATTCCCAACTGTTAAGTTGACGGACCTTTTTTAAAAATGTATTTTTTTTTTTTTTAGTTTTTAATATTTTATTTTGAAATTGCAAAATGAAAAATTTTCACATATTGAAAATTCGTATTTTGCAGCTAAAAAAAAAAAAAATAATAATAATAATAAAAAATAAAAGTGCGTAAATTTAACAGTTGGAAATTTTCAGAATGTGAAAACAGAATTAAAAATATGTATTAGTTAATAAGTTATTTGTAAAGAAAGATTTCCCATATAATAACATTAGCTTAGGCGGTGAGTGAAGCGGGCCCTTAACTCTTTTTTCTACGCATTTAATTTTTGTTTCGTAAAACTATTATAACAATAATAATGGCGTCGTAAGCTTCAAGAGGATTCACGGTGTCTACCACTGATAATCTTACATCAGTGTAGTAAATTATTAAAAGCTTAGTAAATTTTGAGGTTATTTCAACGTTCACAAACTTTATTATTTTCGTTTCAGCATTATAAACTTTCAAGGTAATCCTGGGCATGCCGTTACATAAATGTAAGAATGAATGTGAATGAATTTAAGATATGCAAAAGCAAAATAATGAACTTTATAAAAATTCATTTTAATTAAAATATCAATGAGAATTTATAAATTTATTTGTAATTGAGTTTTTATAAAGATTAAATATCGACACATTACCAGCAAAATATTGAAAGAATAATGCACAGAAAACTTAAATGAGAATGTGCAACTGGAAAACATTAAAATTTTCATTTAAACCGCGGATGCTGCAAAAACTAATGGCACAACTTTAAAAGTATTTTATATATTAGGGGGACCGGAAAATAATGTCGTTTTGAATTAATAAAATGAAACCGGAAATTTTTGTTTAACAGTGTTTACATGGTACTTTACAAATAACCATCTTATAAGTTACCTAAGAATATCTTAAATTTTATCCAGGATAAATTTCCGATGTCAGTATTTTAATTCAAAACGACATTATTTTCCGGTCCCCCTAATATAATGAATGGTACTAAATAACACTAATTTACACCCATAATATTTAACATTTATTCGAAATTTCATAAAATATATATTTGTTACTATGAGAATAAATTTAGAAAAATATCTGTAATATTATATTTATTAAACATTCTAAATATAAAATTACCAAAACACTCTTAGAAATTTCAGCACGTGTGATTTAAAAAAAAAGTCACATTTAACTTTCTGTAACGATTAAAAAAAATAAATAAATAAATAAAAGATATTATCATTTATAAAGTAACTTAATAATGTTAAACAAACAGACTTCCATGAAATCATGTTTACATTATTTATTGAAGGTTAGAATGGTTCTTTCCTTACTAAAAACATCGATGCTGACACTATTCTTTATCTTACAAATTTTGTTTTATATAATAATTACCTAATGCAAATAATTATGATTTACAGATTCAAGGTATTCCACAAGGTTGTGTTGCCACAAGTTCACTTTTCTCTTACATCACCACTATTACTATGAAAAAAAAAAAAAATCATTGCGTTAATATATACAGTCGGCAGCAAAAGCATCCGAGTACTGGCAGAAATTCCTATTAAAAAAAGATTCACTTAATGCAGTTTTGTTAAACGAATCCTGTTCTTAGACTGACTAAGACCACGATTCGACAAGGATTTATTTAACAAAACAGTATTAAGTGTACTTTTTTATATATGAATTTTTGCATCAGAAGAAGATATGGTCCATATACATGAACTTCGAGGTTTTTTATTTATTTAAAGTCATGTCTAATGTGCAGTTAAGAGTCTAAGAACAAGATTCGACAAGGATTTATTTAACAAAACAGTATTAACTCTACTTTTTTTATATAGGAATTTTTGCTAGTGTTCGGATACTTTTGTTACCGACTAGAAGATTCTGTTTTTGTATCAATTGATAGGTTGAAGTCATATGTTATGACACAAAGATTGTACTTAAAGAAGCAATCGAAAATATCTGACTATTTTTTAAAAAGTGTTGAATAATTAAGCTCGTAAAAAATATTGATTTAATGGTAAAGGGGGGGGGGGGATGTGGCAGTATTCTTAGGTATAAAGTTTATGTGTTAAATCTTTGATCGTAGAGTTTTATTTGTTTAATTTATCTCTTCTTTTTGACAAAATAGTATATGCAATTCGAAGTTTTGGATATTTCGAATTTTTCTCTGGTCCCTTCAGCTTCGAATTATCCAAGTTCTACTGTATATATATAAATTAAAGAAAATCCAGTTATTAAAATCGTTATTACTATGCAGGGAGAAAAAAACCAAAACATATATGTTGTTGATCTACGAAAAAGTGATTACATTTAATTTATTGATTTATTTTTTTACAGAGTCTTTATATATAAAGAAAAATTTTTTAAATAGGTAGTTAAATATTTTTTATTTATTAACTAACCTCATGTTCAGATTTTTTTTTAATTTAATTTATTGATTAATTTTTTACAGCGTCTTTATATATGAGGAAAAAAAAATTAAATGAGTAGCTAAGTATTTTTTATTTATTAACTAACCTCGTTTTCATATTTTATTTTTCAATATAATTTATTGATTAATTTTTTACAGCGTCTTTATATGTAAGGAAATATATATATATATATATATATATATGTAAGTGGCTAAATATTTTTTATTTATTAAATAACCTCGTATTCAGATTTTTTTTCAATGAAATTTTATATTTCAAACATTTTCCAAGCAATTTTTAATAACACGAAGATCTTTTCAGATAAATTCGTACAATGTATGATGTAGGGGGAAAACTGGGTACAGTGGAACAAAATTTACTAATTATTTTTTCCTAGCCACAATTTTGTATGCACAAAAATACAATTAATGCACATTTATAATCTTGCATTTCTTCTATCTAAATAAGTTTTTATAAGTTTCTAAATAATATCTTTATACTCGGAAAATAACAAAACGTAAATGTCTAACAGTGTTTCATTGTAATCTGTATGCCGAGGTACAATGAAACACTCCTAATAATGCAAGAAAAAATGCAATTTTTACCAAACATAAAGTATTTTTTTATAAACATTTTACAATATAGTGAGCTAAATACGAAAAAAAAATTATTAATAAAGTAAAGAAAATAACTTATAATTAAAATGTGAACTTGATTTAAAAAAAAAAAAAAAAAAAAAAAATCTTAATTAAAATACAAAAACGGAAATTGTTTTAAAGATTATAATCCTAGACGAAAAGCAGAATACTTCTATTATATTATGAATTTTTTTTTTTTTTTTTAAATATTAAATTGGCTCAAGTCAGTTTAGAAAATTAACATTTCTGCTTTTCTTTCAATTGCGCCTGAAGATATACTGGTGGTAATTTCAGCACCATTTCAGTTTTTTTAAAAATGTGTTTTTCTGAAAGAATACATAAATTTGAAGTCCTTTTCTATGTAGTACTTTTTATTCAATTGCACTGGAATTTATGATTTCTCCAACAAAATTAATTTCCTTATTTTCAGTTCACCCTTCTTGATTCATACATAACCATTTATACAGACACTGCTTAGATCGCACCTGTTATGTGTTGATATCTCAATTCTCAAAACTTCGATGATCAACTTTCGCTTAAAAGTGATCTATATCTGTATCATTGGTATTTTCAGAGTCTGTAGAAGGTGGAGTTTCCTTTTAAAACAATCCTTAAACATCTTACCCCCCCCCGTTTTTTTTTTTTTTTTTTTTTTACTTTCTAATTGCTTCACTAGAATTTTTTATTGGTATGCCAAACCTTTTTTTTTTTTCCTGTATTCCTATTCTTCATTTTTTTTTTTTTCTTAGACCATTCTTGAGAAGTAAGGTTTTGTCTTTTGAAAGCCGAAATGAATTTTTTGCAGACATAGAACTAGTGCCTGGTGAATGAACAGTAGCTGAATAATCTGAATTTTGCCAATTCCTCTTAGTAAAAATGTTTTATTTTTATTAGTGACAACAAGTAATATGTTGTTTTATATTAGTGATAGCATATTTAGCAGTGACATGTTATTTCAAGTACATGCCCTTCACCCAGGGCACAATGAAGCGTGTTTTATTGTACCCTGCCCACAAGCAAATCCAATTAAAATAAAATCAAATAAAAAATATTTTTACATATAACAGCAAAGGAAAAAAACAAAATTACTTTTAATAATCAAACTTAGTTTTAATGGTGAAAATGTAATAATCTTCACCTGGTAGTGTTATAGAAGCGTGAATGCATCCAAATCACACCAGTAAGGGAATTATATAGTTGTACAACATATATTTGAGATGAAACTTTCTGTGACATATCTAACTCATTCTAGAAGTAATGTTCCATTGTACCCCGTCTTCCTCTATAAAGTATGACCATGTGCATTCATATTATAAACTCATATTAGAACAGAGTTTTTGTTCATATTACAAACACATTTACATAATTAGCACAGAGAAACATAAAAAAATACATATATATCGCTATTCAGAAATTTTAAAAATTAATTATTCATTTAATTTTCAAGGAAATCGAAATTTATTTCTTTACTTTCTCACTAAATACGAATTAATAAAAGTTTATTTGACTACAAAATGCAATGCAATATATATTTGAATTCATAAAAAATACTCATAATGGTTATTATTATCTTTTACTTTCCAACAAGGTTGAAAAGTGTTTATGCATTGGGTTTGTCTGTCTGTCTGTCCGTCTGTCCGTCTGTCTGTCCGCGCTCTAACTTCCGTAAATATTTATGGAATTTCTTGAAACTGATATATGTTATTCAAGTTCACTATCGGATGTTCCCTATTGAAAATGGAGTTTATACCTCTACTGGTTTTTGTACAGGGACCCCCGAAAATATTTCAAAGCATTGTGTTCTATGAAAGGAATTTCTATAAACCATATTTTCATACCCTTACTGTACAAAAATCTTAATGAAATTGAAATATGTTATACAAGTTCACTATTGGTTGTTCCCTATTGAAAATGGAGTTTATACCTCTACTGGTTTGTGTACAGGGACCCCCTAAAATATTTCAAAGCATTGTGTTCTACGAGAGGCATTTCTATAAACCTTTCTATAAACCTATATTTCCATACCCTTACTGTACACAAATCTTAATGAAATTGAAATATGTTATTCAGGTTCACTATCGAATGTTTCCTGTATAAAACGGAGTAAATACCACCACTGATTTGTGTACAGGGACACACAAAAGTATTGCGAAAGCATTGTGTTCTATGAGAGGCTATAAACCATATTTCCATACCCTTACTGCGCACAAATCTTAATGAAATTGAAATATGTTATTCAAGTTCACTATCGGATGTTTCCTGTATAAAATAGAGCAAATACCACCACTACAGGGGCACACAAAAGTATTCCAAAGCATTGCGTTTTATGAGAGATATTTCTATAAACTAAATTTTAACAACATTACTTTCCACGAAGTTTTATGAAATTGAAATGTATTATTTATAAGCACAAAAGAAAATGCTTTGCATAGAATATAGCATGATTAGCATTAGATTTACAGGGTGACACAAAAATACCCAGTTATATAAAGAGCTATTAATAAATATTTGCTAAAAGTGTACTTTCGTTTACATTAAGCGTTTTTAACCCTTTCTAACATTTTTAACACTTCCCAACAAGGTTGAAAAGTGCAATGACTTCAGGTTGTCTGTCTGTCTGTCCGTCTGCCTGTCTCTCTGCGCTCTAATTCCCGTAAATAATTGTGGAATTTCTTGAAACTGATATATGTTATTGAAGTTCACTATCGGATGTTCCCAGTTGAAAATGGAGTTTATACCTCTACTGGTTTGTGTACAGGGGCACCCGAAAGTATTTCAAAGCATTGTATTCTATGAGAGGTATTTCTATAAATCATATTTTCATACCTTTACTTTACACATATCTTAATGAAATTAAAATATGTTATTCAAGTTCACTATTGCATTTTTTCTGTATAAAATGGATTAAATACCAACTCTGTTTTATATACAAGGACACTCAAAAGTATTCTAAAGTATTGCGTTCTATGAGAGATATTTCTATAAATCAAATTTTAATAACTTTACTTTCCAAGAAGATTTAGGATATTGAAATATGTTATTTATATGCACAAAAGAATGCTTTACATAGAATATAGCATGATTAGCATTATATTTACAGAGTGACACAAAAATATACTGTTATATTAAGAGCTATTATTAAAAGTTTGCTAGAATTCTACTTTCGTTTACATTAAGCGTTTTTAACACTTCCAAGCATTTTTTTTTTAAGTGTGAATATGATATCAATTTGTGTATCTGTCCGTCTGTCTGTCTGCCCGCGCTCTAACTCCCGTAAATATTTATGGAATTTTTTGAAACTGATATATGCTATTCAAGTGCACTATCGAATGTTTTCTATTGAAAATGGAGTTTATACCTCTACTGGTTTGTGTAGAGGGACACCCAAAGGTAATCGAAAGCATTGTGTTCTATGAGAGGAGTTTCTATAAATCATATTTTAATACCTTTAATGTATAGAAACTTTAATATGTTATTCAATTCCCTATCGGATGTTTCCTATGTAAAATAGAGTACGTTTCTAACTGGTTTGTGTACAGGGCACTTGAAAGTACTCCAAAGTATTGTGTTGTATGACAGTTATTTTTATAAACCAAATTTTAATAATTTTATTTTCCACAAAGCTTAATGCAATTGAAATATATTATTCGTATGCACAAAATAGTGTGCCTTCTATGTAATATAGTATGGCTAGCATTAGATTTACAGGGCCACACAAAAATAATCAGTTACATTAAAAGGTATTAATAAAAATTTGCTGGAATTGCACTTTTGTTTACATGAGCGTTTTAACACTTTCTTATAATTTTAGTGGGGATATGATTTCAATTTGTGCATCTGTCTGGCCGATTGTCTACCTTTCTATATGTTTGTCTCCGGCTGCTATCATCCGTGAATATTTTGAGAATTTTTTTTAAATGATACACTCAAGTTCCCTATGGAATGTTTCCTATTTAAAATGTCATTAATAAGTCCTGTACAACTAGTTTGTTTACAGGGACAACAACAACAACAAAAATTAAATAAAAGCCAATATATTACGTTTTAGAACAGAATTTTTTAAAAAACTTTCTACTACAAAAATCTTAAGAACATTGACATGTATTATTAATATTCTAAAATATTGTTTTGTATAGAATATGATATGATTAACTTTCAGATTTACAGGGCTACAGTAAAATATTCAGGGATTTTAAAAGCTGTAATTATAATCTAACGGCTGCAATTTCTTTTGCGTTAAGCCTTTTTAACACTTTCCAAAATGCCTAAGAGTAATTTTAAAATCAATTAGTCTATCTGTATGTTTTTCAGAAGAACATTAATAGTTATTCGATACAACAATTGTGTACAGTTGGAAAGTGTTGCAAATCAATGCGTACTGCATGATTTTTCTTTCTTGTTTTTTTTTTTTTTTTCATTTAAAAAGTTATGAAATTTTCCCACAATGAAAATGTCCACGAAAAATAGATTTAGATAAGTATTTTTTTTTCTCTTCTTCAGTCAATATATCTATGATTGAATTATCTCGGAAGTTTTCACGCCACGTAGTTAATAAAATTCCAAGATGTTTCTTATAACAAAACATAAAAAAACGAATATATACATATGTATATATATGTGTGTGTGTGTGTGTGGTTGATGATAGTGATACACACTCAGGAAAATGATTTAATTAAAACGACAAAACGCAGATTGTTGAAGTTATTTTATTTTGTTGTTTTAAACCAAACTTTGAAGTAAAAACAAAACTTTTTTTGAAGTAAGAACAAAATAATAAGTTTTGACAACACAAGATATGTTGCTAACAAACTTACAAAATTTCATTGTATTTGCTTATATTAATAAGGTATTTTGTTTAACTTTACATTAATTTTTGTATATTAATATATATATATATAAATATGTAAAAATAAAACAAAGTATTTTTTATTAGAATTAGAATAAAAATTATTTAGTTAATCTAACCAAAATTTAATGTTAAATGCAACCGTCAACACTGAAACTTTCTTGACGCAGCCACTAGTGTCAACTGAAATACTAGTTGTCAAAATGTTTGGCTAATCTTCATTACGACGGATATTTCTGTAAGGCAATAGTTGAGGAGAGCTATTGCTGCGTTCAGTTTTAAGTGTCCGAAAATACACATCTAGTATTTCATAATACATAGATATCGAATTATGTTGTGCCGCCCTGTACATTAATTATCAATTTAAATCCACAATTTTCTAAATTCTATAGAAAACATGTATCTCAAAAAAAAAAAATGTTTGGTGACCTCATTATGTTGTACTCAGGGTGACAGTGATAAAATGCTTTTAAAAATATTATGGTCCATAGGCCTTATTGTATCGAAATTTTTCTATGTGTCTCTTTACACGAGCCACAAACATTTTACGCATCAAAAACTATACACACTGAAAAAAAAATCTGTAACTGACGTCTAGAATCTAAATAGTGGCTCTAGAAAAAATAGTTCCATGTCATCCTTATAAATTCTAGTCCCCTTGGAATGCGAGTTCTAGAAGCCTCTATTAGAATTCTAGAGCGTTTGCCTATATTCTCGAGGGCAAAGTTATTTAAAAATCTCTGCAAATAAATGAGACTACAAGAGGCAGGTTTCTGCAACTATAATTTTGGTTTATGACCCAATTCTAGAAAAACAAGCGAGAATTTCTAGCAATATAAATGATTCAGAATATTTAGAGTATTCAGAATATTGTTTCACCCTCTAGAAATGCGTACACTAGAAATTCTCGATCATTTCGTCTATTCAGTTTATTCGCGGGCCTCATGCGCATAGCTCGGAAATCTATATTTCTAGTTAAGGGATTTAGAAAATGGTCACTTATTCATTCTAGAGAAAGGCGGTATATATTTTTTTTTCTCAGTGTAGCTAATTCTATGTAACTCATAAAATTTGCGCCCAATATCCAATGAATCGGGCGATTTTCGTGTCCGTCATCGCGATTCATGGGCAGACATACAAACATCAAAAGCTTTTTTAATTTCAACAGGGAAATTGCACTGGAGATTTATCCACAACAGTGTTCAGTAACGAATAGCTAATATTGAATTATGAGTTCATTACTCTTGCATTAAGAGTTTTTAATTAGGCAAATATTTATTGTCGCTTGCTCTAGTAAAACTTGCAGCAATATCTCGCTCAAGCTAAGTAGCCATAATCTCTTACTTTCGAACTACGATAATTCCCTTACAAATAATAATAATAATAATAATAATAATTTGTTTATTTTCTCAAAATTGTTTGATAATGAAGTATTATTAATTACACAGGTCTAAAAATATAACAAAATAAAATAAACTTGTAATAGGTTCAGATTTGAGATTCAAAAAAATATTCTAAAATATCTTAATTTTAAGAAAGAAAGAAAAAAGAAAACTATAGAGCTGTAATGACGTCAATTTTACACTGCAAGTTTAATGTTTTACAAAGTTTTATATCAATTTTAATATTTACGCGTGAATTTCTTTTCATTTCAAAAGAATTTAAAATCAACTCGTAAAATTTTTTGGCAACAATTAAAAATTAAAATAAATTAAGCATTTTTGTCTGAAAAAAGGCTCCTTCAACTTTTTCGACACTGTCCGTTTCGATACTGATTAGTATTAATTTTCTTTTATTTTATTTTTCTTTCAAAAAAGGAAAAAAAAAAAAGTTTTGATGAAATTTTGAGAAAAGCAGAATTTAGTTTAGTACGGAGGACTATTAGTTTTTTTTTTTTTTTTTTTTTTCGAATTATAACATCGCTTACAAATTATTCAATTATATTTTCGATTTCGATAAATGTCCAACCATCGTTAAACTGGCGACAACATTTTATAAGTAATAGTCCTCCGTCCTAAAAAAAAAAAAAAAAAAAAAAAGAGAAAGAAAGAAAATGAAAAAAAAATCTGTCGAAATAGGTGGAATACATCATTTTTTATAGATGAATCACCTTTTGTTCTAAATAAATTGAAAATTTGAAGTATCCATTACGTTCCGATAATTGGAGCAGTTATTGTTTAAAAGATCACTTAATCCAGAGTATTATTTTCGTCTGGAAACACACCGGCAACGCGACAAATAATCAGAAATCGAGAGGGAAAAACTCATTTTCGTTGTTTTATGGTTCTCCGCCATGATAATACCTCTGCCAGATCACTTTCAGCCAATGACGCAATAAAATTCTTATTTTTTGCACAATTACTAGAAGTATATTCAGAGATACTCAACGAACTTATTCAACACTGGATAACACGTTATTACCTGCCAATGTCCAAACGTTTTTTTTTTTTTTTTTTTTTTTTTTAATGTGAAATTTACTAACGCTTTTGTTTGCTCATGAAAAAAGGACATATGTTTAAAAAAAAAAAAATCTTTACCCTGTAAATTGTTGTAACATACTCATAAAACCGACTTCAAGAAATTTTTCACGTAATATAAGAATTCATTCAGCAGTTTTAGGAGAAGTCTTAAAATACAAAACAAGGAAAGATAAATTTTTAAATACAAACGATCGGTACAATAGGCATGCTTGGGAAAAAGTTACGTAATTTTGTTATAAAATAATTCAGTTTTAATTTATATTTTAACAATGTTTAACAAATAACACTATTACATGAAATTATGAAAAATTAAAAACTCTGATGATGATAATAATAATAATAATAATAATCGATGAGTTTTCCAATTATCTGAATAATTTTTAACAATAGGTATTCAAAAACACTCCGCTAATTAATAAATGTCTTCAGAATAATAATAAAAAAAAATGTATAAAGAATTACTATAAAGTAATACATAAATCTCACATTTAAAATAAATAGAATAAAGTTAATTTTGTGTCGCAATTCTTCGTACTTACTTAAAACTACAATATTCATTGAGATAAACTATCATTCTATAATTATCCAATGGTTACAGCGTACTAGTTTTTTTTTTTTTTTTTTTTTTTTTTTCATACCACTATTGTTTTATTGTTTTTTTTTTCCCCTATATTTAACTGCAGAAGTTCGAAGAATTTTTATGATTCAATAAAGAAAAAAAAATAAAAATAAAAAAAAAAATAAGATGCTATGACTCCGGAATTATCTAATTTTCGTTTGATTAATTATACAAGTTATGTATGTTATGTTACAGAAATTTATTATACTCTAATTAGTAACCCATGTATTGGATCATGTATACATGTTCGGTTCACCAGCTTGATGAAAAAAGGATTTATTTACAACAGGATCTACGAAAATAGGAATGTTGTCATGACCACTGGAATGGTCATGTGATAACGTTACGGTCCTTACAAGAAATAACCTATATTTGATTTAGTGTTTTCCCGGTGGTTGCCAAAAACACTTAAGATCATTGAATAATAGTTAGTGGTCTGTTGCTGGTATTTCCAATTAACCCTACAAGGCTCAATTTTTTTTTTTTTTTTTTTTTTTTTTTTTAGTGCGCGACAAAAATATATAGGTTGTAATGAGTTGTTCAGAAGATAGGGAAAACTTAAAAAAATAAAAATAAAACCCTATTTTACGGAAAAATCAACTTTTTAGCTCAACGTACCGTATGTGGAACATACATAAAAATAAGATTTACTAATACGTTTACTATTGTAATATAAAAAAAAACAACTTACCTCTGCAAAATATACACTTCGTTATAACACACAGTATTTTTTTTTTTTTTCGAGTCAAAACTGTTCAATAACTATTCTTTTTTTATTTTTGAATTCAGACAAACGACTAACGTATCTTTTTCATTCAAATTTCCCACTGAGTGCACTCTAACAAAAACACGAACGACCTCTTTAGGTAAAAATTCGTATTACTACATTGCTAAATGTCAGTATTTTCTATCAAGATGTCAGGAGATGTCGCTACTAATAGTTTTATAGCTATAGGAACGACAAAAGTCGGTGTTCCACATATGGAACTGGGTGCCTTGTAGGGTTAAGATCGCTTTATATACAGGTGATGGGCAAAATAATGAAAATGGAAACCCTTTCGCTTTTTTACGTTTTGTCGAATATCGTGTAAAATACTTAATGATTCTTGAATTTTCGGAATAAGGAAAACATGTCTTTCCTCATATTTTTTCAGCAAAGATTTTTTTCACGAAGGTCCTTAGGGAACGAACAACAAATCCAATAAAATAAAAAGTATTTGTGATTACCCTCTGCATGGAAAAGCGTCGATTCGTCTTCAAATTTTAGATAGGGTTATAAATGTTATATTTTATATGCGTGTAGAGTTTTGTGAAAATACAGTAGAACTTGGATAATTCGAAGTTGAAGGGACCAAAGAAAAATTCGAAATAACCAAAAATTCGAATTACGTATACTATTTTGTCAAAAAAAAAAAAAAAAAAAGAGAGAGAGAGAGAGAGAGAGAGAGAGCGATAAATAAAAAAAAAATAAAACTCTACGATCAAAGATTTAACATATAAATATTATATATAAGAATACTGCTACATTCAACCCCTTCCCCCCAATTAAATCAATATTCTTTTACGAGGTTAATTATTCAACACTTTTTAAGAAATAGTCAGATAATTTTGATTGCTTCTTTAAGTACAATCTTTGTGTCATAGCATATGACTTCCCCCTGTCAACTGATACAAAAACAGAATCTTCTACATTAGACATGACTTTCAACTAAAAAACCTGGAAGTTCATGTATATGGACCATATCTTCTTCTGGCGCACTAGGTAAGAAATACTCTTGTATTTCCTCATCCTTCTTTTGAAAGATAGTTTAAAAAAATAATACACTTTACCTGAGAAACATCTCGGGAACAAATTTTATTGTAATATTTTTAAGGTAATCGTATGAAAAATTCTAGTTATCCAAAATAGAATTCGAATTATCCATGATTTTTTAACATTATTTTAATACAAAATTCAAGGGACCGAGTAAAAAATTCGAATTATCCAGAATTTTGAATTATTCAAGTTTCACTATATTTTTAATATTTAAGGAGTTATTAATATTTTGTTAAAAAATGCAAAAAGTTTTACGCAAGTTTTTACTTTATAACTCCAACGGTTTTTCTTCAAATTTCATTAAACTTGCGGAAAACATAACAACGCATGCCTGAACCATTATACTATAGTATAAAACAAATATATTTATTATTCAAAGAGATACAGACAGTTGTAGTAAATAATTTATTACTGCACATGCGCGGATTGTAGCAGAAAAACTTTGACATAGTTTAATATTCAACTGTATAGAGAACCTTATGAAAAAAATAAATCCAGTTGAATATCGCAAAAATTCATAGAAATATTGGTGATTAAATGATCTGTTTTTCAGCTGTTTTCTAACAAGGCCTTTATGATGGGTTATTCACAAATAAAAGTTTGTATTAAACGATTTTGATGAATTTACACTTATGTTTATTCTCATAAAAAAACTTTTAAATTTCATTTCATTACTCGAATTCCATTATTTTGTTAAAAAAGAAGACAGTTAAATTGTAAGTAATCGTTATTTCATTACTGGATATTTTTCGCGTCTTCGGCCAAAGTTTCTTATTTGGCGAATAGGGAAAATTTGAAAATAAGTCCTTTTGAAAATATCGACCACTAGGCAGGCGAAGACCGGCTAGTTTAAATAGAAAAAAAAAATAGTTTTAACAAAATATTTTTGTGACATTTGACACTTTACTGTGCTGACACGAATCCTAATACGCGTGTACAGGGTGTCTCATAAGTCTGCAGACATTTTAAAAGTTCATAACTATTGAATGAATGGACCATATTCCCACTTTGGGTTCGAGGCTACAAGGATATCAGCTGTGTGGGGAAACACTTTACATCTTTTTCATAGGAATATATAATGAATTTAGAAATTTCTAAAAAATCAAAGTGTTAAGCAAATATATATATATATAGAAATTTTTATTTTATTTATGAAATTTAGGAGTAATTTTAGGATGCCACAAAGTTTGAAATGAACTGATGTTGCCATTTTGTGAAAAAATTTAAATTATTACATTTTTCCAGTTTATGCGGAAGCGAGATCCTTCGTTATCAACATCATAATTCGAATTGCATAATTACATTTTATTTTACTGGTAAGATTATTTGTGAACATTTATATTCTCAATTCACTCATTATATGAATACATAACTTTTAAAGTAAGCGTCATTTTAACTTGAAAAGATTTGCAAATCGTAAATGAAGTACACTGTATAATGTTCTTTTGTACGTGATCTGAGAGAGAAAAAATGTAAATATAAGGAGTATAAACTCTTCGTTATAGTCGATATATATAAATACCAAAGAAGTTTACAATTAATTAATGCTGCTTATAGCAAAAATTTAATTATTAATGTCCATTTTATGTATAATATGCGTATGCATAAATTCATACATCACCTAATGGAATGTTCTTAAAATTTGAAGATGTAAAGAGGAGGATTGCCCTCACATTTTTTTAATATTCATCTGATTGTAACAATAGATGAATGTCAATAAAAAATAGACGAAAAAAAAAAGAAATGCGACCACTGTGTTATTAAAAGAGTTAAATAATCTGTAGCCATTGCAAGTGTTAATATAGACCCTGTACAATTTTCTGATATATTTATTTAAGAATATAGTACATTGATTGTATGCTTCGCCTAGAAAGTTGTTGCTGTGGTCGAATTCGAAATTATACGTTTGTTTTTTGTAGCATGCTTGATAAATGATGTCTTATTAAACTTGATAAATAATTTAATGTATAAGCAAAGTTTTAATTTTAACTTTATGAGTGCATTCCAGGTATTATATCTTAGGTATTATATCCTATTCAAATGTTACTTAATCTTTTTGCTAAGTGGGCTTGCTGTGGGCATTACATAAAATAAATTAGAAAAAAAAAAAGTGATCTTGTATTTTAGCACGCCTTATATTGTGGGTAAAATCATTGTTTCCCCACGTCACGAGACAATGACGTCACAAGAATATGGTCCATTGATAGAATTGAACCAACACCACCTGTAATAATGCCTCCGAGCTGAACTCTACGTCACGGAAGATCGGCCGATTTCATCCAATTCCCACGATTCAACATGTATCATAGGAAGTGTTGATTGGATAAAATCGGCCGACCTTCCATGACGTAGAGCTCAGCTCGGAGGCATTATTACAGGAGGTGTTGATTGAACGCGGTTTGCGAAAAAATCATTCTCGTGAAGAAAGATTTTTTTTTTTTTTTTTTTTTTTTTTGGGTAAAGAAAAAATAACAATTAAGCTATTTGTCGATAGAGGACGCTATGCGTGACCAGATCACACATTTTCAGGAGAAACTGTACTTACTCGCATGCAAATGTTTAGAAGCATATAAATCCTTTCTATGTGTCCGTCGTCACCACAAACTACAGTTTGGAAACGAGTTATAACACTGCTCACTGCAGCTTAAGTCGGCGGTTCTTACCTGAGAGAAAACATTTTCCTCCATAACGCATTATCTTCCAAGTCAACATCGCAATTATAGCTATTTGTCTAACTATCTTCGACAATTATCTATCTATATATATATTTTTTTTTACCAAAAAAAAAAAAAAAAAAAAAAAAAGTCATCTTTACAAGAATGATTTTTTCGCAAATCACGTTCAGTTCTATCAGTTCATTCAATAGTTGTGATTTTTTAAAATATCTATATACTTATGGGACACCCTGTATATAATAAGCATATGTGTATGAATAGATTAAAATGTGTGTGCGTGTAATATCTATGTTTAATTTTTGTGTGTATAAGTATCTAATTTCAACTTTTTTCTGTTTTATTAATTAAAACCAATAATGTCTGTTAGTGATATCATCAACCCTTGATTAATAATCCTATTTTGTATAACGTATATTTTTACTTTCTTCTGTATTCAATAGAAGAAAGTATTGGATTCGTAAAAATTTTCGACCTCGGGTTTTTGATGGATTTACACGTTTTGAGAGCTGTGGAACACGATTTGACCATTTTTAGAAAATGTCTGTCTGTCTGTGTGTGACAAAATTTTGTGGCAACTGTATCTCAGGAACTACTGTACAGAATTTCATATAAATTGGTATGTAGTTGCACCTTGACATAAATTAGTGCCTATCAACTTTTGGTAAAAATTGTCTTACAGGTTGCGTTGCCATCCCGCTTTTTCTAAATTTTTAACAGGGTGATATAGGACAAAATTTTTTTATAAATGTGCATAAAGAGAATTATTTTTTAGTAATCATTATGAAATTTACAAGAATTATTTATAATAGAGATAGCCAACTGGGAAAAAAAAATTGTATGTGTAGGAGCCTCGCCATCCCTTCTGGGGGGGGAAGTCCCCCCTCGAGGGGAGTAAATTTTCAAGATGGGTATCTTTCGAAAGGTCTCGTCAATACCTTTAAAACGAATGGTTGAACTATAAATATGTGATAATTTAAAACAAAGTTATCGATTTTTTTTACTGTTAACGAAGAAAAACATGGAAAAAAAAATCGTTTTTTTTTTTTTTTTTTTTTTTTTTTTTTTTTTAAATATTGTTACTGAGTGAATTTGTATAGGAAAATGTAGAAGAAAGTCTTGTGGTGGCCACAACATACTAGTTGTCCCTATCTACAAACCTAGCCGTGTTAAGATGCAGTTTGTATCTTGTGTGCGTGTGAATAAATAACTAGAAATATTTAATTTTTCATCTGTCCTGAAACATACGCAACATCAGTCACCTAACAGCCTATTTTCCTAAATGCGTTCGGGATCTAAATATAGTATATACTAGAATCTGTGCCTGTTGTAGATGTTTTTACACGAAGACAGCTGAGGAAAAGTAAATCATAGGAAATCGATATCCATTTCTGGAGTGTGATTTATTTCATGACGCTAACGGCGTCAGGTGAACCGCTTTATTAAAGGTTAATGAAGAACCATAATAGACCAGAAAATGTATTTACTTGTCGAGAGATTGGATGGCCGAGTTTTATATAGTGAGCTCTTGCGCTTTTACGTCTTTTATTTATTTATTTTTCTTCGTAGTAAATTTTAGTAACAATTTTCATTAAATAGGGTAAAAAAAAAAAAAAAAAATTAAATAATGTACGTAAACATGTGTTGAGTTAGTTTTCGTAAGAATTTTATGTTATTTAAGTTCACTGTGGAATGTTCTCTAGAGAAAATGGTGCAAAAATTACCACTGGTTCATGTACAAGGAGTTTCAAAATAAACCCAAATTATCATAGAGAAGTAATTCATATCTTAATACTTCTGCACTGCACAAAACATTATCAATATATATACTTTTCACGTGTATGCGTACAAAAGCATAATTTTCATAGAATACGGTTTGATTACAATTAGTGATTGGTTTACAAGGCCATACAAAAATATTCAAATATATTAAAGTATTTAACTGAAAATTGAGGTTTTTTTTTTTTTTTTTTTTTTTTTTTTTTTAAACTTGTCTTTGACATTTTTCAACAAAGTTTAAAAGTGATTGTGACTTCGTTTTTTATCTGTTTGTCTCTTTATCCCGTTTTAATTTCAGTAAATAAATTTAAAATTCCTTGGAATTTATTCGTTATAAACTCCTCCCCAATTTTTTTCGGAAAGAGGTATAAATAGTGCAACTGGTTTATATTACAAGGACCTACAGAATATTTTCGAGGTATTGCAATCCGTGAGAGCTAATTTTTTAAAGCATATTTTAATATTTTATTCTATAGGCATACACAGTATAATGAAATTGATATTTATTATTAAGACACACAAAACATTCCCCCCCCCCCCATCTGGAATAAAGTTTAAATGGTATATGGAAGCCCCCGTAAAATTTAACAACCTTTTGGTTCGTTAAAAATGGAAATTCCTGAAAACGCATTTTCATTGTGTGAGATTTTTTTTTTAACTTTCTCTTACCCATATAATATACGGTAAAGAAACTATTGTTTTTGAGTCAGATTTTCGAAATTGAGTTTTTGTTGTATTTACACGTTTTGAGGTAACTGAATCCAAAAATCATGTTTTTAGCGGTTGGTCTCTCTCTCCCTCTCTCTGTGCGTGTGTGTGTCTGTCTGTTAACAGTATATCTCAAGAACAAATAGTAGCATAAAGTCGAAACTTGATATTCTAAATGTGTATCATATAGGGATGCTACATTAAACTTTTCGTTGAGATCAAGCAAATGGTTCGTGTACAGGGACATCGAAGAGTATTCAAACACATTATGTCTATGGGGAAATTTCTGTAAGTACAGTGTAACATGTATAGTGTGACTTAAACAAAACGGAATGAACAAAATTTATTATGTAAAAGCATGTTTTGTGTAGATTGCTGTATGGAAATCATTCATTATTCATTTACAGGGCTACCCAAAATATTTGGATATATTGCGGCTATACCTGAAAATTGCTAAAATTATAATTCCTTTTGTGTTGGGTCTTTCCAAGTAAGACTAAATTTAAGTACACAATTTTGTTTATAATGCATATTGATTATAGACAATAGACAGGGCTACCCAAAATTAAGCTAAACGTTCTTTTCTATTGAATGTAATTGATGGAAATGCTTTGCTACATTTCACTCTGTCGACGAAGACTTCTCAGGAAGGCAAATCAATTTTCCATACACATACTGCAAACAAAGAATTTTTTTTTAATTTTCAACTTTTTTTTTTTTAAATAATGTCACGTTTTGAGGTGCCCTGATTACGAAAGTCCAATTTTTAGCGGTCGATCTGTATGCATATCTATTATCAGCACAGCTTAGAAACAAATAACTGCAGGAAATTCAAATTTCGCATTTTGAAGTCCGTATTAGGTTGCCACTTAAAAATTTGATTAAGACTGGCAACTTTGAAAGCAATTTTTTTTTTTAAATTAATTGTATGCACTATAATTGAACGGAGGTTGAAGGGGACGGTAGCCCCCCTAACACAGGATTACATGTCCAATAAAACCGTTTCTAAAGTAATTTTAGATTATTTAAAAAGTACATTGAACTTTATTATACTACGCTATTGATCTTAAGACTTAATATGCAATGTATCATTGTAGTACTGAAGTGCAGGGTAACAGAAAGTCATGTGAGTGACACACCTGATTATTTTTAAGTGTATTATGCATTATTTTTAGCACGTATGCAAATTTTAGATGATATACAGGGTTACACATACATGCAATGTTTTTAAGGCTTCCTCTTTAAAAATAAAACCATAAAGATTCTTCTGTGAGATTCCTTTTCCTATAGTTAAGAACAAAAAATATTTTTGTTGTCTTTCTGTTTTTAGACAATATACAGAGCTACGAGAAAACAATCTATAATATGTTTTTTCTTTAAAATTGAAACTATAAAGATAACGTATCAGAGTTTTCTTCCTACAAAAGAAAAAACAAAATACATTTAAAGTGTTATTACGAAGTTTTAATGATGTATCTGGTAAGGACAGTTGGAAAGTGTTATAAGGGCATAATTTTCCTCTCTTATATTTCTTTCATTTGTTTTCTCTTACTTTTTTTTATGTTCATTTGTTTGAAAAATTAGATCTTTTAAAAACCAATATATTTGAAAACAATAGCAGTACTAGAATATTATTTTGGAAGAAAAGTATGCACAATCTGTAAAAATATATTTGCAAATGAATTTAATTTATTCTAAATTTAATACCTGAATAGTATACTTCTTTTCAAAACCATTGCTGAAATTTATTTATAACGAACGCGAATGAAAATAGCTCTTTCCATTCACAATTTAAAAGCAATAAAAATGCTAAAGAATTTACTTATTTAGCTGTACACTTTTTATTTAGAAAAAAAAATTAATGCTTGTTAACATAAACATGAACTTTCCGTTAAATAAACAATTTTTAATTCAGTGTAAATTCCATTGAAAAACGGAAAAAACATTTTTTTTTTTTTTTTTTTTTTTTTGTAAATTTCAGTGCAGTTTAAAATATCTCTTCGGATATTATCTCACATCCATTTTTTAAAACTAGTTGGCATAGGTGGACTCTGCTCAGTTCCCCATCATATTTATGTTCTCATAAATTTCTAGTGCGAGACATAGTATAATCATGTTAAAAGAAATGAATTTGACCAAAGCTTGATACAGTGACAGAATGAAATCCCCGCCTGATAGGCTATCCACCGTTCGCTTCGATATATTTAGCTTATTCTAGTCTATTAATTTATTTTACCAGGGCCAATTCTGTTGTTTAGTTTTCATGCTACTATTTCCAATGCAATAATCCTCAAAATTCATATTTATATGAAAATTTTACAATTTCGCTGTGTTGATAAAATCGTAAATTACGAATAATTTACGAAATTTTCCTATTAGCATATTTGTATTCAATCATGTTCAAATATCATAAATGTAATTTTGAAGTTGTCTAATGTATTTAGGATCCTCAAAATGGAAGTTTACGTTCAATTTTGCCTCATTCTGACATGTTAAGTAAATCGTAAATTCCAAATAACTCACGAATTTTTTAAATTGGAAAAATCATAGTCTATGATATTCATGCCAGTATCCTAGATAATATTTCGAAAGTGGTTTGACATTTTTACGATGAAAATATCACTCAAGATTGACGTTTATGTGAAATTTTGCTCTATTCTGCCATGTTAAGAAATTCGTAAGTTTCCAATAACTTACGAAATTTTTATATTGGAAAATTCATAGTCATTAATATTCATCACAGTGTTCTACATAATATTTCAAAAGTAGTCTGACATCTTTAAGATGAAAATCTCTCTCAAAATTGACGTTTATGTGAAATTTTGCCCTATACTGCCATGTTAAGAAATTCGTAAATTTCCAATAACTTGCGAAATTTTCAAAGTAGCATATTTATAGTAAATGATGTTCATTCCGGCATCAAAACTGATATTTTAAAACTGGTCCGACATTTTTACAGTAAAAAGTTTCTATTTAATGCACGTTTAAGTGAATTTTTGTCCCATTCTCCCATGTTAAGAAAATCGTAAATTTCTAATAACTTACGAAGTTTTTTTAATCGAATGTTGCAAATGAATAGGGTTCTTGCCAGTATCGAAAGTAATATTTTAAAACTGATCTGAACTCTCTGCGAACATTTGTTCGTGAGATATCGTGTAAACAGACTAACAAACAAACAGACTAACACACTAACAGACACCCTACAGACAGACACCATACAAATGCTGTCATTTTCGGATTCCTCACACCTGAAAACGTGTAAAAAAGTCAAAAAACCGAGGTCGAAAATTTTCACGATTACCTAATTTCCCCATACCTATAGTATGATGGGGAACTAAAATTTCAAAAGAGTTGAAGAGTGTCAATGACTTTGATTTGTCTGTGTATGTGAGAGCGTCAGAGCGTCAGAGCGTCTGTCCGCGCTCTAACTTCCGTAAATATTCATAGAATTTCTTGAAATTAATATATGTTATTCAAGTTCCCTATGGAATGCTCCCTAATGAAATTGGAGAAAATACCACCACGAGTTTGTGTACAGGCACACCCGAAATAAAATGTGAGAGCGTTAGAGCGTCTGTCCGCGCTCTAACTCCCGTAAATATTCATAGAATTTCTTGAAATTGATATATGTTATTCAAGTTCCCTATGGGATGCTCCCTAATGAAATTGGAGAAAATACCACCACGAGTTTGTATACAGGTACACCCGAAATAAAATATGAGAGCGTTAGAGCGTCTGTCCGCGCTCTAACTCCCGTAAATATTCATAGAATTTCTTGAAATTGATATATGTTATTCAAGTTCCCTATGGAATGCTCCCTAATGAAATTGGAGAAAATACCACCACGAGTTTGTATACAGGTACACCCGAAATAAAATGTGAGAGCGTTAGAGCGTCTGTCCGCGCTCTAACTCCCGTAAATATTCATAGAATTTCTTGAAATTGATATATGTTATTCAAGTTCCCTATGGGATGCTCCCTAATGAAATTGGAGAAAATACCACCACGAGTTTGTATACAGGTACACCCGAAATAAAATGTGAGAGCGTTAGAGCGTCTGTCCGCGCTCTAACTCCCGTAAATATTCATAGAATTTCTTGAAATTGATATATGTTATTCAAGTTCCCTATGGGATGCTCCCTAATGAAATTGGAGAAAATACCACCACGAGTTTGTATACAGGTACACCCGAAATAAAATGTGAGAGCGTTAGAGCGTCTGTCCGCGCTCTAACTCCCGTAAATATTCATAGAATTTCTTGAAATTGATATATGTTATTCAAGTTCCCTATGGGATGCTCCCTAATGAAATTGGAGAAAATACCACCACGAGTTTGTATACAGGTACACCCGAAATAAAATGTGAGAGCGTTAGAGCGTCTGTCCGCGCTCTAACTCCCGTAAATATTCATAGAATTTCTTGAAATTGATATATGTTATTCAAGTTCCCTATGGAATGCTCCCTAATGAAATTGGAGAAAATACCACCACGAGTTTGTGTACAGGCACACCCGAAATAAAATGTGAGAGCGTTAGAGCGTCTGTCCGCGCTCTAACTCCCGTAAATATTCATAGAATTTCTTGAAATTGATATATGTTATTCAAGTTCCCTATGGGATGCTCCCTAATGAAATTGGAGAAAATACCACCACGAGTTTGTATACAGGTACACCCGAAATAAAATATGAGAGCGTTAGAGCGTCTGTCCGCGCTCTAACTCCCGTAAATATTCATAGAATTTCTTGAAATTGATATATGTTATTCAAGTTCCCTATGGGATGCTCCCTAATGAAATTGGAGAAAATACCACCAGGAATTTGTATACAGGTACACCCGAAATAATTCGAAAGCATTGCGTTCATCAGAAGCATTTCTATGAATCCCATTTTAATACCTTTATTTTGCACAGATCATAATGAAATTGACATTTATAATTCATATGCATAAAAACATGTTTTCTGTATTATTAACATTAAGATTTATCGCACCACAGAAAAATATTCACATACATTAAGAGCTGTAATCGGAAATTGCTGGAATTGTTTTTTCGATTTGATTAAGCGTTTTTTTAACGCATTACAACAATGTTCAAAAGTGGTTATGAATTTAGTCTACATGTCTGTCTGTCTTTCTGTTCTTCTGCCAATCCGTTACGTGATCACATTGGCAAAGTACATTGAAGGTTAAATGAGTCAATGTATGCGTGCAGTTGGAAAATATTAATAATCTCATGATTTTCGATTCTTCTTCTTTCTTTCTTTCTTTCTTTTTTTTTTTTTTTTTTTTTTTTTTTTTGTGTGTGTGTGCGACAGGACTATTTCTTTCAGACAGCGATTTTGCGTTGTCACCATTTTGTGGTGTTCCTCTTCCAGTATGCCAGAAAGCCTGCCAACATCCAATTTTACAACATCTAATTTCTTAGACTATCTTAAAATATTTAGAAAATTTATTGCTAAAATCGTCACCCGTAGAAATTACTTTTAAATAGTTTGGAGTATATAGGTTGATTTTTTTAATACCAACTGTGTGAAAAGAGCGAGAGCTGGAAATCGAACCTGAACCCCCCGCTTAACGTGTGGATGCTCTTCCAATGAACCACCCTGGTTGATAACCAGTTCGACATTTCTCACATAATCACCGTACCTTGCCAACGGTTATTATGTGAAAAATGTCGAGCTGGTTGTCAGCCAGGGTGGCTCAGTGGAAGTGCATCCGTACGTTAAGCGGAGGGCCCGGGTTCGATTCCCGGCTCTGGCTTTTTTCACATAGTTGGTATAAAAAATTAACCTTATACTCCAAACTAATTAAAATATGGTTATATATGTATACATTAATTACAAGATTATAATATATAAATTAGTCCTGTCGTACTAAATTAAATTCTGTCAAAGACGGAATTTTTTATTTATTTATATATTTTTATTTTTACTTTCTCTTACCCATAAGGTAGAGAAAGTATTGTTTTTGGCTCAAATTTTCGAACGCGAGATTTTGTTATATTTACACGTTTTGAGGTCCCCTGAATACGAAAATCATGTTTTTAGCAAATGGTCTGTGTGTCTGTGTGTGTGTGTGTGTGTGTGTCTGTGTGTGTGTCTGTGTGTCTGTCTGTTATCAGCATATCTCAAAAACAAATTATGGCAGAAATTTCAAACTTGGTATTCTAAATGTGTATCATATAGGGATGCTACAGTAAGCTTTTCGTTAAGATCAAGCAAATGGTTCGTGTACAGGGACAATCAAGAGAATTCTAATACATTACGTCTATGGGGGAAATTGCAGGAAAATAGAGTTTAACGTCTATAGACTGCACTAAACCAAATGAAACAAATATATATTTTTTGTAATAGAGACAGTTAACTGGGAAAAAATTTTTGTGTATGTAGGAGCCTCGCCTCCCTCCCTGGAGGGGAAGTCCCCCCTCGAGGGGAGTAAATTTTCATGATGGGTATCTTTCAAAAGAGCTCGAAAATACCTTTAAAACGAATGGTTGAACCATCGATCTGCGATAATTTAAAACAAAGTTATCGATTAAATCGTACTTTTTTTTTTCTTTTTTTTTTTAATATTGAGAATAAAATAGACTTTTTTTGGATATTTGGTGTTAAACTACTTCTCTAATATGGAAATCGTGTGCCTTATCATAAAAGATAATTTTTTAAAATAATAATTTTAATAAATTATTTTTTAAAAAGAGAAATATTTTTTAATAACCGAATTAAATTCTATATAAATGTAGGTGCATTAATGAAACGGGGGTTGAGGGGGGCGGTAGCCCCCCTCACACAGAACTATTATCATATAAAACTCTTCAGAAGCCTAATATGAATTGTTTAACATAGGTTTACATAACAGTACTCGTTTTCTTACCTCTTAATCTCCAACCTGTATTTATAGTATTAAATTTCAGGGTAAGAGAAAGTCGTGTGAGTGACACACCAGATTATTTCATATAGTTCTAAAATAATAATTTTTATAATTATAATGGAAGTATTTGGCAGTGAAGTAATTGAAATTGAAATAAATATTGAAAGCTTTATTTAAATCAAGTTTAATTTTATCGATATGAATCCATTTTAGTAGTTACTTGTTACAATAAAATTGAAACATTTTAACCCTGCTACCTATCACAAAATCAAAATTAAATAATTTTCCCGATCAAAGCAAAACAAAAAGGTATGGTTGCCCGATTTCATAGACGATTTTATTTGTAAATTATCATAGAAAAGATTACTGATTGACACAATATTGACCGTTTTATTGTGTTTTCGCTATTTGAAAAATTTGTGTGTAATTAGAAACTCGATATTGGGATGCCGTTCGTTTTGACAGAATAAAACAAACGGAACTGTTTTTTCTGATGCTTTTCTCAACAAAATTTCTCTCGACAATTTTCTGTCAACAAAACGAATTTTTCTTAAATCAAGCAGCAATAAAGATGAAATATAAGTTTAGCACTAAAAAAAAAAAAAAAAAAAAAAAAAAAAGCTATTTTTACAATACATAAGCCAAAAATTAATCTGCATTCTATGATAGTCTATCTAGTGGCACTGCAGAGAAACCTATTTTCTATATATATCCAAGTTTTTTAAATGGGGAAACACAACAATGTTATCAATATTGAGTTTTTACTTTCCGAACACTATAGTGAGGAAAGTATTGTAATCATGTCAAAAATCCGAATTGGAGATTTTGATATATCTATACGTTTCGAGGTCCAATGAGTTCGTTTTCACTATTTTTGCGATGATGTATGTATGTGTGTATGTATGTATGTGTGTATGTCTGTGAGTGAACACGCTAGCGTCTAAACGCTTTGTTCGAATAAGCTGAAAGTTAGTACGTATATTGTAAGTCACCATAGTACGAACCCTATAGATTTTGGTGAATCTAGCACTTATAGTTTTTTTACAGGGACACAAAGAAAAATTCTTTATCATTATGGCCTATGGGGCCAAAATCTTAAAAAAGCGATAGCATCTAAACGCCTTATTCAATTGTGTAAATAATTTATACACATATTATAGGTCACAGATACTCAATTTGTATAGATATAGTTTTTTTACAGGGACACAAAGAAAAATTCTTTATCATTATGTCCTATATGGGGCCAAATTTTTAAAAGTGTGATAGCGTCCAAACGCCTAATCACTGTTGCACTAACTATAAGCATTTTGGTGAATCTAGCGTTTATAGGTTTTTACAGGGACACAACGAAAAATTCTTTCTCATTATGATCTATGGGCTCAAAGTTCACTAGCGTTCAATAAAACACCGTATAATATATGGAGAAAAATGCTCAAACACTCTATTATGGTCTTCTCTCTTTTGTTTGTTTAACAATTCCTCTTTCTTTACTTTATCTACAAAACTGTTAATTACTCAATGTTCGGAAAGTTGAGTAGAGTCACTCCAGATTTTTTTTTTCAGTGGTAATCCATGGATTATAATGACTTTAATAACAAATATAAAGCCATCTATGAATGGATGAAATCAAGCAGGATCTTCTGCAATGATCCAATATATGTATGTTCACAGTGATATATGATAGTTCAGCCATGATATTTCTGACAGCCTCTGTTGGTTGTATAGAAATCTAGAACATCAGCTTATATGTACACATTTCAATGTATACATTTACACGCTTTAATATTACGTAATCACCACGCACACAAATTATCTATACATTTATGCATGTACACACTCATTTTACCTTACTGCTTTAACTGCCCTTGATAAAGGTATGGCAGTTTCTTTTCTCTGTAAAACTTCAAAAATGTGTTTCTACATTTATTAATTGTTTCAAAATTTTTTGCTTTGTATTTATAATGCTTTACTTCCATATGCAGTTATTTATTGGTTCCTTGCTAATTCAAGTCTTTCATCCTAGTGTTTGATAATCATAATGATGAAATATGTATAAATTTACTATGTATATGTAAGATCTTGGCTGGACGTCTAGAGGTGGGGTCAATGATGAGATGCAAATTAAATAACGTCACATTTATTTGAAGGTACACAAAACACAAATAACACATAAATATTATTGTAACAGCAGAATCACTATTAACCAACTACTGGTTCTTTGGCTTGATACACAGAACTAAGCTCTCTTCATCAGAATATCCCAAAGCAACATTTAAGCACCTACACGTGCTATCAAATAGTGAGAATGAAGTAATGAGCCTTTCATGGCTCTACCCAACTACTCAGAGCGTTTCAAGCTCTAATCAGAAGAAAATGACCACATCAGCCTTCGCTCTGACGGTCTCAACAGCTCTCCATTGTAGCTGGATGTTAACTCACTCTTCCGCTTGTCAAATCGTTCTCTGGATACATCCGAGACAGCGCCATCTGTTGACTGTGCAAGGAATTACTTTCCACATATATATATGTGTGTATATATATGTGTATCAATACCGCTAATCAGATATACATATGCATTTTAAAACTCATATGTATGTACACACTTCAATACACAAACGCTTACAAATACAACTTTTGATCCTAAATATATCTATCATTCAGTGTTTGTGCATGCAAAACGTACAAAACCTTATTGTTATTGTACGTAAGATATTCTCTAGAAAATCGGTACCAAACTATATTAGAGAAACTATTTTCAAGGATATCTTTGGTTATTTACTTAGCATCTTTGGTTATTACTTAGCATTCACACGCATAAAAGATTTAAAAAAAAAAATTAAAATTAAAACAAGGCGGATTCGCAATATTTGCATACAAGCTGAATAAAAGCGAACTATCAAACGAAAGTGTTTTGTAAAAAAAAGAGCTTTTTTTTTTCTGAAAAATATTTCTAACCAAATGAAAGAAATTCCCCAGGTGCTTTGCCCATCATTGACTCAGCTGAATAGTTCATTAGGCGATTATTTTCACTTTTAAAAGAAGTACTCGCAATTGATTCAATCTCTTTTTTTTCGTCGTTTTCTTAGTGAATACATTTTATGTATGGTTTGTAAGATTTCCGAAAATAAATATAATTTACCTTCACCTTTGTTAGTTTTGAAAAAGTTCGGTAATCGCCTTGACTATTATGTATATATATATACATTTTTAACACGCTTTTATTAGCTTCACCTGTATGTATGCTTGTATGTATGTTTGTATGTAACCGCTCTGGGAGCAAACAAAAAATTTATATTGTAAAAAAATACTTTCCCTACGTGAACGCCGTGGCGTCGAGGTATAGCTCCGCGCTACGAACCTAAAGGTCCAGCGTTCGATCCCAATCAGGGGAGATTTTTAAAAAATGGTTTCTGTCTAATTCTAAGTTATTTAAATGTATGTAAATATTATGGTGTGTCACTCACACGATTTTTTCTTACCCTGCATTTTAATACTAAGCTAGATATTTTGTGCTTTTTAGTTCACATTTCTATAAAAGTGTGTTCTTTAACATTTTAAAACTATAATATTATTATTCATAAGAAAATGTGGAGGGGAAATTTCCTTTTTCTCCATAACTTGTATTATGTGACAAATAGTTGCAGTGTACAAATACAAAGACTCCCAAAGACATAGGAACAGAGACTTCTGCATTAGTTTTGGTCGATGATATTTTTCCTAAACTCCCCTGCTCCATCAGTGACCGAGCGGTTCTGCTGGCAGGTGGGAAGTGCGGGGTTCGATCCTAAATCGCGAGCATTGTCCTAGCCGTCCGTAGTTTACCGTGGTTTTCTCCGAAGCTTGCGCGAATACGGGTTAGGATCTCCTAGAACGATCCCCATGGAGGGTATTTTACTTATAGGCCAAGGATTCTAGTGCAATCAATCTACTTTAAGCCGCACAACCTCAAACACAAATACTTTGTTTTAATTAATCAATAAAAAAATACAAAAGTGTATTTTAGTTTTATGTCTTGCGCTTTGGTGTTAAATTTTTCTGAAGCTCGTAGAGCTGCAGGTAGTCGAAAGTTGATTTTGCAGCTTTAAAATAATAATAGCATTATTATTATTTTAATCGAATTTATACATAACATTACTTTAAAATGTGCTGCTGCATTTTTTACATAACCTATGTATATCAATTATTATTATTATTATTATTATTTACTTAACATAATTTATTTATTATTTATGTATAATTTTTCTTTAAAAGTTCAAAAGATTAAACAGTACTAGAATAAGTTTTTTTACTTCCTTATATAAATAATTATAAGGAAGTACATTGTCATCTCGATTTGCGAAATGGGTTTTGTATCTCACATAGCTCAAAAACGAATGAGCCTAGAAGTTATAAATTTATATTTGTGACTTTTATGACTTCTAGTTAGACACCTGCAACTTTGGTCTTAATAAGAGTTCCCGTTTTAGAGATATCTACTACTTGACACGATTTTTCGTGACGTCTGTATGTACGTGTGTGTCTGTATGTATCTTGCATAACTCAAAAACGGTTGGACGTGGAACGTTTCAAATTGGTATATAAGTTCGTTTTAATATCTAGTTGTATACTTCTCTTTCTGGTCTTCCTGTGATTTGCCATTTTGGAAATATTTACGAAAATTATATTCATAATGACCAAAAATACAATGTTTTCGTCTTAATATGTGACCTACCATTATAAAGATTTTAAAAGACGTTAGTGATAGAGCTCGTAATGATATTGTTATGAAACTTGTCGACATTTTTGAGTGAAAAAAGTAATTCTTAAAAACATAAGCAGGTTTTCGTCGAAGAATGCTTTTCATTTAAAAAATATTCAGCCGTAAATACAGCTCGTAATGATATTGCAATGAAAGTTGTCGACATTTTTGCGTGTAGAAAGTACTTCTTAAATTAAAGACATACGCAGTTTCTAGTCGACGAATGCGCTTTATTTAATGAATATTCAACCCGTAGATAGAGCCCGTAATGATACTGTTCATCGAGAGTATTGTCTGTAGTTTACAAAATTTTCGAGGTAGTTCTGTTCTAGAAACCAATGATTCATCACAAAAAATTCCAGAACTCGATTCCTATTGAAGTTAAAGTTTCTAAATTTTAGGAATCCTGAAATACCACTTTTTGCCACATTTGAATGCTTAATTTGACACTAAGTCATTGCCCACCTTCGTGGAAAGGAAAAAACTACCATCTGTTTCCACTTTTGCTGTAACATTTTATAGAAACTAACACGTAAATATACTAGCAAGTTCTAGTCTAGTGTCATCAATAATCATTCTTCTTTTTTTATAATCTCTTTAGTCATTTATAGAAATTTTGAAGAATTTAATTCTGCTCTGTAAACCGATGAATCTTTCCGGAAAATTCCAGAACTCTGTTCTTATTGAAGTTAGAGCTTCTAAACTTTGGCAACCCTAAATTACAAATTTTCGCCAAATTCGATTGCCAAATCGCCAAATTCGACGCTAAATCGCCAAAATCTGCGTTGGCTACAAAGTTGTCAGCTTGACGAGATTAGTGATCAAATTTGGCGGCAAATATTACTTCAGGATAGCCTGAATTAGTGAACCCTCTCTCAGTTTTAACGGAGTTCATTGTTTTTGAAAAATTCGTTTCTCGCCACTTATTTTGGTCAAAGAGAACAAAAGTAGACCATCTATACTGGAATGATTTTCATTGATCTCTAAGCTATACAATTGCCAATGAGAGGTTCTGTAATAAACCGTAGAGTACTTACTACTCCTGAAAAAACTACTATATTTGTCTCGGCGGTATATGTAATCCTGTTAACGTGACTTTTGTGGTTGGAGTACCATTTTTTTTTTTTTTTTTTTTTTTTTTTCTTGTTTGTTTTCAGAAATGCTCGTGGATTGGAATCTGCCTGTTTAATTACGAATCAGTTATTTCACACAAAAATGTCAATGTTTTCATAACAATATGTATATTCCAATGGGTGTATAGGGAAGTCGTGTGGTGTCCACATCATTTTTTTTTTTTTTTTTTTTTCCTACATAAAGTAGGAAAACCTTTATTCTACAACACTATGCGACTGTGAAATATTTGTATTTTAAGAATTAAATTTGATAGTTTTTCGGAAAATACTTTATTAGTTCTATACTGGTAAGTATAAAGGATTTAAGTCCAAAAATGTCGATTTTGAGTTAAGTACATACTCAGACTCAGAAAAAAATTCTCTATCGATTGGTATAAAGGATTTAAATCCATGTCATTGAGTCTTTGAGGAAATCCATTGGTAAAAAAAAGATTCAAGTCAGAAATTTAGCATTAATCTTTAGTATAAAATATTTAATTCAATTTTTTCCCTTTATTAAATGAAGATTGGCAATCACTGAATGGTATAAAGGGTATAAATCAACCTAATTCCGTTTTCCTAATCGATTCTTCTGATAAATTTTTAGTTAGTTTAACTTTATTTTTCGTCTCCTGAAAAATCAAGAATATGGACTTAAATCCTTTATACTTATCAGTACAGAGTTAATGTTAGATGTCTAATAAGAATTTCTAATTTAGACAGCTGTCAGACAGTCTGTTAGTTTTCAGCTGGTTACACTCGCTCAAATTCCAACTGTGATTTTGTTCCGGCTTAATGAATGAAGAAAATCACAATTGGAATTTGAAGGATGTGTTTTGAGACTGCATGAGAAAATATATTTTTAAACGATTTAAAAATCCTTTGACTGTAATTTTTTTATTTATTACAATTAGGAAATTATTTGTTTTCATTAATGGATAATAAAAATTTGTATGAGAAAACATTATGATAAGATTTCATTTCGGTACTTTTAGAAAGGGATTTCCTTTAACAGTTTGCTTAAAAGTCAGGATATTTTCGATTATTGGCTCTGCCATTTTATTGGCTATATTTGCATGTATAATATGACAAAAAAAAAAAAAAAAAAAAAAAATCAATTTTCCATATTTTTATGTATGATAAATTTATTTAACTTTATATATATATATATATATATATATATATGTATACATATACAGTCGGTAACAAAAGACTCCGAACACTAGCAAAAATTCCTATATAAAAAAAGTTCACTTAATACAGTTTTGTTAAATATATCCTTGTCAAATCCTGTTTTTAGACGGACTAAGAACAAGATTCGACAAAGATTTATTTAGCAAAACCGTATGAAGTGTACTTTTTTTAGATAGGAATTTTTGCTAGTGTTCGGAGACTTTTGTTACTGACTGTATATATATATATATATATATATATATATATATATATATATATATATATAGAGAGAGAGAGAGAGAGAAAACGGTACAGATAATTTTCTAAAAATAAAATTCGTATTTTTCTGTAATAACTATTACTAATTACAATTTCAAGGTTTTTTTTTTTTTTTTTTTCAAATTACTTACAACTATTTATGGAATAGAAATAGTCTCAATTAAGGACATAATATAATTAAAAGAAATAGCTTAAATTATCATTAAATTAAAAAAAAATTCCGTGTTTCTTTTATATCTGTTTTAAGTGCACATAGGCACAATCCCCTTTAAAAAATTGTTTTTAAGAAAATGAGTCAAGGTTGTCAGTGCTAACTAAGTCAATGTTATAATTTGATTTTCCATATATAGCAGATTTCTTGATTTATGTTTCTTTTATTTAATGAACTACCTTGTTTCTGAATACATATGATAAATAATATATTTCAAAATAAAATTATTTGTACAAACTTTCATTATTTTTAAACAGGCTAAATTTAATATGAACAAACATACTAGACAAATAACAGAAAATCTCAGTTGAGTAATTTAAATAAATAAATCCTATAAAATATTAAGCAAGAGAGGCCACCTGAATAGTGTCAGGTACGACCACTAAAAAAAAAAAAAAATCTGGACTGCATTTTTGTTTTGATAAAATGGATGCCCATGTTGTATCAGGATTCAATTCGCTGTACAAAGTAGACCATTCAATAGATCGCTACAAATATTGACACACTTATTAATCAGAATAAAATTTACATAATGTCGTAATTTTAGTTTAATCGGATAATTGGTTCGAGAGATTTTAGATAAAAACCCTATTTTAACTTTAAATAAATAGATAAAAAAAATGTTTCGTATGCAGTGCTTAGTCGTTAGTAGAGCCCCTAAATAAAATAATAGGTCGGCGCATCACCGCTATTTTTTTGCCTCCGAAGAGGACAGCATTCCCGCTTGGCGTCCTTATCGCTTCCCTAATGATTTTAAGAAATCTTGATCTGAAGCTAATTCGGTCAAGATAAGAGCAATAAGCAATAATAATATTCCTAAATTTTTCAAAGTTAACGCCCTATACAAAAGATCAAAGAAAAACCCTGATAACGAGCAATACAAGTTAATTTACAAAAGAGAAAGAGCGAGGTACAGGAAGAACTTGTTGAAGGCGAAAAAGGATTCCTGGGTTACATTCTGTCAAAAACATTAAGAAACATTTGGGAAAATATTTAAAATTATCAGGGGAAAAAATCTCAAACATACTGATTTAGTATACACACAACTCTCAACATCCAATATTGCAGATACTTACATAGAAGTTATTAACACACTCATAGAATCTCACTACCCGTCATTACAAAGAACACTTCACAGCACACAAATTTTAACTAATGACTTTAATAACGATGAAAAAATTCACCTAAAAGAATTACACTACTGCACTAATTCACTACCACGAAACAAGGCCCCTGGGGTTGATTTAATAGATTCAAAATTACTAAAAAATCTTGTCAAAAATTACCCGTCTCTCTTTATAACTTTCTTCAATAAATGCTTCTCACTAGGGTCCTTTCCAACGATCCTGAAGAGAGGTCTAGTCATCTTCTTTTCAAAGAAAAACAAAGATCACACAAATCCCAACTCCTATAGGCCTATCACACTTCTGCCCACATTAGGCAAACTAATAGAAAAAATCATAAAAAATAGAATTATGACAGCTCTGGAGAACTCAAAATTTTTTGACGAATCACAACATGGTTTTCGTGAAGGAAGGGGCACCATCTCAGCGATCAAAAAATTCAAACAACTAAAATCAGAAATTCAGGAGAAATTCAAATATTGTTGTGCTGTCTCTTTCGACATTGAAGGGGCTTTCGACTCCCTGGATTGGGGGCTTCTCACTGAAATCATTGGGGCCTTACCCATTCAAAACTACTTAAAATTAATCCTGTTAGACTTCATCAGAGATAGGGTCTGTGGAGTGAAGATCGCGGGGTCGATCCAATGTCGGGATGTCGGGAGGGGGTGCCCTCAGGGATCTTGTCTTGGACCGATGATGTGGCTTTTCGTCGCAGACCGGATCCTCAAACAATTCAAACTTCATGATAATAATATAATAGCCTACGCAGATGATTTTATAATTTTGGTTGGAGAAGACACCAGGGCCAAACTAGAAAATAAAACGAACGATTTAATCAACATCTTTAATAACATTTGCAATAATTTAAAACTTAAACTCTCAACTAACAAAACGACCTCAATAGTTTTTGGCACTGGGGTTTTCGTTTCTAGAACACCAATTTTTAAATTGAACAATAAAAGCATTCCTGTTAAAAATACTCTTCAATACTTAGGCCTAACAATTGACAAATCATTTTCCTGGATCCCTCATCTACAAGCTATAAGAGAAAAAATTTTAAACAGCACTAGTGGCCTATCATATCTAAGAAATAGAGATAGGGGTCTTCAATCAGACATCTTAAAAATCTGGTATCTAACAGTTTTTCAAAAACAGATTGAGTATGGCTTCGAGATTTGGTGGGAGGACCTAAATTGCCACGGGGTACGAAACCTCAAGTCTGCACAACGTCTCGCTCTCTTGAGCGTCATCAAACCCTTCAAAAGCATTTCCAGTGACGCCCTTTGTGTCCTGGCTGGTGTCCCTCCGATCACGATCTACATAGCAAACAAATTCAGACAATATAACATTCTCCATGGAACCTCATCTATACAAATACAAAATACAAATATTTCAAAAGAAAATTTAATGCTTCCCATCCCTACATTCACTGTTCCGAACTACTATAAACATAACAAAATTAAAATAATAGAGAACCCACCATCTTCAGAGCTACAAATTTATACAGACGGATCAAAAATGCCTGGCGGGACCTCATGCGCTTTTGTAGTCTACTACAAAAACAATATTATTCACACATATCAAATTAAACTTCACCACCTAAATTCAATTTTTCAGGCTGAACTCTTGGCAGTAATACAGGCAATTAAATGGCTCATAAATTCATTCTACAAAAATTTAAACCCAATAATATTCACAGATAATCAATCAACAATTAAAATCCTAAATCAACCATATCCAAAATACGAACTTATTAGAGAACTATATGAAAGCATAGATCAATACAAAGAGCAAATAATCCTAACTTGGACAAAGGCGCATGTGGGAACGGCAGGCAACGAAATGGCAGATTCACTTGCAAAACAGGTTATTTCACAAAACATCTTCGATGAACAGATCTCTCTTCCTCTTCCAGCCTCACTAGTAAAATCATCCATTAATAATAAAATTATCACAGATTGGCAAAGAGAATGGGGGCACAGCGATAAGGGTAGGGATACGTTTTCAGTCTTTAATAACGTAAGCAAAAATTTTGTCAGTCCAAATAAAATAGTTACATATTTTATCTCAGGCCATGGCAGCTTCCCTACATTTCTACACAAAATTAAAGTATTAACATCAGATAAATGCAAATGTAACAACAGTAAAATAGGATCCCCTTTTCATTATCTCTTTGAAAAATGCAATTTAATCCCAATTAATTTCAGATTCAACAGAAACCACACAATTCGTAAAAACTTGCAAACAGTTCTTTTAAACACAAACAACTACAATAAATCAAAAGATATCTACAACATTCTAATTCAAAACTTTTCCACCATCAAATATAAGATTTAGCATCGTTCACTGGCAGCTGGCTTGCCTTTTTTTTTTTTTTTTTTTTTTTTTACTTTTAGTGTTTTGGTTTTAATATGTGTTTGATCCAAAATTTGTAAAAATTTGATTTCTAAATAAATTCGGGAACTCTTCCACTTTGATCCCCGGGCCTGTCGCCCGGGATGCGGAATCGCTAGATAGTGGCAGTCAGGTTCGCCTGCCTGCCTAAGATGCATTTTTCCCCTGCGGATAGATGTGTCATTGCCGTAGTCACTATTGAACTCAGTGGCGGCGGTAAAGACATGTCTATGGCACTAAATCGTGAGATGTGCCGCTCCATGGTGGAAGTTTTCCTTTTCCTTTCCTTTCCTAAATTTTTCGCAGTACATTCTCAGGATGTCATTTTATTCTGAGGATATCCTATAGATGTACTGGGGTAAGATGTGTTGTTAGAGCGGTTTCTGTTTCTTTCACAAAATGTCGCCAAAACTCAAATACACGGTAATAGAAGGTCTGTGAACACTTTATATTCACTTCTTGAATGATTATAGCAGTTTATCGCTAAACAAACTTCCATATCCTAGTTTACTTAGCTGAAATTATGAAATATAATAAAATAAGTTACTCTAAAGTAACGTAAGACGATAAAAAAAAAATGTTTGTGGATTGTTTATCAGAGAAACGCGCTGGGTACATGTGGCAAACCTAAGGCAACAAAATGCTTGATGCGCCAACTCGTATATATAGGAGCCTTAGTCGTTAGCGTATTCACGCACACAAAATGCATATAATTCATAGATACGTATACATCACCCTAAAAATAATAAACATATGTTTAGGAGTACTTAAAACGTATAGATACAGCATGCAACAAAATTTCCTCATCGGTGCTCCTTATTCATGATTACAACATATTCCTTACATAGATCATATGTGTTCTGAAAGTTAAAATTAATTTCTGTTTTGTTTATAATTTGTACGGTAAAGTATTTCAAAAAATAAATACATTACTTCATATTTTAACTTTCAGACTTTCTTATATTATTATTCTTATCATCATGCATTATATTACATGTTCTTTAAACGACATTCAGTTTAGGGCACGAAACATACACTGTTTGCAAGAAAAATGTTTAATTTTGTTAAAGTAAAATTTTATAGCCATGATTCGTAAAACCTTAGCAACATATAGTTTAATTCGTATTGAAATTTATTCTTTAGCAGACGATCATCAGACAGAGTCTGTCTAGTTACTATAAAGTTGTAAATTGAGTTCTCGAAATAACTGGATTACATCAGTAGTTTTATTTTCCTGCCATAATGCACATATTTAAAAAAAAAAAAAAAAAAGTCGTATAATTTTTTTTTAAAGAAATATTTATCATGATTCAAAAAATAAATAAATTTGTTTATGAGAATTTTTGTTTACTAAAAAATTACCACAAAACCTAACTTGAATAATTCGGATAAATATATTTAATTAAATTAATTTTTGAGCTTAATTTTAAAATCTGAGTTTTCGAAAATAATTCTGTTTCTACATAATTAAATTTTATTTACAAGAGAATCCCATTTTTATACGCGATATAATGTTCAATTTTTTTTTTTTTTTTTTTTTTATCGCGAATGGTGTTTAACGAATGATACACATTACATTTACATTACACTACGCTGCAGAGAAAAAAAAAAAAAATTGACCCCTGATACCATTTTCGATGATTCTTAAGCAAAATGACCTCCTGTATCCGAATATGACTCCCATTTTACCCAGTCCAGGGTTTAAACTGCCATTAGTTTTTTTAGCATTTTGCTAAAAGTTATCCTATTTTGCTAAAACAAGTCGGTCAGAATTTCGCTAAAAACCTAAACCTGGATAACTGTATAAAATATCTCTATGTAATAATTCAGATTTTTTTTTTTTTTTTTTTTTTTTTTTTTTAATATTTGCAGGCAAAAACTACGAAAGGACTGAAATTTTTGGGAATCCTTATTTATATAGTAATTTGGATTTATTTTTAATTTTTAATGATTGAATTTAAATGCAAAAATATTTAAAAGTATGTTAGAATTCAGAATTTGCTTCATAGAAGCATTTTTAGCACTAGTATTTCACGATTATCTACCACTACACTTTACTTGATTTTTAAATTGCTTTTTTATTTTACACATATGATATGAATACCTCTTTTTCTATTGATAAAATCAAAACATAGTTTTCCTGATTCATATTTTTAAAGTCACAAATATGGATGCTTGGTTAAAATCATCAATGAACAAAAGGAATAGAAAACAAAACTGAGGATAACGAAGCTAAGTAAAAGAAATCAATGGTATCCAAAGAATTAATTAACTTTCGAAAAAGCTAAAATAGTGTTTGCCTATTTTCGCTAAAATGCTAAAGTAATTTTTTTGCCAGGTTAAACCCTGCCAGTCACCCACCGTTTTTCACCCCCACCCCCAATTTTTATCACTGTTCGGTCATTTTATGGTCATGAATTTGATTTGCAGAAGGAAAAAGAATTAATTTAACACTTAAAAACAAAAAATATGTATAATGTTTAATAAATAACATTAATAATAGATTTAAACATATAAGAAATGTAATACATAATTTCAGTGGCAATTTCCCCCCTAAATTTCCCCCTTGCCGCAAATTTTGATGTCTTAGAATTTTCCAACTCTGTAGCCCCTCAGAAGATATTTAATAGTTAAAATTATCTCCCCCCATCTAAAAATCAAATTTATAGCCATAAAATGACCGAAAAGGGATTAAACTAGTATGTTGTGGCCACCACAAGACTTTCTTCTATATTTTCCTATACATATTCAATCAGTAACAATATTTAAAAAAAAAAAAAAAAAAATGCGAATTTTTTTCTGTTTTTTTTTTTTTTTTTTTTTTTTTTTTTGGTTAAAAGTAAAAGAAATCGATAACTTTGTTTTAAATTATCACAGATTTATAGTTCAACCATTCGTTTTAAAGGTATTGACGAGATCTTTCGAATGATATCCATCTTCAAAATTTACCGGGAAGCGATGCCCCCCCATGCACAAAATTTTTTTCCTAGTTACGTACTACTATTATCAATAATTCATATTAATTTTACAATCACAAGTGTAAAATAACTCTTATTATGCACATTTATACGAATTTTTGTCCTATTCTGCCATGTTAAAAATTTAGATAAAATGCTATCACAGCGCCTCCTGTTGAGCTATTCATCCCCAAATATAATCAGCACCAGTTTATGTCGGGGACCAACTAAATACCAAGTTTGGTAAAATTTCGTTAAAAAAAAAAAAAAAAAAAAAAAAACGATTTTTTTTCTAAGTTTTTTTTTTTTTGTTAAAAGTAAAAAAATTCGATAACTTTGTTTTAAATTATCACAGATTTATGGTTCAACCATTCGTTTTAAAGGTATTGACGAGATCTTTCGAATGATACCCATCTTCAAAATTTAACCCTCCCGGGGGGGTACTAACCCCCCAGGGGGGAACCGATGCCCCCCCATGCACATTTTTTTTTCCTAGTTAACTACTACTATTATCAATAATTCATATTAATTTTACAATCACAAGTTTAAAATAACTCTCATTATGCCCATTTATACGGAATTTTGTCCTATGCTGCCATGTTAAAAATTTGCATAAAATGCGATCACAGCGCCACCTGTTGAGCTATTGATCCCCAAATCTAATGGGCACCAGTTCATGTCAGGGTGCAACTAAATACCAAGTTTGGTTAAATTTCATTCATTGGTTCGTGAGATACAGCGTCCACAAAAAAATGATACAGACAGACACACAGACAGACAGACATTTTTTAAAAACTATCAATTCGTGTTCAGGACATCCCAAAACGTGTAGATCCGTCAAAAAACGGAGGTCGAAAATTTTCGCGAATCCAATACTTTCTCTATATTACATATAGAAGAAAGTAAAAAAATAGGGGATAGTCTCTAAAAATTCATTTTACAGGTCATTTTACATAAGAATTTATAAGAATTTTTCAAAATGGTGTAGGGAGCCATTTTCATGCCGAGCAGTGTTATTAATCAAAATAGAGTGTTTAAAAAATTAAATCTTAGGACTTCACATTTTTTTTTCTCATTTTAAAAATTTTAAGCATTTGTATGTTTTTTAAAAAGAATAATATAGGTATAGAAGCATGAAATTTTATTTCCGGCAAAGTCATTTTTTTGCCAAGAGTTATGAATAACAATATAGTGGGTAACAAAAAATCCCTGACACATTCAAACTTCAATATAGAATCAAATAAGAGACTGTGATTTGCTTGTCATCGTAGTAAACGTAATTTAAGGAAGGGGGGGGGGGTGAAAGCTTCAAATTTTGTGCATAAATGGAGTTACATTTTGTGTTTTGTTTATATGAGCGTTTCTTGTAGTTTTGCTATACCTATTTTGATATTGCGGAATTATATGAAGGCATAGGCGTTGGCACATATGGACAAAAAGGCCTATGCCTAGATCTGCCAAATTCATTTAAACACTGTCTTTATCTTTCACAATATTGAAAAAAAGAAAAAACTAGTATGTTGTGGCAACCACATGACTTTCTTCTATATTTTCCTATACAAATTCACTCAGTAAAAATATATTATTCAAAGTATTATTTAAAAAAATTATCTTCCATGATAATGCAGACGATTTCCATATTAGAGAAGTAGTATAACACTAAATATCCAAAAAAAGTCAATTTTATTGTCAATATTATTATTATTATTATTATTACTAACAAAAATGAAAAAAAAATCGATAACTTTATTTTAAATTATCGCAGATCGATGGTTCATCCATTCGTTTTAAAGTATTGGCGAGCTCTTTTGAAAGATACCCATCATGAAAATTTACTCCCCTCGATGGGGGACTCCCCCCCCCCAGTGGGGGAGGCGAGGCTCCTACATACACAAAAAAATTTTCCCAGTTGACTATCTCTATTATAAATAATTCTTGAAAATTTCATAATGATTACTAAAAAATATTTCTCTTTATGCACATTTATACAAAATTTTGTCCTATATCACCATGTTAAAAATTTAGAAAAAGTGAGATGGCAACGCAACCTGTAAAACAATTTTTACCAAAAGTTGATAGGCACTAATTTATGTCAAGATGCAACTACATACCAATATGTATGAAATTCTGCGCAGTAGTTCCTGAGATACAGTTGCCACAAAATTTTGTCATACACACACAGACAGACAGACAATTTCTAAAAATGGTCAAATCGTGTTCTACAGCTCTCAGAACGTGTAGATCCATCAAAAACCCGAGGTCAAAAATTTTTACAAATCCAATACTTTCTTCTATTGAATATAGAAGAAAGTAAAAAATATAAATAATGAACCATTATTAACGACGCATTATACTTAAGAAAAATTTCTCTCTCTTCTCATCCGCCAGTAACGAAATTATTTAGAGACTAATATAAAATAATTCTTTCTCATTCCTATACTTTTTTTTTTTGTCTGCCACGATAAAATGGTAAGGATAAAATGTGTGCTTCTTCTTTGTTTGACACTAAAGTATCGAAGAGCGAATAACACATGTAACCCAGTTTCTTCCACAATCAACGTGGACTGAATTAGATTATCGTGGATTGAGCTAAATTTTTGCTTCCATTACTCGAAAACCCATGAATTAAAAGGCATTTTCCCCCCCAAGAAACTTTGCGTTCTATTTCAAAATTTGTAATGTAAATATTGTATTCGGTCAAAAATTTCGATATCGAGTTTTCACCTGATGTACATGTTTTAAGATCTCCAAAGAAAAAGTAGTTTTTGGATGCATGTATGTGTGGAGGAGGGAATCTTCTGACAATCATATTTCTAAAACTAATAAAGATAGAATGACGAACCTTAAGAATTAAGACTAATACAGGTCTAGTGTACAGATTTTTTTTTCTAACGTTTGGTGAAAATTGGAAAATCGGTAGTGAGACTGTAGGTCCGTATCTCAAAAATGGTTCTAACGATTTTCTTCAAAGTTGCTATATAAACACCATTTTAGTTATCCTTTCGTATATAATAGTTGGTTAATTTAAGAAAATTGATAGGCTTCTTGTATAAATAGGTCAACAAGTTTGTTCTTTTAAAAACAGCTCAACAGATTTTCTTCAAACTCGCCGTATTAACTTCCTTTTAGATATCGTTACCTATGTAATTATTAGTTTCCCGTGTTTTGGTAAAAAAGAGCAGTCGGACCAAAAGGCGGTATCTCGAATCCTAACGATTTTCTTCAAATGTGCTACATATGTAAATTATCTTTCAGATGTCCTCACCCGTACGTATCAATTTTCTCTTACAGAAAAATTCTAGGTGTCTTATTTGTTAAATAAATATATCTTCTGACCACACTATTTCCAAAAAGAGTATGTAATATATGCAGTGGTGGTAATGGAATTCGAGTAGTTGTTATATACTAGAATTTCTTTCTTTTTTTTTTTTTTTTTTTTTTAAATACTCAAATAATAATAATAATAATAAAAAAAATGTGACTTATCATCTAATATGAGTTGGAAATCAAAAGATTGCCACGTCACAAATTTTGAAATACGAACGCAAAGTTTCCCGGGGAAAAATTTTGCATTTTAATTGATTTTGAAATATTTATAAAACAAATTTTCATCCTACATTAGTAAAAAACGTCCCTATTCAATACGCGTTCTAATTAAAAAAAAAAAAAAAAAAAAAAACTGAATCACGATGAAATCTGTCTGTTCGTTTGGCAGCTACAGGGCCACAACCGTTCACACACAGGCAAAAGCTAATAACATCTATTATTAGGTTTACCGGAAAGTTCTGCTTTTTGAATTAATAAAATGACACCTGAAATTTTTATTGTACTTTGCCAATTATCATTTTAAAAGTTACCCAAGAATATTTTAAGTATTATCTAGGATAAATTTCCGATTTCAGTATTTTAATTCAAAAAGGTAGAACTTCCGGTAGACCTAATATTTGCATCAGAGATTGAAAACAGATAAATATAAATTTTTTTTTTTTTTTTTTTTTTTTTTTTTTTTAACGACTAGGAAGACTATTATTTTCAATCTGAGATAAAAACGTCGTTGCCAGTTTCTGTGGACCAGTTTTGTGAAACACCAAAATAAATTACAAATATCAGTCCTATGTTTACAAATTCGTACCCAATGAAAGGGACGATTTTTTCTGAATCCAGGAGTGCAAACAGTTTTTCGACACGACCGTTAGATTCTTTAAAATTAACTTGAGGTGGCAACACTTCCTTTTAATTCATTTCAGTCATTTTAAAAAGTACGTGGCCCAGTTTTACGGTCAAAAAATGAGATTAAAAATAAAAAATAAATAAAATTTTACAAATTGAATATAATAGTCCTGCGTACTAAACTAAATTCTGTCCTTGGCAGAATTTTTCTTTTAATGATTTCTAAATTAATAAAGATTATGATATTAAATTTTGATTATTATTATTATTATTATTATTATTATTGCCGAAACGTCAGTGGAGGCCCTACATTGAGACTCAAAACGGTTTTGGGCTGTGTCTGTCTGTCCGTCTGTCTGTCTGTCTGTCGCGCGATAGCGGCCGCAAAATTAGCGCTATTGACTTGAAATTTGGTACACATGTTTATGAGCCCCACGAAATTAGCTGTATAGTTTTTGGTATGTATTCCATTTGTAGTTCGTATACAGGGACACGCCAAAGTTTTTCTTATCATTACGGCCTATGGGAGGAATTTGTACGTATCGCGATAGCGGCCGCAAAAATAGCGCTGTTGACTTGAAATTTGGTACACATGTTCATGAGCCCCACGAATTTAGCTGTATAGTTTTTGGTATGTATTCCATTTGTAGTTCGTATACAGGGACACGCCAAAGTTTTTCTTATCATTACGGCTTATGGGAGGAATTTGTATGTATCGCGGTAGTGGCCGCAAAAATAGCGCTATTGACTTGAAATTTGGTACACATGTTCATGAGCTCCACGAAATCAGCTGTATAGTTTTTGGTATATATTCCATTTGTAGTTCGTATACAGGGACACGCCAAAGTTTTTCTTATCATTACGGCCTAAGGGAGGAATTTGTATGTATTGCGATAGCGGCCACAAAAATCACGCTATTGACTTGCAATTTGGTACACATATTCATGATCCCAACGAAATTAGCTGTATAGTTTTAGGTGTGTATTCCATTTGTAGTTCGTGTACAGGGACATGCCAAAGTCATTCTATCATTACGGCCTATGGGAAGAATCTGTATGTACCGCGATAGCCACCGCAAAAATCAAGCTATTGACTTCCAATTTTTGCAGAAACGTCAGTGGAAGGCCTGTGTTGAGACTCAACAGGATTTTGTGTTTCGTCTGTCCGTTTGTCTGTCTGTCGTGTGATAGCGGCCGCAAATATCACGCTATTGACTTGAAATTTGGTACACATGTTCATGATCCCCACAAAATTAGCTGCATAGTTTTTGGTATGTATTCCATTTGGAGTTCGTATACAGGGACACGCCAAAGTTTTTCTTATCATTACTGCCTAAGGGAGGAATTTGTATGTATCGCGATAGCGGCCACAAAAATCACGCTATTGACTTGCAATTTGGTACACATATTCATGAGCCCAACGGGATTAGCTGTATAGGTTTAGGTGTATATTCCATTTGTAGTTCGTGTACAGGGACACGCCAAAGTTTTTCTTATCATTACGGCTTATGGGAGGAATTTGTATGTATCGCGATAGTGGCCACAAAAATCACGCTATTGACTTGCAATTTGGTACACATATTCATGAGCCCAACGGAATTAGCTGTATAGTTTTAGGTGTGTATTCCATTTGTAGTTCGTGTACAGGGACACGCCAAAGTCATTCTATTATTACGGCCTATGGGAAGAATCTGTATGTACCGCGATAGCCACCGCAAAAATCAAGCTATTGACTTCGAATTTTTACCGAAACGTCAGAGGAGGGCCTCTGTTGAGACTCAAAAGGATTTTGTGTTCCGTTTGTCCGTCTGTCTGTCTGTCTGTCGTGCGGTAGCGGCCGCAAATATCACGCTATTGACTTGAAATTTGGTACACATGTTCATGATCCCCACGAAATTAGCTGTATAGTTTTGGGTGTGCATTCCATTTGCAGTTCGTGTACAGGGACACGCCAAATTTTTTTTATCATTACGGCCTATGGGAAGAATTTGTATGTACCGCAATAGCGGCCGCAAAAATTCTCCGATTGATTTGCAAATTGACACATATATTCAGGCTCGGTATAGAAATAGCTATTTATTTTTTTAGGCCTATACTTTTTATGGATTGTTTGGATTGTAGACAGGGACACGCCAAAATACTTCACATTACGGCATATGAGGTGAATTGCGTTTAAACGCATTTTAACATCTTTACTTTGCAATCAAGAAAATTAAACTAGCGTACATGAGTAAGATGTTTAACTTATGTTGTTTGAAGAAAATATGTGCTCTTAAGCTTTCTAATTAATGTACAGGACCTTACAAAATTGTTCTGACAATGTCACGTAGTCATCCAAACGATGTTAAATTTGGAACAATTATTAATTTGAAACGCAAAGTAAGCTGAATAGTTTTTACAGGTGTATAGAATGTTTATGGTTTGTTTACAGAGACACGCAAAAGAATTTCGTAGCATTAGAGCCTATGGACAAACGTTTATTTAAGAGCGCACTTTAATGCGTTTATGCTGCATTGAACTTAATAAAATTATCATACATTATAAAGATGCTTAAAATTATGTTTACTCTTAAAAAAGGTTATGTATAGACTAAATAATTTATGGGACCACACAAAATAATTCCGAGTATGTACTGTTATCATCCGAATGATGTCAAATTAGTTTGAAAAATTAATGAGTTATAATTAATTAAGTTTATTCTTATTATTGGCGTTTATAATGACTGTGGCTACTTTTCCGGGATATATAAAATAATTTCGTACTATTACGGTCTATAGTCGATATTTCTTTAAAGTTTATTTTAACATGGTTACACCCCATCAAATATAATGAATTTATGTTAGAATTTTAAAAGCATGTTTTCTTGTTAATAATTGTGGGCATTTAATTGGAAATTAGTTTAAAGGTTACGCAAAATATTTCTTATATGCTATGTAATTTTTTTTTTGTATGAAATTTGGTAGTTATGAAATTTGGTATTTATGAATTTCAGGGAAATAATACAAGACCGTCGTTCATTAAGAATACATATTTTTGCGTACTTGGGGGTCCGTAAGTTGTCCGAGAATGAAAGGCAAAACTTTCAAAAATTCAGTGATGTATTCACAGGAAGTTCCAGAAAAATACAGGTCTATAAACCAAGTATCAGCTTCAATTCAACCAGTAAACACAGCTTAAACAACAGCCGTTAACAGCAAAACAACGGTACAAACTATTTAGCAATAACACATAAAGAAAGTCTCATCTAAAGAGGCTCAAAGCAAAGCAAGAATTTCACGAAACTGACACAGATCTGAGACTGACTGCCTTGGCGAAAAAATGCTCCTTTTATACTTTTCTATCGAACACAGACTGTTCTGGAAAATTCTCGTATCTCATAATGAGATTAGAGCTTCCATATTTGGTATATCCCTAATAAGGATTTTCTCGCAAAGTTCGCCAAAAAAAATCGCCAAGGAGGGAAACAGTCGCCAAATTTGGCGCCAAATCCATTTCTTCCCTTATTGGAGCTTTTATTAATGTTTTTAAGGGAAAATTAGGCTATTTTAACGCTAAAACGACTAAAAATGCACAAAGTTAGCATTTTATTAACTTTACTAAACTTCTTTGAAAGAATTGATACAAAAATAAATGCAATTATTTACAATTCCGTAACACTTTATAAGATATGCAAATAGAGACATAGCGGGGGGTTGAGGGGGGCGGCAGCCCCCCTCAGGAATGTATCTGATTATGGTAACAAGTCGATCGAATCAATATATACGATTATATAATAAGGAATAAATAAAAATGACCTATTGAATAATGTCTGATGTAAATAGGACGTTGAGGCTCCTGATCTGCAGATCCACTAGTTATATTTATTAATTTATTTTATATATATATATATATATATATATATTAGGTAAAACTGATATATCTTTTCAATGGAAGTTATCCAACCCTAATATCCCATTGTTATTATTATTATTATTATTATTATTATTTCCACATCTAAATCATAATAAGTCGCTCTGTAAATTAAATCTAGATGATATATTTAAGTATAACTACTACATTTTCTTTTCATTACAAATTTAAAATGTTTAAATCATTTTAAATTTGTAATAAAAAGAAAATGGATTAATCCCATCTTATACAACACATATCCTTCTTAAAACTTCAATTATATTAAAGTAAAATTTTACAACCTTGTTTCGTGAACATATTAGGACTGTAGATAATCATTCTCTTCCAGTTGCCGAAATATTCAATTCAATTTCCAACGTAATTTCATTATTTCAGGATTTCGCGATCTCAGAGCTTAACTTTTTGTCCGATACGTGTAAGAAATTGCTTATAAAAAAAATAAATAAAATGGAATAAGGTTAATTGTATTTCGAAAGATAATGAAGTTATTTGCATGGATGTTTTTTTACTTCAGGAAGCTGAAATTGAATAGGAAAAGGAAATCCCACAGATTTCAGTCGTGTATTTTAAAGGAATACATTCGATTCAATTAATTTTAGTTTCATTTTAAAATCCAATCACTTTTTTACTGTCCTCACGTAACTGAATTACAGTCAGTCTTTTTTAATGCAATTTCTAAAATAATGCAAAAGTATTCGATTAATTTAAATTTTGAAACGAGTAAAAACAATAGATTACCATAAAATTTTAAATTAAAGTGTATAAATATATATATATGTAAGAGGCGTATTGATCTTTTCGGTTAAAGAATACGTCATCGTTGAAATTGAATTCGTTTGTGCAAAGTGAGAAAATGTTTGACTTACATCATGGAATAATAAACTTGAATCTCATTTCAGAACTTTTGGGAGAGTGGTTATAATTAGCAAAAACACACTTGTGTCAACCAGCGGCAGAACCAGGCTTATTTTTTGTAAACACACGAAGGAAAATAGTATGTCTTGTAATATCCTAATGCAAAAGAATATTTAAATTATTTAACGTTCTAACAGTGTAACTGAATATTTTTTATTTGCCCTGCAAATTAATCATTGAGGCGCAGGCCTCCAAGAATTTGAAAAAAACTGGTCACCAGCAAAAATTTCTGATAGCCAATAAAATATATCTCCACCCCTCCCCCCCCCTTTTTTTTTTTAATTTACAGTCTGTAACAAAAATGTCCGAACACTAGCAAAAATTCCTATGTAAAAAAAGAACCCTTCATACGGTTTTGTTAAATAAATCCTTGTCGAATCCTGTTCTTAGTCAGTGTAAGAACATGATTCGATAAGGATTTATTTAACAAAACCGTATGAAGTGTACTTTTTTTTTACATAGGAATTTTTGCTAGCGTTCGGACACTTTTGTTACCGACTGTACTTGAGTATAGAAATTAAAATTCTATGTATAAAAACCAAATATTTACTAGGCAGGAATGATATATCAAAAAAACACTTGTTTAAATTTAACATCATAAAACCGGTTTTATTATTTTCACTAAACAGATACACCGTCGCAACGATTCAGCAACAGGTCCCTAAGCATGCGCAAACAGGAACAATGTAACCCAGTCCCCCTAAAGCGGTGCATTAATTTAACACCAAGTCGTGAAACATGCACGGAGAAAAATGGTGTAAATCCCCTAATAATGTATTGATTTAACACAATGTCTCATATGGGGTGAGAGGATGGGAATCAAAACAGTGAGAGTTATTCTGTATTGAAAGTGGGATAGGAGCCAACTGGGACCAATTTTTCACCATAATAATAATAATAATAATAAGTTGAGTTTCCTTAAAATTTAATACATAGTTGGAAGTTAAAATATATTGGTCACCAATGACAATCAGGTGACTGCATTTCACGAGCCCTGATATTTAACCCTTTGAGGGGCTAGAAAATTTTGCTCATTTAAAACCAAAAACTACTAAAATTTACGAACAATATTACAAGACTAAAAATAAATAAGGTTTTTCCTCAAAGCTACAAAAGTAAAACTTTATTTAATATATATATATATATATACATATCCGGGATGATATTTTTTAGTTGATAATTAAAATTTGGTGTCTTTTGGACGGTTAAGAATGCTTTCAACTACGGCTGTCATCAATAAGAGATTTCTGCCTTGCATTCCGGAGGTCGTCAATAGACATTTATACTTTTTTCGCACCGCTGTTCTCCTAAGATAAAATTTATAATACATTTATGCAGATAAAAGGCAGATTTACCAGGATAAACATACTAGAAATTTTATTGTTTGCAAATAGTGGTATGAAAATAATAATAATAATAATAAAAATAGTCACCAGTGGCAGCTCTGTCAGTAGACGATTTGTGCTATAGATGATTTGTGACGATTTTCAAGTCCGCCTATTTCCCCTCATTTAAACAGCAAGCCCCGCCTTTTCACGTTCTTCTAAAATATTACATTACGGTAGCTATTACAGCAGATTTTGATGATTAAACAGCAGGGTTGGCACGGTTTAAACCAATTGGTTTAAACCATGATTTAAACCACGGTTTAAACCAACTGGTTTTTTTCCCATAAAAACCAATTGTTTTTTTTGGTTTTTTCCCTTTTCAAAAAATTCAAAATTTTTATTCTGTTGTCCCTTTTTTAAAATGAAATTTTTAAATTATTTTTATGTAAATGATGTTTACTTTTAATTCAATTTATTTCACTTGTAGTAATGTTGCTTCAGAGAAGGTTTTAGTTATGTGTTTTAAGTAACAGCCAGCCAGTGTTATGTGTTTTAATAGTGCCAGTGTTATGTGTTTTAAGTAACAGCCAGCCAGTGTTATGTGTTATGTGCCAGTAGTTATGTGTTTTAAGTACAGCCAGCCAGTGTGACTGGCTGGCTGTATTGTTGTTGTTGTTGTTGTCGTGTGACAAGTGCAGAAAAAAAAAAGTATTTAGGCAAGTCAAATGGGACCAAAGGCATGGAGCACAGCCCTGGCCACATCTCCGACTTTTTCGGTGTAAAGGGTGTCTCATGGCAGCAGTTGAGGTCGATGTTGAAGAGGGTCGAGGTAACAGAGACGCAATTGAAGAGATGCCTCGGATCCAGCTGAGTTCCTGGGCAGTGCCTGCATTCTGCGTAGGTTCTAGAGCCGTCGGGCATGATCTTCATACCTCTCATGTGCCCCGTCCGTAATCTGCTGATGGTAGTGGTGATTTCACGGTCGAGTTTAAGCTGTATTAAAAGTTATGTATGTAATGTACAACAATAACAACAAAAGATCTAGAAATTGTAAAAGAAAAATGTCTATATTAATTATCTTAAAAAAATATAAATAAAATTGTCTAAGGCTAAATGCAGTAAAGCAAAGTAAAATAAAATAAATAACCATGGAAAGCACACTTATTTTATACAAGACATAACGTGAAAATTGTATAATTAAAAAAACTGCTCTATCTTTGTTTTATTCAAAACTGAACAAAGTTGTCTTTAACTGGGTATTTGTTATAATACGGTAACCAATAGCAGCCCATTTTCTTATCTATATAGTAAATCTAAAAGCAATAAATGCTGATTTTGAACTAGGAAAAAAAAAAAAAAAAAAAAAAAAAAGTTGCATTAGAATATGTTCAGGCAGTTAAAAAAAATAATAATAATAAAAAAAAAAAAAACACTTTGATTTTAAAATTTTAAACAAAAAGTTCTCCATTCAAGGACATTTTGTGAATTATTTTATTAAAATGACAGTAAAAATTTTAATATCTAAGTATAGGAAAATGTTGAACTAATTCTAACCGCAAAAGATTCTACAACCGGTGTTTTCTTAAAATAGAAAATTTAATTTCAAAAAAGCTATGAAACTTGTAATTTTATTTGAAATATTAAATGTAAATTCTATTCAATAATTAACTTTCAAATGGATCACAATATTCTATTACATAATCCAAAATTATAATTTTTTTCTTAAGTCTCTTCCTATAACTCTTTTTAAATGTATTGGAGTTTTTTTTTTTTTTTTCCCTAGTTCATTAAATTAAGAATTTCAGTGTTATTAAGTTAACTTGTTATTATTAAATTGTAGGAAAAGGTATGTTAGATTTAACATTCATTCTGAAAAAACAAATTTTTGTCAACTCACAGTAATTCTGTTATTTCCATTTACATCATTTTAATGAAATGTCAATACTGTAATTATGGAATATTTATAGAAATTTTGAATATAAAATATTTTAGCTATAATAAAATTTAATGCACTTTGATAAAACGACAGTTCTTATTCAAGAATGAGATCGTCAAAAGTGTAAAAATAAATAACTTTATGAAAAAGCAAAATATAAGAATTCAGGTGGCAAAAGCCTGAATTACAGAAATAAATTAGTTGATTGTTTTATCTTTAAACATAAAAATAAATAAATGTTTTATTAATATGGCTATCTGAAAACTTATTTAATTAGATGAGATATAACAGAATTTCATGTATGAAAGTACAAGCTTTGATTTACAAAGTACAAGGTTTGTTTCTTGTACATTGTTACAGAAAGAAAATCACAACCTACAAAAAAGGCTTAAAAAATATCATACATGTTTATTGTTAATAATTTAAATTATTTTTAAATGAAGTAATAATTAATATTAGAGTATTAACTACTTCTAAAAGTGGTAATTTAATTTACAAATATGTATAATATGACTGAGAAACATATACTAATAAAAACCTGGTTTAAACAAACAAACAAAAAAAAAAAAAAAAAAAAAAAAAAAAAAAAAAAAAACCCGGTTTAAACAAAAAAAAAACAAAAAAAAAAAACAGGTTTTTTGGGGTTTTTTTTGAAAAAAAACCGGGTTTTTTGCCAACCCTGTTAAACAGTGTGTGGTGTGTTTATAGAATTTTGAATTGTGAAAAAGTGTTTATAAAATTTTGAAATCAATGAAAGAACTGAACAAAGGTGTAAAAAGAGAAATGCATGAAACATTTTCCGAAGTCTTTAATAGAAAATATTAAAAATAAATGAATACAAAAAGCACAGCCTTAGTATGAGACCCCCCTTGGCGACTTTAAATATTTTAAGCCATTTTTGCGATGAATTGAAATGGCTATCTCAGTTGCGTAACTAAACATCTTGGCGAGAAACATCCAAGCTACTATACATTACACAAAAACTTAAAAATGATTGCCAATATATACACTTATACGAAATTTTGGTCAATACTGTCAACATAAAATTTTAAGAAAATGAGATGACAGTGCCAGCTATGCAGCAGTCGATTCATAAATGTAATCAGCATCTGTTTAAGCCAAACTTTAACTAAATACCAAGTTTAGTTAAAATTGGTTTTCATTGGTTGCGAAATACAACGTCAATAAATTTTTTGATACACACATACATTCTCTAAAAAGAATTAAATTGTGTTCTGAGTATCTCAAAACGTATAAATCCGTGGAAAACAAGGGGTCGGAATTTTTCACGAAACCAATTCATTCTTGTTTTGGATATAGAAAAAAGTATTTTCAGATTTTTATTTTTTGTTGCGTTTTGTCTACAAGACGTTTGGGCTATATCGCTTATAAACTCATATAGAGTTTTAAGGGAAAAATAAAATAAAAATAAATAAAAAAATAAAATAAAATAAAGAGAAATGTATCACAAATTTCACAAGAGAATGCTAGATTTTTTTAAGTGCTTAAAGAATTTGTTTATAACGATATTTAAGGAAGCACAATATTTTCTTATAGTTACAAACACTCGAAAGATCCTAGTTGCACGATAGAAAAATGAGAAAGTAAACGAAACACACACACACACACACACACACACAAAAAAGCTAATTTACATCAAAAGTTTGCAATTTTGATTTCCAGCTGGAGATATGGCGTTTCCAGTGTTAGAAATAAGAATTTTGAAACTAGGCGTCTAAATGACGCCTGGATCAAATTTTTTGGGCGTCAAAATGAAAAATCTAGGTGTCATCTATAATTAAATATGTATATTAAAATAATAATAATAATAATAATAATAATAAAGCATCAACTTATAAATAATATATGCAAGATTAATATAAAAAATATTTATGTAATGAATGTAATTACATTGACAATATTAAACGTACATATTTAAAATCACAAATTCATTCTTCGCCCAGAAGATATATCATTCCATCACAATTAGCATTTTCCAGGCAGAAATCTTCCAATTTAGGGCTGTTTAATTTAATCATTAACAAATCGTCAACTACTTTCATAGAGCTATATGATTTCTTAAATCAGTTTTTATTAGGTTCAATTGACTGAAATAGACTTGTTTACAATCTGATGGGATTGGGAAAATTATTAGGTATGATGAGGTAAAATATGGCACCTGTGATTGAAATTCTAGGCATCAAAATGAAAAAACTGGTCGCAAAATGCGACTAACGACTGCTTATTTCTAAACCTGCCGTTTCCCGGGATGTGTCACAAGACATATTTTCCCATTAGAAATTTTAAAGTTGCACTCCCTAGCGGCACTCCTACCACCCCCTTGCCCGGACCCAAACAATTTTGGGCAAAGTATGTCTTGTGATACATCCGTGGAAACGTCTCTTCAAGACAATGAATTTAGTATAAATATTTTTGTTCTACAGTGATTATTAAAGGGGATACATACGTATAAAATCCACATTTCAAAAGTCTAAAAACTCATGTATCTCCTTTAATAATCATCGTAGGGTGAAACTATTTGTATAAAATCCATTCTCTTGAAGAGAGGTTTCCAGGTATGTATCACAAGATAACTATCCCATTCGAAATTTTAAAGTTGCCCTCAATATCAGCCCCCCTTGCCCCCCCCCCCTCTTTCCGAGCCTAAACTTTTTTCACCAAAAGAGGACCCTCTCGAATTTATTAAATACGTGTTTCGCCATTTTTCAAAATTTCGTCTCATTTTCGAGTTAGGAGTGGGGTGGGACTTTTGGAACACCCTGTATATTTACATTTACTTATACATATATACATATGTATTTTATTATATTCAAACACATCAGTTTAATAAATGAAATATATATATATATATATATATGAATAGTAAATGAAATTGTACATCATAACCGTTATTTAAATCCCCTATATTCATGGGAACTGCAGCATCTGTATTCTATCAAATAAGCCTTTACATTTTTGTCTAAAAGCCGACTATTCATTAGAATATTAACTGCCGATCAAAATGTCCTTATGCGTGTCACATTTAATTATAAAATGACAGCTAGAGACCTTCAAATGTGCGCCAAATTGCAAACATCTTCTAGAAAAGCAAAGAAAATGATTGTCACATATTTCCATTTTACTTTTTATAGGTTTCACAAAGTGAAAATTTCAAGAAACTTATTTGTATTTCAAAGTTAAAACAAGAGTGGAAAATCGTGTGTCCTATGGAACCCATTTCAGAATCGAATTTTCTTATATTTCTTATAATAATGTTATGCAACACTTTTTAACTACAAGGTTTTGTTATATTATAACTTAAGGAAATACAGCGAAACCTCTTTTAATGCACCCTTCTATTCAAGGACCCCTTCTCTTTAGAGCCAGTTTTTCACGGTCCAAAATTTGTTCTATATAGAATTTAATATTAATTTACGCTTATTAAAGGCTCATATACCCTTGTACATGGACTGCATTCATCATAGAAAGTAATTTTAATGAATAATAACCCTACTCTGCATGAAAATTGGCCCCAACACCATTTTTACAAATTCTTAAGTAAAATGATTTCCTGAATCCGAATAGAACGCCTATTTCGCCCTATCACCCACCGTTTTTTAGGGACACCCCCCTATTTTAATCACTTTTCCATAATTTTATGGCTATGAATTTGATTTGTAAGGGATGAAAGGATTATTTTAACTGTTAAATATCTTCTGAGGGGCTACAGAGTTGGAAAATTCTAAAACAGGAACATTTGCAACAAGGGGAAATTTACGGGGGGGGGGGGGGGAGGGGGAGGGGGGGTTGCTACTGAAATTATATATTACATTTATTATATTTTATTAATCAATTATTATTATTATTTTATACATATATTGTTTTTAAGCGTTAAAATAATTCTTTTCCGTTCTCAAAATTAAATTCATGGCCATAAAAGTACCGAACAGGGATAAAAATTGTGGGAGGAGGTGGCGTCCCAATAAAACGGTGGGTAATTGGGCAAAATGGGGGGGGGGGGGTCGTATTCGGATTCAGGAAGTCATTTTACATACGAATCAACATGAATGGTATCAGGGCTCGATTTTTTGGGGGCAACGCACTGTAATTTGAATAAATATTTTGTACAATGGCAATTTTTACAGAAAAATATAGAATAGAGTTTTGCGATGACCAGAACATGCTAATCTTTGTTAGTTTCTGAGAAAAAGTTTAATGTGTGGTAAGTATATGGTACTTCCAGATTGTCCTGAAATTCATAACAGATAATCTGTCCAAACCACTATTGCTATCAGAAACTGACTGGTTAAAACTGTTTAGTTCTTAACATGTTGAGTGCTATTTCAGCCATCGGTGGCTGATACTGAACTTTCCGCTTAGGCCACGTCAACCACCGGTGGCTGACAGTGTAAAACATGATATAAAACTAAAAAATTGACATTGTTTTAATTAATTACTGAAAATTTATTCAAAATTTACTTAATTTTCATTTATTACAGGATTATATCATTAAGGAATTTTAATGGATTTTATTGAAACTAGGTAAACATAACATGCTTCTAAGCAGCGCGCATGGCCTGACGTGGATTTCCTTAAGAATTTGCATGGCGCTCAACTTGTTAAAGAAGTATTGGATTCGTGAAAAGTTTCCCTTTCAGTTTTTAGTAGATTTATACGCTTCAAGATGCGAAGAACATGATATGACCTTTTCTAAAAAGAAAATGTTTGTTTAGGTGTCTGTGTGTATCAAAACTTTTGGGGACGATCTCACGAACCAATGAACAAAATTTTACCAAACTTGGTATTAATTGGACTTTGACCTAAACAGATGCTGATTACAGTCGGGGATCGGTCGCTCGACAGGTGGCGCTGTTACCTCATTTTTTTCATAATTTTTAATATCGCAGTATAGGACAAAATCTCCTATAAATGTAGATAACGAGAATTTATTTTAACTTTTCTATGCTAATTTTAAAAGAAAATGATTTTATTAGTAATAATGAATTAGAAAAAACTTTTTTGTATGCGGGGCATTGCTTTGCCTTCTTGGAGAGAACAGTCCAGGAGGTGTAAATTTTCAATAAGGAACATAGGTATCGTTCACAAGAAGTCGTCGATATCTTTAAAACGAACGCTTGAATCTTAGATCTGTGATAATTTAAAACAAAATTACTCATTTTTCTCATTTAAAAATAAATAAAATAAATAGGAGTGGGAGTTAGGAAACAAACGCAATTTTCCAGGTATAGCATAAAATTGACAATTTTTGGATATTTAGTGTTATAGTACTTCTCTGAGATCAAAATCTTCTGCATTCATCAATAATAATAATAATAATAATTTTGATAAATAATAATCTTAATAGGTAATGTGTACTGCATGAATTTGTAAAGAAAAATATAGAAGACATTTTCGTGGTGGTCCCAACATACTAATTTTTCAATGAAACGATGAGTTCAGACACTGAGTAAATTATAAATAATCTCTAAAAAAAAAAAGAGTTAAATTGTACACGTGTCATTTGTTAATTATATTAAAAACACTTTCAATACACGTAAAATTAAATTTTATTTAAAAGATGTTAAAAAATTTATCCGAAGCTTTTCGCTTTAATAGTAAAGCATCATCAGGGATTTTTATTATTTGTTTCCAATGAGCAGTTTTTAAATATTTTTGTAAATAACATTACATTTCCGTTTTCAAGAGTGAAATCCAATCTGATATCTCTGAAGCAGTGTTGGGCATAATTGATTAAAAAGTAATTGAATTACAATTAAATTATAATTATAATTTTTTTTTGTCAATCGATTAACAAGTAATTGATTACAAATAAATTGAATTATTACAAATAAATTGAATAAGTAATTCAATTTATTTGTAATCAATTATTTGTTAATTTATTGACAGTAAAATAATCATAATTGTAATTTAATTGTAATTCAATTACTTTATAATCAATTATGCCCAACACTGCTCTGAAAGGAGGGAGCGGCATTTTGATGCGTTGAAAAGCTATACAGTAACCGCCGCTTAATAAATTCACTGGTTAGTAAAATCAGCCGCTTAGTCTGATCAAATTGCTGGGACCGAAACCAAATCAATAAAAACTACTTTTGAAATCGCCGCTTAATAAAATCAACAGAGCCAGAGCCTCTTAATAAACTAAAAAAAAAACATGTCATTTGTGCGCAGTAATAAGTTAGAGATTTGATTTGATTCGCAAGTGATATATATATATTTTAATTTTGAATTATTAAAAACAATTCCTAGTTCTTATTTTGAAACAACTAAAAAGCAGGATGTTTAAACGGAGAGGTCTTAAATTTAAAAGAAAAGCATGAACTTTTGGCAAAGGAATGATGATTTTCGTCTGAGGAAAGCCCATCGAAATATGGGATTTTGAAAGAAAAATTAATTAATTAATTGCAAGAATTAATTAATATTATTTATTAATTCCATTATTGGTCAATTTTTGAAATTTCTGAATTTATAGAGACGTATTACATGTTTTTGAGTGTAATGAATGTTCACCGGATATAAAAATCAGCCGTTTAATAAAATCACTTTAGCTCAGAACGAATATAATTTTAATAAGCGGCAGGTATACTGTATTAGGTGACATATATTTCTGAATTACAGCAAATTCTTTGTCTATTAGTAGCAGAGAAGATGCCGTTTTCATTCACGTTGTGCTTAATTTCCTCATGGATTTATCTTAACTTAATACACATATGGGACGGAGAAACATAGCAGAAAATTACAAACCAATTGTGACTTGAAAGATTTTTATCGTCAGAACCAATTGCAGTACCAGTGGTCAGTTTTGAAAATAAAATTTAAATAGTTTATTATTAACGGTCGTGCAAAAGGAAGTTTAAGTGAAATCGACCACTAACGTAGTTTTCGTATATTTTTCACCGTAAGCTTATTTATAGCTTATAGTCTTAATAATATTTTTTTTTTCTTTTCTTTTTCTTTTTTTCTTTTTTTTTTTTCAAAATTTATGCAATTTTCAGATATTTGAAATATTTTTTCTATTTTATATGATCTTTTTTTTTTCTTTTAAGTTTTCAAGTTCGTCACTGTATAAAATTATCTTATGAAGGATCGTGTTTAAGAGGACTCTATACCTATTGTTTCTGGCAGCCAAACCCAATATTATTTTATGAAGAAATTTATTAGAGAAATTACTCTTTAAGCCATATATGTTTATTACTTGCGTTTTCACATTTAGTAAGTTTACAATCTTTCTTTCTTTTTCTTTTTTTTACTTTTTAATATTTTATTTTGTACCTAAAAGTTGTGGGGAAAAAACTGACTTTTCGCACTTTATAACTTTAAAATTAAACAGTCAGTATTTAAAAAAAAAAAAAAAAAAAAAAAGAACTACGAGTAGTTCAACGGTTGTAAATTTACTAAATGTAAAAACTGAATTAAAAAAATATAGTTTAACATGGAATTTCGCTGCTTACGACAACGGGGAAAATTGTAAATGATAAAGAGGAAATTTAACTATATTGATTCTGTACAGTTGTTGCGAATTTAGGAAGTGTGCTGGCTTTCTTAGTTTTTCAATAGCACTATTTAGGTGCAAATTCTTAAAAGCTTTTCTTTCATAATTTATTTTTTTAAATAAAAATTAAACATTCCTACCTTTGCGGAAATCGGCATTAATGCAACAGAAACCCATGAACAGTTTGTGTTTAAAATATTTTAGAATACGTCGGAATGCATAAAGTTTTTGTGCTGTTTTTCGCACAAGAACATTGATATATGGAATATCTAAAAATAAAAAATAAACAATTGTATGTTGATTAATTAATTAATTAATAGTTTGTGTATCATTTTAGGTTTTTAGACCTCTAAATCATCACTTGTTATCTGGTAATTTAAGATTACTCAAATTTCATTGCTCGTTTGAATTTTATATATACCAATAAAATGTATATTTATTTCACACAATTATAAGTATTTTTATGTAGATATTTTATTAAGAGTTTCATATGGATATATTGTTTCATATAAATATTTTTAATTCACATACTTGGTAATAAACAGTAGAAATTAAAAAGAAGTTATAAAAAACTGTATACAAATTGTCTTTGCTCATCAATGTTCCGATATATTTAAGCTAATGAAATTTTGAAAACATTAATCTACTCGAAAATTTCGTTAATCTTTCATTCTTTTGCAAGGGAAAAAAATAATAATAATTGAGAAGAGAGAGAAAAAGAAGTCTATTTTATACATCACTTTTTGTTAAAAATAATGATACGTGAAAGTTCTTTTAATAAAATTCTTGTGCATATATTCATGTTTTCCCGAAGTTATTTTTAATTATTTCTTTGGCAAATTTGTTTGACGAGCAAATGAAAGACCGGACGAAAATATTATAATGTAATGTTGACATTTTTCATGCTTATCATTTAAGGAACATAATTTTTTGCCACTTGATCTTGGAATAAAAGGGAGGGGGTGGAAGTTCTGTGATAAAATTCACCTAAGGCATAACATTCTTTTTTTAATCTTTACCATTTACATTAGCTTAAAATGGATGAATAAATAAAATGTGGACATCATGTCACATACATATTCACTAAATTATAAATATTCTGTTAATAACTATAATTTAAAATTATTACACTCCAATTTATAAACAGATCATACCCTGACCAAAAAAGAAAGTACACAACGAGACACGTTTAAGTCTTAAATACACAATTTGAACCTTCGGCAAATAACTGCCTAATGTCTACAGCTAAACGTTTTTAAGTTGTGGGGCATTAGTGGATTAGGACTTCTTTCGTGACCAGAACTAAAAAATCCTTGTTAAGAGTCACCACGGTTACCTGGAAACCTGAATTCAATTAATAACATACTTTTTACAACATATGTTATTAATTCTTTGATTTCTATTTACAATTTTATATTTATTACTAACACATTTGCAAAGAATCGCGTCATAATGGTAGGATTTTCCTACGAAGCTTCCTAATACAGCTTTTACAAATTTTATGGGGGAAAAAAAAGAATATTTACAGAATTGTAGAAAGAAAATAATAAGGTATTGTCTTACTTAGAGGTTTATACAGAACAGAATCCATTTGCGAGGAAAGACTTGATGGCAGAGTTACAGACATCATATTGACACTCATCATATGAGATATAAAGCATCTGATAATAGTCTCTAGATATAGCATTATAGCTTAGAAAAATTACAGGTAGCTCTCGGTTGGTGTGGTAAATTGTTTCCTGAACACTAACGCAGAAATGAAAACCGTTTCACTTGAAACATACATTCAACATAGGAAAAACGTCTATGTACACATAGTCAATTTTCTTAAAAACAAAATACAGTCGAAACTCGTTAACGTGAACACGCTTAACATGAATTATTTTTAACGTGAACTGCTTCCACAATCCCCGTTAAAAGGAAGATTAGTTTCTGAGTTTCTGATAGCATGAACTACTGATAACGAACTAATTTTTAATCCCCCTTTAGTTTCACGTTAAAGAGGTTCAACTGTATACACTTATATATATATTGTTATAAATTTGTAAATAATAGTAGTTACTTTTCATGTAAAGAGGCTTAAGCTTAGTCAGGTTTTAAAATGTTAATTTTCCGCATTTCCAGATTGATTTCACGTTACAATAGCTCATTTTCCTTAAAAACTCGTTAAAAAGCTTCGCAAAGGCAGGTAATGGCATTGGCGCTAAATTTGGCAACTTTTTGGCTCATTGGCGAGAAAATCTCTATTATCGATATCTCGAATATCTAAGCTCTAACTCGATTAGGACAGAAGTTACTTGACATTTTTCGTTCTCAACGAGGCACAGTGGATCGAGCAATGTTAAAATACGAACATAGGCCCAAAAATCAATCTTTAAATAACTGATATTTTGCAGTGAAATAATTTAAAAGAGTGTCTAAAAAATACAAATATATGGTTATTTCTTCAATTACACGAAGTTTTATTACATATAAATAAGTTCAAAACGAAAACTTTCAGAAATAAGATTTTTCGATGAATTTCAGTGACTTTATTTGAGTAGCCATCAAGTGGTACTTAAGATAACTATGAAAAAATACGAAATAAAAATACTTTTAATAATGTTCTAATAAAAGTTTAAGGTAATTCTGACAACATTTTCTTGGTTTTTTTATGTTGGGATTCACGGATGAAATGTGAATATAAAATTATTAAAAAAATTAAATTTATAAGTTGTGCAACTTTTTTTGTCCAAAATTGTCCAAAATTTCAAACACATTTTACTACTCCCAAAAATATACATTTTAATCTGTGAAAAGGATTTTCGCCACAAATCGCCACTTTTAGAGAAAAATAAATTTTTATTCTGCTTACTCCCAAATTATCAATCGAGAAATTTATCTGAATAACTGTATTCCTTAATGACAGAAAATATATTAAACGTTTTATAGTGAAAATATTATAGAAATTAGATGATTAAAATAGATTTAATAAATAAAAAATTATTTCTTATTTTTTTAAATATTTAATAAAATAATTAATTTTACTTTAAAGGTACTGAAAAGTACCGTTGGACCCAAAAAAGGGGGGAAATGTAAATGGTTGCTGTGATATGTCATAAAATGTTAAAATTAAATAAATGTTTAATGTTAAATTTCTAAATGTTAAAATTAAATATTATAATCCATATTACGATTTAAAGTAAAAGTTTCTGTGCAATAAAAATAAAGACAAATGTGAATTTTTCATAGAGTTAGTCAGTAAATGCTTGCATGAGTTTTCTATTGAAATACTGTATAAAAAAAGAAAGAAAAAAGAAGCAGTAATGTGATGATATATTTAACATTGTGTGCTAAATTAATTGTGTTATAAATATAAATTTTCTTCATGAAATTTTTATTTATTTACTTTTATTCTCTTCTTTTTTTGAAACATTTGTTTATTTATCAGGTATGTTTCTAAATACCTGTTCGCAGCAGAAAAATATGATACCGTTTAACCCCTTTATATTGCCAATTTTTCCTCAAATGGCACATTAAAATAATTTCATGAATAAAAATTGATGTAAAGAAAAAAATGCATTTAGCTTATTAGAAATAATTAATTTTAATTTTGACACATTATTATCTTAGTTAATCGCAAACTTCTCACGACCCATTATGTTAGCATAAAGAGAATTGCCACAAATGACTATTTTTTTTGTTTTTTTTCGCACCAATATTATAAAAATAATATTTATACTGATATTTTTCTAGAGAAATGATACACAGGAATCATTATTTAAAAAAAAAAAAAAAAAAAAAAAAAGGCGCCAGTTGAATAAAATGATAATGATTTTGGTGAGGAAAATATTCCTGTGGCCTTATAAAGGGTTAAAAAAGCATAGAATCGCTTTTAGTATCATACATATATAAATATTTTAATCGAAATGTGTCAAAAAACATCATACATAGATAATAATAATACCATAACCTTTCTATGTTCGCCACTGCCTATACTTCGATCCACTGTGCGAGGGTATATAAAGGAATTGCAGTTAAGTCGGTCAGTTTCTCGCCACCGGCTTACTATAAAGAGCTCCTAACTGAGCTTCTTATTACTGTTAGATTACAGTCTATTTCTGTGCATTAGTGCTGTTTACAGTTTATACTGTGAATTTGATATTGTCATCTGTTATTTAAACTGTGTTTTCTGGTGAAACTAAAGTTGATACTTGGTTTACAGACTTGTGATCTTCTGGAAAATTCTGTAAATAAACTTTTAAGTCTTTGCAAGATTCACCTTTCATTCACAGACGATTCACGAACCCCCGAGTACGCAACAATATATATATATAATGTACTTTAATGTATTTTATATTGTTAAAAACTGGATATTATTGGTTGATGACAGTTTAAGAAACTTAAAAAAAACCTATTTTAAATTCCATTCTAAACCAAAAAATATCCACTCCCTTCTCAACATACCGACTTAAAAGATGTAAACAACTCGCTACATTTTCCCTTCTTTTTCTCGGATCTTCATAAACACATATTTAAATAATCGACAAAGTAAAAATTGCATTTTTTGGAAATTGAAACGTAAATCTGTTTAAACAGCGGCGAAGTGATTTCTAATTTTAAAAACTGGCGACAAAAGTATGACATATTTTGAAAAATAGACGCAAACATAACATACAACAATAATACTGATATTAATAATAATAAAATAAATAAAGCAGCAATTTTATTGATTTGTGGTAAAATAATCAGTTATTTTGGGAGACAGCTTTGAAATTAGCGTGAATTCTATCTATAATTAACGATTCGGTATTCAGCAAAAAAGTGGCGAGTAAGCTAGTTAATAAAGGATTTATTTACCAGTCATTGACCTAATTATTAGATTAGGTATTGGGTGTTTAGAGTAACTCAAATTTTATTATTAGGTCTATTTAGTTCTAATCGCTGCTCCACTTGTTTAGGTTAATTATATTCGCTTCCATATTTTTAGTTTCCTTAGTACTAAATAATTATAAAATATAAAACTTTTTATAAACCATGTTTTTAAATTTTCTGTTGAATCATAGCTATGGAACTAACTACATTAGCACTTTATCAATGCGTATTGTTACGAAATTGTAAACATTTGTATTTATTTTTGTGTAAATTCTTTCAAAGAGGCTTAGTAAGTTGATAAAATGTCAATTTTCTGCATTTCCAGCTCTTTTTCGCGTTAAAATAGCTTAATTTTCCCTTTAAAACGCATTAAAAGCTCCAATTTGCAGATAATAGATTTGGCGACTTTTTGCCCTTGGTGACTTTTTTGGTGACTTTTGGCGATAAAATCCTTATTATCGATATTCCAAAGATGGACGTTCTAATGTGATTGGTTAAAGAGTTACGGGAAATTTGAATAAAAAAAAAAAAAAAAGTTGATTTTAAAAATAAAATATTAATCCTTTCAGAACAACATATATTTGCATCATGAACTACATTAGCACTTTATGAATTTGTAGAAAATCTTTAAAGTGATAATGACGTCAATTTTTGCCAGATGCATAATTTAACTTTTTACATTTTTTTTAACTTTCACGTTTAATTAAATGTATTTGTTTTTATGTCGAAAGAAAATGAAGTCATAATTTTTTTGGCAACACTTAAATTATAGCTAATATTTTAATGACTATTTTTATTGCTATTAGGAGCTTATTATTTTCGTATTTTAATTAATTAAAAGAAAACTATTCGAAAATTCGAAAATCTGACTTTGAAGTATTGTGTTGTCACCGGGTTCTGAGCTACTGTGAAAGTTTCAAATGTCTAGTTAGTAGGGAAGTTAGTTAAAAATAGATTGCAAGATTTGTACCGGACAAACAAACACACAAACAAACAAGAATAGAAGTTAATAAAAACATGGTAAAAAGTGCGAATCCCATTTAAAGAAAATCTTCCTTTATGGTTATTTAACCTTGCTTGTAGTGCTAATATTCTTATTAATTTTCTGAAATGTAATCTGATTCACTTGAATTGTTTCAAATCTTTAAATTGTTGGCTGAAAAACTTAGCAGTTGTCAGTTGCGCAATTCTTTTAATACACATTGCTGTAAATTTGATCTTCTCTAAACCTCAAAGCACATGAATATTTCTACTCGACTTTCCAAACATTTTAACTGTTTGAAGCATGACGGTATATATATCATATATCACCTATTTTTAATAAAATTCCTCAGGGAATTCTTATTTTGCTTTTAAAACTAAGCAGTAAAAAATCATTTATTTATTTTCTTTTAACTTTGATTGTAATTTCTGGTAGCAGTCGATATCGAATGAGCAAAATCACCTTGTGTTTTTTAGGGTTAAAAGAAAAATAATAATCTTTTAAATCTACCAAATGTAATGGAACTCATACTATATATTCATGCATTTTTGTTAACAATTGATTTATTTCAATTTAAAATACATCTATTTAAAAATTAGATTAAGTATTATATATTATAATTAACTAGTATTTTGTGGCCACCACAAGACTTTCTTCTATATTTCCTATACAAATTCACTAAGGGCAAATAATTTATTAAAACTATTATTTATTAAAATTATCTAACATGATGAATGCAAATGATTTTTATCTTAGAGAAAACTAGCCCTAAATATCCAAAGAATGACAGTTTTATTATCTATAAATAACATCTTAAAAAATGCGCTTTCAGAAGGGTTATCTCACATATCAAGTTTCGTACCATATGCCATACAAGTTGAGATATAGCCTTCCCATTATCGTGGAAATTTCCAGTATAACAGCGCCATCTATTGGCCTATAAGCATCCAACTTGAATCAGCATAATGTCTCATAATGGTCTTTTCACATATCAAGTTTTGTTTGATAATATGCAATAGAACATGAGATATAACCTCCCCTTAAATTGTGGAAATCGCTATATAGCAGCGCCACCTGTTAAGCGGTTGACACCAAAAGTTGGTAGGCGCTAATTTAGGTCAAGGTGCATCTACATATAAATTTATATACAATTCTGAGCAATACTTTCGGAGATACAGTTGCCACAAAATTTTTGTCTTTCACACACACACAGACAAACAGACATTTTCTAAAAATGGTAAAATCATGTTCTAGAACTCTCAAAATGTGTAAATCCGTCAAAAACAGGAAGTCTAAAATTTTTATGAATCCAATACTTTCTTCTATTGAATATACAAGAAAATAAAAAAATAAAAAATATTGTTTTCCGCTTTAATGGCATTCTTTACTTTGTAAATATAAATCATTTTGTAAGTAAATAACAGGGTATTAGAATACTTTTTCGTTGACCTCTAAAAAATGGAACATAGTGCACCAATTTTCTGAAAATATTGGTTGTTGGTAAATAGGAACCAGATTGTTTTATTTTTAACAGTACCTCGTACAGCAGTTGAGAGATATTGATACAGCGGAGTTTTCTTGGGATTGCTTCAAAATCACTAGCCATAGGTCACTTTCTGATATTTAATATCATAATTCGATCATCGAAAATATTTTGTCAGTGTCTGATATTATTATCGTCTTATAATCCTCAGCTATTATTTTTATCAGCTTAAGATTATATAATTAAATGTTTTTCGGTAAAACGGCAAGAAATTCTGAAACTTTCTTATTCATTTTAATACTTTATGCAAGAAAAAATGATTTAAAATTCAAGATTCAAAAGTATCAGATGAAAAAGTTTCTGTCCCTGACTTTAAACGATTGTGGAATTTATGTTGAATAAAAACATGTATGAATAAAATACTAACTCTGATAAAATAATTTATGTTGATTTCAATTCAATTGAATAAATGGAATTTTTAATCAAAATAGATTTGAAAGAAATGCAAACAATTTCTATTAAGTAGAAACTTTGTTTCAGTTTTAATCAAAACAAAATTCAAGCTTTCTAATTATCAAGATTTTATTTATTTTATTATTATTATTTTTTTTTTCTAGATTCTCTGATATTATTTAACCTTCAGATCTTCGAAATATAAATTCGCGAGGTGTAAATTTCTCTGATTACGTCTCCTTCGAATCTGTTTATTTTGCCAATGCAATATTTCTCGCTCTTAGGAAAATAATATTGACAGTTTTGTCTCTATCCTTGAAGCAAGTCTTAGGATGGGTAAGCGGTTATTCCTGTTGTTTTTGCCGAATTAAAGTTCCGTGAAATGTGTCGAAAGCTGGAATTATTAGAAACTACTCTCCGAAAATAGAATCGATATAGGAAAGATCGCTCAAGATTTTTTTATTTTATTGATAGTTAAAAGTGTCGAGAAATTGACGTTCAAATCGAGGAGCGAATTCGGATATTTTTAGTGACGGATGCGTTTCTGGAAAATCTGGAAGAGGTAGGCTTTTTCTTTTTTCTTTTTTACTTTCCCATACCCATAAAAAGTAGAGAAAATAATGTTTTTAGGTCGACTTTTCAAAACTGAGTTTTTCCAAAAATAATATATATTTTGAAGCCCACCGAATAAAAAAAAAAAAAAAAAAATCTGGTGTGAAACAACCACACGACTTCCATTACCCACTATTACACGTATTACATGCATTTTTTGAAATTTTCCAGTAACAGAAACTTGATACACGTGTAAAGACATATAAAACAGAACTTACATAGTGAGTTAAAAAATAAGAGAAAAAAAAAAAAAAAAAAAGATTATTTTTTTAAACACAAATTTCCGAGATCTAAAACTGAAGTACCTAATCAGGATGACCGTTAATTTTCCTGTAATAACCACTTAATACATGAGAAAGGGTATCTAAAATGGATTTATACAACAATTTTCAAGAAAATCGTTAGAGCCGTTTTTGCGACACCAACTTTTACCAAAACTTGGCATACTCAATTATTGACCGGAAAACAATAATTACGTACGAAAGTATATCTAAAAGCTGATTAATATGGCGAGTTTAAAAAAAAAAAAAAAAAAAATCCGTACAACCACTTTTAAAGGAACGCACTTGCGAGACCTTAAATCGAGCTATACAGGACGACTGTCAATTTTCCTGAACTAACCAACTATATCATTCGAAAGGACATGTATAATAGAGTGTTTATATAGCAACTTTGAAGAAATTCGTTAGAGCCGTTTTTGAGATACAAACTTACGGTCCCACTTCCGGTTACCGATGACTCACTTCCTGTTTTCTAATTTTCACCAAAATTTGGAAAATTCATCTGTACACCAGACCTGTATCAATTCTGAAGTTTCGTATTTCTATCTTTATTAGTTTCGGAGATAGGATAGCCAGAAGATTCCACACACACATACACACACACTGACCGATTGGCAAATACTTTTTTTGACTGAGGAGGCCTTAAAACGTGGTTAAAATCAGGTGAAAACTCTATATCGAATTTTTGGACCGAATACAATACTCCCATTACCTAGGGTAGTAGGGTAATGGAAGCGATAGATTTTTAACAGTTGGCCCTTGTGTCTGTTATGAGTATAACTCAAAAACAGCTATTAATGGAAATTCCAAATTCATTAGCTAAATCTGTATTACATGGTGATATTACCTGAAGCATTTTAGGGAGATAGTACAAATGGATCACAGGGACCTATAAAGAAGGTCAAATGCAAACTGAAGTAATTTTATGTTGTACTTGCCAAAAAAAAAAAAAAAAAAAAAAAAAGCACTAAAAAATTTCATAAGCACAAAAATAACTTGTCAATACAAAAGAATAGGAAAAGCATTTATATTTGTTTACAGGGTCACATAAAAGAATTTGTACACATTAGGAGCTCTAATTGTAAATTGTCCGAAAAGAAATGCATCTAAAATTGTGTTATGTGTTTTTCATACTGTACAAATATTTAAATACTATAGGCAATGTGTATAACATTCATCGTCAGTATACAGCGACATTCAAAACGAATTGAATAAGTTTCAAAAAGGATTTATAGAAAATTCTCTGAATAATTGAAATAGTTTTTAAATTTAGTGAACTAACAGTGTTATAACTTCAATATTCAGACGAGGGAATGACTGAGAAATAAATTCAAATAAATTGGGTTTTAAGCTAATGCCAGCCGTTGTTTAAAACATTTTAGATATATTCAAGTGACCTCCTTCCTCACATCGTAAAATGTAATAATCTGTTTTCATAGATATGGAATAGTAGGGTAAGAAAAAATAATTTAAATGCCCTACAAAATTATTATAATTATTGTTTTACAGAGGCTGTTCGCACATTTTTTAGACGATTTTGATGGAGTGTACTGAAGCAATTTCACTCATATTTCGTGTTTTATTTGTTCAGTTTGATAGCCCTTGTTCTTAACTATCATTCTACATCGTAATTTCTATGATAATAATGCTTTTTACAATATCGGAAGAGGAATATTTTTCTACTCCTCTTCAACGGCTTTCCAAAGTCCACAAAGCGTTGTAGGTCGGTGTTTGGATAATGTTGATTTTAAGAGTCGAAAAACACAAAAATCCAACAGTGATACATCAGGAGATTTAGCAGGAATATCAGTGAAGGGTATGGTTTTAATTCCCGTTTTTTGTTCCATTTTTTTTTTCTAGAAAAGCAATTGCGGATTGAGATGTGTGGCTGCTTGTTTTGTCTTGATACTGTTCAACGGATTGATAGCATTGTGGATAAAGATCTGGATTTTCATTTTCAAAAATTGGAATTAAAATATGTTCTTGATAGTATTTAGAGCTAATTCCAGTGGCAATCATAAATCCTTTAGAAGAACTTTCTTTTGATTGTTTGAACCATGTAGAAAAAAAAATTCTCCACTTTTGTGATAATAAATTGATCTTTTTTTATTGCAACCACTTAAATAGACCCAAGATTCATCTACTGTTGCGACATTTTTCCATTTTTCTCCTGATAAATGCTTTTCATAAAGATTTCACTAAAAACTCACTTTGGAAAGAGCGGAAACGCATCTTTCCATCCACTGCCTTTTTAAAAGCGCATTTTTGCATCTAAACAAAAATTCTAAATATCATAAGATAAATAAAACTTCCAAAAATATAACTGTTGTAAAAATAAAATTCTCCATGCAAACGATTTTTTCTTACTGCGAAATAAAATCGTCTAAAAAATGTGCGAACAGCCTCTGTATTTATTTTGTAGAGCCACAAAATTAATTTTGGCTAATGCAAAAAGGTTTTTAATTTCAATATAGCTGAAATGGGATGGTAACAGCACATTGATATTTTGATAGGAAAATTGTAGTGTAATAGTGATGTTTGCGATTTCCTTATAAACACCTACATAACATTGCAGGTCATCAAAAAACTAGTAATGCAAAATTGCCACTGCTGATATTTTTCTATATAATATATATAATAATATATGAGTATGTATGTGTGCTACAGTTTAAAGTTAATATTAAAACAAATATTCTATTAATGTTTTAATTTAATAAATTTAATTTTTTAATTTAGAAATATTTATTCATGAATTCATCAACCGTGAATATTCATTTTAAGAAAATTGGAGTGTAAAGGTTGATATTTTTTTTAATTTTATCAACTATGTGAAAAATACTAGAGCCGGGAATCGAACCCGGGCACCTCCGCTTAACGCACGAATGCTCTACCACTGAGCTACCCTGGCTGACAACCCGCTAGGCATTTCTCACATAATATTCGTTGGCCAAGTCACCGAGTCTGCAAATGCAGCTGTATCAAGTGACAATATTAATCGCAGCACAACTCCATAGACCACGAAATTTCAATTTAGAAACATTTATTCATGAATTCATCAACCGTGAATATTCATTTAAGAAAATTGGAGTGTAAAGGTTGATATTTTTTTTAATTTTACCAACTATGTGAAAAATTATTCCGTTATGACTATTCCGTTATGAATATTCCGTTATGAATATTTCTATTATTCCGTTAATGAATATTCACGGTTGATGAATTCATGAATAAATATTTCTAAATTGAAATTTCGTGGTCTATGGAGTTGTGCTGCGATTAATATTGTCACTTGATACAGCTGCATTTGCAGACTCGGTGACTTGGCCAAGGAATATTATGTGAGAAATGCCTAGCGGGTTGTCAGCCAGGGTAGCTCAGTGGTAGAGCATCCGTGCGTTAAGCGGAGGTGCCCGGGTTCTATTCCCGGCTCTGGTATTTTTCACATAGTTGGTAAAATTAAAAAAAATATCAACCTTTACACTCCAATTTTCTTAAAATTTAATTTTTTATTTAATTGGTTCATTTTTTACTTATTTAATTGAATCAGCTACGTCGTTATTGTGTTAATCCAATAGATTTAAATTTAATTATATTTATTTATGCGTTAATATTTTTTAAAGAAGAGGTTTCTTACTTTTGTTGTCGTTGTGAATATTTATGCTTTCCGATTGCAGTATACTATGGAAGAAAACTTTTTCAATTTGGTGCCAACGTAACAAGTGAATCAGAATTCGTATTATTTGTATTTGTAACGAGACCGAAATTTAAGCTTTATCTTAGCTTGTATTGTTATCAGTATACGATTCTAGTAAGTGTGCACAAACATTGTTTTTCAGTTTCCTTTTGATGTTTGAATGAGTTTTTGTCTTTCTATGCTTTAAAAATGTCATTTTTTCCTGTAATGTTGATCGCTAATTAAACCAAAAATTGAGTGTTAAGACTAATACTAAAAATCATTTTAAAGTTTAATATTCATTTCTAAAATATTCATTTAGTACAGCTATTAATATGCTTAATAAACAACAAAATTCGTTTGCAATTTGTTTTTAAATGTTTGATCTAGGATCAGCCACCAAAAATTTCCATATATCAAACCTTTTTATCTCCCTTTTATCAAAGCACATCTCCTATTTTGACGTGTTATAAAATAACATAATATCGTTCAAAATTATCTTGTGTGTCACTCAGACTACCTTCTCTTACCCTGTATTATTGCAAGGACGTATTACTGTGTGAAACGTTACAGATACGTATCTGAACATTTTTGACGTACTTTATAAACAGCTTAAAAGTTTCTTAAAAACTGGTTTACTTGGCATATATTTCTGTGTATATATTCTAGCTACTTCATAAAACGTTTAAAACAATCATTAAATTAAACAGAAAAAAATTCAATTGATGCAAAAATTTATCCCTAGGCCTTTTTTTTTTTGGGGGGGGGGGGGGGGGATTTGAATAATTTTGAATAGCTTTCTGTATTGGCTGCAAATTATGTACACACCTATAATTTATTTCAGTTTAGCAGAGTATAAAAATGCATATTCTATGTAATATTTCTCTAACGTGGACCAGATAAAAAATAATGTTTATAAATGGACAATATTTAAGCACGCGGACTCAGCTCAATGATCTAATAGGAAAAAATGACAATATTTGCCTGATGAGTTTATTTTATGGAAAAATGTGTTTTTAAAATTTGCATCTTCAGAATCTTTGCATGGCCATAAATAAATAAAAAATGATCGCCAACATGGCGATAAAAATTTAAAAGGCGCCATGGGGTCCTGTACTAAAACTGGAAGAATGAAATTTGGGTCGTCGACCATGAATTTTATTTTAAAACCTTTCTTTGAATGAATTTGTTTTTACTGTTGCACAATGTTAATTTGGTTCTAATAATAATTTGGCTTTTTGTAAATAAAAATTTTAACTGGGTGGTAAAATTGGTATAATATTTATGAGTTTCAAATTTTAAAGGTAAATAAGAAAAGAAATAAAGTGCGGAAGTTTCGCACAGGTTTGCTAGTACAAATTAAAACGCACTAAGTCATTTACAACCGTGTATAAAAATTTTAAAGTGATAATGATGTCAATTTTTGTGCGATGCATAATTTAACTTTTATAATTTTTAATGTTCACGTTTAATTAAATGTATTAATTCTTATGTCGAAAGAAAATGAAATCGTAAACTTTTTTTTGGCAACAATTAAATTATAGCAAATATTTTAAAGGCTATAATAAAGGTATTAGGAAATTATTATTTTCATATTTTAATTAATTGAAAGAAATCTAATCAAAAATTTGAAAATCAGGCCTCGAAGTATTGTGTTGTCATCGGGTTCTCAGCTATTCTAAAAGTTTCAAATGTCTAGCTAGTAGGGAAGTTTGTTAAAAATCGATTGCAAGATTTGTACCGGACAAACAAACAAGAATAGAAGTTAACAAAAACATGGTACAATATTATTTTGTACCTCAAAACGTATAATTATTGTTAAAACTCAGTTTCGAAAATTTCATTCCAAAGCAGTTAATTTCTGTACCATAGATGAGTAAAATAAAATAACAAAAAAAGAAAGAAAACTTGTTAGCAAATCAGACATAAATAAATATGTCTAATATCACTTTTAACTAATTAATTAATTAATAATACATTATTGCTGTTAACAGCAAAATTATTACATTTAATAATTAATATAATGTTGGGTATAACAAAAAATAAATTGTTAATATTAATAATATTAATAATTGAACAAAAATATACAGTCTAAATTTAATACTGATATATAAAATATTTACTTAGTATTGTTATTTATAGCAAAAATATTAGGTTTAATAAACAGTAAAACTGCTTGAAATTTTTTTCAAATTATAAAACTGAAGAATCGGTGATCAAAAATTTCCATTTTAAATTTAATATGTCTTAACTTTTTTCTTATGCACTTTTCATGTTTTCGTGTATCATAAAATAACTCCAAACACGAAATCTCATTTCAAAAATAAATTTGCTTGCAGTAGATGATCGTTTGACACACCGGAAATTATGTCAACCGACCAAAAAGGAAGCTAACAAGAGTGTAGCTTCCCTATTCTAGAAGCTTTGAATATCTAAACAGAAGCTTTCCAGATTCCCATCAGTTTCAGATTTGATGTGATAACTCAGACACGGTTATAGTTAGACCACCAATAAAATGCATATTCTTAGGGAAAAGTTTGGTTCCAAATAATAATATTTTGGAAGGAAAGGAAAAATAGGACTTATTTCTAGAAAAGAGAACATTTAATGAATTGCCTATTTATACAAAAATATTATAATGGATAAATGTTTTTTCGTTTTGACTTTGAATTTTTTAAGTGGTTATGAATATTCTCCATGTAATGCGATTGCATAAAATATAAACGGTTTGATTCAAAATTTGCTGTATCGTACTAAAAATCAAGAAATTTTGACTTTAGATTGGCAATTGTAATAGTTTTCAGCTTTAGGGCTGCATGAATGAGCAAAGAATAATTTCCAAAACTAGTACTTAATTATTGTGAAACACAGAAGTTGCGTTGTTAATGGAAGGCATCCTCTCACTCAATCACAATATGCAATTCACTCACTTACTTTTTTTTTTTTTTTTTTCCGATGACAAAGAACTCAAAAGAAAAAAAAAAAAAAAAAACTTTCATGAAATAGGATCTATTTGTACACAGCCGACTATTAACATTTTTACATCAAAAAGAAAAAAAATCTAGTTTTAGTATATTTTTAAATCACATATCTCTGAGACCTGAGGACAGCACCTAACTACCTAGGCAAAGCCAAGTTTAACGGGTTGGTTGCCGGAAAAAGATGCATCTCAGCATGGAAATTAAACTTCTGTGCTTTTTATTTAACTTTATTATTATTATTATTATTATTATAAAAGGATAAAGAGTGTTTAGCAAGGAAAATATCATTAAATCGCACATACAGACTTTTCTTTTCTTTATTATTATTACTAGCAGGCTACGCCCGCTTCGCTGGTCACTATATTTAAATGAATTTTCGAAAGAATTGAATTAATATTTATTTTTTTACACCGCATTACAGACAAAAACTTAAAAAAAAAAAAAAAAAAAAAAAAAAAAACTGAAATTGCTCCAATCCTCCCTGTCTACGGCAGCTCTTTTCCCGCCCGCATTGCATCAGGTCTAGGTTTCCCATGCCTGCAGGAAGATCTTTCCCGGGCACTTCAAACTGGATATTTATCGACGACAGGAGGATCTGCTACTATTTAAGAACTACGATTTTAAAGATGACCGTATCTCAGCATCTGAACCATGTATTTTATAGCCCATGCTATTTACACTATATTACGATTTGATTCCGACCAATGTAATAAAAAAAATATATATATATATATAGATCAATATATATATATATATGTATATATATATATAAACAAATAAATTTTAATCAATTTAATCCTTTTTTCTATGTATATACTACCATTTTTCCCGATAAATACAGTAAATAAAGAAAATGAATAAATAAAAGTTTTCTTTTAAAGGAATTAACTAAAAAATTAAAAATAAGAAGTTGTTCTACTATAAAAAAAAATTAAACGTGACTGTTATAAATACGTTTTTAAATTTAAAACTAATTGTACTTAATTTTTTCTACTGCATTACGATTTTATTTTCAATAAATATAACAAATTTTAAAAAGAAAAAAAAATTGCCTTCAAATGAATGTATTAAATAGAAATAAGTTGTGTAATAGCCGTTGCTAAGATACGCAGACGATTGAAGTAAAAGAATTAAATTTATGAAAAATGAAACAGAAAAGCCAATGTTTAAAATCGAAAAAACATGAATTTAAGAAGTTTAAATTCGGAATTCGAAAAAATCTCGATGAGGTGCACACCTGCAGGGTCCCTGGTACCTATATGCCAAATTTGGAAGCTCTGCGATCAATAGTGTGAGCAGCAGAGCGCAGACAGACACACACACACACAGACACACACACAGACACTTCTCTTTATTTATATAGATTAATATCTGCTTATAATATATAATAATATAAGAGGAAATTAGAAGTATAATTGCGGTTACTTACTGAAAAAAGGGAAAAGAGGAAAAAATCTCAAAGTTCTATGCCAAATCTTACTAATACCTCACATAAATTGCTGAGCATCAACTAACGCTTCCGTCAAAATGCTAGTGAATTTTGAAATTATTTGTTTTAGAGGAGTGATTTTTTTTTTCTGCTTATTACATCGTATTGCGGAATACATTGAAAGAGAAATATGGGCCATCACACGATGGTAGGGCAGATTGTCTGAACATTATTTCCATACAAAAAGAAATGGAATAGGAGCTCTCAGATGAACTGCAGCGACATTCTTCTAATGTGTCGAAATATTGGGAGAATATTATTTAAACTTATTTTAAAGAAAAGGATTATTTTATTATAACATACTTTAAATACCTTATCAAATCCTTTTTGCAAATCTTAGTAAATTAATTTCGGACAGCAACGTGTCCATTTTCAGTGCCGAGTACGTTCACAACGTCGTTCTTCACCAGAAACTTCACTGTTTATGATATGAAGAATATTTATGTCAAGCAGAACATCGATTTTGTTTCAAATTCGAACTTCTGATGTGCCTGACTGGAAACAGCACTACCTGCTCATGTGCCTCTGGTATACGTCTGCCCTCTCTTCAGGTACGGCTTTACTGGTGTCGCCAACGTTTGTATTGGAAAATGAAATGGCAAAGTGTTTTTCTCAGCGACGAAAGCAGATTCAGTTTAAGAATTTTAGAGGGTCGTATTCGTGTTCAAAGATAAAGAAGGGAACACCTATATCTTTCTTGCATTCGCCAGCGTCACAAAGCGCTTACACTTGGTCTTCTGGTGTGGAGAGCGATCGGTTACAACTCCAGTACACAATAATCGTTTGCGTCAGGTCCTTTAAAGAGCACTTGATACATCAATTGAATCTATTGTTGTGACATTTGTGACATACCGTCAGTGAGAAATGATATTTTCCAGCAGGATAAGGAGCACCCACGTACGACACTTTCAACACAACATGCTCTTCGGGTATGAAACGACATCGATGGCCTGTCTGTTCACCAGATTTGTCTCACATGGAACATGTCTGGGATATAATGCGACAGTCTATTTTAGAGAGGACTGCTTACATTTCAAATAATCTAGTCCACAAGATATTTACAATCTTTTATTGAACATTTTTTTTATTTTAGACACATACAAGGACACAACAAACGGCCACGACATACCTGAGATTTTAAACCCAAGGCCTGTGGCCTGTTGTTCCAGAGCTTTGCTAGCTGGGCCAGCTGGCTAGCGTCGAGATTTTATCTGCTTTCTGCTTGTGACTTGAAATGCATTATTTTTTAAAATACCGTGATACCTTTTCAGCTACGTTTTGTAGATGGTTGGATGAACGCCACCACAAAATGTCGACTATAATGTATACTACATGCTCTCGAAATTATTTTGATATCTAAATTTCAGAACATTTATTGATTAACAGTTTTTTTTTTTTTTTAATATGTATATTTTTTGTCAAAATTTCTGATCCATTTAGTACTTGAAGTTAAATGAATATGTTCTATTCGCATTCGAATAAAATTGAAAAGTGGTTAAGAATTAGCTTTGTTTGTCTAACTGGTCCTGACTCCCGTTTACGAAAATATTTTTAAAATGACTTTAAAATGATATGCTGTTCAGGTTCTCTATAAGCCGTTTCAACGAGCTTGGTTTAAATAACATTTTGGTTTATATACAAGTGTTCACGAAAGAATTCAGATGCATTACATTTTATAAGAGATACTTTGATAATTTTGCTGTAAAAACATAATGGTATTAACTCAGATTATTAAGATACGATAAAACATACAATATGGAACGATTTGCATTAATAAATAGTTTACAAAGTTATCATTAAAAAAAAAAAAATGCATTATAAAGATATAAAATAGAAATCTTTCGAACTACATTTTCAGTCGTGTTATTCACCCCATTACCGAAGTCTACCACCTGTAAAACGCCGCGAAAAAAGTACTTGGTTTGGGTAATATATACCTTTTATATTTTTAAAATAATTTCATAAGCATGCAAATTTTGAACTACATATTGAAAATTATTTCGTGCTTTTTCTTTTAAACAAAATTTGTAAAGATGGTTTTTGTAAGACTTCTCCCATCATAATTTAAAACAAAATTAATTTTCAAGTATTAGCATATAACATTGAAGGGTAAACGATACAGCTTGTAATACAATTCGGAAGTGTTTCACAATCTGTTATAATTGCAAGATTTTTGTTCTCTGTTATATATATATATATATATATATATATATATATGATTTTGAACTTTTAAGGGGGGGAGGGGGTAAAAATGATTTTCGGAGGCAAATTTAGCAAACTACGGACTTTCGAGTAAAACTCTACCAATAATAGCACAAAGATATAAAAAAAACTGCCAAGAGTCTTCTTGAGGATATTTCCAAAAACTCATTTTTGGTTTCTTGCGCTTTTTGATTTTGAGAGGAAGTTACGAGGCGGCAAATTCGAGCCCCCTCCTCTCTTTTAACGCTAAATTCGTCGAAGGAAATCTATAGGAGCTGAGATCACAAATTTTAGTGTGTGACTTATTTACGTGTATCCAACACCCATTGTAACAGGATTTTGCGAAATTTCCCTCCTTTCTCCTCTTGGGGGTAAGGGGGCAATAAACACGTTTCCAAGCATATATAAAATTTTTAATAAAAACACTCAGTCAAAGTCCGGGGTTCGAGTCCCGGTCCAGGCATTATTTTCACTCAGTCGGAAAAATAAAATTTCAATTAATATGATTTTCTTCCACAGTTGATTGTGTGTTTTTATTAAAAATTGTATTTCTTTCTCCCATTGTTTAATGGTGTTTTCCATTTCCTGCGGCTTATTTCTGTTGAGCTATCTAAATGATAGACCAGATTGTTTCTGCCAAAAAGGTTGTCTGAGTGAGTAATGCTGACCGGGATGTCGGCCTGGATAGCTCAATTGGTAGAGCCTTGACCTTGTTAGTCAAAGTTGCGGGGTTCGAGTCCCGGTCCAGGCATTATTTTCACTCAGTCGGAAAAATAAAATTTCAATATATAAAATTGCTTCAAATTACCTCAGTAAGATTAATTTTTTTATGTGGGTCGTTTATGCGTTCCCAACACGCACTACAAAGGGATTTTACGAAATTTTTCTTGCCCCCTTTAAGGGCGGAGGGGGGGGGGGGCAAAGTCACGCTTTGAAGAGTAACTCTGCTCCATATTATCTCAGGATAGCGATTTTTTGATATGTCGATTGATTATGCGTACCCCCACGCACTACAAAGAGATTTTGCGGATTTTCCCCTTTTTCCTCTTTAAGCGCGGGTCAGGGGGCAAAAACACGTTTTTAAGAGTAACTCTGCTCCTAATTATCTTAGAATGGAAATTTTTTAAGTGTGCGAGCTGCTTATGCATACTCAATACACACTACAAAGATATTTTGAGAATTTCCACCCTACTGCCCCTTGGGGGGGGGATGGGGGGTAGAAAACATGTATCCATGCGTAACTCTGCACTAAATTATCTTAGGAAGGAGATTATTTATGTGTGGGTCGGTTATATGTATCTAAATGATAGTATAAAGAGATTTTGAGAATTTCCCTCACCCTTCGCTCTTTTAGGAGCAAGGGGGGTAAAAAACACGTTTTAAAACATAACTCTGCTTCAAATAATCTCATGATCTGGAGTTTTTGATGTAGTATTGTTTAGGTATGTGTACGGAACATGCACTATAAAAGGATTTAGCGAAATTATCCCCTTCCCCTTTGGGGCAGCCGGGGCAAAAAACACGTTTTCGAGCTTAAATCTGCTCCAAAATACCTTAGAATAGCGAATTTTGGTATGTGGGTGTTGACAATATGCACTTTGAGGGAATTTTGCAAAACTTTCAGCTTTACCCGCAAGTGAGGGGGATTAAAAAGCAGGTAAGGCGCTCTTGTAGGTATTGGGGCTCTAGACTCTACGTGTGGTGAGCGGGAAAACCGCTACCGAAGGTAGCAGGAAGTTTTGCTTAGATCTTGACTGATTTCAATGATTTTTTTTTTTTTTTTTTTGAGATTTTTTTCATTATTATTAATGATATGGTATTTTGAGAATTCATTTCGATATAATGACCAGCGATGCGGGCAAAGCCTACTAGTCTAGTAAATAAAGGTTTAGAATGGACAATATTCCTGTGACATCACCGTAGGTAAAATCGCCGAACACGTGGCCGATATTTTGTAAACAAATTAGATTCAAGATGCCATTTTATTGTTACGCATAACATTTTCCTAAATATTTCTGCAGTGAAATTTAATAATAATGTTCAAACAAGAACAAAAGAGAAATGTAAACAACTGAATCGAATGATAAAGTTAAGACTATTCCATATCGTAAAGTTGCAGAACATTTTATGTATACACACACACACACACACATATATATAATGAATAAAAGATTAATAAGAACATTTTATACACACACACATATGTATATAGACATCAAAGCTTAAATAATTAGAATTTCAATCACTTTAATAAAGGAATTTATTAAATGGAACATCCATTTAAATTTGTTAACATCGCCACATGTTCACATGGCAACTTTTAATACTACATATGCTGATTAATATTAAAGTATATTACTAAAACTGGATTAAAAACAAAACAAAGGTATCAATATATCACTCTTACTTCAATTTCATATAATCTGTAACTCTTATAAATAATATTGCAAGATAAAAAATTGCAAGCCACAATGCTTTGTTATGGTAGAGTTGAGGATTGTTTCCCTACCCAACTGATATCCTTGTAGCCTCGAACCCTGGACCATATTCCTACTTTGGGTTCGAGGCTACAAGAATATCAGCTGGATAGGCAAACAATCCTCAACTCTACCATAGCAAAGCATTGTGGCTTGCAAATTTTTATCTTGCAGTATTATTTATAAGAGTTACAGATTATATGAAATTGAAGTAAGAGTGATATAGTGATAACTTTGTTTTGTTTTTAATCCAGTTTTAGTAATATACTTTAATATTAATCAACATATGTAATATTAAAAGTTGCCGTGTGAACTGTGGCGATGTTAACAAATTTAAATGGATGTTCCATTTAGTAAATTCCTTTATTAAAGTGAATGAAATTCTAATTATTTAAGCTTTGATGTCTATATATATGTGTGTGTGCATAAAATGTTCTTATTAATATTTTATTCCTTATATATATATATGTGTGTGTGTATATACATAAAATGTTCTGCAATTTTACGATATGGAATAGTCTTAACTTTATCATTCGATTCAGTTGTTTACATTTCTCTTTTGTTCTTGTTTGAACATTATTATTAAGTTTCACTGCAGAAATATTAAGAAAAATGTTATGCGTAACAATAAAATGGCATCTTGAATCTAATTTGTTTACAAAATATCGGCCACGTGTTCGGCGATTTTACCTACGGTGACGTCACAGGAATATTGTCCATTTAACCGAATGATTCCTAGTCTAAAGAACCTGATTTCGATTCGCAGATAAAAATCGATGATTCACAATCCATTTTAAGTTATTGATTCAGTTCGTGTCAGTCCCGAGTACAGTTTTCACAAAATGAATATTTTCCTTTTTCATATTTTTAAATACAAGTAGGGCACGTAAATAAATTCAAAAAGCATTTAGCCCTACACTAAATTGTTTGCGAATTATTTTATTTTATTATTTTTGATTACCATTAATAATACACTTGGTGGAAATGTCCTTTCATAAAGGAGTATGCGATAAATTAAGATTAAGCCAAGACAGTTCAGCGCGACTTGGGTGGTATCATACGAAATAAATCCATTACTTCTGGTTCAACGAAATAAAAGTTAATTAATTTTGCAATAAGCTCCTATAACAATAATAAAGGAGGCTGGTTGTGTTGCGTTAGCGAACTGAAAAGTAAATAAATAAATAAAAAATCTGGAGTGACACCACTTGACTTTACGAACATTAAGTAATTAACGGTTTCATAAATAAATTAAAGTGAAAGAAGTCATTAAATAAACATTAGAAGAAATTGTAACAAGGTATTTGAATAGTTCTCTACATATAATACGTCGTTTAATTTTGTGCTATCGCACTTCAAGTAATTTGAGACCGTAGATCGTAAGGATAAAGTATTTTTCGTAGTGTCTTTATAAAAATCAAAAAGTGTCAGATTCATCAAAATCCATACAGTTCGGGCGACGGTGACTTGTAATATGGGTATAAATTTTCAGCTCAATCGAATAAGGTGTTTAGATGCTACGTGCTCACTCACATACATACATACACACACATACATCACCGATAAAATAGCAAAAACGAACTCAGAAGACCTCAAAACATGTAGAAACACCAAAATCTTAAAGTCAGATTTTTGACACGATTACAATATTTCTTTTACAATACGTATGTTCGGAAAGTAAAAAACATAGTAATCGGAAGTAAAAGTACAGTATTCAGAAAGTAAATTTCAGCCGCTTCGCGTACAATCTACCATTCTAATGGATTTGGCTATTTATTATAGCTTATAATTCCAAAAGATATGTCTTGAAACACGTTCGTAGAAATTGAACGAGTTAATTTTCTTACTTAGCTAAAACACACCCATTGAAGCGGTGCTTTATCATAATATCGATAGTAGGAATAAACAAGAATTCCAATTCAGAATATTTTATTTTTGAGTTATTTGTAGTACACACATGCTTCCTAACCAACACTGACAATTCCATTTAAAAGCCTGTGAATAAAAATTATAAAATAAAAGTGGTTTTGTCAGTTTATTTATTTTTACTTTCTCCTGTATTCAATACGAGAAAGTACTGGATTCGTAAACATTTTCGACTTCCGGTTTTCGATGGATATACACGTTTTGAGAGGTCCAGAACACATTGGACCATTTTTAGAAAATGTCTGTCTGCGTGTGTGTGAGAGGAAAATTTTGTTCCAACAATATCTCAGAAACTAATGTTCACAGAATTCCATATAAATTTATATATAGATTTACCTTAACATATATTAGTGCTCATTAACTTTTGGTGACAATCACTCAAAAGGTGGCACTGCTGTACAATGATTTCCACAATTTAAGGAAAGGCTATATGGCTCAGGTTCTATTGAGTATAATCGAACAAAAATTGATATGTGAAAAAGCCATTATAAAACATTATGCTGATTGTATTTAGGTGCATATCGGCCGATAGGTGACGCTATACTGCAAACGTCCCGAGAGCGAGAAGGATGTCATCTGCACGGCAAAAATTCACTTTTGTTGGACATTTCATGTAATAGTACCTCTTTGAGATGAAAATCGTCTCCATTCATAGTGGAAAAAATTATAAGAAACAATTTGTACTGCATGAATTTGTATAGAAAAATATAGAAGAAAGTTTTATGATGACCATAACATATTAGTTTTAATGAATATTTAATACATTCTCAAAAATTTTTTCTATAGAGATGGCTTTTAAGCTTAGTAAGTTATATCTGACACACAATAAAGAGGCTTTAAATTATATTTGAATGCAATTTAAATAACTAAAAACATTCTAGTTATCGTTTTTTTTTTTTTTTTTTTTTTTTTTTTTCTTTTAATCCCCAGTCTTTACTTTCTCTTACCCATATATATGGTAGAGAAAATATTGTTTTTGTGTCAAATATTTGAAATTGAGTTTTTTTTTACACGTTTTGAGGTTTCCTGAATCCGAAACACGTGGCAATTGGTCTCTCTGTGTGTGTCTATTATTATCATATCTCAAGAACAAATAGCCGCTTGAAGTTTAAACTCTGTATTTTTAATTTGTATCATATAGAGATGGAACACTAAACATTTCGTTGAGATCAACCCAATGGTTCGTATACAGGGCCATCCAAGAGTTTTCAAATACATTACGTCTATGGGCTAAATGGATGGTAAGAATTTAATATCTATAGGTTGCCCTAAAGTAAACGAAATGAATATATAATATTTCTTATGCATATGTAGAATATAGTTAGAAAATAAATTACCGTTCGTTTACAGGGCTACACAAAAGAACTATAATATAGTGGGACAATACTTGGAAATCGATGGAAGTGCATTTCAGGTTGTAATGTGCGTTACTAATATAGAATTATATTTAAATGTACAATGTGGTGTGTATATATTTTTTAGAAAATATACAGGGCTTCCAACAGCCAAGCGAAAACATTTTTGTTGATGTTGTTGAATGTAATTAGTGGAAGTTCCTTACTATAATGTATCACTATGTCCAGGAAAATTGCTCAGGAATTAAAAATAAATCCTCATACCCATACGGTAAATAAAGTGTTTTTTAAACTAAATATTCTACGCTCGTTTTTTGTATATTTACACGTTTTGATATTCCCTGAATGTTGAAGTCAATTTTTCACCGGTTGATCTTTGTCTATTTCTCTTTACAGAGTAAATTAAAAACAAATAATTTCAGGTAATTTAAATGTCGTGTTTTGAAGTTAATATAAGGTTGTTAATTGAAAAATTCGGTTAAGATTGATAAGTTTCGAGAAATGATGCGGCTCTAAGTTATCTGGATAATTTGGAATACACTTTTAAATTTAATAATAGTTTTGAATTTTATACAAATACGGGTATAATATTCAAACTATGGGGAGTTGAGGGCGGTGGTAAACCGCAATTAAAACAGATATTAGCAGAAAGTTCATTTTCGGTATTTTAAATCTGTATGAGACAGGGTACTGCAAAAGAATGTACAAGGGCTTAGAGAAATAAAATACATAACGTAAATAGGCTCAATTTTTCTTTGTCGAAGTTTAATATCTTTAGACTTAACAATATAATTTAATAAGCTGAAGATATTCTGTGGATGAAATGTTTTTATTGAAAAAGAGCGTTTGATCATAGCCTCCTTAACTAGATGCCTGTCGCGTAGCTCGGAAACTAGGCAACAGTTGAAACGGTAGACAGCGCCACCTAGTACAGATTATGGGGCTAATTTATTCAACTGTCACCAATCATTTAAAGAAGTGATACATGATATATATAATCGACGTTCCTTCGATTCTATTCGCCTTTTTTTCTTTTCTTTTTCTTTTTTTTTTTTCTGAACTTCTACATTTTAATAATAATAAAATTATACTTAAAAAAAAACTGAAGAACACGCTTTTATTGGAATGTGAATTGAAAAGCCTTTTTATAGACTATTTACAAGGCTAACCAAAATTAAACTAAACGCTCTTTTCTATTGAATGTAATTGCTTTGCTACATTTTACTATGCCGACGAACGCTGCTCAGAAAGGAAAATTAATTTTTCACACCCATATTGTAAATAAAATATTTTTCGACTCTCTATTTTCAATTCTGGCTTTTTATATAATATCACATTTTGAGGTGCCCTGAATACGACAGTCCAATTTTTAGCGATTTATTTGTATGTATATCTGTTATTAACATAACTTAAAAGCATGTTATTAACATAACTTATCTGCAGAAATCTATCTGTATAGTATTGAAATTCAGTGCAAGAGAAAGTCGTATCAGTGACGCACCAGATTATTTACATGCTTTTAAATTTTATTATTATTATTATTATTGTTTATTGTTGCCACTCGACGTCATACAAATACGGCGAAATTCTGTGCTGCATATGATAGCGCTATATATATATATATATATATATATATATATATATATATATATATATATATATATATATATAGTAAAATAATATTATCAGTGCAAAATTTTGAAATTTAAAGATGATTTAATTTCAGTATTCAAACAATTATTCTGATCAAAAACGAAGACCACCCAAATCAAACCAAAAAGGAAATAAAGTAAAATCTAAATGAGTTATAGCAAATTGGAATGAGAAAAAAGCATTATTTGCATTCTAACGTTTTCAAGGGCCTGGTTGAATGCAAATATGCTAAAAATTGGATGTTTTTCTGTCACAAAGAAGGCAAAAGCTAAGAATTTCTTTGTTCACACGCCCGAAACACCCGTAGTAAAACCAGAAAAAACGAAGATCAAAATAAAACACCTCACTAAAAAGAATAATCCAATAACCATTTAAAATCGTAGATAAAAATAAACTCACCACTACAGATAATAATCCAAAATTACTTAAAAAATTATTATTGAATGAGACAACTCAAAGTATATATATATATAGATATTTTTATTTGCCCCTGTACTTGGAACCTGCCCCTGATTAGAAAGGTGTCTGAAAAAACTTTTATATAGTATTGTCATTGATTATGAAGTCGTGTGCAAATTTTCAGATCACTCACATACCCAGAAGTGGATGAAAATTGAATTGCAAGATTCCGTTACACACATTAATTTTAATAGTTACATTATATCAAGTTAATAAAAGCGTGTTAATAAAAAATACAGAAAAGTGCATAAATCTTCTCTCTTTACAATTTAAGTAGACTGATTTCCGGTGATCCTACAAGCATCTATTCCCTGCTAATCACTTAATGAAGATTTCGAGTTTTAAGGTGACACTTCATGTGATCAGTGTGTCATAATCTCCCACTTCAACTCCGGACGCATCTTTTAATGAGGAAACGTGGACTACTTCCTTTCTGTCATAGATGCACCATTTTCTTTTTCTCTCTTAACACTCATAATTGACACAAATGTGTATTCTAAACACAATGTATTCGTCCCTGGCTAGATTTTCTTCACTTGGTAATTCACTTAAAAGACCTTTTTATTATTTTTTATTTATGTTTACGATCTTTGTCTTTGCAAGATATCGTCTCAAAGTCAGAAGTTAGCAGTTAGTTCTCTTGCAAATAAACATTTATGTCTGCCCTACATATCAACATTTCTGTCAGTATTAAAGCTAAAAAACAAAAGATGGCAATGTAATATTAATTCGAACTATCGAAATATCGAATTCTAAATTATTTCTTTATATAAAAATTCTTTTTAAATTTCCGCGAAATATCTGTAATAAGTTTAAATTCTTGATATATATATATATATATATATATATATATAATGACTTTACTAAGGGCATTTTCAAATTAAAATTCATATGAACATACACACGTATATATATGTATGTAAATGAATTATTAATCGCAGTAAAAGCCAAGCAACATATATAAGACCTCTTCTCTGAAACATAGACCAATACGAATGAAATTCCAACAAATTTAAGTAGCCTGTGGAAACTGATTGTGGTCCATTGAAACATTTATTTTGATTTATTTATTTTTATTTAACTTTAATCTATCCATAAATTTATTGCTAGATTGCTAGTTGCAATTTTAATAATTTTGCCGGTGCGTAAAAACGACATGAAACTCAAATCAAAAGATACGAACAAGCAATGAGAAAATAAACAATTAAGACAATATTTTAAACAAAATATTTTTTTCAGTTAGAAAAAGCTCAGAACGCTTTATATATATATATATATATGTGTGTATGTGTGTGTGTGTGTGTTATTATTATTATTATTATTATTACATATGGTGTTTAACAATGTAGTTAAAACTTCTAGGTGTCGAATGCTCTTGCCAGTCAAAATAACACCCGTTTTAAAGAAAAATGTTGCTTCAAAATGAAATATTTATCGTAGGTCTCCATGATTCTTTCACTTTAGAAAATGATATTACTATGTTTTATAACGTTGTTTTTAGCATTTTTATATCATTTTAAAAAAAATTCTCTTTTTCATTGAAAAATGTATAACGTTTTCCTTTAATTACATAAAAATAACGCCATTTCCAAATGCATTTTTCGCAATTAACATACTATTTAACCATTAATGTAAATGTGACCTCCTTCATGTTATACAAGAAAGAAAAATCATCCTTATTGCATAACTTTTAAAGTGCTTTTCAATTCCACTTACCCTTTATATTGCTTAACTTTAAATTTTTCAAACTAGTTGGAAAGTATTTAAAGCGCTAAAAGAGCTAGAAATGCACTTAGTGTAATTTGTATACATATATCCCATAATGTATTTGAATAATTTTGTGTGACTATGTGAATGAATTAATCAATAATGGTAATCACGTTCTATAGGGAATACAGGACTTATTAGGTTATACATATAAATCCTTGTACACAAAACAATAGGGCTATGTTTACAATTTTCGATGAAAAATATGGCATTGTATAGTTTAATTAGCACAGTATAATCTCGATATATTTATTATATCTCAATATTTATTTACGCTTTCTCAGCATGATCAATAATTATTTGATATTAATGGTTCTTAAATAATACAGTTTAATGAATGTAGGTAAAATCTCTTACCTGTAATAACTATTTTAGCATCCGATCATTTAATCAAGTATCACTGAAAGACTTTGGTATGTAGTTTCGATTTAGCGAGGCTTTCTCATTTGTAATGCAAATGTTGGTTAGTAAAATAAAGAGTAACACGTTCCTTCAAGGATGATATTTGAATATTTTTTTAATGTTTAATAAGTTACCTGATAATTTAATATACAGTCGAACCCGTTACGTGAATCTTAAGGGGGATAAAAAATGTGTTCATGTTATCAGTAGTTCATGCTATCAGAAACTCAGAAACTAATCTTCCTTTTGACGGGAATTGTGAACATAGTTTATCTTAAAAACTAGTATGCTGTGGCCACCACATGACTTTCATACAAATTCACTCAGTAAAAATAATTTATTAAAATTATTATTTAAAAAAATTATCTTCCATGATAATGCAGGCGATTTCGATATTAGAGAAGTAGTATAACACTAAATATCCAAAAAAAGTCAATTTTATTCTCAATATTATTATTATTATTATTATTTGTTAAAAATGAAAGAAATCGATAAATTTATTTTAAATTATCGCAGATCGATGGTTCAACCATTCGTTTTAAAGGTATTGGCGAGCTCTTTTGAAAAATACCCATCATGGAAATTTACTCCCCTCGAGGGGGGACTTCCCACCCAGGGGGGGTAGCGAGGCTCCTACACATACAAAAAAAATTTCCCAGTTGACTATCTCTATTATAAATAATTCTTGTAAATTTCATAATGATTACTAAAAAATAATTCTCTTTATGCACATTTATAAAAAATTTTGTCCTATATCACCATGTTAAAAATTTAGAAAAAGCGGGATGGCAACGCAACCTATAAGACAATTTTTACCAAAGGTTGATACTGATAGGCACTAATTTATGTCAAGGTGCAACTACATACCAATTTGTATGAAATTCTGTGCAGTAGTTCCTGAGATACAGTTGTCACAAAATTTTGTCACACACACACACGCAGACAGACAGACAGACATTTTCTAAAAATGGTCAAATCGTGTACTACAGCTCTCAAAACGTGTAAATCCATCAAAAACCCGAGGTCGAAAACTTTTACGAATCCAATACTTTCTTCTATTGAATATAGAAGAAAGTAATAATTCACGTCAACAGTGTTCACGTTAACGAGGTTTGACTGTATAAGGTAACGTGTTAAATATTATGAATAAAATGAGAGCAGAAAATGAGTAGAGCATTATATAGCAGCTCCGTTACCATGAAATCTATGTGACGAATAATGCATATACATTTATGTTGCAAAGCGTCAGATACAGGTTAAGCTGCGCGAAAGTCAATTTTTAAGAGCATACACAGATGTTCGACTTTGTACCACTACGGGGAGAGTTCTTTAAGAAAAATGAATGTTCTGATTAAATGAGTTTATTTAAATTTGTATTTATTGGGCAGGAATGCGTACGAATTACAAATTTGAGAATACTCCTGTTTATACAATATATACTAATGTTCTTTTAGTTGTAGTTTATCCCTGTGTTTTGTAAACACTGTCTTCGGTAGAGCCTTTGTAAATATATCTGCAGTCATTTCCTTATCCGGAATATATTTCAATTAAACCATTTCTTGTTCACATAGTTATTTGATTAAATGAAATTTTACATCAATATGTTTTGTTTGACTCTGAAGTTTTATACATGCTTGATTGTCTTTGTAGATAGTCATCGGACAACTTTGTTCAATAACAAGATTTTTAAGTAATTTTAAGATCCATATTATTTCTTTTGCTGCATTTCCAGCTGATATATATTCAGCTTCAGCTGTGGAAAATGATAAATAATTCTGTTTTTTCGATATCCAGTAAATGGGATTTTTCCCAACAAAATATTCATTTCTGTAGTTGATTTTCTGTCAAGTGAGTCAATAGTCCAACCGGCATCAGCATAAGCTTTTAGAATTGGACCTTAATCATATTTTATTTTATTTTGTAATTCTTGATTGTTTTTTGGTATCGTATACACGTTTTACAGCATTGCAATCCTTTTTTCTAGGCTGTTTACTTCTTCGGCTAAGTATGTTCACTGCTGCAGAAATATCGGTCTACTCACAGTAGCTATATATACAATATAGTTCCTACTGCTTATCGATAAGAAATTTTTATTCTCTTTATCTTTCTGATATCTTGGATCAAGTGGAATGTTTACTGGCTTAGAATCATTCAAGTTAAATTTGTTTATTAACTCGTTTATTTTATTTCTTTGATGAATTGCTGATGGTCCATTTTGATTTCTTTCGACAGTAATTCCTAAATATTGTTTACTCGATCTAAATTTGTTATTTCAAATTCCTTTTCAAGTTCATTGATTATTCCATCAACATCCTCTTTATTTCCTGCTATCAATATATCATCTACAGGGGTAGAAATTAAGAAAATTAAGTCAGTGGTTCTCAGGACCATTTGTGAGGTCGAGACTACAGACCGTCACCAAAAGTTGGGACGGTTAAGGCACTTCGTCGCCAGGGACTCGGCGAAAGTCTTGGTCGAGTTAGTTTTATGTCGGCATGAGGCTGCTGTGAAATAATTAGGATCTGAATGTTTGATGAATGGTAAGTGATTGTAAGTTTTAACTGAAATAAAGGGAAAGGATGTTTTTTAGGATGTAGTATAAAAGGAAGGATAGTGAATTGCTAGAAATAAAAAAAAGGTAATGGAATGGAATGGTGATGAATTAGTAGCTGCTTAGTGTGAATTGGAGTTGGTGGTGATAGCGAGTTACACCGGATTAGGGTGTGTGCGACGTGATGGTAGAGAGGTGTAGTATTGTGGAGTAAGTTAAGAAAAAAGTTTTGTCGTGTATCGGGAATCCGCTCGACACTCTGAAGTGAGAATATTTAGTAGTCGTAAAGAGCAGTCGTCAAAAGATCAGCATTGGTGAGATCAGTTATATTTTAATTTATGTCTTGTTAAAATTATTTCTTGAAGACACTTATTTAATTAGAGTTAGCTCAACGCCCTCATTGCTATAGATTGCTAAATAAACTTTGTTATTTATTTGTTAACTTTGTCTCGAGCTCTTCTTAATTCTATCACATTACTAAGTATTTAAGTTTACCTAAGTTCATATTTAAGATCTACATTTGAGAATCATGGCCCACTCTGATTCTCTACACAGTAATTTAAAGATTTCAGTGGTCGGTACATACTTTCACTGGTCCGTTCACCCATTGTATTAGGTATCAGGAAAAAAACGTCCCAAGGTAAAACGTTCCCCACAAAACACCTCCAGGAAACAAACGTCTCCTGGAGAAAAAGGTCCGCCCGGAAAAAATGTCCCCGGAAATATATTACGAAAATTTCAAACTTCTAACGAAGTTTATTTATTATTCAAAATTATAAATAAATTATTAAAAAAATTAAAAAAATAAATATGGTATGCTTTGGCTATCACAAAACTTTTTCTGTTTCCTTTTATATAATTGCAGTTAACATGTCACAATATTAGGGCTGACTTTTCTATATTTCTTTGGGGGCACAATCAGTTTTTACTTTCTTCTGAGAGCCAGTTTTTTGTTTTACCTCCTTCTGCCCCCCCCCCCCCCTTAAACCTCTCATAAATAAAACTAAATGTAAAGTTATCTTCGCTTCTCTTAATATACGTATATTGGCTTAACTATAGAACGCTTTATTAATTTATTTATATTAAATAATGTCAATAATAATGAACAGGTAAGATTCCACTTACCTGAATAAGACATTCAGCACTGGTGAATTGCATCCAGTCATTCCTGTGTTGACCGTCTTAATTCAATCTGTAAAATAAACTTGTAAAATGCACATCATTATTACACTCGTGTATATATTAAATAATTAAAGGGATATATATTTTTTTTCTTTTATGCATATATTTGTTGTTCTTGAGTAATATTACATACTTAACTTTATAACATTGTATATTGGTAAGAGCGTTTTAAACGCCCTGCTAGAATATATGTTTTTTACATGTTGTCCGGAGAGAAGCAGTACAGCATCTACATTCAACAGAAATCGCGCGAGAGAGTCTTATTAGGATTGCTGAATAAACAGTTCTGCTTAGTCATTAAACTGGGAGCGTCGCATATTTCTCCTTACATCTGAATTGATTGTCCTTTTAAAAATAAGTCAGAGTTTCTAAAACACTTCTTGAATAAAATGGAAAATAGCGGGCATATAAAAGTTATTATAACTTTCTGTTTTCTTACACCCCAACTTGACCGGTATTTTCAGTGTTCAACCACATTCAACCAGTTCATTCCAACCAGTTCATTTCTGAGTTTTTTGAACGCTGGTCCTGGTAGGGGCTTCGTTAAGATGTCTGCAGTCATTCTGTTGCTTGGAACGTACTCTAATCTGATTGTCCCTAACCCACACCTGCTCTCTTGCTACACAGTCAAGTTTTTCTTGATTCAAATTTAGTGTGTTTTTTTTCAATAAAAATTTATATTAAAGATAAAGAGTGACATCTTCTGCTCCGGGTATTCAGCTTTGTTCTTTAGGTCAATGTGAAGTAAATAATTGTTACTATTTAAAGAAAAATGGCTTGACTGGAAAATTTTCAAAACAATAATTTTCTGGAATTATCTGTCAACGAGTAATAAGTTAAATATTTCAAAAATTATAATCAGGGAATAACTCAAAATACATTTATATAATAATGACATTATTATTATTATTATTATCATTATATTATTCCACACGCATGATTCTTCAAAATATGTTGATTTTCACACTATGATAAAATGCGCTTTTTATATTTTCTTGAATTTTTAGAAAATGGGTACTATTTTGATATGTTCAGGTGTGTCAATAACCATAAATTGTTTTTAGATTTTTAAGTGTATTATTTAAATGATTTTAAAATTTCTAATTTTCAAATATTTCTATTATATTCAGCATGGAGATTAAAAAAAAATCGATTTAAATATATGTATATAATATATATTTATGCATATTATGTATGTGTTTATATATGAACTATTCGGAACATTTTGACGTTTCTTTCATACGTCTACATACTTTACTCCAAATATTATAAAAACTGTAACTGGTGTTAATATTGAATTTCATTGCATTTCCAAACTTGAATTCTAATTTTCTCAAAAATGCTTTCTTGCCAATAATCACAAATATAAAAAAATAAAATAAAAAATAAAATAAATAAATAAATAAAATGAATAAATAAATAAAAATAAGTCTTCATTAAATTTTGCTTCAAAACTTTTACTCACAAATGAAGAAGTTTTTTTCTTCAAAAACTTATGAACAATATTAATGGTCTAAGGGTAAAAAAGAAAAGAAAAAAGAACTTTTGAGAAAATTGGCATTAAAGTTTAGAAATGCAGTGAAATTCAGTCTTAACATCAGTTATAATTTTGTTCATAATTTTTTAATCAAAATTCTTAGAAGCCTAAATGAAGCGTCAAAATATTCAGAATAGTTCACATATCAATATATATGTGTGTGTGTGTGTGTGTGTGTGTGTGTGTGTGTGTATAACTATCAAGTATAACTATCTCAATGAAATTTTTATTTGTCCCAGTAGCTGATTTCAAGAAATACTAGCAATCAAACTGCCTTTGCCGCTTGGTTAAATTATTTCAGTTTATTGCAAAAAGGTATAAAATATCCTAATGAAGCATTTATTAATAAGATCATTATACTATTGTATCATACTTGGATTGATGGATTGTTTTGATTACTTTAGCTAACTGTGACTGCAATTCAGCAGTAACGCAAAATTCATAAAACTTTATTGTATCATAATATTTACTTCTGTATTTAAAAGAAAAATAGAAGAAATCCCAAAAAGAGAATTACTAGCAAATTATCATCAATAAAATTCTCTCGAATCTCTCTTTTTGAATGTGAGAGGCAATCGACCTGAACAAAGTCGCAATAAAAATATAAAATACGATCGCGCTTTCGCTATGGGTTGCAATTACAAAAACGAAAACAGTTTATCATAATGCTGGTATATAAGCGTTGATGCTCGAATTCGAAACAATAATAGAAAAATAAATTTCAAGCAAAACGTACCTTTGTTTCGTTTCATGTTAACAAAATAATATACAAAAAACATTAAAAGATAATCCCATTCAAATGTCAGAGAGCCCGGATAACTGAATTAGCACGTGATTTGGAAATGGTTGTCTAGAAAAAGCAATTTTCGCTCAATAGTATTTTCATAGGAAATAGGGTTTATTTAGCCTAGAAAATGGAAACCGTGCCATTAGAATGAAAGGAAAGTGTTTTGTTTCCTTTGAAGCTTAAGTCTGTTTAAGTTAATGTTAGCCAATTCATCTAACTGTCACACCTTAATATCATCGCGTATGTTTCATTTAACTATCACATTTCTGGCTGTCACACTTTAGCGTTGCAAAACTAAATGTACACATGCACATATTCGAATATAGTAATTGAGAATTATTTTAACAATGTAGTATAAACGAATATCTTTCAAAATGTTATACGTTTTTCTTAGTTTACAAACAATATATATACAGGGTGTTCCATAAGTCTGTAGACATTGTATAAATTCATAACTATTGAATGAATTGATACGATTGAATGCGGTTTTCGAAAAAATCATTCTCGTGTAAGGGGATTTTTTTTTTTTTTTGGAAAAAAAAAATAATAATTAAACTTTTTGTCGATAGAGGGCGTTGTGCGTGGCCAGATCACACGTTTTCATGAAAAACTGTACTTATTCGCATGCATATGTTTACAGGCATATAAATCCTATTCGATGTGTCCTTTGTCACCACACATTAAAGTTTGCAAACGAGTTATAGCACTGCTAACTGCAGCATCAGTCGGCGGTTCTTACCTGAGGGAAAACATCTTCATCCATAACGCTTTATCCACCCAGTCAGCATTGCAATTAGAACTTCGTGTATGCACAAGTAGGAGGCAAAATAAGAAATAAGCTGTTCTAGTCGAAGAATTTTGCTATTTATAGGACTTTCATTTGCACATTTTTCTTTCCCATCCGTGCTAAAAATTTAACTATTTGTGCAACTATCGTCGACAAAAAATTTAACGATATTTTTTTCTTTACAAAAAAAAAAAAAAAAAAAAAAAATCGCAAACCGCGTTCAATTTTATCAATTCGTTCAACAGTTGCGAATTTTTAAAATGTCAACAGACTTATCAGACATATATTATACTTCATCTATGAATTTTATATGAAAAAACAAATATAAAAAAAATCAAGTAACAGAAATATTTTCCGATGCAAAATATTGTATCGAAATGTATTAAATGAATAATCTTATAATAATCATTTAATCAAAATTAACTCGTGGTTACATTTTACAATGTTATTCTTGCAATTGTTGAATGTTTAACGAATAACCCATACTTAAAAATAAGCTTGAGTATATTTAATAAAGAAGCATCACAAAACTGGCGTTGTAAAAATTATTACTTACAAACTTTGAATAAACACCATTGTTTATTCAAAGTTTGTAAGTAATAAAGCTTGAGTATAACTTCTTGTATCGGCATTGTCTAACACAGTGAGTTCATCTATTGAGGACTTTCACTGATCTTTAAAAAGAACATGACACTTTGAGAACAATAACACTTTGAAGACATGGTTTCGATAATGGTATACTATACGGCAGGACGTCTACTATGCCCTGCTCGAAAACAGGCTTAGTAAATGGACCTTATGCAGGAGTGGCAACGACTACGGGTGTTTATTGATTTAAGGGATTGATATCAGCTAATACAGCAGTAAACAAAACTTCGAGCTCACCGATTGGCATAGCGACTTTTATTGACCCGCAATGACGCGTGGTGCATAAATATATATAAGTAGAGCCCCTAAATAAAATAATAGGCCGGAGCATCACCGCCATTTTTTTGCCTCCGAAGAGGACGGCATTCCCGCTTGGCGTCCTTATCGCTTCCCTAATGATTTTAAGAAATCTTGATCTGAAGCTAATCCGGTCAAGATAAGAGCAATAATCAACAATAATATTCCTAAAAACACATTTTTTTCACAGTACATTCTCAGGATGTCATTTTATTCTGAGGATATCCTATGGATGTACTGGGGTAAGATGTGTTGTTAGGGCGGTTTCTGTTTTTTTTTTTTTTTTTTTTTTTTTTTTACAAAATGTCGGCAAAACTCAAATACACAGTAATAGAAGGTCTGCGAACACTTTATATTCACTTCTTGAATGATTAATAGCAGTTTATCGCTAAACAAACTTCCATATCATAGTTTACTTACGTAAAATTATGAAATATAATAAAACAAATTACTCTAAAGTAACGTAAAACGATTAAAAAGAAAAAAATGTTTGTCGTTTGTTTATAAGAGAAACGCGCTGGGTACATGTGGCAACCCTAAGGCAACAAAATGCCTGATGCGCCAGCTCGTATATATAGGAGCCTTATATATAAGGAAAGCGCAGGTGACGTCACACACAAACAAACTTGTTTATACTCAGGGCACTGCTCAGCTGCTCAGGGCAAAACCTTGGTATTTCCACCAATACAGGTTGTTCTTTTACCACTCGTGAGCGGCAAAGATTGACGAAGCGTTTGTTTGTAAACATGCTCTTTCCTTATAGGCACACTACAGCTGCAATTGTACAGACTGAAAATTGCCGTCGACATACCTGCGAGTGCTGGAAGTATCTAATAGCACGATTAAAGAATCTGCCTATTTCCGAAGATTGTTTCACATACTGTAACACCAAGTATAATGGATGTATATGCCTCTCAGTAATGAATGTTGGATTCGACCGGCGACCCTTGCTTTTGGCTTATATACACGTTGACCATCAGCATTAGGTGAAAAATAAGATTCTTCGCTAAAGACGACATTCCTTCTTTCGAAAACAGTCCAGTTTGATAGTGAGCGGAAATTTTCTAGACGACACTGAACATTAGAAGGGGCATGTAAGAAACATTCTTTGTAATGGTCGTCGAACTTTGATCTCAAATTCAGCCAATCGTCTCCTAATAGTACCCCTTGATTTACTGGATCTCTATGAACTGCACAAAAGTATACTTCTTATCATTTAGAATGGACAATTAGTCATTTTCTGTATCCCTAAATAAGAAATATAGATTTCCGAGTTATGTGGAAAAGGGCAATAAATAAATTTAAGATAAATAAATATAGGATAAATAGATAATTATAAGGTAAATAAATAAATTTAATAGACGAAATAATTGAAAATTTCTAGTCTATACTTTTCTAGAGGGTGAAACAATATATTATATTATGAATTCTTTGTATGGTGAGACGTTCTCTCTTGCTCTCTAGAATAGATTCATAAACTATAATTATAGCTAATAAAATTCACCTCTTATGTTCTCATTTATTTGCAGAGATTTTTAAATATGTTTGACCACAATATTATAGAAATTTTAAAAGCGGTGGCTAGAATTCGCTAGCAAAGCGTACTGGAATTTATAAGGATGACAAGGAACAATTTTTAGTAGAGCCACAAATTATTTTTTCGCTGTCAGTTGCAGAATTCTTTTTCATTATGGTTAATAGCATTGAATTGTGAATTGGGTCGTTGTTGACTCGGACATAACTACTCTCCTAGTTGCGCATTAGTGACCTGTGGACGTCTTGAGAGACAGTGATTGATACACTGTCTGTATGTTGTCTGAACTACTAGGTTCAACAACAAACAATTACTACATCGCTTCGTCTAACGTGCCAGTCAATATGTATATTCGAAGAACTGGTCTCTCCGACGCCTATGATGTTACTCTTCTCGACGTTGTACAATTGTTAGTAACGTCATCGAGTACTTGTGTAAGGCCTATTTTTTGTTGCGCATTAAACGCATGTACATCATTGAGTACACTGAACTTTTTAAATCATATCTATGTCGAATTTGATGCAGGCGTTGCATATCTCCACAATGTTCAGCATATATTTTCTGCAACAGAATATGTGTGTAATACAAATATTTGTGTTAAAAAAAAAAAAAAAAAAAAAAAATCCTTTATATTTAACAAATAAATGATACTCAAATCCATTGTGGCTTCAGCTTATAATTAAACCTAACGAAAACTTGCCAAAAAAAAAAACAGTCTTTCTTTTTTTTTTTTTTCTCCCCTCCTTTCAATTAATCATTTGTTACTTAATTTCAAAAAAAAAAAAAAAAAAAGAAGAAAAAGACCATTAAAATCAAGCTATAGGTAGAGTAAAAAAAAAAAAAAAAAAATGAAAATAAAGTTAGAAAATGAAAATAAAATTAGAAACTAGATAAAATTTAAATAGGGTTTTAGAGGTGACGTTTAGTTTCATCCACTATCACTCAAAAATGTACTAAAGTCCTTTTAATACATAAAACAATATAAATACTAACAAAACTTATTTTATTATTTTTTAATATTTTATATATATATTTTTTTTTTTTTTTTTTTTTTTTTTTTGTAAAAATTTTCCATTTAACTACTTCTACGATCTGTTTCAAAACAAACTATAATATCTTTGTAGTGGGAAAACAAATAATTATCACTCATCAAATAATTAATACGTACTTTATTCGTATCTAACGAACATACATACAAAGAAGTGAACTTTGCAAATATTAGAACAAACTCAATTCCAATAGAAACATTCATTCATTCATTCTTTTTATCGTCTACGATAATTTCTCAGTCGACTAGAGATCAGATGATAATTGGATTCGATACATTTTCATTACAAAAGAGATATTTCCGCATTCTTGCTTCAATTCGTTTCATTGTACATCGTAGAATTTTAAAACTTTAGGCGAGAAAGGACGAGAATCAATATTCGGTATTAACAGTTTGAATGGCTTTTTAAACATAATTTCTGGGCTATGTCATTTCTCTCAACCCTCGTGCATCATTCTTGTGTATAAGAAAAATGTATTAAATGATGATGACAATAAACTTGATATTCAGCGTTTTAATGTGCATAAAACTTTCTGATATAACATTACTTTTTGTCTTCAGATTTTGAATAATAATAATTTTGCCAAATACCTGTTTAATGGAAATAATACATTACCAAAAAGTATTTGGACAGTTTCGAATTTAGACATTCTTCAGAAAACACTTTGAAATTTTGGGAATATGAAGAACATGTTATGCCTCATATATTTCAACAAAAGTTTTGTCTTGAAAAGGAAAAGGGGACCAGTAAACAATAGACAATTTGCAGTTTTCTGATTTCTGATTTCATTCTTATATAATAGAAAATGAAAAGGTAAGAAAATAAATGCATATATTTTCTTTATTTGAAGCCTAATGACTGAATTATGACAATTTTAACATCGCACTATTTACTCTATCGAGAAAACGCAGTATAATATATCGTGACGTCACTCTTTATGACAACAAACGGAAGTAATCGTTGTTTACATTCGATTTCGTGCTTTGCTTTGCTCCTTCAATCAGTGAAATAGGTTTTGTAGGTTATAATAATGATGGATATTAAAAAATCGCAGTGGAAATATTGTATTGTACCATTTTGCACTAATACAACGGCTAATGCTTCTCAAAAGTTATTCTTTAGCGTTCCACAGGATCCTATTAAACGAAAACTTTGGACAATCGCATGAAAAGAAAACAATTGAAAATAATGATAATAGAAAATGGTGATAATGATATTAAATGATTATAAGACGAAAAAGAAATGCTCAGAAATGACATAAACGATTGATAATTACGAAAGTCAAAACGAATTGCTGCTTACTAACCAGGCTAAAAAAATGTAAACACTGAAGCATCATAAAGTGTGACGTCAGGCAGCGTTTTTGAAGTCACGTGATTTTTGGTTCATTTTAAAGTTATTTTTTAAATTAATGAGAACTTTTTTTTGCGTTTTTAATAAATTTTTGAAATTTATGGGCCTAAAACTACCAGAAAAACAGGATTTTGCTCAAATCCCCCATGTGTGCAAATTCCTCATTAAACCGAAAATCAAAATATTTTGGACCACTCTGTAAAAAGTAATGCTTGAAATGCGTTTTGGCTGTAATAGATCCTTAAGAGGATTCTAGTAATTCTCTGTATATATTTTTATGAGGCTGCTACATATGTTCATGGAGATAGAACGATTTCTTTAAAACACATTGCCAAAAAAAAAAAAAAAAAAAAAATTACAACTTTTAAAATTATAACACGTAGAATATTAGACCCAGAGAAAAGCTATTATTAGGAAAATTGTCGCACTACATTAGACGCAAACTACTGCAATCAGAATGCAAAGATTTTAAATATCTTACGAAATAGGAACAGTTTTACTAAATAACTTTTAACTATTCATGCGTAAGATTCAGTGAAATTTTATTTTCATAGCATAATAGCTAACAGTATCGAGCTACTTACAGAAAAATCCCAAACAAGTATCGTGTAAATTCAAAATATTATGAGCGTTAGAATAAACGCAATATCAGTTCCTTTTCAAAAAAAAAAAGAATATGATAGTGAGTTTTATAAATATTTATTTACAATTAGCGAACCCTGTATCACATTGGGCATTGACTAGATCAAAATAAAAAGGTGGGTAAAACCTCTTATAGTTTAGCTTTTATTTTGAGAGGAATGGGAATTCTGTTCATTCTAACTCTCATATATTTTTCAATTTACGCGACATTTGTTTGGGGTTTTCATATAAGTAGCTCAATAGCTTTGGCTATCAAATTATGCAAATAAAATTTTGTGAAATCTTGCGCATGCGTAGTTAAAAATTATTTAGTAAAATTGCTGCTATTTCGTAAGATATGGAACATCTTTGCATCATGATTGCAGTATGCTGTGTCTAATGTAGTATGGCTTTTCACTGGGTCTAATAACCTATGTGTTATAATTTAAAAAGTGGATTTTTTTTTTTTTTTTTTACATTAAAAAAAAATCGTTATATCTCCATGAATATATGTGGCAGCCTCATAAAAATTTATACAGATAATCACAAGAATCCTCAAAATCATATGCTATAGCCAAAATGCATTCATAGCATTACTTATAGAGGGTGATACAAAACATTTTGATTTTTGTTTCATTTTTTACTGGTCCCTTTCCCTCATCAAGACACAACTGTTGCTGAAATATGAGGTGTAACATATTCTTTACACTACCAAAGTTTCAAGATGATTCCTAAAGAACTTTCCAAGATATTTGACAAAACGCCTAAATTCGAAAGTGTCCAAATACTTATTGATAGTTAGTGCACACCTTATTTTTACCCTGATTGCAAAACACAATGCTTATTTACATCACATATTATTACTGGTATTATTAATTATTGTTGAAAGTTTTATTTCGAAAAACCTTATGTAATATAACATATATTCAATGCTTCTTCTAAATATTTTATAAAAAGTTCTCATAAGATATTTAAGATGTTGTATTTGCAGTATATTGTTCCAAAGGTGATTTTTCAATTTATCTGAAAGTAGGAATAATTTTTTGTTTTAAACACTGTACATTATAAATAAAAACATGCTGATTTTTTTTCTTTTTTGAGCGTTAAAATAAATGCTTTTACCTCCGTTATTTAACATGCAAACGTCTCACAAATTGTACTGGATTTATGTTAACATATCCTAAAATTGTGAGGTTTGCGTTTGATGCAAACTCCATCTTAATTAATTATTTACATAGCTAAATGGATAAGTAAAGAGAGCACGAGACTTGAATTAAACTTAAATAAGACTTTTATTTGAACAGATTAATGGGAGGGCGGTCTGGCAATCAAGCTAGCTCAGTCAGCGTATTTAATTACTTTATCAAAATATATGTATCAGAAAGTACACTGTTAAAAAAATGCAGAAATTCTCTGTAATTTCAGAAAAAAAGGCGTAAATTACGGAAAAATTACGTAGACAAAACGCATTTTACGACTTTTTTTTCTGAAATTACAGAGAATTTCTGTATTTTTTCGGCATTTTTTTAACAGTGTAAATTAGATAATTTTGAATATCTCACTCCGGCAACAGTTGAAGGTGTAGAGACGGATGCACTCTTTAACTCCGCTATTGCGACTTCACTGTGGGTCAGAGGATTCCCGTCTGATCCAAGTTGACATTTACGAATGCAAGTAGATACGCGCACCAACACTCATCACTACTTAATCTTCACACAGCTAAATCTCCACTACTTCACACCTCAATACTCTCCAAAATAAGAATCTTCACAATCTACACCACAATCTCCTTCAATCCACCCTAATCTACTAAAACCATCTCCATCTTATACTACTTCCTACCAACTTCCTTTCTCTTCATTTTAATCAATACTTTTAACATCACTTCCAATTCATCTACCTCCCACAGCTTAATTCTTTCGTTGCAGCACCATGCTGACACAAACTAACCCGACCTAAACTTTCGCCGAGACACTGGCGACGAAGTGATTTAACAGTCCCAACTTTATACTTTGCTGGATCCAGCTTAATTTCACACAAACTGTGGTGACGTTCTGTCGTCTCAACCTCACAAAGTTACAGATCATTTTGTTCATTTAACAGTACAGCATGATCACAAACATTATTGATTTTGCTCAGTTTGTTAGCGGTCCCCAAAATGTTCTCTTAATCCAATCTTCACTTAAAAAACACGAGGAAGATCCAGTTCTTTAAATACACAATGTTTGAAAACATTTCATCGGCAGATAAGTTTTTAAACTGCGAAAAACCGGTCGTTTGCAAATCACTTTTGAACAGGAATGTAGTAATAAAATATAAAGGATTAAACTTTTAATTTTTAAAATTTAATGAAGATTTATAAAAGTCAAAATTATGTATAATGTTTTTTTAAATCTAATTAATAATAATAATGTTATAAATATATCGTACTTCTAGTTTTATTGTTACCGATCGCAGACTAAAAAAAAGCCGTGTTAGGTGTCGCTAAAGCCTTGGTTTTTAAGAACACAAAACGAGAACGTCAACGTATTCGGCGTCTTTGCGCATGCGTCACGACGCTCTTTTCTGCGGTTTCAACGCCAGCGCTGATATCAAGGAGACTCTGATTGGAGCGTCGCGGCGTCGAAAACGTTGACGTTTGCTTCCGAGTTCTTAAAAACCAAGGCTTAATGCATGGTGCCAAAAGTAAATCGCTTAATACCCAACTGATAAATACCCAAATTGAACAAACAGTGGGAAACCAGACCCGAGGTAGCAAAGGCGAGGAAGCGACTGTCGAAAGCAGCGGGTACACGAAACGAGGTTCAGAGAGGTTTAAATATATATATATTAATCGCTTAAAAAAAAAAAAAAAAAAAAAAAAAGAAAGAAAGAAAGAAATCATGTGAGTGATCAGCGAAGTTTTGCTGGGTTTAAAATGACTCTTGCAAGGATTGTAAAAATGCAATTTTAAAAAATAAATTTTTCTGTAAAATTATATCATCAGTCAAATGTCGTCATTTCTTTTTCTTTTATTAGATCACTGAACTCAGTCTGCGTGCTTAAATATTTAAATATTATTTATGTGTTTTTTTTTTTTTTTTTATCCTCGCGTATTTAATTGATCACTGTCGTATCGTTTCAACAAAATATAATCGTAACTGCTCCACGTTAGAGAAATATTATATAGATAGTAAAATAATAATGGTAATAATAAAGTCTCCACAGATAAAAGGGCTTGAAATATCAAAACATGAGACTTTATACAGTATTGCTAAGTTTATATTATCTTACAAATAATAATAATAATAATAATAATAATAATAATAAAACTTTAAGCAATAAAATAATTGATTCGTAAAATTCAAATACAAAGAAACTATCTTCAGATTTATAATATTACTTGAAAAGTTGACACTAATTTACATAAAATTTTATTAGCTTATAGTAAAGTCGCATAAACTAAACGTTTTCCTTATTTTGTTTTTATAACCATTAATGACTAACAATGTGCGAAATCGTAACTTAATTTCATTCGATGGAAATGAAATTCACCCACATACTGTTTTCTCACGGATTTAAACAAAACATTGTATTGCGTCTGAAAATCGTTACAAACGCAATACAATCCTTTATTATTAGAGTTTCTGCGATAGAGGATATTAAACAGGAAACTAACTATTATGGGTCATTTTCATTCTCATCTGAAATGCGAAAATGAAAAATTTACATTTCCGAAAGCCATGTCCCTTAATAAGAATTTATCAGAAGAGAACTAGTTGCATGTTGGTACACAAGTGCATTTGGCGATTTTTCTTTGGTGATTATGGCGAAATGCCATTTTCGCAAATGGTTGCCATGGGTTCCAAGCGTAAACAAAAGCAAAACTCGTTTTTCAAAATGGTGTCTTTATTAATGTACAAAAGTCAATTAAGCTTATTTTTAATAAAAATAAAACAAATACATATTTAAAATTGACTTACCTCACTATTCATGATAAAAGATCTTCATAAATTTCGATACTTCAAAGGTTATGAATAAGCATCTTATATATATTATAAATGTGAATGTCCGTTTATTTGACTGAGTTTCACGCTAAAACTGCTCGATGGATTTCGATAAAATTTGTTATGGAGATAGCTTATACCCTAACTTAAAAAGTTGGCTACCTTTTATTCCGAAAAAAAAAATTTTTTTTGCGATTTTTATGCATAAAATAGCAATTTTGTAAGCTAATAATAGCAAAAAATTAGCCATTTAAATTTATCCATAATTTAATTGTTGCCAAAAAAAAAAAAAAAAAAAAAAACGAATTTATTTATTTTTTTTAACAGGAAAATAAATACATTTATCTAAACGTGAACGATAAAAAATTATAAAAAAAAATTATGCATCTCACAAAAACTGACGTCATTTTTAATTAAAAATTTCTTTTACACATTGATAAAGTGCTAATACGCAAGCGAAGTGATGCCGTCACTGGCCGTTCATGGATGCAAGAAAAATATTTCCTATGTTAAACGTCCATTGGATTTTTTTGTAAAATATTATTAAAAATCGAAGAAAATTATTTCCCGATTTTAATCCCCATATTTAGGTATAGGTATGTATTAATTATTATGTCCATGCGTTAGATTAAGTTATTTTTGTTGTAAAATTGACAAAATTTAAATTTTTAATTTCAAAACTCTAGGGAAAAAAAAAAAAAAAAAAATGGCAAATTTCCATATTCGATTGAAAACACAAACATTTCATTTCAAAAGATGATATTTACACAATAAATATCCAACTAATATACTAATTAAAAGGAAAATGATAAATATTCTATCATAATTTGAAGTAAAATTTGTTTTCAAATGTCTAAATAAAGTATCTGATATAAGATACTAATATGTTGCAGCGGAATAGATTTGATATCGGTCATCCTTAGCAGAAAAAAAAATATCGACGAATTATTTGGCGAACATAATTTAATTCCTTTCAAAAATCATGGTTACTTTAACAACTTATATTAAGAGAGTAATGAATAATATGAAACAATATTTCGTACAATGCATATTACGAAAATATACATCTGGCATACATATTTTCGTATTGCGTTTTTGATCACCAAATACAATAAGCGCCAAGAACGACAGAGTTTTGAAATTTAAAATTAAAATTTTGTCAATTTGATAGCAAAATAACTCAATCTAACACATGCACATGATAACTATAATCTATACTAATATTATAAATGCGAAAGTTTGGATGGATGTTTGTTACTCAATCACACCACAACGGCTAAACGGATCTGGATGAAATTTTGTATAGAGATAGGTAATAGTCTGGAATAAGACATAGGCTACTATTTATACCGGAAAAAATGTAAATTTTTAATTAATCTTCTGTATAATATAAATATTTCTTCTATAATAAAACTTTAAAATAATTTATTTTAATTTTTAATTGTTGCCAAAGAATATTTCACGCGAATAATAATAATAAAAATAATACATATTAAATTTGCTTAGGCACATGCCAACATAACGTCATTATCAAAATTAAATAATAAGAAAATGAAAGCTAATTCAGATCTGTATTAAAGAGCTTTATTAGTTGATAATCCTGGGTATATTTTTAATTTTAATACTGAAGTAGATAGGACATTTTTCGCCAAGGACTCCATTTTTGTGACAACAACCTTAAGCCAAGTAGTCCATAAAAAATATAAACAAATCTGTACATATAAAAGAGTAAACTCAATGATTCACTGACTCAACACTGCCATGACGATTCTGTGGGAAAGAGGGTCACAAATTTTAGTGACCAGGTTGGATTTCGGAGCCTGACCCCCAACTAAGACGGCATTTTGCAAAATACCCCCCCCCCCTCTCTCTCCTTGGGGGGCAGAAGGCTTAACTCGGCTCCAAATTACTTAACGGTGAAGAAATTGCAGATGGAAAGACCAGACTTCAGTACAAAAAAATTATTTTCTGCGATTTTGGAATTTTGGATTTTTAAGGGGGGAGAGAAGGGAAAAGATTTTGGAAGAAGGGCACTCAACACACGAGGAAATCGAACTGAACACACACTACAAAGGGATTTTATGAAATTCCACCCTACCGCCCTTTAGAGAATGGGGGGCAAAAACATGTATTCATGCGTAACGCTGCACTAAATTATCTAAGGTTGGACATTTTTTATGTAAGGGACGATTATATGTATCTAACTCAGAGATTTTGCGAAATTCCCTCCTTTAAGAACGGGGGGGAGAGATTAAAAAAAAAAAAAAAAAAAGTTTTAAAGCATCACTCAGCTTTAAATAATTTCATAATCTCAATTTTTTGATGTGTCGGTTATGTATGTGTATGCAACATGCAATATAAAGTAATTTTGGAAATTTACCCCCCCCCCCCCATTCTTCCTCTTGGGGCGGGCGGGGCAAAAACCACATTTTGAAGCTTAAATCCGTCCAAATTACCTAAGAAAGGCGAATTTTGGTGTGCGGGTGTTAATTAGGTGTGCGAAATATGCACTTTGATGAGATTTTGTGAAACTTTCAACTGTAACCGCGAGGGAGGGGGAGTAAGAAGCAGGTAAGGGACTGCCGAAGGCATTGGGCAACTTAAAATTAGATTTTGACGGATTCCAATGTTTTTTTTTTTAAGATATTTTATTATTATTAATGATATGCTGTTTTAGGGATACATTTCAATATAATGACCAGCGAAGCGGGCAAAGCCTGCTAGTAAATATATAAATAATGCTTCCCGTACATTTGTACAGTTTAAATGTTCTACACCACAGACAAATATAATGTTCTACACTTACCGGTAAAATACGATTATATAAATTAGAATCCCATTTACCATTTCTTTTAATGATTTTTAGAACATATTTTGAATAATACAAATGCATTTTTTTTGCCTTTGTTTTATTTTTTATGTATATATATAGTAAAAATACGATGAAACAATTTACGAACTTATAAACAAATGGAAAAATTAATTCACATTCTTTCAAAAGTTCAAAAACTTTTTTCTCTCTCTAAATAATTCACTCGAAAAAATCCTACTACATTAACCTTTTCTTCCAAAAATAGGTCTATCTCTCGTTACAACCATTCTAACATTTTTTTTTTTTCAACATATCTTTATATTTTTCAAAAAAAAAAAAAAAAAAAAAACACTGATTCACTACTACTTAAACAAAATAAAATAATAATAAATTAAATAAACAAAATAAATTAATAATAAAGAATAAAAATATGACCGTTTTATATAATAATACTTCACCAGCTGAAATAGAATAGAATAATGAATAATTACTTCTTTATAGTTAAATGCTTTGCTGGTTGCCATGGTAATAAAAAAACAACAGTACGCTGGTTGCTATGGGCATCTAAAATAAACAGCAAGCAAGCTGCCATATTAAACTGCAAAAGAATCCAGAACGACATCGTTATCGTTCAAAACGGCGCCAAAGAAAAATCGTCAAATCCACTTGTGGGTCAACACTATACTTGTACCCATTCTAATTACCAATTTTGCACCGACATAAATATTTTACTTATTTTTGCTTTCTCTTACCCGTATAAAATAGACGAAATATTATTTTTGGGTCAAACTTTCGAAATTAATATTTTGACCTATTTACACGTTTTCAGACCTCCTTAATCCAAAAGTCAGTCTTTTAGACATGTCTATATCTGTGTATGTTTGTTATCAGCATAGCAAATACAAATACCTACAGGAAGTCTAAACTTGATACTTAAATCTGTATCCTATAGGGATGCTACTTAAAAATTTCTCTGTTTATTTTTTTTAACCAGACTAATGGTCCGTGTACAGGGATATATAAATGTATTCAAATATATTACATCTAGGACTCGAGATCCTACAGTGGAATGCGGATGGTTTTTCCCAGTCCAAGAAAATCCAGTTACAACTACAACATCCCAATACAGCCATTTCTTACTGGAGGATTAAACTGTTTTTAAAGAATTTATCTGCATCTTATGCCTTACGAGATCTTGAGAATCGTACAGCTCTAAAGAAATGGAAGAATTTAAGTCCTTCTCTAATTCCTGATAAACCAAGACTTAAGGCAGTTGCGACATTCCGCCCATCTACAGGACATGACTGCCTTGCCGCTCATTTGAAGCGCATAGGCATCTTAAACGACCCTACTTGCCCACTTTGTGATTCTGGAGAAGTAATGGACAGGGAACATCTGTCCCGCTGTAGGGCTCTTCGATGTTCTACAGAAGAGTCGAGATATTGGGAGGCAAGATTGCTCCTTAGGCAATGACTTTGGTCTTTTGTTCTATGTTATATTGTCTATAATTTGTTTCGTATCTTTATAGTCCTCTGTAACTTTTGCCTAGCCATTGGAAAAAAAAAATATTACATCTAGGATACAAATTTCTGGTAGATACAGTTTAACACGTTTAGTCAGCTCTCGACGAAACGAAATTGACATACGTTCTTTATGGTACAAAGGCATGTTTCACATAGAATATGCTATAAAAAAATGTTTATCCTTCGTTTACCGGGATGCACAAAAGAATTCAGATATAGTAATTATTAGAGCTATGTTTGAAAATGGCAAAGTGCATTTAAAGTTGTGTCATACTTTTCTTCTCCCTCTCTCTTTGTGCTGCACTAAGTATGGTGTTTAGTACGTATATAATTCATAGATAATATATAGCATAACCACGTTTGCTAAAACTAGTAGTGAGGAACAGTCCAAAAGCTTGCAGGGGTGCCAAGTTGACCGACAGCTTGGGATTTGCAAAATATCCAGTAATTCGGCGCTCTCTCTTATCACTTATTTTCTCTGAGTCAGATGTCTATCTCTCTTTTTTACTTTCTTTTATATCCAATAGAAAAAAGTATTGGATTCGTAAAAATTTTCGACCTCGGGTTTTTGATGGATATATACGTTTTGAGAGCTGTAGAACACGATTTGACTATTTTTAGAAAATGTCTGTCTGTCTGTGTGACAAAATTTTGTCGCAACTGTATCTCAGGAACTACTGCACAGAATTTCATACAAATTAGTATGTAGTTGTACCTTGACATAAATTAGTGCCTATCAACTTTTGGTAAAACTTGTCTTACAGGTTGCATTGCCATCCCGCTTTTTCTAAATTTTTAACATGGTGGTATAGGACAAAATTTTGTATAAATGTGCATAAAGACAATTATTTTTTAATAATCATTATGAAATTTACAAGAATTATTTATAATAGAGATAATCAACTGTAAAAAATTTTTCTATGTGTAGGAACCTCGCCTACCCCCTGGGGGAGAAGTCCCCCCTCGAGGGGAGTAAATTTTCATAATGGGTATCTTTCAAAAGAGCTCGCCAATACCTTTAAAACGAATGGTTGAATCATCGGTCTGCGATAATTTAAAATAAAGTTATCGATTTTTTTCATTTTTAACAAAAAAAAAAAAAAAACTAGTATGTTGTGGCCACCACGAGACTTTCTTCTATATTTTCCTATACAAATTCACTCAGGAACAATAATAATAAAAAAAAAAAAAAAAAAAAAAAAAAAAGTGGGACTTTGACAAAATTTTGGGTAAAATGTGAAAATTATTCTAAGTTTGTCAAAACACGGAAACCGTGGGAGTTTGATAGAATTAAGGGGAGAGAAAAAAAAAAAAAAAAAAAAAGTGGGACTTTGACAAAATTTTGTGTAAAATGTAAAAATTTGTTAAAGTTTGTCAAAACACGGAAACCGTGGGACTTTGACAAAATTAGGGGAAAAATGCAAAAATATGTTAAAGTTTGTCAAGACACGGAAACCGTAGGACTTTGACAAAATTAGGGAAAAAAAGCAAAAATTAGTTTAAGTTTGTCAGAACACGGAAACCGTGGGAGTTTGATAAAATTAAGGGAAGAGGAAAAAAAAAAGATTTTTTTTTTGTTTTTTTTTCGTAAAAAGTAAAAAAAAAAATCCATAACTTTGTTTTAAATTATCACAGATTTATAGTTCAACCATTCGTTTTAAAGGTACTGACGAGACCTTTCGAAATATACCCATCTTGAAAATTTTTGCCCTATATCACTCTGTTAAAAATTTAGAAAAAGCGGGATGGCAACGCAACCTGTAAGACGATTTTTACCAAAAGTTGATAGGCTCATTTATGTCAAGGTACAACTACATACTAATTTGTATGAAATTCTGTGCAGTAGTTCCTGAGATACAGTTGCGACAAAATTTTGTCACACAGACAGACAGACATTTTCTAAAAATAGTCAAATCGTGTTCTACAGCTCTCAAAACGTATAAATCCATCAAAAACCCGAGGTCGAAAATTTTTACGAATCCAATACTTTCTTCTATTGAAGATAGAAGAAAGTAAAAAAAAAAAAAGTATACATATGTATTTATATATATACTATTGTCAATAAAATTGACTTTTTTTTATGTTTAGTGTTATACTACTTCTCTAATATGGAAATCGTCTGCATTATCATGGAAGATAATTTTTTAAAATAATAATTTTAATAAATTATTTTTACTGAGTTAATTTGTATAGGAAAATATAGAAGAAAGTCACTTGGTGGCCACAACATACTAGTTTAACACTAGGCTCGTCGAGTCAGCACCTGCGCAGAGGCTTCCATGGTCTCAAGAAATTGGGTCAAAGAATACAGGTCTGTTAAAAATGAGTCAGAGAGTGGAGTGGGTGGCGATTCTCTGAATAAGTCGGCATATGTTTTAAAAGTTAGTAACAGCCTTAAATGTTTCACTACAAAATTCAAGCAGAAGAGGAACAGAAACTTTTGTGAAATGAAACTTTTTCTGAACTATTGCATTAAAACACACTGAAGGTGTTCACAAACAGTATCTCATATGTTACACCGAAAACTATATACTAACTAGCAGACCCGGCCACGCGTTGCTGTGACTAAGTTATACGTTGAATTATGCGGCTGTAAACTATTTAGTACAGTCAAATTATTATTTACGAAGAAAGACGAAAACGTTGTAGCCGATGTAAAAACACAGGGTTGAGATTTGAAACTTAGGTCAAAATTTGGAAACGATAGATAAAAATTTTCGTAGTGTTGATATTAAGCACAAATTAATTTTATTGTAGGGTCCTATAAATTTTAATGGAGAAGTGATATATATTATTTCTAATGCTACTTTGGGTAAAATTGCTAAAATGACTAATATATAAATTAAACTCTATTAAAATTCTATTAAAATAAAAGTATAAAAGAAACAGACGATTTTAAAATCAATTTTTATGGAGGAGTGAAATATAATATAAGCTATAATGGATAATTTTACTATAAAATGACCTCATCATTTTAAATATTTTAAAGAGGGCAATAGCTGTAGTTATAAAAAGGAAAACAATAAGGCTAAACCAGAAAAATAAGTAAATTTGATAAATATTTTAAAACTTTGAAATTGGAAATCTTATGAAATATTGGACATTTAAAGTAAATACATGTATCATTTTAAATAGAAAAAGATTTTGGAAAAGTTTAGTGTATTTTAACTAAGTGATGAGAAGTTTTTGAGTATGTTAAAATTTTAATAGTAAATTCAAGTGAATAAAGATGGGAAACATTGAGGATTAGGATAAGAATAATTATAAGATTAAAAAAAAAAAAAAAAAAAAAAAAAAAAATTTATATACTGTTGGCCCGCCGAAGATTGATACCTGGTTGGCAAAGCGCCAGGACGATTCCACTCACGCTCTGGGAGACACAGCAATGAAGAGAGAGGGGAAATTTTTCTATTATTCTTGTTTCCTCTGTTATGTGTAGAATAATTAATACTCCTGCTTTGTTTTCTTTTATTTCTTTCTGTATAACAGTCTGTTTATATTGGAAATGGATCGTACATGTGATACGAGTTCTCGGATTAAACCTCTTCATAGTGAAACGAAGCGTATTGTACATAATGTCATTAAGTTTTGCGATAAAGAAGCTTTAGAAGAAGAAGCTATTGTTCCACTTTCCCAATCAGTGAAACAACTAATATATCAGAAGCCACGATAAAAATACGTAGAGAATCAAAAGGAGAAGACAATCCAATGTTTGTATCACCAAAAAAGCGGCAAAAGAACAGTACCATCGAAAACATTTCTCTGGATAATTTTGATTGCGATGTTATTCGAAGAAAAGTACATGAGTTTTACGCAGTAAATATGATCGTACCTACAATTCCCAAATTAATTCCTGTACTTAAAGAAAAGATAAATTTTAAGTATCAAAGAGAAACTTTGAGAAAAACTCTTCACGAAATAGGATTTAACTTCCCCGTCAGGTACGACTTGCACATTAGTCCCCTTTAAATATAGTGACCAGCGAAGCTGGCAAAGAATTCGTTGATTCACTACCTTAATTGATTTCACATTTCGTCATTTTTTAAGGGGTTATATACTAGTTTGTAAATAATAATTGACATAATTTTTAAATTAGTGTTACACACTTCAAAGAACAACTTTAATATATCCCCACAACGACATTTGGCAATTTTTTGTTGGCGATTATGGCTAAATCATAAATCTAAAAATCATAAATGATAAAATCATAATCTAAATCATAAAATCATAAATCCAAAATAAACAACATATAGGCTGCCATATTATATCGCCAAAGAAAAATCGCCAAATTCAGCTATGGGGATATACTAAAGTTATACCTTAAAACTATCCACTTTATAATATTATCAGTTTTTATTTCTTTTAATTAATCGTAAAATATTTATATAACCAGATATTCAAGAATCAGTTCAAAGAAGGAAAAGAAATGCAATCAGTGAGTTTATAATTTTTTCATACAAATAAACAAACACATCCCTAGGTACTACGGACATTCCTATTTTATAAATGGACCAACCCTTTTCACTCATGCGTAGAAGACGCCAGGGATCATCCTTCTGCGGTTTAACAGTACCATGCTTTTAAATTTTAATATACTAATAATATACTTATTAAAAGGAAAATGATAAATATTCTATCATAGTTTGAAGTCAAATTTGTTTTCAAATGTCTAAATAAAATATCTGATGTAAGATACTAATATTTTGCAGCGGAATAGATTTCATTTCTGTCATCCTTGGCGAAAAAAAAAGAATATCGCCAAATTATCTGGCGAAAATATTTAATTCCTTTCAAAAATCATGGTTATTTTAACAACTTATATTAAAAGAGTAATGAATAATATGAAACAATATTTCGTACAATACATATTACATGTCATACATACGTACAATGAATAATACATATTACATTTCGTACAATGTATACATCTGGTATGTATATTTTCGTGTTACGCTTTTGATCGCCAAATAATAATAATAATAAAAAAAAAAGCCAAGGGCGACAGAGTTTTGAAATTTAAAATTAAAATTTTGTCAATTTGACAGCAAAATAATTCAATCTAACACCCGCGATAACTAATACATATCTATACCCAAATATAAGGATTAAAATCGGGAAATAAATTTCCTCGATTTTTAATAATTTCTTACAAAAAATCCAGTGGGCAATTAACATAGGAAATCTTTTTCTTGGCTGCACAGACGGTCAGTGAGTCACACTTCGCTTGCGTATAGGACTCATAGATATAGTATAGCATATATAGATTAGAGTGATCATTGGGGAGAAAAAAGTTATTCCTTTTCATTTGGGAAAAGACGACGTTTTTACCAAAATATGGCCGTCTTTCCCCGAGTGAATACACACGGCAATACATACTAATATTTTAGCAAATAAAATTTATGAATAATTTATTTGCTAAAGGGGAATGGAAGACTCCAGATACAGTTTCAAATTCATATTTCTTTCTTTCTTTTCTTTCTTTTTTTTTTTTTTTTTTTTCAATATCACTTAATGGCTGTTTCCAAAGCTTTGATTTACTTTTTTTTTTCGGCATCAAAAATCTTTGTACGATAACATGGGGATGAGAGATCTATATATATTACTATATCTATGATAGAACTACATTAGCACTTTATCAATGTGTATAAAATCTTTAAATTGATTATGAGGTCAATTTTCGTGAGATGCATAATTTAACTTTTTATAATTTTTTAACGTTCACGTTTGATTAAATGTATTTATTTTTATGTCGAAAGAAAATGAACTCGTATTTTTTTTTTTTTTTTTTTTTTTTTGGCAACAATTAAATTAATGGAACTCACAGATATTTTGGAGCAACTTTAATGAAGGTCTATAATTAACAAATAATTGCAATAAAACAATATTGTGACAATAAATTGAGATAAAAACTATCCTATCTCTCAAGTTGGACCAAACTGCACACAGTGTGAAAAATTTCATTAAAATCGGTTCCTTAGTTTAGGAGTTTACCCCGGACAAACATCGTGACATGTAATTTATATATATATACAGATAATATGTTTCCATAGTACTCGTGCAAGTGAGAGAATGTGCAGTTTCCCATCAGATTGTTTGAAACTGTAATGTGTTTACAGTAGATTAGTACATGTGTTTTGTGAAACACATATATTTTGTTTAGAGTTTTAGCTCTTTAATTAATTCTTTTCCAATTCTTTAATCAAATAACGTTTGAACTCGAAAGACAAATTAGTAATAATTATCAATAAAGCCTAAACGTTATAAATTGCATAAACACGCAAAAATTGTTCCAGTTCAAAATTACTACGTTCAACCCTGCATCCAACAAACAAATAACAACAACAACAACAAATAAAAAAATAAAATAAAAAAGCATGAGAGTGGTGTGAAAACAGCGACCATTACAAGGCTTTCATTCATAATCTTTCAACGTCGGTATTTCCGCAAGAATCACAAGCAGATTGTTATATAAGTTGTTACCTTTAAATAAAAGTTGCAAAAAGAAAAGGAGAATTTTATTTTATTTTTAAGCTATTGCATAGCTTTTATCGCGGGCTTTGAGCGCGGCGACCGAATCGAAAAATTCTGTAACGAAAAAAAAACCTAACACTGTTCGGCAGACTTCGGCAGATTTCGGCAGACTTCGGCAGATTTCGGCAGACTAAACGAAGCTCGCACGGATCGAGACGAGCTGCTCCGAAATCGGACGAATACGTAAGCAGCTGTTTGTGAGAAAGTATATAGGTGTATAGGTATCTATCATCTATGTACAACAGTGAATAGCTGTACTCGTAAAATTTGTGTATAAAGTAGATCAGATAAAACTTGAATATCCCCATTTGACTGGCAGGCCTTTAAAACCTATTAAATACCTTTTCTCTATCAAAATTTGTTTTCTTATCGGTCACCACGCTCAAAAAGTGTAACTTGAATTAATATCAAAGAAATAACATGAATATCCCCACTCGACTTGCAGGCCTTTAAAACCTATTAAAATACTTTTCTCTATTAAAATTTGTTTTCTTATCGGTCACCACGCTCAAAAAAGGTAACTTGAATTAATATCAAAGAAAAAACTTGAATATCCCCATTCGACTTACAAGCCTTTAAAACCTATTAAATACCTTTTCTCTATTAAAAATTGTTTTCTTATCATTATTGTTATCTTATTCATTAATATCAACGAAAAATCTTGAATATCCCCATTCGACTTGCAGGCCTTTAAAACCTATTAAATACCTTTTCTCTATTAAAATTTGTTTTTATCGGTCACCACGCTCAAAAAGTGTAACTTGAATTAATATCAAAGAAAAAACTTGAATATCCCCATTCGACTTGCAGGCCTTTAAAACCTATTAAATACCTTTTCTCTATTAAAATTCGATTTCTTATCGGTCACCACGCTCAAAAAGTGTAACTTGAATTAATATCAAAGAAAAAACTTGAATATCCCCATTCGACTTGCAGGCCTTTAAAACCTATTAAATACCTTTTCTCTATTAAAATTTGTTTTCTTATCGGTCACCACGCTCAAAAAGTGTAACTTGAATTAATATCAAAGAAAAAACTTGAATATCCCCATTCGACTTGCAGGCCTTTAAAACCTATTAAAATAACTTTTCTCTATTAAAATTTGTTTTCTTATCATTATTGTTATCTTATCATTATTCTTATCTTATCATTATTGTTATCTTATTCATTAATATCAAAAAAAAAAAAAAACTTGAATATCCCCATTCGACTTGCAGGCCTTTAAAACCTATTAAATACCTTTTCTCTATAAAAATTTGTTTTCTTATCGGTCACCACGCTCAAAAAGTGTAACTTGAATTAATATCAAAGAAAAAACTTGAATATCCCCATTCGACTTGCAGGCCTTTAAAACCTATTAAATACCTTTTCTCTATTAAAATTCGTTTTCTTATCGGTCACCACGCTCAAAAAGTGTAACTTGAATTAATATCAAAGAAAAAACTTGAATATCCCCATTCGATTTGCAGGCCTTTAAAACCTATTAAAATACCTTTTCTCTATTAAAATTTGTTTTCTTATTATTATTGTTATCTTATCATTATTGTTATCTTATTCATTAATATAAAAAAAAAAAAACTTGAATATCCCCATTCGACATGCAGGCCTTTAAAACCTATTAAATACCTTTTCTCTATTAAAATTTGTTTTCTTATCGGTCACCACGCTGAAAAAGTGTAACTTGAATTAATATCAAAGAAAAAACTTGAATATTCCCATTCGACTTGCAGGCCTTTAAAACCTATTAAATACCTTTTCTCTATTAAAATTCGTTTTCTTATCGGTCACCATGCTCAAAAAGTGTAACTTGAATTAATATCAAAGAAAAAACTTGAATATCCCCATTCGACTTGCAGGCCTTTAAAACCTATTAAAATACCTTTTCTCTATTAAAATTTGTTTTCTTATCATTATTGTTATCTTATCATTATAGGTTATCTTTATCATTAATATCAAAGAAAAAACTGGAATATCCCCACTCGACTTGCAGGCCTTTAAAACCTATTATATACCTTTTCTCTATTAAAATTTGTTTTCTTATCGGTCACCACGCTCAAAAAGTGTAACTTGAATTAATATCAAAGAAAAAACTTGAATATCCCCATTCGACTTGCAGGCCTTTAAAACCTATTAAATACCTTTATCTATTAAAATTTGTTTTCTTATCGGTCACCACGCTCAAAAAGTGTAACTTGAATTAATATCAAAGAAAAAACTTGAATATCCCCATTCGACTTGCAGGCCTTTAAAACCTATTAAATTAAATGCCTTTTCTCTATTAAAATTCGTTTTCTTATCGGTCACCACGCTCAAAAAGTGTAACTTGAATTAGTATCAAAGAAATAACTTGAATATCCCCATTCGACTTGCAGGCCTTTAAAACCTATTAAATACCTTTTCTCTATTAAAATTTGCTTTCTTATCGGTCACTACGCTGAAAAAGTGTAACTTGAATTAATATCAAAGAAAAAACTTGAATATCCCCATTCGACTTGCAGGCCTTTAAAACCTATTAAAATACCTTTTCTCTATTAAAATTTGTTTTCTTATCATTATTGTTATCTTATCATTATTGTTATCTTATTCATTAATATCAAAGAAAAAACTTGAGTATCCCCATTCGACTTGCAGGCCTTTAAAGCCTATTAAATACCTTTTCTCTATTAAAATTTGTTTTCTTATCGGTCACCACGCTCAAAAAGTGTAACTTGAATTAATATCAAAGAAAAAACTTGAATATCCCCATTCGACTTGCAGGCCTTTAAAACCTATTAAAATACCTTTTCTCTATTAAAATTTGTTTTCTTATCATTATTGTTATCTTATCATTATTGTTATCTTATTCATTAATATCAAAGAAAAAACTTGAATATCCCCATTCGACTTGCAGGCCTTTAAAACCTATTATATACATTTTCTCTATTAAAATTTGTTTTCTTATCGGTCACCACGCTCAAAAAGTGTAACTTGAATTAATATCAAAGAAAAAACTTGAATATCCCCATTCGACTTGCAGGCCTTTAAAACCTATTAAATACCTTTTCTCTATTAAAATTTGTTTTCTTATCGGTCACCACGCTCAAAAAGTGTAACTTGAAATTATATCAAAGAAAAAACTTGAATATCCCCATTCGACTTGCAGGCCTTTAAAAACCTATTAAAATACCTTTTCTCAAAAAATAGAGTTAGATCATTCAAATGTGGTACATCGAGGTTTTCGATACCTACAAATCGATTGCGGATATTTTTGATATATTCTCATTGCGGAAATATTCTCATTTATTCAATAAAAGAAAAAAAATTGTTTTCTTATCGGTCACCACGCTCAAAAAGTGTAACTTGAATTAATATCTAAGAAGAAACTAGAATTAATATCAAAGAAAAAAAAATACTGCGTAAATAAAATAAATAAATAATTATAATTGCATAAGTTGATGAAAAATGCTATGCAATAGCTTTACCGCGGCAGTCCCCGAGTGCCACACGTATTTTTTAAGCTATTGCATAGCTTTTATCGCGGGCTTTGAGCGCGGCGACCGAATCGAAAAATTCCGTAACGAAAAAAAAACCTAACACTGTTCGGCACACTTCGGCAGATTTCGGAAGACTAAACGAAGCTCGCACGGATCGAGACGAGCTGCTCCGAAATCAGACGAATACGTAAGCAGCTGTTTGTGAGAAAGTATATAGGTGTATAGGTATCTATCATCTATGTACAACAGTGAATAGCTGTACGCGTAAAATTTGTGTATAAAGTAGATCAGATAAAACTTGAATATCCCCATTTGACTTACAGGCCTTTAAAACCTATTAAATACCTTTTCTGTATTAAAATTTGTTTTCTTATCGGTCACCACGCTCAAAAAAGGTAACTTGAATTAATATCAAAGAAAAACCTTGAATATCCCCGTTCGACTTACAGACCTTTAAAACCTATTAAATACCTTTTCTCTATTAAAATTTGTTTTCTTATCATTATTGTTATCTTATTCATTAATATCAACGAAAAATCTTGAATATCCCCATTCGACTTGCAGGCCTTTAAAACCTATTAAATACCTTTTCTCTATTAAAATTCGTTTTCTTATCGGTCACCACGCTCAAAAAGTGTAACTTGAATTAATATCAAAGAAAAAACTTGAATATCCCCATTCGACTTGCAGGCCTTTAAAACCTATTAAATACCTTTTCTCTATTAAAATTTGTTTTCTTATCGGTCACCACGCTCAGAAAGTGTAACTTGAATTAATATCAAAGAAAAAACTTGAATATCCCCATTCGACTTGCAGGCCTTTAAAACCTATTAAATACCTTTTCTCTATTAAAATTTGTTTTCTTATCGGTCACCACGCTGAAAAAGTGTAACTTGAATTAATATCAAAGAAAAAACTTGAATATCCCCATTCAACTTGCAGGCCTTTAAAACCTATTAAATACCTTTTCTCTATTAAAATTTGTTTTCTTATCGGTCACCACGCTCAAAAAGTGTAACTTGAATTAATATCAAAGAAAAAACTTGAATATTCCCATTTGACTTACAAGCCTTTAAAACCTATTAAATACCTTTTCTCTATTAAAATTTGTTTTCTTATCATTATTGTTATCTTATTCATTAATATCAAAGAAAAACCTTGAATATCCCCATTCGACTTGCAGGCCTTTAAAACCCATTAAATACCTTTTCTCTATTAAAATTTGTTTTTATCGGTCACCACGCTCAAAAAGTGCAACTTGAATTAATATCAAAGAAAAAACTTGAATATCCCCATTCGACTTGCGGGCCTTTAAAACCTATTAAATACCTTTTATCTATTAAAATTTGTTTTCTTATCGGTCACCACGCTCAAAAAGTGTAACTTGAATTAATATCAAAGAAAAAACTTGAATATCCCCATTCGACTTGCAGGCCTATAAAACCTATTAAAATAACTTTTCTCTATTAAAATTTGTTTACTTATCATTATTGTTATCTTATCATTATTCTTATCTTATCATTATTGTTATCTTATACATTAATATAAAAAAAAAAAAACTTGAATATCCCCATTCGACTTGCAGGCCTTTAAAACCTATTAAATACCTTTTCTCTATAAAAATTTGTTTTCTTATCGGTCACCACGCTCAAAAAGTGTAACTTGAATTAATATCAAAGAAAAAACTTGAATATCCCCATTCGACTTGCAGGCCTTTAAAACCTATTAAATACCTTTTCTCTGTTAAAATTCGTTTTCTTATCGGTCACCACGCTCAAAAAGTGTAACTTGAATTAATATCAAAGAAAAAACTTGAATATCCCCATTCCATTTGCAGGCCTTTAAAACCTATTAAAATACCTTTTCTCTATTAAAATTTGTTTTCTTATTATTATTGTTATCTTATCATTATTGTTATCTTATTCATTAATGTCAAAGAAAAAACTTGAATATCCCCATTCGACTTGCAGGCCTTTAAAACCTATTAAATACCTTTTCTCTATTAAAATTTGTTTTCTTATCGGTCACCACGCTGAAAAAGTGTAACTTGAATTAATATCAAAGAAAAAACTTGAATATCCCCATTCGACTTGCAGGCCTTTAAAACCTATTAAATACCTTTTCTCTATTAAAATTCGTTTTCTTATCGGTCACCATGCTCAAAAAGTGTAACTTGAATTAATATCAAAGAAAAAACTTGAATATCCCCATTCGACTTGCAGGCCTTTAAAACCTATTAAAATACCTTTTCTCTATTAAAATTTGTTTTCTTATCATTATTGTTATCTTATCATTATAGGTTATCTTATTCATTAATATCAAAGAAAAAACTGTAATATCCCCATTCGACTTGCAGGCCTTTAAAACCTATTATATACCTTTTCTCCATTAAAATTTGTTTTCTTATCGGTCACCACGCTCAAAAAGTGTAACTTGAATTAATATAAAAGAAAAAACTTGAATATCCCAATTCGACTTGCAGGCCTTTAAAACCTATTAAATACCTTTCTCTATTAAAATTCGTTTTCTTATCGGTCACCACGCTCAAAAAGTGTAACTTGAATTAATATCAAAGAAAAAACTTGAATATCCCCATTCGACTTGCAGGCCTTTAAAACCTATTAAATTAAATGCCTTTTCTCTATTAAAATTCGTTTTCTTATCGGTCACCACGCTCAAAAAGTGTAACTTGAATTAATATCAAAGAAATAACTTGAATATCCCCATTCGACTTGCAGGCCTTTAAAACCTATTAAATACCTTTTCTCTATTAAAATTTGCTTTCTTATCGGTCACCACGCTGAAAAAGTGTAACTTGAATTAATATCAAAGAAAAAACTTGAATATCCCCATTCGACTTGCAGGCCTTTAAAACCTATTAAAATACCTTTTCTCTATTAAATTTTTTTTTTCTTATCATTATTGTTATCTTATCATTATTGTTATCTTATTCATTAATATCAAAGAAAAAACTTGAGTATCCCCATTCGACTTGCAGGCCTTTAAAGCCTATTAAATACCTTTTCTCTATTAAAATTTGTTTTCTTATCGGTCACCACGCTCAAAAAGTGTAACTTGAATTAATATCAAAGAAAAAACTTGAATATCCTCATTCGACTTGCAGGCCTTTAAAACCTATTAAATACCTTTTCTCTATTAAAATTTCTTTTGTTATCGGTCACCACGCTCAAAAAGTGTAACTTGAAATTATATCAAAGAAAAAACTTGAATATCCCCATTCGACTTGCAGGCCTTTAAAAACCTATTAAAATACCTTTTCTCAAAAAATAGAGTTAGATCATTCAAATGTGGTACATCGAGGTTTTCGATACCTACAAATCGATTGCGGATATTTTTGATATATTCTCATTGCGGATATATTCTCATTTATTCAATAAAAGAAAAAAAATTGTTTTCTTATCGGACACCACGCTCAAAAAGTGTAACTTGAATTAATATCTAAGAAGAAACTAGAATTAATATCAAAGAAAAAAAAATACTGCGTAAATAAAATAAATAAATAATTATAATTGCATAAGTTGATGAAAAATGCTATGCAATAGCTTTACCGCGGCAGTCCCCGAGTGCCACACGTATTTTTTTTATTTACTTTTTTTAAGGTTCGCTTCCACACTGAAATTTTATTTAAATCGGTGTATAAAAGTTGCAGATTAACTATCATGAATATCTACGTAAGATTCCCATGCGTTAATATTGAAATAAATAGAGAAAATGCATTTTTACGTCTTTTGGATTGTTTGATGAATTTTAATCCTTAAATGCATAGCGATGTAGATCTGTATCGTATGTTTAAAACCCCATATCTCTTTAGGTAGCGACTCTTGCATAATGTTTTTTTTTTTTTTAACCAAAACTATTTTGTCGTATCCGAACACAACTGAATCTTTGACAGTTTATTTCTTTATCTATGACAATTTACATTGTTGGCGCGCTATCTGTGTGCAATTTCATTTCGGTCCGTGTGTTACGAAAAACGATTACTTATATAAAAATCTGGAGTGACTCCGCTCGACTTTCCGAACATTAAGTAATTAATGGTTGTATAGAGACAGTAAGAGATGTCATTAAACAAACAAAAGAGAAAATTACAATAAGATATATAAGTATTTTTCTCTATATAGTATGTTCTGTAAATTAACGTTATTACCCTTCAGATATTTTGAGCATAGATCATAATGATAAAGAAATTTTTGTTGTGTCTCTGCAAAAATCTGCAAATGCTAGACTCTCTAAAATCTATACAGTTCGTGCGACGGTCACCTGTAACAATTATATAAATGTTCAGCTTAATTGAATGAGGCATTCAGACGCTATCGTACTTCAAATAATTTGAGCCCATAAGGCACAATGATAAAGAGCTTTTATTTGTGTCACTGTAAAAAGACTGTAAGTGCTATATTCTACAAAACTGATACAGCTCGTTTGAAGATGATCTATGACATGCATATTAATTTTCAGCTCAATCATATATAGTGTTTAGACGCTATCGAACTTTAACGAATTTGAGCCCATAGGGCATAAGGATAAAGAATTATTCGCTGTGTCCCTGTAAAAAAAACTATACGTGTTAGATTCACCAAAATCGATGTAGTTCGTGCAACGATGACCTATAGCAGGTGTATAAATTTTCAGCTCAATCGAATAAGACGTTTAAACGCTATCGAAATTAAAAAAATTTGGGCTCATAGACCACAATGATAAGCAGTTTTTGTTGTGTCCCTGTAAAAAATCTATAAGTGCTAGACTCACCGAAAATTTATACAGCTTGTACAACGGTGACCTGTAATATGTATGCAAATTTTAAACCCAATCGGATGACGCATTTAGACGCTATCGCATTTTAACCCTACAAGGCACCCAGTTCCATATGTGGAACACCGACTTTAATCGTTCCTATAGCTATAAAACTATTAGTAGCGACATCTCTTGACATCTTGATAGAAGTTACTGACATTTAGCAATGTAGTCATACGAATCTTTACCTAAAGATGTCGTTCGTGTTTTTGTTAGAGTGCACTCAGTGTGAAATTTGAATGAAAGTGGTACGTTAGTCGTTTGTCTGAATTCAAAAATAAAAAAAAGAATAGTTATTGAACAGTTTTGACTCGAAAAAAAAAATACTGTGTGTTATAACGAAGTGTATATTTTGCAGAGGTAAGTTTGCTTTTTTTTTTTTTTTTTTTTTTTTTTATTACAATAGTAAACGTATTAGTAAATCATATTTTTATGCATGTTCCACATACGGTACGTTGAGCTAAAAAGTTGATTTTTCCGTAAAATATGATTTTATTTTTAATTTTATAAGTTTTCTCTATCTTCTGATCACTCATTACAACCTATATATTTTTGTCGCGCACTAAAAAAAAATTGAGCTATGTAGGGTTAAATAATTTGAGCCTATGAGGCACAATGATAAAGAATTTTGCTTTGTTAAAAGAACAATAAGTGTTATATGGTCCCAAATAGATATCTTTAGTGTGACGGGTGATCTATAACATGTGTATAAATTTTCAGCTCAATCCGATATGGCGTTTAGACATTTTTGCGCTTTCAAGAATTAGAAAATATAGGGCATAATGATAAAGAATTTTTCGTTGTCTCCATGCAAAAGAACTATGCGTGCTAGATTCATCAAAATTTATCCATTTCGTGCAACAGTGACTTATAGTATGTGTATAAATTTTCATACGCTATCGCAGTTTAAAGAATTTGAGTCTATATAGACCATAACGATAGAGAATTTTTCTTTGTGTCCCTGTAAAAAAACTATGAACACTAGATTCACCAAAATTTATACATTTCATTCGACGGTCACTCATAATATGTGTATCAATTTTCAGCTCAGTCGAATAAGGCATTTAGACGTTATCGCACTTAAAAAAATTTTGGCCCACAGACCCTAATGGAAAAGAATTTTTCTTTGTATCCCTCTAAAAAAAACTATAAGCGTTAGATTTACCAAAATCAATTGGGTTTGTGCTACGGTGACCTATAACATATGTACCAACATTCAGTTCAGTTGAACAAAGCGTTCAGGCGTATCGTGTTCACTCACCCACATACATACACACATTCATCACCCTAAAAGTAGTAAATATGAATTCAGGGAACCTCAAAACATGTAGAAACACTAAAATCTCAAATTCGAATTTTTGACATGATTACAATACTTTCCTCACTACAGTATACATCACTATAGTATACTCACTATAGTATACAGGGTGATTCTAATTAAATTTACGATTTCAAATCGCTATAATTTTAAAACTACCCATCAGAGAGATTTGATATTTTACTAGAGCAAATGTGAGGCAATGAAATTTTGTTACGGGAAGGCAAAAAGTAGTTCCAACATGTTCCTATAGATGGGCGCTGTCAGGGTAATGTCAGGGCGGGGAGACGCTAAATGGGCTCATTCAACACAGTAATGTTATTAGCAACACAATGGAATAGCAGAAAACAATAGACTTCAAGGGTTTACTACAATTGTTTTAGCAAAAAAACAAGAATACATGTTTACAGCGGAAACAGTCGTAGTGAAAAGAGAAAAAGAGGAGCTTCATGAAACAAATACTTTATGGATAATTAACGGCACATTTTAGAACTATTTTTTTTTTCCTCCCCCAAACAAAATTTCATTGCCTCACGATTGCTCTGGTAAAATATCGAATCGATCTGATGGGTAGTTTTAACATTATAACGTTTTGAGATTGTAACTTTAATTATAATCATCCTGTATATCACTCAAGAAAGTAAAAAGTAATAAAAGCATACAGGAAAAATTATTTTCGAATAGAAACAAGGTAAGAGTAATGAATAATATTTATATTTTTGCCTATATTCATAAATTTGTGCGGGAAAAAATTCTTTTTTTTTTTTTTTTTTTTTTTTTCTTTTTTGTGTAGAAATACATTAATAAGGTTTTAACTACATACTTTTCCCGGTTGATTTCAAACGTTATTTATTAAAAATAAAAATTCACGCATTTAAGGGTTAAATAGCCAACATCGTTGTTCTAAATGTAAAAATATCATAATTGTGACTGCGACTTTTTCCCCTTTGATGAACGAAGTCTTAGGTTTCTTTTTCTTTCATTTCTTCTTCTTCTTTTTCTTAATGTACTTTTTCATTTCATTTATTTTTTTTTTCCACGTAATGTTTGTATTTAGAAGAAAGTAGTTAAATCTGCATGTTCAATTTCTTAAAATGTAATATAACCAACCGCTCGTGTATTAGCTTATCTTTTGGATTTATTTTTCTCTATTTATTTCTTACTTGCCTGGCAAAAGAAGTGCGAATAATTGTATTTTTATTAAACTGTTGACGTGTTTCGATATAGACAGTGTTCTTTACTTCTGAAATGCCCAGAAGAAGAACGTTGATTGATGAGATTGAGAGGCGAAAAGAACTTTATTTGGGAGATTTTCTAAAAGCGATTTCATTCTAACATGTTATAAAAATTCTTATTTTTATTTTAAATGTATTAAAACCCTACGTCATTTTGACGTATTCACAATAAAATGTTTAAATTGCATGCCTGAAATTTTGACGAAAGCATAATTTTAAAGAACTTTATTAACCCTCTTACTGTTTTTTTTAAATTTCGAATTTTCATAAACCTCTACTGGAGAAGAATGCATACATTAGGGGTAGCTTACATATCAAATTTGGAGTTTCTCAGCTGCATTATTACCATAGAAATCAAAATCATACAAAAATGTGATTTTTCTCGAGAGGATTTTTCCTCACCCCTCATGAGATGTCAAACACCCGTAGGAGTGCATTCATTCACTTGTTTCATTGACTTGTACTTCAATCCTAATCATAAGCGGTGACCGTGCCATGTTTGGTTAAAATCGGTTCATACCTAAGGTAAACGCACCAGTAGTGGACCCTGTACCAGTAGTGGACACTTTTAATTTTAAACTCGGAAAATAAGCTACCTAAAAATTCTGAAGATTCGAGCAATGTTCAGAAAGGGAGTTATAGTCCTTTACTGTTAAACCCTTCAACAAAAAAATAATTCCGGCCATTAGTTTTAAAATAAGTAGTTTAAGTAAAAAAATTTGCACTTTTTGTGATTTTGCCATTTTCTTCTTATCACTTCGAATAAGGAAATGGAATTTTATTTGCTCGCTCTCTGCTTATTTTTAACTGATTTCTTCTACCTTTTGCTTTCATATGACTAAAATAAATATGTAGAATTCATTTATTGTGCTATTTTTTAAATCTTGTATTAACACATAGTATTTTTATGGGTGTTCACTACTGGTGCCAAAAAGTGTCATCATGACAAATAGTGGACAGCCCTGTCCACTACTGGCTCATGTGACTTTTAAGGCCAGATCCAGTAGTGGACACAATTCTGTAATCTAGCAATTTTAGAGTTGAATTTTAAAACAAAAATTCAAAGGGGTCCACTACTGGGTTTTTAGTGTGTCCACTACTGGCTCATTTTAAGCTCTTCAGATTTTTTATTTTTTACATATATAAATGCCACAATTAGCAATTTTCATAATACAGTCGTGTTAAGAAAGAGTTAGTAAAGGTCTGAAATATTAATTATTTTTTGAAACTCTAAAATTTAGGAAATTACACAAAAAATAGCCGGAAAATGTGCTTAAAGTGTCCACTACTGGTGCGTTTACCTTACATACATACAATGTCTTTTATTTATATTAAGATAAACTGAAATGCAAAATTTCAAAACGTATGTTAATGCCATTGCAACATTAGGTGGCTGTGAAAAAAGAATCTGGGGTTGTGAAATATACTACTCCTTAATTCTCTATCTTTTTTTTTTCTGATTTTATAACTAATTAGAGAAGTATAAAGAATGCGCTTAAAAAAAAATCCGGCTTTTATTTCCCGGAATACAAATTGTTATTTCGTGAATCTTCAATTAGGTTTCGAAATTTCGCCTAATTAGCAGAAATTAACGAATTTTCAAACAACATTTACTTAAAATGCTGGGAACTGCAAAAGTTATTATGCTGTGAAATGTTAGATATGAATTTAAATTTCACTGTTTTCTTTCATTTTTTCAGCTCACTTTTTTTCTTTCCTTTCATTTTTACCTTATTATCACTTTTAAAAAATTGATTGTGTTTTTAATGAACTTCCATATTAATTACAAATTATTGACTCATAATTTTTTTCTTTGGTTTGAGTTAATTCGTTAAATAACCGTATATTATAAAATCTTTAAAGTATTTAAATAAAGTTGTAGGTTGTGACTATCACAAAACTTTCTTCTATATCATTCTATATAACAGCACCACCTACTGTTTAACATCCCCAAAAGTTTAGCTATATCTTCTCACATTAAAAATTTTGCTTATGGAGTTTGGTGGACTATCAATCAACAGATGTTGAGGTGCAGCCATGTAGAAAATCACAGAAGGTGAGTAATAGCAGCTCCACCTATCGGCTTATATGAACCTAAATTAAGCCGTTCCAAGCATTCGTTTTCATAATAGTTATCTTACAAATCAAGTTTGGTATACTTATATGCAATTGAAGTTGCGATTTTGCTTTCCTATTCACGAAGTAAATTGCAACATAGCGGCGCCTATTATTGGTCAAAATGTAACTAAACTGAATTAGCATGATGTTTATAGTTGACCTCTCATTTACTAAGTTTTGTGTAATTATATCCAATACAATGTAAGAAAATTTCTGCAAAAGAAGCGCCGATATGCACGCAAATTAAATCAGCTTACTGTTTCGTAATATCTATTTCATGTATTGAATTTCGTTTGATTTTACACAATAGAAGCTGGGATATAGCCTTACCTTAAATGGGAGATATTGCAGTATAACAACGCCACCTGCTGAGAAATTTGCACCAAAAGTTGATAGGCACTAATTTATACCAAGTTGTGGCTACATGTAAATTTATATGAAATTCTGTGAAGTAGTTCCTGAAGCACAGTTACCACAAAACTTCTGTCACACACACAGAGAGACAGACAGACATTTTCTAAAAATGGTCAGATCGTGTTCTGGTCATCTGAGAACGTGTAAACGCATCGAAAAATGAAAATCGAAAATTTTTACGAATCCAGTACTTTCTTTTACTGAGTATAGAAAAAAAAATGGCGACAGTCAATAAATTTAAACAACTGGCTCGTCATATGCTCTATCAATAAAGTTAATCAATTGGTACATGGTTGCTGTATAGTATGAAGTAGATTATAATTTTAAGCCATAATCAGTTGGGATATTGGAATTTATCCAGTATATTTTACAAAATGTATTAGAATGATTTTTAATAAATGTGATGCATTTAGATCTTAATTTTAAAATTTTGAGCATTTTAATCGCTTCGCCATACCAAGTGCCGGTTTGCCATTTGTGCCATGTTTGCCATTTGCCATTACATCTTTTATAGGAGTAGGGTAAACCCACGAAGTGTGCTTGCTCCTAATCAGCGCTTTTGTCCAAATTATTTCAATCTGCATTACAGAGTTTAGCGATATTCCATTAAAAGATTAGCGAAGGAAACGAACATTAACTTGGGGCTTGGGGACCATGACAAGCTCGCTAATACTGTTTTTGCTGATTTTGACCACAATACTTTCAACCAATCAAATTTATCTACTCACTATTCGGTAGCATGTGATAAACTGAGTTACTCTATGACGGTATATTATAATATGTAAAATGATTTTACATTTTTATAAAAGGGCCGTGGTAGTCCAGTCGGTAGAGCGCCGGCCTCGTAATTGGAAGATTGCGGGTTCGGTACTCGAGCCGGCCAAAGACCGTCGTGTACACTAATGGTGGCTGGTGCACGTAAAATCTGTCGTGGCCGCAATGTCCACCATCTTCCCATCAAAAATTATACCTCTGGGAGTCACTGAAGCGGGAGAGCCATCCCTTCCGTGGAGGAACAAAATTGTGATGGCATGTCCCCGAACCACCTCTAGTGGTGTGTCCCAGACCGTTGTCAATTGTCCACCTGCGCAGCACTAGTGTGACGTAAAACCCAACCATCCATCCACCATCCATCCATTTAAAAATAATTCTTACATCAAATTAAAAAAAAAAAAAAACATTTTACGTTTCAATGAGTTTAATGTAGCTAAAATGGGTGATTAAGGTTTTCCTGTTTAATAAAATAATCTGCTAGATAGAATAATTTAACTTGGCTATTCTCATAACTGAACTTGACTTCAAAGAGTGCGAAATTGTTTCAAGGGACAAAAATCACATGAGTCAAGGCGATATTTATAATTGTTTCCCTCTTGAATAAAACTAAAAGCATGTTTCCTCTTAAAGTTATTATTTTTTCCTCAGATCATTTAAAAAAAAAAAAAAAAAAAAAAAAAAAACCGAATTCAAATCTCTTTATTATTTGCATATCCCGTCGTATACGCATCATGGCCAGGGATTTAAAAAAAAAAAAAAAAAAAACAACTTTTTAATGTGACACCCTATGTATTGTAAAACTGCGTGCTTGTTTTTGTTGTTTACTCTACAGAATTTTTATTCTGCATACCACGAAAGGAATTTACGCGGACCTGGGTCCCTTGTGAAAACAATGGGTCTTAACCGACCCTTTTATGCCCGGCCCGCATCTTGCATGTTAACAGATCCAGCCAGAATGGTTGCAATTTAGGCTCTGCTCGGCCCGACCTCCTACCACTTTTTAATACAACCGGCAGTAAAATTATTCGAGCGCTAACAATTATTCCTATATAAAAAAAAAGTACACTTAATGCTATTTTGTTAAATAAATTCTTGTCGTATCATGTTCGAATGGGATTCGAATAAATTTGCTGCCGACTGTAAAGCTATTCCTAAGAGTACAGCGCTGCATGACGTGCTGGGAATTCCGGAGCTGCTTCTATCTTCCGTTTAACCCTTTGAGTCCCAATTGCAAAAACTCATCTTCAACAAAATTTTAATTTTATAACATGGCGAAAAGCATCTTTTATTTTAACTTCGTTCGTAAATTCTGGTGGCAGTATCATTGAAGTGAGCACCTTTATCCTGCGTGCACGTTTAAACGCAACTGGAACTATATAGGAAAGTGCTTCATCCTACTTTATCCCAAGTTGCGGGTGGAAACGCTTTTATCGCAGCTTGAAAGCAACATCCTTTGTAAATTAAAATATAGGCTCAAGTCGGCCCGACCCGAAATAAAAACGAGAAATGTAAAAAGGCTCGTTTCGCTCAGATCTAAGCAATTTCAAAACAGGCCTTATGCCCAATTTCGTTCAACAGCACACATTAAACTTTTTTATCACTACTTCAACATATATTTACACATTATAAGGATTGATTTTTAGTACATTGGAGAAATATATATATACGAAATAATAAGATGTATACTAATTTCAAGAAGTAGTTCTTTAATTTTCCAACTTGCAATACTTCTTTACATTATACACAAAATTCTAAACTTTTACTTTTGAAAAAAAACCTTCTTTCATTTTATGAACATCGAAATAAAAAAAGATAATTTGCATTTTGCCGCCCTGACTCGGTTCACTTGAAAATTCATCTTACTTTTGCCGGCTTGTTTAAAAAAATCCTCACTGTTTCGCAGTTCCACGGAGGATATAAGTTTTGAGCCAGATGGGCCCGAGCGAACCTCCGCTCACCAATAATAAAACCAATATTAAAACCTAAAAGGATTTTCTTCTGTACAATATTTTTCCTCCTTTATATGTTTTCCTCTACACAATATTCTTTTCGTCTCTTTCTTGTGTTGCGTACTTGGGGGTTCGTGAGTTGTCCGAGAATGAAAGGCCAAACTTACAAAAATTCAGTAATTTATTCACAGAAATTTCCAGAAAAATACAGGTCTATAAACCAAGTATCAGCTTCAATTCGACCAGTAAACACAGCTTAAAAAACAGCTGTCAATAGCAAATCCACAGTATACACTGTATAGCAATAACACATAAAGCAAGTCTCTTTCAAAGAGGCTCAAAACAATGCAAGCATTAGCGAAGCTGGCTGAGAACTGAACTGAACTGACTTGCCTTGGCGGAAAAACGCTCCTTATATACCCCTGCAGAAAAGTGTGGAAGGTTCCAGAAATTTCCGTATCTCATCAGCCAATGAGATTAGAGCTTCCATATTTGGTATATCCCTTATAAAGATTTTCTCGCCAAGGTCGCCAAAAAAATCGCCAAGGTGGGAAAAAGTTGCCAAATTTGGCGCCAAATCCATTACCTGCCTTATTGGGGCTTTTTAATGCGTTTTTAAGGGAAAATAAGGCTATTTCAATGCTAAAACGACTAGAAATGCACAAAAGTAGCACTTTATCAACTTACTAAGCCTCTTTGAAAGAATTTATACAAAATAAACACAATTATTTACAATTTTGTAACAATATGTTTTCCTCTACACAATATTATTTTCATCTCTTTCAAAATTTGAAATAATATTCTTTTCATAAGTAGTATAACTATTTTTAGTTATTTTTATGGTATATTTTTCGCAAAGCTTTTTAAAGAGAATGAAAAAAGCTTTTGGCTCCATTCCATAACAACAATGCATTTAACTAGCAGATATTTCCATAAAATATCTCGAAACTATTCCAAGGAAAAAAAAAAAAGCTTTGGAATAGTTAGTTTGATTGGTTGTCTGAAATGATTTTGTTCAGTGATATTGAATGAGTTATTTATTTAATTGTTATTCATTCCAGAATATAAATTTGGTAGAGGGTTGAAAGTGCTATCATTCAAAAGGCATGATTAGCCAGATTTGCAGAACTTAAAAGTTATTTCCTTATGATTTCAAGAATTAAAATACTTTTATTTTTTATGCACTTTTTCAATTATACCTTGTACAAATCTTGCAATCGATTTTTAACTAACTTCCCGACTAGCTAGAAATTTGAAACTTTCAGGATTGCTCAGAACACGGTGACAACACAATACTTCGAAGTCCGATTTTCGAATTTTTCATTAGTTTTCTTATAATTAATTAAAATATGAAAATAATAACATTCTAATAGCGTTAATATAGCCATTAAAATATTAGCTGTAATTTAATTGTTGCCAAAAAAAAAATTACGAGTTTATTTTCTTTCGACATAAAAATAAATACATTTAATTAAACGTGAATATTAAAAACTACAAAAAGTTAAATTATGCATTTTACAAAAATGGACGTCATTGTCACTTTAAAAATTTTATGCACATTGATAAGAGCTCTATGATTCATTAGAAAGTTTAAAACATGGTATATAAAAAGTTTTTTTTTTTTTTTTTTTTTTTTTTTTTTTTTTTTTAAATCTTATAATTATTTTTATTTCATTTTGCACGCGCGCTTTTTATTTCCTAATTCATAATTATTAAAAAAACTTTTTCGATAGTGTTTGTAAGTAGGAATTGACTTTAAAAGTTTTTCTTTTATATTACTTGTTCATTTTATACACACATTCTTTTGTATTAAAAAATTCTTAAAGAATAAAAATTGTTAAATCTGGCAATAACTTAAAATTCAAATAAAAACATGGATACAGTAATTTGTATAGATTCATAAACTTTCGACTGCAGATTTTTTATTCTAAGAGGCAACAGCCATTAGAGTGGTAAATAATTATAAGATAAAAAGAACTTTTTATGTACCACGTTTTTAAATTTTCTATTGAATAATATAAACTTGATAATTGTATGTATTAATAAATACTTAAAAAAAAATATTTTGAAATGAATTATCCTATCAATTTGAACGAAAATGATTCAATGCGTAATAAAGAGAGCAATTATAAGAAATTTTCAAACATTTATTAATTGAATAAAAGTATTAAAAGAATGCATTGTCATCGTGTTCTGAACTATTCTAAAAGTTTCGAATGTCCAGCTTCTCGGGAAGTTAATTAAAAATCGATTACAAGATTTGTACTGGACAAATAAGAAAGCGAGTTAATATTTAAAAAATTTCAATTCTGCTTAAATATGGCTAAAAGTATTAAAAAATGCATTGTCATCGTGTTCTGAGCTATTCTAAAAGTTTCAAATGTCTAGCTAGTAGGGAAGTGAATTAAAAATCGATTACAAGATTTGTACTGGACAAACAAGAAAACGAGTTAATAAAAACGTGGTAAAATTGTTATGAGTGAGTGGTAGATCGAAGTTTTATACTATTGAACATATCTGCAAATTAAAAAAGGATTTGGTTTATGAAAGTTCTCTATATATATTTTTTCCCTAATTTATTTATGATATAATTTCTTTTCTTTTCTTTTCTTTTTTCTTTTGTTGATTTACGTCAGCTCTAATTGAAGACACATTCTTTAGCTAAAACATAATGCATTTCCACTAACTGAAATCGACAACATATTTTTAAATAAGTGAATTTATTACTATATCTTCTGCATATATGTGAAGAAAGTATAATGCTTGAAAACATGCCGCTTGTTACTTAATCAAATTTCGTGTTGAAAATTATGCATATGTATATCAATTATTTTTTCTTATAACTACTCAGTATTCGGTACTCAGCCGAGTACTCGGTACTTGGCTAAAGTGCTACTCTGCGCGAAGGATATATATTACATAATTTCAATACGTTGTTGTAGCAATGACTTTCAAACATAGTCTTGGGCTTTTATTTTCAAGAATATTACTCCTCCAAATCAAGGATAATTTTTTCATTATCATTTCAATACATTTTTGTGTCAGTGACGTCAGTTTCGAGCATTACTTTTGGGAATTTTCGGTTTTTATTGTTAAGAAGATTATTATTTTCATGGCATGTTTCGCAAATTTTGAATTTTTGACGTTTTCAACATTCTAGATCTAGAATGTACAGTGTATGAAAATTACTGTAATAAAAATGAACCCTATGCTATAAACTTTATGAGTATTGATATTGGTCATTCTGTCTATCAGCTTTCAATTTTTTACAAAAATGAAGAAATTTTAAAGTCATTCGTGCTGCATCTATCTTGTTTGTATCTTTCTTAGGGTGAAATGGTATTAACCAAATGATATAGGTGTGCGGATTAAAAGACATATTGTCTGCGCATGGGACCTGGTCATGGGTTGAATGCCTTACGCGGAGGTAGTTTTAAGGGGTCTTAGCCTATATCCATTCGAATATTGAAGAAAAACATAAAAAAAAAAATTTAACGGTTAGACTGTCGAGTACAATTTGGTTTAAATCTAGTACCTTCTGTAGATCAACTTTTTAAGAGTAGAACCTCTTGACCACTGACAGGACCCACACAACTCATTAGTAGTCAGTCAAAGCATACTTTTAAAGATTTATTAATTTTGTTTCCTTTTGCCAATTTTCCGTAAGTAAATTAAGACTTTAATTAAAGACACATTAGAAATTACTACTATTAGAAATTATTATTATTAGAGATTCCTTCTACCTGATATTTATAATACTTATTATAAAGACGTGATTAAGCCTCTATTTCGCGCATTTCTGTTCCAAAACATTCGCAGTAATGTGTTTTGTGTACATGCATTTATATACATTTAAAAAAAAAATTCTTCTAAAAATTTGAATGAGTAATTTCTTGAAAAAAAAATCTGGAGTGACTCCACTCGACTTTCCGAACATTGAGTCATTAACAGTTTTGTAGATAAAGTAAAGAAAGAGGAGTTGTTAAACAAACAAAAGAGAGAAAACAATAATAAAGTGTTTGAGTATTTTTCTCCCTATATTACACGATGTTTTATTGAACGCTACTGAACTTTGAGCCCATAGATCATAATGAGAAAGAATTTTCGTTGTGTCCCTGTAAAAAACCTATAAATGCTAGATTCACCAAAATGCTTATAGTCAGAGCAACAGTGATTTATAATATTCATATAAATTTTCAGCTCAATTGAATAAGGCGTTTAGATGTTATCGCACTTTTAACTAGTATGTTGTGGCCACCACATGACTTTCTTCTACATTTTCCTATACCAATTCACTCAGTAAAAATAATTTATTAAAATTATTATTTAAAAAAATTATCTTCCATAATAATGCAGACGATTTCCATATTAGAGAAGTAGTATAACACTAAATATCCAAAAAAAGTCAATTTTATTGTCAATATTACATTTAAATATATATATATATATATATTAAAAATGAAAAAAATCCGTAACTTCATTTTAAGTTATCGCAGATCTATGGTTCAACCATTCGTTTTAAAGGTACTGGCGAGCTCTTTTGAAAGATACCCATCATGAAAATTTACTCCCCTCGAGGGGGGAGGGGGAGAAGGCGAGGCTCCTACACATACAAAAAAAAAATTCCCAGATGACTATCTCTATTATAAATAATTCTGGTAAATTTCATAATGATTATTAAAAAATAATTCTGTTTATGCCCATTTATACAAAATTTTGTACTATACCACCATATAAAAAATTCAGTAAAAGCGGGATGGCAACGCAACCTGTAAGACAATTTTTACCAAAAGTTGATAAGCACTAATTTATGTCAAGGTGCAACTACATACCAATTTGTATGAAATTCTGTGAAGTAGTTCCTGAAATACAGTTGCCACAAAAGTTTGTCACACACACACACACAGACAAACAGACAGACATTTTCTAAAAATGGTCAAATCGTGTTCTACAGCTCTCAAAACGTGTAAATCCATCAAAAACCCGAGGTCGAAAATTTTTACGAATCCAATACTTTCTTCTATTGAATATAGAAGAAAGTAAAAATTTGGTCCCACAGGCCATAATGATAAAAATTTTTCTTTGTGACCCTGTAAAAAAACTGTAAGTGCTAAATTCACCAAAATCTATACAGTTCGTGCAACTGTGACCTATAACATGTGTACAAATTTTTTGTTCAGATTAAATAAGCGTTTAGACGCTATCGCATTTTTAAAAATTTAGCACCAAAGGCCATAATGATAAAGAATTTTTCTTTCTGCCCTTGTAAAAAAACTCTAAGTGCCAGATTCTCCAAACTCTATACAAATTGAGTAACTGTGACCTATAATATGTGTATAAATGTTTTGCTCAATTGCATAAGGCGTTTAGAAGCTATCGCACTTTTCAGATTTTGGTCCCATAGACCATAATGATAAAGAATTTTTCTTTGTGTCCCTGTAAAAAAACTATAAGTGCTAGATTCACCAAAATCTATAGGGTTCGTATTATGGTGACTTACAATATACGCACCAACTTTCAGCTTATTCGAACAAAGCGTTTAGACGCTAGCGTGTTCACTCACTGACATACACACACACATACATACACACACACACACATACCTACATCATCGTAAAAATAGTGAAAACGGACTCAGGGGACCTCGAAACGTATAGAAACATCAAAATCTCGAATTCGGATTTTTGACATGATTACAATACTTTCCTCGCTATAGTGTTCGGAAATTAATAAATATATTTAAAAAATTGCGAGCAAAAGTTTGGACAGAATAAAAATAAATGTGTGTATTACTTCGGGAAAATACCAACAGGCTGGAGGAGAGGCTGTGTGAGGGTAGAATCAGAAGCGTCGTCTCGATCAATTTTGTCTGAGACTACGTCTTTGGTTAAAGGACACAATCCTCAAAGGGCACTACATCACTTGGCACTACATCAAAACAGATATACAAAGTAAAGTGAATGGGCCCTGAGATTTTTCTCCTCTTGTAAAAGGACTGAATAAATTTGTATGCGAAACAAAAAAGGGATAAGAAACGATAGCAGAAATAAGATTTCGAAAAAATATATATACTCCTATCGTACACTTAAAATGATACGATTGATATGACATTAGTTTTCCGAAAAATCACGAAAAACCATTTCTACTGGAAGGGTAACTTTAAAAACTTTCACAGATTTAATAGAATGCAGAATAAATCCCAGTATAAAAAGTTTAAAACGAAAAAAAAAAAAAAAAAAAACTTTATTAAATGTATATTATCATTTTTTATTTTATTATTTAATTTGAAGAACTATCATAAAAACTTTTGAAACGTGTTTTAAACTGATAATATTTAAATCATATTTACATACATATAACATATATACAATAGTGTTTTTTTTTTTTCCCCATTTTGTGTAAAAGTGTCAACTTCTTTAATTTATGTAATAACGCTCTTACTTTAAATGACTACCGGTTTCGAAAGGACGTGGCTTTTCTTCTTCAAGTGCAAAAGTCACGTGCACTACTTTGAAGAAAAACGCAAGACTGGAAGCAAGGAAAAACCCAAGGGGAGAGGAGCAACACAATCAGCCAATACGACCGTACATGTAACAACCAATCAGAAAGGGACGCAACCAGAAAACAGAGAAAAAGATAAACAACCACAAAAAAGGAAAATGTTTTTTATTTATTTATTTACTTAATGAAAAATCTGATTCTACTTTACTGTATACAGCTTGGAAAAACTTGTTTAATCCTATTCAATAATTTTCTTTTATTTTGTTCAAAAAATAAAATATAAATAAATAAATAAATCTTTTTTTACATTTCTTGTCTTCTGTTTTTTGGTTGTTGCATACAGCTGTCCTATCGACTGGTTGCATTGCTCCTCTCCCTTTGGGTTTTTCCCTGCTTTCAGTCTTGCTGTTGCCTCCAAAGTAGTAGCACGTGTTTTTTGCACCTGAAGAAGAAAGGCCAAGTCCTTTCGAAACCGATAGTGCTTGTGTTGATTTTATGGTGTGAAAAGAAGATTTTAAGTTTAAATATTTAATGCACTCCCGTTTCTTAATTTATTATTAAAAATTACTCTGTTGCTAAAAATATGCATACTTGCAAAAGAGTTTAATGAACATTTTAGAATTAAATTGAATTTAGAGATTGGATGATAAAAATGAAACACTAATCTACATAGAAACAAAAATTAAAAACTTTTCAAGGACACCCTATATACACCCTATATACATACATACACTCGGTCATTCGGACGAACAAACGCATCTTAGAAACACATCTGTAGAGACATGGGTTTCCAAAACATTCAAGGAACATTTCTTGTGTTATTCGGCCTCAAAATGTATGGGGCGTTTTTAGACTGTGTTGTAGAATGCATAGCCGCCCAATAGTGTTGGATCGCATAACTCTTGGTACTATTGGTATGGACACACATACACTTGTCAGTTCACAATGACTGATTTGTCCGCACAATTACACATGCATTTTCATTATTATTATTATCATTATTAATTGTTACTGCTGTGTTTTGGGACTCAGTTACTATCAGAAATGAGCGTTGCACAAAGAAAACGTCTAATACGCCCACAAACGTTCCTTTATGTCAGCCGGGCCATCAGAAAAGACCGATTTTAGTTGGAGGGAATATTATAATGACACTCGCTCTCTCATATATACATATATGTATCACTACACACAAACACTTTTGTTCTTAAACATTCTTATGCTTCTGAATGCAGCTTATTATTATTACCATTATTATTATTATTACTACTACTACAAAAATTGTTTTTTTGAAATATTACATTTACAAATAATCTTCTGAATAATATTTTGTTGCAACATTCCAGTTCTGTTGTTTGCTATGGAAATTGGGTGAATGCGTTCTTTCTCTAAATACGTTTATAATTTTTATTCTTTTTTTTTTTTTTTTTTTTTTTTTCATTTTAGGAAATATAGGGACCAACTTCCATCCTCAAGCGTCTTTTTCGGATGCATATAAGCCAGACTCTTATTTCTTTCACGCTACTGAGTTGCACAGTATGGACAAGCTTAAGTTCAGCTTTCCCAAACCGACACCGCCGTTCAAGAAAACACGACGCAAGCAGTTTCCGTGCAGATGATATCAAGTTCGGTAAGTTTTCAGATGCAACATTTATAGTGTGGTCACGTAATTTAATTTTCAGTTTTTGAGTTCGTTTCGAACATAATCTGACGTAGCAATAGCATATAAAAGGCCATATATTTTAATTCCTAAAAAGATCTTCAGTTTAGTTCATGAAAAACGTACACTCGTTTTGCTGAGTTACAGCGCCTAGAATATATAGTGTGGAAAGCGACGAGCAAATCAGTGCCTTAAAAATTAAGCTTCTCACCAGAGGTCAGTGCAATCGAGTTTATTGCTTGAAAAACTCATAGATATAGTAATTTATATAGGTCTATCTTCCCATTGTTATCATGCAAAAATTTTTGATGCCGAATTTTTTTTTTTTTTTTTTTTTTTTGCATCAGCCATATAGTGGTATCCGCGTTTGTAATGATCGATAGACGGCGCTTTGTGAACACTGCAGTTGTTAGTAAACATTAGCCACGTGTGTTCCAATAGTGTTCTTGTTATTCTACTTAATATTCGTACTATAATTTCTCCGCCATTACATTATGGAAAATTGATTGCTTTTGGAAAAAATACTTCAGTTTATTCAAAGTTCGATCGGAAGTAGATTTTTAACTGAAGTTGAACAAATATTAATTTCAAATCATCTGATTAATTCTTTACTTCCATTAGCCGAAGCAACTGAAATTTTAAATTCGTCATTTGGAAATAAATGGAAGCTCAATTCTGGATTTCTTGATGCTTTGGATTTACACTGTGGCACACAAAAGTATGTGTTATCTTTTTTACCGTATTTATTCATTTTTATTCAATAAATATATGTGAAACTAAACATCGGCTAGCAATGGCGGCTATATGGAATTCGAATTAAACCATGTTTATTGTAATTTCACCGTAGCCCACCAGAGGGCGAGCATTTCATTACAATCGCGGATTGAAACCATTAAAATTCGGCAACTGTAATAGAATAGAATAGAATGTTGATGAATTTTCAAAATGTCGAAATATTCCATCTTTTAATAAATTTATGAAGAGAAATGGATAATTTATCATAAAAATAAATTATATTTGACTAAATTATGAAAAATATAATTTTTATAATCAGTTGCTTTGTTATTATTATGAAATAAAAACTGGTTTGATTTTTAATGGAATACGTTTTTTAAAGTTTGATATTTTTTAAGATTTTGTATTAGTAAGTAATATAGAATTTTCAGAATTCTTTTAAATGTATTTAGCAGAGGCGGAGGTAAAGAATATTAGTTTTATAGTACATAAAAAGAGTTCAACTTTAAATATTAACTAAATTAATAAACATATAAAAGAAAGAAAGAAAGAAAGAAAAAGAAAAATGAATTTGAAATTGTATCTGCAGTTTTTCATTCACCTTTAGTACATAAATTATTCATAAATTTTATTTTCTAAATTATCTGTGTGTATTCACTCGGAAAAAGATGGCCATATTGTGGACTTTTCTCCGAGTAAAAAGGAATTATTTTTTTCCCCCAGTGATCAATCTATGTCTTATTACTACATCTATGGAAAAACTCCCTGTTGGTTAATTATGTGCTTCGATCACGTGATTGAGGAGACGCAAATGGGAAAATCCAATCAGCTTTTCGATCTGAGCAAAAAATTCGATCGCAGCGCCATCTGGGAAGCTTAATTTGTTTAGCAATATTTTAAGCATTCGATCATAAGCGCTTGCAACACTGTATATTCTAGACGCTGCTCATACCATATTCTATTTTAAACATTCGTTTGCACCTATCAAAAATGCATGTTAATTTTATTAAGTTTTATTCAATCTAAATATCTTAATATGCATCAACCAGAAATGCTGCTGATATACCATAATTTACTTAAATTGTTTTGCATTTCCCGGTGCACGAATATTTGTCTGATCTCAGTAAAAAGGTTTAAGTAATCACCGTATAACACAGAACTCCCTACAAATATCTGTTTTTAAACTACTCTTAAACAGACACGTAGACCAACCGCTAAAAATTCGATTTTCAAGTTCACGGGACTTTAAAACATACAATTAATACAGCTGAAACTCAATTTCCGACAAAATAATAAAAAAAAACATTAGAAAAAACATTAAACATTTTTTGTCAAAGGCAGAATTTAGTTTAGTATGGAAGACTATTAATTTCAATCTGTAAAATTTTTATTTTGAAATTTTTAATTTAAATTTATTTTTTGTCCGTAAAACTGGGGCCACGTACTTTTTAAAATGACTGAAATGAATCAAAATGAAGTATTGCCACCTAAATTCCATATTTTAGTTAACTTTAAAATATCTAATGGTCGTGTCGAAAAACTGTTTGAACCCCTGGATTCAGAAAAATTACCCCCTTTAATTTACCCCCTTTAATTTACCGAATTTGTAACGATAGGACTGATATTTCTAATTTATTTTGGTGTTACACAAAACTGGTCTACAAAAACTCGAGATTGAAACTAATAGTCCTCCGTCCTAATAATAATAAATACTTGTTTTAGTATTTAGTAGTAACAGGAAGTAAAAAAAGTGGTAATATTGATTTATTATATCAAAATAAGAAAACCATGCAAGTATAAGTACAATCTCTCCTGTACACGCCATTTCACTTTGACAAAAAGGATTTCATCCTTAATAATTGCTCGGTATGCTTCTTTTACGACTTTGTCCCAATTGTTATCGTATTTTTATCCTTTTAGCATTCTTTGACAAAACACTTTTGTTCTTCGTCGGTGATATGACCAACAGTGGAAATCGGAAAGTTTCCTAAATAGTGGACGACACACACAAACAAAATATAATAATGAAGTATTTGATATACTACTTTTGTGACTGTTTCATTAATTTAATACCCCTCTGGTATTGTATAAAAAAAATTACTTTAAAATTACAGCAAATCATTTAATTTATTTTATTAATAATAAATTGTACATAAATGAAATCATAATATGCTTTTTACTTTCTCTTACCCATTATATAGTAGAGAGAGTATTGATTTTGGGTCGAATTTTTGAAATTGAACTTTTGTTATATTTACACGTTTTGAGGTCCCCCGAATCTAAAAATAATGTTTTTAGCGGTTAGTCTGTCTGTGTGTCTGTCTCTTATCAGCATATCTCGAGACGAAATAAAAGCAGAAATTCCAAACTTGGTATTTTAAATGTGTATCATATAGGGATGCTACACTAAGATTTTCGTTGAGATGAAGCGAATGGTTCGTGTACGGAACTTCCAAGAGAATTCAAATACATTACGTCTATGGGAGAAATTGCAGGTGAGTTTAACATCTATAGCCTGTACTAAACCAAATGAAACGAATATATATCTTTTGTATGCGTAAAAACATGTTTAATGAAGAATATGGTATGGAAATCATTCACTGTTCGTTTACGGGGCTACACAAAAGAACAAGAGTATTGTGCGACAATACTTGAAAATGGATGGAAGTGTACTTCAGGTTATACCGTGTGTTATTAATGAAGGATTATGTTTAAGTGCACCATGTGATGTATACAAAACCTTCAGGAAATATACAGGCCTGCCAATATTTAAGCCATAACATTCTTTTTTATTGTTAGTGGAAGTGCTTTACTGTAATATTTTTCCATGTCCAGGAAAGCTGGTGAGAAATTAAAATTAATTCCTCATAGTCATATGATAAATTATGTATTTTTTAAATCTAAATATTCATCACTTGTTTTTTTTTGTATATTTACACGTTTCGAGGCTTCCTGAATACCGAAGTCAAGTTTTTGACATTTTGTCTTCGTCTGTATCTCTTAGAATTAATAAAAAACTAATAATTTCAGGCTATCCAAATGTTATATTTTAAAGTTAATACGCTTGTTTGTAGAAAAGTTTGATGAAGATTGGTAAGTTTCAAGGAATGTTACGTGTGAAAGTTACCTGAATAATTTTAAATAAGCTTTTGAATTTATTAACAGATTTGAATTCTATATATAAATGTAGGAACAATAATGAAACGGCGGTTGAGGGGGCGGTAGCCCCCCTCACATAGAATTATTTGTCAAATAAAGTTGTTCCGAAGCCTAATTTGAATTGTTTTAACGTAGGTTTACATAACAGTACTCGTTATCTTACCCCTTAATCTCCAATCTATAATTATAGTATTAAATTTCAAGGTAAGAGAAAATCGTGTGAGTAACACACCAGATTATTTACTTTCTAAACATACACTATGTAGAAAAAAAGTACAATAATTATGAAAATCTTCAACTATAGGATTTTGGTATCTTGTACGTTTTGAGGTTTCATGAATTCCTTTTGGCTACTTTTTAGGGAATGCGTGTATGTGCGTGAGTGCATCAGTGAGCACGATGGTATCTTAACGCTTTATCCGATTGAGTGAAAAGTTGATAAATGTGTTGTAAGGTTACCGTCGAACGACTTGTATAGATTTTGATGAACGTAGGATTTATAGTTCCTTTACAGGGTAAGAATTAAAATTCTTTATCATTACAATTTATGGACTCAAATTATTTGAAGTGCGCTCACATCTTAACTCAACCATCGATTAACATAAAATTCACTGAGATAAAAAAATATACCGCCTTCATCTAGAATCAATAAGTGGCCATTTCCCAAATCCCTTAACTAAAAATATATAGATTTCCGAGCTATGCGCATAAGGCACGCCAATAAATTGAATAGACGAAATGATCGAGAATTTCTAGTCTACACATTTCTAGATTGTGAAACAGTATTCTGATTATTATGAATATTCTGAATCTTTTGTATTGCGAGAAATTATCGCTTGTCTTTCTAGAATTGGGTCATAAATCAAGATTATAGTTGCAGAAACCCGCCTCTTGTATTCTCATTTATTTGCAGAGATTTTTAAATAACTAATAAATAACTAATAATTTAAATTCTAATAGAGGTTTCTAGAACTCGCTACCAAATGGGACTAGAATTTATAAAGATGACATGAAACTATTTTTTCTAGAGCCACAATGCAGATTCTAGATGTCAGTTACAGAATATTTTCTCAGTGTTGGATAGGTATACATCATCATTGCAAGAACTATACTGTGTTACATAAGTGTAAGACTTCTTTTGTGTGTGTGTGAGTGTGTGTTTGTTTTTACAGAGTTACATATTAGACGAATCGTGGCAAGCCTTGTCAATAACTCCCAAACCTCGAACCCACACGTCCCACTGTTCGGTTTATTTTTCCTGTCTGGTTTTCGTGCATTTTCTAACCCCAGTGTTAGTTTTTCTTTACTCACTTGTGATTGTGTTTCTTTCTTTCTTTTTTTTTCCCCATGCTATTTTCTATGAAATTTTCACTTTTTTTCCCCCTCATTTTCCTTCACATTCTAAACTGCGGTGATTCTTAAACATTGCGGTCTATGGACTAAAATTATCTGAAATTCGTTTTAGTAATCTTAAAATGCTCGAAAAAAAAAAAAAAAAAAAAAAAAAAAGGAAATAATCTGGTGTGTCACTCACACGACTTTATCTTACCCTGAAATTGAATACTATAATATTATAGTTTTAAAAAATTAAAGCACACGCTTTTATAGAAATAGGAACTAAAAAGCACAAAATATCTATCTTAGTATTAAAATGCAGGGTAAGAGAAAATCGTGTGAGTGACACACTATAATATTTACATACATTTAAATCTTTAATTAAAAATAATTTAGAATTAAACAAAAACCATTTTTAAAAAAATCTCCCCTGACTGGGCTCGAACGCTAGACCTTTAGGTTCGTAGCTCGGAGCTTTACCTCACAGCCACAATGTTCACGTAGGGACAGTTTTTTTTTACTATATATATATTTTGTTTGCTCCCAGAGCGATTACAAACATACAAACATACATACATACAGTTGAAGCTAATAAAAGCGTGTTAATAAATGCAGGTTGCAGATTAAAAGGTAAGATAACGAGTACTGTTATGTAAACATGTGTTAAACAATTCATATTAGGCTTCTGAAGAGTTTTATATGATAATTAGTTCTGTGTGAGGTGGGCTACCGCTGCCCTCAACCCCCCGTTTCATTAATGCACCTACATTTACATAGAATTTACTTCGGTTATTAAAAAATAATTCTGTTTTTAAAAAATAATTTATTAAAATTATTATTTAAAAAAATTATCTTTTATGATAATGCAGACGATTTTCATATTAGAGAAGTAGTATAACACCAACTATCCAAAAAAAGTCCATTTTATTCTCAATATTAAAAAAAAAAAAAAAATAAAAATAAAAAAAATAAAATCGATAACTTTGTTTTAAATTATCGCAGATCGATGGTTCAACTATTCGTTTTAAAGGTATTGGCGAGCTCTTTTGAAAGATACCCATCATGAAAATTGACTCCCCTCGAGGGGGGACTTCCCCTCCCCCAGGGGGGAGGCGGGGCTCCTACATTCACAAAAAAACATTTGCCAGTTAGCTATCTCTATTACATAAAATATATATTCGTTTCATTTGGTTTAGTGCAGTCTATAGACGTTAAACTCTACTTACCTGCAATTTCCCCCATAGACGTATTGTATTAGAATTCTCTTGATTGTCCCTGTACACGAACCATTTGCTTGATCTTAACAAAAAGCTTACTGTAGCATCCCTATATGATACACATTTAGAATACCAAGTTTGAACTTTCTGACATAATTTGTTTTTGATGTATGCTGATAACAGACAGACACACACACACAGAGACACACACACACACACACAGACCATTTGCTAAAAACATGATTTTCGTATTCAGGGGACCTCAAAACATGTAAATATAACAAAATCTCGCGTTCGAAAATTTGACCCAAAAACAATACTTTCTCTACCTTATGGGTAAGAGAAAGTAAAAAATTATATGTGTTACCTTGTTTTGCATTATGGAGTGAATTTATAGTAAATAGGGGAGAGTGGGATTTAGCCCACGTTGGAACACCTTAAATTTCAGCTTTGATTTTGTAAATAGGAATTAGTTTTCTTAGAGCAACCTAGTGGACAACACAGTGTACTTGGGAATTTCTCACACAAGCAGGTAAAGATTAATCCAGTTTTTACTGTTTTGAAAGATTCAAAGTTACATTAGTAGGTGATTTTACGAAAAAATTTCCTGTGAAAGAAATGAAATAAATTAAATTTGAGCATATGGAAATTAAAATACGGACTTTCATTATAACTGTAATCTTAAAAAATTCATTGTGCTACTAAGCTTGACTTTTTGAGAGTTACATTATGGTAATATTCCAAGTAGGGTAGGTTGGAATACGTAGTGGTGGGACAAGTTGAGACACTCTGTCAACCTGTCCCACCACTACGCAATGCAAAGAAAGCACTATTTGCATGCTTTTGAATAAATTTATTGAGACTTTTAATGTGCTAAAATCAGGAAGATGGTCATTGCTATTAAGAAAATTGTTTTTTCTTTAGAATTTAGATGAGAGCAATTTTCAAATATTAAGTACAATATTTGTTAATGTAATATACTTGTATACTATACATTGTCATTTCTTAGGCTATAAGTCTATAAATAAAGATTTATTAATTAATTAAGCGTAGTATTTTTTTTATGCATTAAAGTTTTATTGCCAATGTCCCAAGCTTACCCACCCAGTGGAGCAGGTTGGTACATTGTAAAGATTTCTAAATTTTTTTTCTTAAAATTAAATTTAATGGAATACAGCATTGGAATAAATTTTAACTGAAACAGATATGCCTAAACTTTATGTCAAACTGAATTTGGTGAAAATTGAATAAAAAATCAAAGCAGTGCCGATAGAAGTGAAAATTAAGTAACTTGTGAATTGTATCGTCGAGCTATTGGATTATTATTTTCGAATTATTTTTGGTTTGTAAAGAAGTGTTTATGATCTGTATTATATGATTCGGCACAATATTTGTAGCTATCCAAATTAAATGAACTAAGCTTTATATTAGGTAAAAATATTGATTACTTATGAAATTATTTTAATTAGTAGCTAAGATACAAAAGAAAACCGATTCAGGACACCCCAAAACGCGTAAATCAGGTGAAATATCGAATCCCACTTTCGATAACATAAAAGAACATTAAAATGTCTTTCGAATGATGCATTAAAAATAATTTAATCATAAGTAGAATTTGAAACATTGAAATTTTAAAATATTACGGCGCCATTTGGCGGTAGAAATTTCTGTAAGTTACTATTCGATTCCAACTCAACAAAGCTTTCAAATGATGTATTACTTATGAAATTATTTTAATTAGTAGCTGAGATACAAAAGAAAACCCATTCAGGACACCTCAAAATGTGTAAATCTGCTGAAATCTCGAATTCCCCTTCGATTCTCATGTAAAGCCTTCGCTGACGATGACGCGAGTTTCATGATTTTTGTTCACCCAAAAGTGATCAACGCGCCTAAAGAAGTTTTCACTTCAAATGGAAAACCTTCGCTGACGATGACGCGAGTTTCATGATTTTTGTTCACCCAAAAGTGCTCAACGCGCCTAAAGAAGTTTTCACTTCAAAAATAAATTTTCTAAAAATCGTTATCTATAGAGTGTCCCAAGGTGCCCCACCTTCCCCTATACCTTGTACTGATATTTCTTTTACAGGATAGCATGGAAGTATTTAGACGTATGATGTCCTATTAAGACTCATTATCTGAAATTATTTAAAAGATACTCAAACTGATATATATGTTTTAGAGTTTTGCTACAGTGGGATTGTTACTTAAAACTGCCCATTTAGTATTTATATTCTTTCACAAAGAGGCAAAAAGAGAATCCGGATACATTACGGTCCGTTGTACAAATACCTAATTTAGTTCGAAATACTCAATTTTCATTTTTAGTTATTTACAGAAATATTCATCGATTCAAAATTATTAAAACGACTGATAACAACTAAATGTTCGGAAATTCCAAGATTTTATTATTATTGTTGTTGTTTGCTGTTGATGATAATGAGATATTGTCTTTTAAGTGAAATAAAATATGAAATGGTATTGTAATTTTTTTTTACAAACAAACCATTATGCTAAAACATAAAAGAAAAAAAATAATAATGATAAAATTAAATTAAATATTAAAATATCATTATTGATGCAAAATTGAAAATAAAACATAGTATTCTTAACTCACATTTTTTAAGGGAAAACGGAAGATTGTATTTCTTTTTTTATTATATGCTATAGATATAAGGAGTCTAAATAATCATATTTTAGTACATTTATTTTGCGCAAATCATAATGAAATTGACATTTTTTATATGGATGCACACACACACACACACACAAAAAAAAAAAAAAAAAAAAAAAATATCTATAGAACATAGTATGATTAGCATTGAAATTTACAAGGTCACACAAAAGTACTCAGATACATTAAGGGCTGTAATTGAAAATTACTGAAATTGACCATCGCCAGACCATCGCCCAGACCATCGCCAATTGTCCATTGCGCAGCACTAGTACGACGTAAACCCCAACCAACCAATCAACCCTACAAATCAAATTTAAAGTCATAAAATTACCGAAAAGTGATAAAAATAGGGGGTCGTCCCCAAGAAACGGTGGATAATAGGGCAAAATGGGCGTCCTATTCTGATTTAGGAGGTCATTTTACATAAGAATTTGCAAAAATGATGTTTTGGTCGATTTTCCTGCAGAGCAGTGTCATGAATTCAGTTAGTCTGTTTGTCTGTATTTCTGTCCTTCTGTCAGTCCGTTCTCTGATCACGTAAGTGCAGAACGTTGAAGGTTAAAAGATGCAACGAGTACGTACAGTTAGTGGAGGGATTTTGAATAGAATTGTGGACTGTATGGTTTTAAAAATCGCTGGTTTAAATTATATTAAATCATAAATCAGTTTAAAATGAATTTGAAGGACTCACCTTCCTTTCAATTGAATTAATAACATCATATTTAAGAAACAATGAATAAAAGCTTGAATACATACACAAAATAGAATATAAACGTGAATTATTGACTTTATTTCAGCTCATACGTTAGAATAGAATTTTTCCAGCTGACCGCTAGAACACAACAAAAAGAATCAACTAGAATAGAACCGCAGAAAAGTAAAACGGTTCACAGCAAATTGAAAAGAATTATTTAAAGTATAACTAACAATCAATTGAAAACATGAATAAAATAAATAATAATAAAAGAAAAAAGAATTAATTTAGCGTTTAAAACACATTAAAATATCAATAAAAAGAATGAATTTAATCAATGCTTTATATTCTAAAGAGTCATAAAATTGCATAGTGCTGCCATCTATTGTCAAAATTCAGAGTTATTAGAATTCTGAACATTCTCCCCCACCGGGAGAAGGAGTGTCACTTTAGTAATAGGGCGTTGAATTTCACCACTCTGAGTCCAAATGCTGACTACACGAACTCTATTATCAGGTCCTGGATAGGTACGAATAATTCTACCCAGCTTCCACTGGAGAGGAATAGATTGTGAATCATGAATAGCAACCAAGTCCCCAACTTGAAGATCAGTTCGTGAAGTGAACCATTTAGGTCGATTCTGCAGGTGATGTAGATAGTCTCTAGACCATCTCTTCCAGAAGTCTTGCTTCATTCGCTGGATTAGAGTCCAACGAGAAGATAAAGTGAGATTTGGTGAATTCCCACTTTCAGGAATCTCAAGGAGTGGAACTCCTATCAGGAAATGTCCGGGAGTGAAGGCTCTAACATCAGATGGATCTGAAGAAAGTGGTGTTAATGGTCTGGAATTTAAGCAGGCTTCTATTTGACATAAAAGAGTAGTAAGCTCTTCAAAATTCAGAATGGTAGCCTTACAAGCTTTAAGTAGGTGACTTTTCGTCAATTTAACAGCAGATTCCCACAGTCCACCGAAATGAGGGGAATATGGTGGGATAAAATGCCAATTGATGAAGTTGCTGGTAGCAAAATTTTGAACATTTTCAGAACGAATGATTCGAAATAGTTACTTAAGATAGTTAGCAACTCCTTTGAAATTTTTTCCGTTGTCACTGAATATGTCTGATGGCAGTCCTCTTCTAGAAACAAATCGTTTTAGGGATGCTAAGAAAGCTGATGAAGATAAATCTGAAACAGCTTCTAGGTGCACCGCTTTTGTGCACATGCAGACAAAAACACAAATATATGACTTCAATTTAACTTTAGATCTAGGCACATTTGGTTTAGTGATGAGTGGGCCAGCAAAATCTAGTCCCACCTTTGAAAAAGGTCGAGTTGGAGTTATACGTTCGACTGGCAACTCACCCATAATTTGTTGGCAAGTTTGTTTCTTCAAACGTTTGCACAAAATACATTCATTTAGAATTCGACGAATGTAAGAGCGACCATTTAGTATCCAATACTTTTGTCTAATTAGGGAAAGAATCAGTTGTGCACCAACATGAAAATGTTTTTTATGATATTGCTCAACTATTAATTTTGTAATGAAATTATTTCTCGATAAAAGCACTGGATATTTCTGATCTTGATTAAGTGACTGATGTCTGGACAACCGTCCGCCAACTCTGATTAAACCTTGGTCATCTAGAAATATATTTAAGGATAAATATTTGTTGTTGGTTGGTAAAGGTTGATTTTTCCTGAGCAAATTCAGTTCTACCGAAAACTCTTGTTCCTGAATCAATTTAAGAATATGTGTAATAGCACTTGAAACTTCAGGCGTACTGACAAGTCCAATACTAGAATGTCTAGAATTACGATTACAACTACGAATGTTATAAATGAATCTCAAACACAATGCAAGGACTCTGCAAAGTTTTGAAAAAGAAGAGAATTTGAGTAGAAAATCAGGAAAGGCTTTATGACTAGATGTTGCAACGTGACTTAAATTTTCTTCAGAATTTTTTGACTTAACATTTGAAGATTTGACTAGGAATAATGGTAACTTGACACTAGCACTAAGCCATTCAGGCCCAAGCCACCACAATTTGTGATGCAAAAGACTCTTCGGTAGAATGCCTCTTGAGGCACAGTCTGCCGGATTCGATGAACTCTCAACATAAGTCCACACTGCTTGTGGGACAAGTGATTTGATTTTGTTTGCTCGATTTGTTACGGACTGATTTCCTTTGGTTGGAGGAGATTCAATCCAATTTAAAGCAATTTGTGAATCGGACCACAAATAAAGTTTATTTACATTAAAGGTTAAAGATTCTAATATTGTGGAACTTAATTGTGCAAGCAAGAATGCAGCACATAACTCAATTCTCGGAAGCGTGACATGTTTTAAAGGATTAACTCTGGTTTTTGCAGCGACAAAGTTAACTGAAATCTCACCTAGAGAAGATAGTGTCCGAAGGTATACCACTGCAGCGTTAGCGTAGGCCTTGCCAGATCCATCACAAAAACCATGGATCTCTATGTGGTTGTCTGGAGATGTTTCACAGTTCAGATATCTTGGTATGCCAATGGACTTTAAGAGTTCAATTTGAGAATCAAATTCTTGCCAAGTTTTCAAAATTGAATCTGGGATTTGATCATCCCAAGCACACTTATCCTTCCAAAGCTCTTGCATCATGATTTTTAACATGATCGTGGTTGGAGCTAAAATCCCAAAAGGATCAAAGATTTGAGCTATCATTGATAGCAATTCTCGCTTGGTATGCACCGATTTGACGCCATTCAAATGAATTTTCAATAAGTCTTCTGCCGAATTCCAAACTAAGCCTAAGATTTTTTGGGAGGAATCTTCGGAAAATTTTACATTTTGCCTAGTGGATTTAAGATCTTCTGGTAGATTTTCAATGACTGCGGGTACATTGGAAGCCCATTTTCTAAGTGTAAAGCCTCCTTGATTTAAAACGTGATTTAGGTCTTTGACCAATTGTTTTGCTGTATCAATTGATTGTGACCCACCAAGATAATCATCCACATAAAAGTTCTCGAAAATTGACTGCGCAGCAATAGGAAATTCTGAACTATAATCTTTGGCTAGTTCGTGCAATGTCCTTATAGCCAGGAATGGGGCACAGGCTGTGCCATATGTTACAGTCAATAATCTGAAACTCGCAATAGATTCATGTGACTGGACTCGCCAAAAGATTCGCTGAAAGTCAACATGTTTGGGGTTTACCAATATCTGTCTGTACATTTTGGCGATGTCTCCGGTTAAGGCTATGGAATATGTTCTAAACTTAAGAAGAAGTTTAAACAAATCTGGTTGCAACTTTGGACCTATTTCAAGAAAGCCGTTTAAAGAGTGGCCTGATGTTCCTTTAGCCGAGGCATCAAATACCACCCTCAATTTAGTAGTTGTACTATCTTCTTTCAAAACCCCATGATGAGGCATGTAAAAATAATCTTTAGAATCAATTTCAGAATTTGGGACTGGTTCCATATGATGTAAGTCAATATATTCTTGCATAAAGGCATGGTATTGCTCCTTAAGCTCATGATTTTTATTAAGTTTGGATTCTAACAAATAAAACCGTTTTAAAGCATTTGATTGTGAGTCACCTAAATTTGGAACTTCTTTAAAGGGAAGATCCACCATGTACCTTCCAGACTGAATTCGTCTAACAGTTTTAGTGTATTTTTCTTCAGAACTGTGAATTGGTGTTGCATCAGGAAGGGACTCAATTTCCCAAAATTTCTGAAGATCATAAGTTAACTGAGCTGTAGCATGGCAACTAAGGACAGTTTTAGAATGCTGAAAATTGTTTGCATGTATGACACCCGAGAGTAACCATCCCAATTTGGAATTTAAAGCACATGGAGTACCTTTAGGACCCAGAATAGATTGCCCTAAAATTATTAAGGGAAATAAATCTGCACCAAACAAAATTTCAACTGGACTCGAAACATAAAATTTAGGATCTGCTAAAGATAGACCTTCCAAATGAGGCCATGAAGATTTTCGAACAACAAAATTAGGAAGATTTACCGTAACATTATTTACTATTAAATCATTCACATCAAAGATTTCATTACTATAATAAGACTTTAAAATAATATTAACTTCAAAAAGAGCAGTTTCTGCAACAATATTATTTACACCCGAGATTCTATGATTTGTGGTTTTCATAGGTAAACCTAATTTTTTAGCACAAGAGCTGGAAATTAATGATTTTTGACTTCCTGAATCCACCATGACTCTACATGGCACAAACCTTCCAGTATTTGATTTTACAAGAACCATAGCTGTCGATAACAAAGTTTGACAACTCTCTTGGGTACTGGTTAAACAACTAGAGTTGACAAAGGATGGACTTTCAATGTTGAGATTAGTATTTTCAATAACAGGTGGAGAATTAACTTTATTTTTCTCGAAATGGAGAAGTGTATGGTGCTTAGCATTACACTGTCGACATTTTGTCGAAATCAAACATTTATTAACGAAATGATTACCACGTAAACAATTTATGCATAGTTTTTTACCCTTCACAATATTCCATCTATTTTCAACAGATTTTTTAAGAAAGTGTGGGCACTTGAAAAGTGCATGAGATTCCGAGCATTCTGAACAGATAGAATTATTGGATTTTATATCTGAATGGGCTCTTCCCACCGTCGTCTGCTCAATCACGTGATAGAGGAAAACGAATAATCGAATTCTGGCAATCGAATTCAATTAAATATAGTTCTTAATAACAAAAATTTTAATATTTAATATAAAATAAAATAAAAATAATATTGTGCATTTGTAAACAGTAGAATAATTGTATTTGTAAATTTAATAATTTTTAAAAGACATTTTATGTGTTTATTTATTTTTACGTATAAGAATCGATTTTTGTATATTGTAGTGTAACTGTAACATTAACTGATCTAGCAATAAATAATAGCTGCTTGTGGAATGTTTATGGATTATAATTTGAAATTTTAAAATGTTTTCATTTAATTTAATTGCATAAAGGTGTTAAAACAAGTTAATTAACTTAGTTACTGGTCTAAATGGATTTACGTAGTACGATATTGCACTGTCACTGATTTAAGTACCAAAAATCAGAGTATTTAAACATGGTCTTCATGAACATCAATAACAGGTATAAACTAAATGATGATTGTAAATGTATACAGCAAACAAAAGATGATGAATAATGATATAAAACGGATTAAAAATGATGATGTATAAAAAATAACACAGATTAAAGACCATTGATCAAAAATAAGAATAGAAAATATGTTATTTCAGCAATCGCTCTAGATAAACAAGACTGCGTCTGATATTTGTTTTTCCTCTATCATGTGACCTCTGACGTCAGGTGGGAAGAGCCCATTAGATATTACAGCATTAGACACAGATTTTTTAAATACTACTTTTTGTTTACTTTCAGATTTAGAATAAGTACTATCAGTAATATCTTGCAAGCTTCTCGCTTGTTTTTCAAGAAACAAAATAAATTCATCATAGGTGGGAAAAGAATCACTATCTAAAGATAATTCCCATTGCTTCTTTAAATTATCATCCAATTTTGTTTGCAAATTATAAACAAGAATTAAATCCACAAATAAATTAAATTCAAATCCTAAACATTTCAAGTTACGTGTTGCTTCATTACAGTTATCTAATAAATCTAGCATAGATTTCCGACAATTTGGTTTCAAAGATTTCGAATTAAAGAATTTGTTTAACTGGGCATAAGCTAGATTTTTTTTATTATCGAATCTAGAAATTAGTGTTGCCCAAGCTTCCTTATAACTTGCTTCAGTTATTGGAAAGCCTTTTATTAACTTATTGGCCGATCCAATAACAGACGCTTTTAAATATTGTAATTTTTGCAAATCGGAAAGCTGAGTGTTCTCATGAATAGTGGTTACGAATATTTGCTTGAAGCTTAACCAGTCTTCCAAATTGCCAGAGAAATGGGGCAAATCAAATTTTGGAAGGTGAATAGATTGCTTCGAAACAGAACAAGAATTTTCATTAACCTGTGTTACAACTTTAGTGTTCTCAAAACAAGAAAGTTCTAATCTTGACTCTATGTGATATTTTATACGAGTAAGTTTCTCTGTCCATTTTTCATTATCTTCAATTTCCTTTTTTAATTCATCTAAATCAGAAATAACTTCCTCAACTTCATTATTAATTTGTTCTAATTGAGTTTGCCATTCAAGCAAATGACCTTTCAAAATTTTTATTTCTTGAATGTCCAAAGGATCCGCTTCCAAAGCTTTTATAGCTTTGTTCTCAAATTTAGTCACTGACGACCGAATAATAGTTCTTTTTGCTTTTAGTTTTTCAATTTTCGAAGCCATTAGAACATTTTTTTTTTTTTTTTTTTTTTTTTCAAGTTTGCAAAATTTAATTTTTACTTAAAGATTTCATAATTTAATATATCTCCGGCTCTAGACGGCCAAAAATATGGAGGGATTTTGAATAGAATTGTGGACTGTATGGTTTTAAAAATCGCTGGTTTAAATTATATTAAATCATAAATCAGTTTAAAATGAATTTGAAGGACTCACCTTCCTTTCAATTGAATTAATAACATCATATTTAAGAAACAATGAATAAAAGCTTGAATACATACACAAAATAGAATATAAACGTGAATTATTGACTTTATTTCAGCTCATACGTTAGAATAGAATTTTTTCAGCTGACCGCTAGAACACAACAAAAAGAATCAACTAGAATAGAACCGCAGAAAAGTAAAACGGTTCACAGCAAATTGAAAAGAATTATTTAAAGTATAACTAACAATCAATTGAAAACATGAATAAAATAAATAATAATAAAAGAAAAAAGAATTAATTAGCGTTTAAAACACATTAAAATATCAATAAAAAGAATGAATTTAATCAATGCTTTATATTCTAAAGAGTCATAAAATTGCATAGTGCTGCCATCTATTGTCAAAATTCAGAGTTATTAGAATTCTGAACAGTTGGAAAATGTTAATTATCTATGTGAACTGCATGATTTTTTTTTTAAGAGCATTTACAAAAAATTATACTTTCTATTCTCCAGATATATTAAGAAAGTAAACATTGTCGTCACTTGAAAATTAATTTGTAATAAAAAAATTTAAATTTTTCTTAATAATAAAAGCCCAAATTTTCTTAATAACGCTAGAAACTAACATTATAGCTACAAAAATGTATTGAAATAAAGAAAATATTTTTTTTTTTTTTTTTAATCCTACGTTTGGAGGAAAGAATGAAATAATGGAAGAAGTATCATTTTGTAGAAAAAGAAAACGACGTCACAACTGCAACAATGCACTGAGAAAAAAAAAATTACTCGTAATTTGAAAAAATAATAAATAAATAAATAAATAAAAGATAATTTAAAAATTCTATATAAGAACCATCCATTGGCGATTTGCGGTTTTCTTTCCTCGCCACAGGTATAAACCGCTAAATTATGGTCAAAACATTTAACGAAATTAGAAAGGAAATAATTATCAAAATGATTATAGAAAAATAATAAAAATAATCAGCATTAATAACATTAAAAATAATATAAATGATGGTAAATTCAAACCGAAAAAGATAGTACTTTTCTATTATCAGGTAGGATTCGTGTATAATCAAAAAGAGTAATAAATTTGTGGTATTTGGGGGTATTATCCCTTCGAGAAATAAATTAACAACGATTTGTGCTGAAGTTATTTTCACAAATAATTATATTTAAATTACATTTCATCATTCAAATGTCGCTATTTTAATAAAAAATGCTGTTAAATTTTAATTTTTTTTTTATTATTACGCTGCTCTGCAAATAAATAAATAAATAAATAAATAAATAAATTCGAGTTCTGATACCATTCTTGCTGATTCTTATCTAAAATGACCTCCTGAATCCGAATATGACTGCCATTTTGCCCGGTCACCCACCGTTTTCTAGAAACACCACCCCCTCCCACAATTTTTTTCCCTACTCGATAATTTTATGACCATGAATTTGATTTAAAGAATGAAAAATAATTAACACCTAACAACAAAAAAATATAAAGTTTAAAAATAACATTAATAACAGATTAAAAAAATATGATATATGTAATATATAATTTCAGTGACAAATCCCCCCCCCCCCAAAAAAAAAAAAAAAAAAAAAAAAATCCTTTGTCGCAAATGTCCATGTTTTAGAATTTTCCAACTCTGTAGCCCCTCAGAAGATTTAACGGTTAAAATAATCCTCCACCCCTCCTAATTTATAGCCAAAAAAATCATCGAAAAATGATAAAAATAGGGGGCCGACCCTAAAAAACGGTGGGGGTGATAGGGCAAAATGGGCGAGATATTCGTATTCAGGAGGTCATTTTACATAAAAATATGCTGAAATGGTGTCAGAAGCAATTTTCATGCCGAGCAGTATTATTGGCTGTTTATCACATTTGGACACAGTTTTTAGTTTGGCGAATAGAATAAATTTGGAAATAGGTTCATTTGAAAATTTCGACCATGAAAATCGACTAGTTAATAGATGTTTAACTATATATTTTGATTTTGAAGAATGTGTATATATATATATATATATATATATACAGGGTAAGTCAAAATGAATATAGCGATTACAAACGGCTATAACTATTTAATGGAAAAGAATTTATCGATAAGATTAATACAGAATGTAGACGGAACTCCAAAATTTTGTATACATATGTCATAGATGTTATATGTGACTTCCCTTGGTAACACGGACAACATTTAGACAGTTGTCCATTTCACGCCATACATTCTGAAGCATTTGTTCAGTCACCGACGCAAGCGCATTACAAATGCGTACTTTGATACCCTGCGATTTTTATCTATGGGTTTATGTGAAATACAAGGTGTATGTACTTCCCATGCCCAAAACAACTGAAGAACTCAAAGTACGCATTTGTAATGTGCTTGCATCAGTGACTGAACAAATGCTTCAGAATGTATGGCGTGAAATGGACTACCACCTAGATGTTGTCCGTGTGATGAAGGGAAGTCACATAGAACATCTATGACGTATGTATACAAAATTTTGAAGTTCCATCTACATTCTGTGTTAATCTTATCGATAAATTATTTTCCATTAAATAGTTATAGCCGTTTGTAATCGCTATATTCATTTTGACTTACCCTGTACATATATATATAAACTATGAAAGTAGGGCTTTATATAACGACATTTTTCGTTTTTTATGTTTGTCTCTACAGAGAACGTCCACATTTCCGAAAACGAGATCGACCCGAATCATCGTCATCTCGTACCAGACCAAAATGAAGCAAGGGAAGCTGCTGACGACAGTTTCATCAAAGTGGTGGATTTTGAGGAAGCTGCCCTCGACAGCACTCCGTCGGACTCGGAGTATGTTCACAATCATTCTCATCACGAAGCTCACGATGTCATCCACGTCGCGTCCTGGCAGTGGGATTACGTCAGGACACCCTTCATCTACACGGCAGTTGTCATCGTTGCAGGATTTTGTAAAATAGGTCTGTATGTAGTACAGATTAGTAAGTCTGTTATAAAACGACTCATTTTGTAAATAATGAGTAATCACTCTAGACATTTTCTCTGATTCAAGTTCAACTTGTTTAGAGCTGTCTCAAACAGCTGGAAGGGGGGAAGGGGGACAGGACTCCCCTTGGACCCTACCTTGTTACGCCAATGAATGGGGTTTCTTGACTATTGTACGGATTTACTTTAAATTAGCTCTAGTAACACCCTTTTAAATGTCCTTTTTCGTATGTAATTATTGGTTTCCGGTGAACATATGAGCCAAATTTTGGTAAAAATTCTGACCGAAAGTTGGTATCTCAGAAACGATTCAAACGATTTTTTTTCAAATTTGCTACATAAACCCACCTTTTGCATGCATCACTTGATCATTACATGAAAATGGGCAGACGTCCTGATTTAGGTAGTTCAGTTTCAGATCTCAGAAATTGGTATTTCAAATAACGGCTTCAAAAACAATCCTAGAGACATTTATTAAACGGATGAATGGAAAAATTAATTTACTTTTTAAATAGGACAGAATTTTTATTGCTATTTTTCAGCTATAATTTAAGATAATGCGATTAATAACAATTTTGTTTGAAATTAAGATAAGTGCTTAAAATTTCACAAAATTATTTCAGTGCTTCCGATCTATTTCTGTCAATCAGCAACGAAAGGTTTGTTACCATTTTAAAGATCACCTGAAGGAATAAAATTAGAGAAAGCAAACGATTGTGGAGGACATTCCAGCGAAAACAAAAATTAAACAATTTTTATGCATGTAAATGGATCTGGAAGGTGTAAGTTTACAGGTTGTCATTGGCAGGGAAATTTATTTGCATTGTTAACCCTCTCCTCACCGAGAGAAGAAAGAAATTAGAGAAATGAAATTGCACGGACCTATGAAATTCTTGAGACTCATCTGCCAATAGACAGCGTGGCAGAAAAAGCTACAGTTCTCTAGAACTAAATTATAGTCTATTTAAGAAATATTTTTATTATTTTATCTACCTTATAAAGAAAGACATTCTCCTCGATACTGTGCTATTTATTAATTTGTATTAAACCGCAATAAGGATGATGACCTCTTCCTGTTGCTTCACAACTAGAATTTTTTTAAAAACCTAAATTCTTTCTAATTTAATATTGATAGGATGGTACTTTGTTAATTTATGTAAATAAAAATGCATTTTATTACATTTAAGTAAAAAAAATATTTTCGATTTGTGTAGGATTCCATCATGCGGAGTTTTTGTCATCCATCTTACCAGAATCATGGTAAGTGAATATCCTTTGTTTTCAAACTTCATTTTGTAAAATATAACATGAGAAATCCTTAAATATATATATATATATATTATTAAAATTATTTTCCATGATGAATGCAGACGTTTTTTATCTGAGAGCAATATAACACTAAACGCCGAAAGCAAGTCTATTTTGTACCAACTTTAGAAGAAATGGGATTCTTTTTTCCAAGTTCTTTTTCCGTTAAAAAAAAAAAAAAAAAAAAAAAAAAGATGTCTTTGTTTTAAATTATCACAGATTTATGATTCAGCCATTCGTTTAAAAGATATTGGCGCGTTCTTTCAAAAGATGCCCATACTGAAAATTTACACCTTCTCGGGTGGGGTAGAGGGGAGGCGATGCTTCGACATGCACACACTTCTTTAGTTTACTGCTACTGTTATCAGTTTAATAATTCATATTAATTTTGTAACTTTGTTTTAACCTATCACAGATCTATAGTTCAACCATTCATTTTAAAAGTATTGACGAGATCTTTTGAAAGACACCTATATTGAAAATTTACTCCCCCCCGGGGGGGGGGGTGTATTTCCTCCCTAGGGGGGAAGTGATGCTCCCACATGCACAAACTTTTTTTCCCAGTTTACTACTACTATATTCATATTAATTTTAAAATCACACATTGAAAATAACTCTCATTATGTACATTTATACGAAATTTTGTCCTGTATTGCCATGTTAAAAATTTAGAAAAAATGGGATCACAGCACCCCCTGTTGAGCGATTAATCCCGAAATATAATCAGTCTCATTTTAGGTCAGGGTTAAATTAAATACCAAGTTTGGTTAAATTTCGTTCATTAACTCATGAGATACAGCGTCCATAAAATTTGCGATACACACAGACAGACAGGCATTTTATAAAAACAATCAAATCGTGTTCAGGATGCCTCAAAACATCTAAATCCATCGAGAACTGGAGTTCACTTGATTAATATTGAAGAGGAAAAACAGTTTTCATTTCGATATAAGGTATTATTATTATTATTATTATTATTATTATTATTATAAATTAAGTTTTTAGACAATTTTACGTGCCATTTTATTTAAATCGCCTATAAATGAATCACGATCTATTAATTATGATAAAATAAAATAAAATTACGTTTAATTACTAAGCGATTGTAGCAAAAGTTCATAGGCACTAATTTAGGTCAAGATACATCTGCATATAAATTTATATGCAGTTCTGTGCAGTAGTTCCTGAAATACCGTCTACGCAAAATTTTTGTTACACACACAGTTTCTAAAAATGGTCAAATTGTGTTCTGGAACTCTCAAACCGTGTAAATCCATCGGAAACTGGAAGCCGAACTATTGAAATATCGGGATTATTTAAAATAAAAAATGCTTTGACCCATAGGCGTCTTCTGGAAGTTTTACTCTATAATGTCCCCTTGATATTGTAACTACTTCTGTACAGGAATTCTAGTAACTTGAAGCTCTGGGGGTTAGTTTCATGCTTGCGTGAAACCAAAGCATAATTTAATATACATTTACCAATTTACCGAAGTTAAATTGATTTTTTTTTTTTAATGATATTTAGTATAAATGATCAGTTGTTGTTAAAATGACCAATTAGTGATACAAATTTTCCAATATAGACTTGATCGAATTAATTAGTTAAATAACACTTACATCGATATTAAAGTCGATACTGATGAAATTATTCGTAACATTAATAGCATACATATGTCGAAGTACCACATTTTTCTGCTTTAATGTAAAAAGATTTCCAATCAATCTAAAAAACTTTTTTCGTATAATTTTCTCAAGTGAATACATTATATTTTCCATTTCATTAAGATAAAAATTAAAAAGTACTCAGTACTCTATTTCTTTCTTTATATATATATATATATATCTTTAATATGTTAAAGTGATATAACATAAAAAATCAAATTCTAAGTATTATTATTATTATTATAATTACTTTAAGTTTTATAAATTTTGTAAAATTACTTTTTTTAACAACTAATTATTTAGCTTCATTTAACTTTTTGTGTAAAGTGGAATAGACATTGACTTATGAATGCATTTTCTTATCTATTTTTATAATATTTTGCTTTTGACATGCAAATTTACATTCATTTCTTCTTTTTTCTTTCCGTTTTAGCATGCTAATAGTTCTCGGGACTATTGTTGGAACTATTGTACAGTACGTGATGTTTTCTTTTCATCTATTCTGAAATACTGAAAAGAATTTTTCGACAAAAACTTTTGAATCACTTATTTTATTTTTATTTTCTTTCTTTCTTCTAGTTTTACTCATTCGAGAGAGCTTTTGCCGCAATTTACGCCGAAAGCATTTTTCCTTTTTCTATTGCCTCCGTAAGTAAATAAAAAATAACTCGACTGGTTTACTTTATTTTTATTGTGCAGGAATTGAGTGTCTTTTTAGAAATTTATTTTAGAAATCAAAAAACCCATTTTGAGAATTTTGTACGCCTTATATAATAAAAGTTCCAGCTTTTAGAATAAATTTTTCCTTTGCATCGTAAACAACAAAAATAAATTAAGAAAACGAAAAAAAAAAAAAAAAAAAAAATTCATAATAATATACAGTAGAACTTGGATAATTCGAAGTTGAAGGGACCAGAGAAAAATTCGAAATATCCAAAAATTCAAATTACATATACTATTTTGTCAAAAAGAAGAGATAAATTAAAAAAGTAAAACTCTATGATCAAAGATTTAACTTATAAACTTTATATCTAAGAATACTGCATCATTAACCCCCTCCCATTAAATCAATATTTTTTTACGAGCTTAATTATTCAACGCTTTTTTTATAGTCAGATATTTTTGATTGCTTCTTTAAGTACAACCTTTGTGTCATAGCATATGACTTCAACCCATCAATTGATACAAAAACAGAATCTTCTACATTAGAGATCACTTTCAATTAAAAAAAAAAACCTCGAAGTTCATGTATATGGACCATATCTTCTGATGCACTATGTAGGAAATACTCTTGTGTATCCTTATCCTTCCTTTGAAAGACTGTTAAAAAATAATAATAATAATAATAATAATAATAATAATAATAATAATAATAATAATGCACTTTAGCTGAAAAAAAATCTCGGGAACAAATTTTATTGTAATATTTTAAAGGTAATTGTATGAAAAATTCGAATTATTCAAAATAGAATTCGAATTATCCATGATTTTTTAACATTATTTTAATACAAAATTCAAGGGACCGACTAAGCTATTCGAATTATCCAGAATTTCGAATTAAACAAGTTCGAATTATTCAAGTTTCACTGTATTGAATATACAAATTGAAAAATATTCAATATCTAATAAAATTTGAGTTATTATTATTATTATTATTATTATTAAATACTTTTTTACTGCGAATGCGCAAATGTTAACAAGGCTTCATTTTTCCATAATCTATTAGCTAATTGTAGTCATCTACTTACATAAAAACTCCAAGCAAATAACGAGAAAATTCAAAGAGTTATCATCGACAGAATGAACCTAATTTCAGTTTACCTCTTAAGAAAAGAGAAAGAGGAGTAACAAAACGATAGAGAGTTTTATTAATTTTTATTTTCAGCCAACGCACGTTAATTTAAAATAAAAATTTTATTAAAACAGTTTTTTTTTTTTTTTTTTTTTTTTTTTCACCCCGAGCATGTTATTGTACTGAATAATTACTGTTTTCAGTTTCTTTTAATTTTTTTAGGGCAATTTTATATTTGTGTTTAAAAATTCTAGTTTTGAAAAACAAACAAGTAAATCATTTATGGAGAAGAGGGAAACAAAAATTTTATAAAAATAAAGAAAGAATCGTCAGGTGAAATATTAAAAATCTGACTCCACAATTGATAATATACAAGTAAGCAACATACAAGTGCTTGGAAAAAAATTATAATGTATGTATCAGTCTTAGAAATTTTAGCGTAAATAAAATTGTTGCGTGTGTGGGTAAAGATAAAATGGAAATTAGATTTTTGGAGAAAAAAAAATCTAATAAAAATTTGTAAAACAAGAATAATTCTCCAATTTCGCCTGTAATATAACTTTTATAGTAATGTACAGGAGGATTCATAATTCCCTCTGGAATTTTAACCCTAGTACGTAAATTTTACGGGTTGTCTGTCTTTATTGGTTTTTTAGCTATTCATATACATTTTTATAGTTTTCAAATATATTTATAAATACAAATAAATATTCAGTTAATGAAAAGTTAGTAATATTGGGTAAAACAGGAAATAATTAAATATATTTAAAAACAACATTAATGTAATATAAGCAAATAAAACGAATTTTACACGAGCACGTAAATTTTACGTAACTCTAGAGCAATCTCTCTAGAGGTACGTACAATTTTACGTGCAATTTTACGTACAATTTTACGTACCTCTAGAGCAATCGTACCTCTAGTTCCTATGCAATCCTAGCTGATAGGAACACGCCAGTGTTCTAAGGTTAAAGGGCTATAGTTAGAAACTGAGGTGAATACAAACCTTGCACTAAATACAGAAACAGTTCAATTGCTTTGTAGGGAAAAGAGTAAGAGAATTAAAATGGCGTTCACGGGGGAAAAAAAAAGTTTCTATGTGTAAGGATTTGCTAAGTGCCATGTTGAGTAGAGTATGGCAGGAACTGGATCATGGATTCATATGTGCTGTGTGATCAAGAGTTAGCACATAGAAAACCTTTAAATTTTGCAGTAAAACTTGCATTGTTTCTGTATTTAACCCTACAAGGCACCTAGTTCCATATGTGTAACACCGACTTTAATCGTTCCTGTAACTATAAAACTATTAGTAGCGACACCTCTTGACATCTTTTTAGAAGCTACTGACATTTAGCAATGTAGTCATACGAATCTTTACCTAAAGTATGTCGTTCGTGTTTTCGTTAGAGTGCACTCAGTGTGAAATTGGAATGAAAGTGATACGTTAGTCGTTTGTCTGAATTCAAAAATAAAAAAAGAATAGTTATTGAACAGTTTTGACTCGAAAAAAAAAAAAAAATACTGTGTGTTATAACGAAGTGTATATTTTGCAGAGGTATTTTTTTTTTTTTTTAATTATTACAATAGTAAACGTATTAGTAAATCAGATTTTTATGTATGTTCCACGTACGGTACGTTGAGCTAAAAAGTTGATTTTTCCGTAAAATATGGTTTTATTTTTACAAGTTTTCCCTATCTTCTGATCACTCATTACAACCTATATATTTTTGTCGCGCACTAAAAAAAAATTGAGCCTTGTAGGGTTAACGCAAGGTTTGTTTTTGCTCTATCCCGTTTTTCACAAGATGCGACAACTTTTAATAGCAAAAAATGCTGAACCAACAAGGTTTATGATTGACCGAAGCCGCAATTTGCGTAAATGGATGCCCAAGAAATTTTTTATTTCGGCCCAGATATCGATCACAAAAGTAAATAACCAATAAACGATACACATTGTCAATAAGGCACTGTTTTTCCCTAGCGGTTGATTTTCAGAATTACGCAAACAACGCTAAAGAACACAAATCAAAGAAAAGATTTTCTACATTAACATTTTGTAACAAAATGTGTGATCCGGGCTCATCCTCAATATGTAACTTTCACGATGCTCTGAACAGATCGTACTGCAAGAATGCAATCCCAAATAAAACAACTTAGTGTCATCGATAATTTCTAATGCTTACAAATTCATGAAACATGAATCTATATTTTTCCTGGATTTTTTTTTTCTTTGTGTCGTAAAATGAATCTTACGCAATTTATTGAGATGATTTTTGGAGTACGCACTTTATCAGAGCTAACAGTTAACTTGCATTGCGGATTTGTAAACTTCATACAGAAATGCAAATTTCTATTGTGATTTACATGGAAAAACCGCGATAGGTTAAACTATAAAAAACAAAAAAAAAAATTCTCATTTTACGAGCAATGTATGAAATTGGGCTTATTGCAATATGTTTTATAGATGCACTGTATAGCATATTGAAGATACGTAGAACATCGTTAACGTGAATACGCTTAACTTCAATTAATTTTAACATGAACTATTTCCACAATCCCCATCAAGATGAAGATTAGTTTCTGAGTTACTGATAGTATGAACTACTGATAACATGAACAAATTTTTTATTCTCCTTGAGATTCACGTTAACGAGGTTCGATCGTACAACAAAATTCACTTGATTAACATAATTTATTTATATCACATTTATCTAGCACTATCTTTTTTTGAATGTATTCTAAATATTAGGCTAAAAATCAATCTTTTAAATAAAACATTTCAAGATATTTTGTAGAATTAAAATGTTTTTACTGCGACGTATGTAGTGTGTCCTTATTAAATAGAGAGCTTCTATTTGTTAATATTCATTTATACGTAACTTTTATTAAAATTTTTAATTGTCTGTAAATGTATTCCCTCCAGAAAACTATTGGGTTGTTCGGAAAGTAATTTCGTTTTTTCCTTCGAAAATGAAAGACGATTTTCTTATATTGTATAAATATTTTAATGAATTATATATTCTCCACTTTGATCGATTTCTTAACGATCTCACGAGTTGTTATTTGGCAGTTTTTCATAAATCAATACTTTATTTTGTCTTCATTAGCACAAACTGGTTTTCTAGAACGTTATGCATCTTCAACTCAAAATTGCCAGAACAAAATTTGGTAAACAAGTTTTGACAATAGCGTTCTTTAAATAAATTTTCTGTGCACACATCGTATACTTTTTTTCCTTGTTTGAATAGTATTTTCGCATTTTTGATAGCAAAAACAAAATAGGCCGAAAATGTCGCTTCTGATTTTCTTTATTTGATAGGGCACCAATCAAAAACTATTGAGCAGAATAAAACGACCTTTTTCACAAGCAAGCCTTGCTATATCAGCTGTCACAATATGTAATGGCAATGCAACTTAAATGTGAAGAAGGTGTGAAAAAAATACAATTAAGTCCTCTGCTGAGAAAAACGAAATGACTTTCCGAACAACCCAATATTTATTTCTTTTAAGTTACTTTCTTGGTGCTCACTACTATTGATAGCAAAATTATTCGAGAGCTAGCAATAATTTCTATGTTTAAAAAAGTACACTTAATATTATTTTGTTAAATAAATTCTTGTCGAATCATGTTCTTAGACTGACTAAGAACAGGACTCGACAAGGATTTATTTAACAAAACAGTATTAAGCGTACTTTTTTTTTACATAGGAATTATTGCTAGCGCTCGAATAATTTTGCTGCCGACTGTACATAAATAAATAAAAATTATTTCCATTTATGTTACAGAATCGTTCTGGAATCAGCTTATTCCCTCCATGACAGAGCTTTTTTCAACAACTTGGGTACCATCATTCTGTATGCTGTGATCGTAAGATTTTTTCAAACTGTCCAACATTAGTTTCTCTCCAGTTACCGAAATTGTACAATACTCCGTGCATCCAACACCACCTGTAATAATGCCTCCGGTCTGAGCTCTACGTCACGGAAGATCGGCCGATTTCATCCAATCCCCATGATCTAACATGTATCATAGGAAGTGTTCATTGGATAAAATCGGCCGATCTTCCATGACGTAGAGCTCAGCTCGGAGGCATTATTACAGGAGGTGTTTGTGCATCATCATGATTACAGTCGGCAGCAAAATTATTCGAGTGCTAGCAATAATTCCTATGTAAATAAAAGTACACTTAATACTGTCTTGTTAAATAAATCCTTGTCGAATCATGTACTTAGACTGACTAAGAACATGACTCGACAGGGATTTATTTAACAAAGCAGCATTAGAGGCCTCTCCACTTATCGTCCCCAGAAGCCAGAGCCAATGTTATTCTATGGAGAATTTAACTTATTAACTAATATATATTTATAAATTCCGTTTCCACATTCAGAAACCTCACAGTTATTAAACAATTTATCGCTTTCTAAAAATTATTTTAAAATTTTTAACATTTTACTTTAAGGTTGTAAAATGCAAATTTTCACAATGCGAAATCTTTCATTTTTGAGCTTAAAAATGAAATCTTAAAAAAAAAAAAAAAATGAATTTTTAGAAAGCTATAAATTGTTTAATAATTGTGAATATTCGGAAAGGAAAAACGGAATTTAAAAATATGTATTAGTTAACGAATTATAATGGGGCAAAATTTCCCATAGAATAACATTAGCTTTGGCTTTCGGAGACGATAAGTAGAGAGTCCCCTTAGTGCACATATTTTATATAGGAATTATTGATAATGCTCGAATAATTTTGCTGCCGACTGCAAGTGTAACCTTTCATCTTATGCCACAGCTATTTCTCGTATTGGAATTTGGTATAGTTGATGGCATAACATAACACTGAGAAAAAAAAAAAAAAAAAAAAAAAAAAATAGCCCGCTTTCATCTAAAACGAATAAATAGCCGTTTTCTAAATCCCTAAACTAGAAATATAGATTTCCGAGTTATGGGTATAACGTAAACAAATGTAACCTAGATAGACGAAATGATCGAGAATTTCTAGTCTACACTTTTCTAGAGGGTGAAACAATATAATGAATATTATGAATCCTTTGTATTGCGAGAAATTCTCGCTTGATTTATTAGAATAGGGTTATAAAACAAAATTATAGTTGCTAAAACTCGCCTTTTGCGTTCGCATTCATTTACAGAGATTTTTAAATGAGATTGACCACGATAATATTGGGAAATGATCTAGAATTTTAATAGGTTTTCAGAACTCGCTAGCAAAGGGAACTAGAATTTATAAGGATGACATGGTACTATTTTTACTAGAGCTACAATTTACATTCTAGATGTAAGTCACAGAATTTTTGCTCGGTGTAGATGACCATGAAGCGATTGTTAGACTGCACGTCAGGCCCTGACTAACGCCAGGGCATGCGGGGCAGTTGCCCTGGGCCCCCCTTCTGAAAGGGGCCCCCCAACAGGCATAAGCAGAAATTTTGTAACCTAAAGACCTCTTATGCCACTGCAAGGGGGCCCCCCAGAAGAAGCTTGCCCCGGGGCTACAGGTAGTCTAAGTCGGGCCCTGCTGCACGTAAGCGAAGGATATTGCTGTAGTTCATTTTTATCTTTTAGATTTCAATTCTAGTTGTTGACGTTCAAAATATGCATAAGAGAACACCATGGGTGTCGGCAGGATGGGGCAAGGGGGGGGGCACTTGCCCCCCCTTCCCCCTGGAAAACTCTACTAAGCATTTTTTCTTTAAATTTAAAACTATGCTATCACAATTTTATTTAAAAAATATATTTTTTCAGGTTGTGCCCCCCCCCCCCTGAAATTTTTTCTGGCGACGCCACTGGAGAACACATAATAGTATCCATTTAAATTAATTATAAAAACGTCTACACCAGACAAAAAAAAAATAAAACCTATTAAATATCTTATTGTAATTCTATAAGAAATAAATCAAGAACACATTTTAAGTTAACAGCCCTCTTCATTTACCGTCGCCGGAAGCCCCAAACAATGTTATTCTATGGGAAAATTTATTTACTTATAACTCATTAACTAACACATATTTTAGGTTGATTTCTTTAGAAATCGACCTATTGCAATCACTTCGTTTATCTATCTATCTATCTATCTATCTATAATGAAAATTTTGTCATCACGATAACTCCCGAAATAATACTCGAAATCGAACCAAATTTGGACAGTGAACTAATCTTATAAATATCTTGGATGAGTTCATTAACCAAGTTGCTCCGACTTTTTCTTTTCAAGTGGCAGCCACTTGAAAATTTCAAACCGACATTGTAAAAAGCATATTTAAAGCAAGATTTGCTTGAATTTTGTTGTAAATACAGGTCACATGAGGGTCTCAATGATGTTTATTAATGAAGTTTATCCGCCATTTTCAATAAAGTGGCAGATATTTTAAGTTAAGCGGGACCACTTGAAATCGGGCTACCACTTGAAAATTTAAAATCCCTATAACTTCTGAAATAATACTCCAAATCGAACCAAATTTGAACAGTGTCTTAACTTATCTTATAAATATCTTAGATGAGTTTGTTAACCAAGTTGCTGCGCCATTTTGTTTTCAAGTGGAGACCACTTGAAAATTTCAAATTCAAATAGTAAAAAGCGTATTCCGAATTTTTTTAATTTTGATGTATACATAGATTACACTAGTTTCTCAAATAACTTTATTAATGAACTTTATCCACCATTTTTAATAAAGTGGCGGATATCTTAAGTTAAGCGGGACCACTTGAAAATAGGCCACCACTAGAAAATTTAAAACCATGATAACTTCCGAAATAATACTCCAAATGGAACCAAATTTGAACAGTGTATTAACTTATGTTATAAATATCTTAGATGAGTTTGTTAACCAAGTTGCTCCGCCATTTTGTTTTCAAGTGAAGACCACTTGAAAATTTCAAATTTAAATTGTAAAAAGCGTATTCCGAAATTGTTTGAATTTTGATGTAAATACAGACCACATAAGGATCTCAATGAAGTTTATTAATAAACTATGTCCGCCATTTTTAATAAAGTGGCAGATATCTAAAGTTTAACGGTACCACTTGAAATCAGGCTACCACTTGAAAATTTTAAATCCCTATAACTTCCGAAACAATACTCCAAATCGAACCAAATTTGAATAGTGTCTTAACTTATCTTATAAATATCTTGGATGAGTTTGTTAACCAAGTTGCTCCGCCATTTTGTTTTCAAGTGGAGACCACTTGAAAATTTCAAATTCAAATTGTAAAAAGCGTATTCCGAATTTTTTTTTTATTTTGATGTATACATAGATTACACAAGTGTCTCAAATAACTTTATTAATGAACTTATCCGCCATTTTTAATAAAGTGGTGGATATCTTAAGTTAAGCGGGACCGCTTGAAATCAGGCTACCACTTGAAAATTTAAAACCATGATAACTTTCGAAATAATACTCCAAATGGAACCAAATTTGAACAGTGTCTTAACTTATCTTATAAATATCTTACATGAGTTTGTTAACCAAAAGTTGCTCCGCCATTTTGTTTTCAAGTGGAGACAACTTGAAAATTTCAAATTTAAATTGTAAAAAGCGTATTCCGAAATTGTTTGAATTTTCATGTAAATACAGACCACATAAGGATCTCAATGAAGTTTATTAATAAACTATATCCGCCATTTTTAGTAAAGTGGCAGATATCTTAAGTTAAGCGCGGTCACTTGAAATGAGGCTCCCACTTGAAAATTTAAAATCTCGATAACTTTTGAAATAATATTTCAAATCGAACCAAATTTTGACAGTGATATTATCATATAATTATCTTGAATGTTTTCACTAGGCAACTTGTCCCGACATCTTGTGTCTAAGTTCCAGCCACTTGAAATCACACTGCCACTTGAAAATATGCCATCACGATAACTTTTAAAATACTAAACTGATTCAAATAAAAGCTGGTTAGTGAACTTTTGGTTCAAATATCTAGGATAAGTTCACTTGATGACTTGATCCGCAATTTTATTTTCAAGTGGCGACCACTTGAAAATTTGTCATTATGGTAACTTTAGTAAGACAGAATCAATTCGCTTCAAATTTGGATAGTGGATTTATCATTCAAATATCTCAGATAAGTTCGCTAGGCATCTCACTCCACTTTTTTTTACAAGTGGTGCCACCTGAAAATTTCTTATGATTATAATTTTTGAAATTCTGATTTAATTTAAACTAGAACAGGACAATGAACTTACCGTACAAATATACTGGATGATTTCGATGGGCAAGTTGTTTTGCTATTTTGTTTTACAAGTCGCAGCCACTTAGACTACCACTTGAAAATTTGCCATAATAATAACTTTTGAAACACGGCACTGATTTAAACCACAGTTGGACAGTAACCTATGCTTCAAATATCTTCGATGTGTTTGCTGGAACTTTAGAAATACTTAATCAATTCAAATCAAAGTTGAAAAATGGATTTATCATTCAAAGAACAAAAATTTAGAAAATTCACGTAACTCATGAACCAATCACGTTATTGCGTCCATCTTTGGTATATCGATAATAAGTATTTTCTCGCCAAAAGTCGCCAAAAAAGTCGCCATAGGGAAAAAGTCGCCAAATTTGGCGCCAAATCCATTACATGCGTTACTGGATCTTTTTAATGCGTTTTTAAGGTAAAATTAAACTATTTTAATGCTAAAACAAACTAGAAATGCAGGAAACTAACATTTTATCGACTTACTAAGCCTCTTTGAAAGAATTTCTACAAAAAAAAAAATTATTTTCAAATTTGAAACGATATCTTAGATGAGCAACTTTCTCTGCCATTTTTATCGAAGTGGCAGCCACTTAATTTTTCAACACAATAACTTTTGAGATTTTTAATTAATTCGAACTATGTGTGTACAGTAGACTTATCTCACAAATGCATTTCATATATTTGTCAACTTAACCCACCATTTTTTTTCCTAGCGCCAGCCACTTGAAAATTTTAAATTCACATAAAAGTGTATTTATGAACCGATTTGCTTAAAACTCCATATGTGCATAGCCTACATCAATATTTCTACCAAGTGCATTAATAATTTGTAGCCGCCATTTTGAAACAAAATGACGGCTACTTGATAAGGAAAAAGAAATCAACCTACCCTTCCGAAAAAGCCGGAAGGTCTTGTTTTTAATTCTGTTTCCCCCCACATTCAGAAAATTCCCAACAGTGAAATTGACGAACCTTTTTTAAAAGCGCAATTTTTTTTAATTTTTAATGTTTTATTTTGAAATTGCAAAATGAAAAAAATTCACATATTGAAAATTCGTATTTGTGGCTTCAAAATAAAATATTAAAAATTTTAAAAAAAATGCGTTTTTAAAAAGGGTCCGTCAATTTAACAGTTGCGAATTTTCTGAATGTGAAAACAGAATTTAAAAATATGTATTAGTCAATGAGTTATAAGTAACGAAAATTTCTCAAAGAATAACATTAGCTTCGGCTTCCGGCAAGGGTGATTATACGGTGAAATAGGTATATTACATTATATATTACAGTCTCATTATATGTTATTACATTATCACATTAGTATATCACATTAATGTAATATAAGTATATTACATCACATATTACTGTCACATAATAAGCGAGGCGTATTGAACCTGGACGATAGGTTTAATGTTCCAGCCCATCCGTTCCCGTTCTTCGATGTCTTTTTTAGTCAATTTTGTTCTTTTATTCCTTCTGGAGTTAGCCTTTTTTTTTTTTTTTTTTTTTTTTACACACTTAACATTGCGAGTTTTTTTTTTTCGTTTTCATCCCATGCTTTTTCCATTAATTTTTAGCCCTTTTTTTTCGTTTCCTACATTCGAAAGTGCGGTAATATATAATGTAATATACAGTGCGACGCAAAAGTTTAGACAATGACGTTATTCATCTATAAAATTTAGAATTATGACGTCAGAATTACAAAAACCTGTATATATATTTAAAATATGTTTTAAAATGCTATAATCAAACGACAGTCGTTTGATTTGCAATAATTTTAATTTTTTTGATAAAAATGAAAATTTGCTTGTCACAGATTTTGAGTCACAGATGTCACAGATTTTGAGTCACATGATGTCACAGATTTTGAGTACTTAAGTTCTGCAAATGATAATGCTTCGTAGTCGACATGCCGCGAGCTAAAAAAATCTGGAGTGACTCCACTCGACTTTCCTAACATTGAGTAATTAACAGTTTTGTAGATAAAGTAAAGAAAGAGGAGTTAGTCAGTCTTAGTCAGTCTAAGAACGGGATTCGACAAGGATTTATTTAACAAAACAATATTAGGTGTACTTTTTTTATATAGGAACTTTTGCTAGTGTTCGGAGACTTTTGTTATCGACTGTATGTGTGTATGTATGTGTGTATGTCTGTGAGTGAACACTCTAGCGTCTAAACGCTTTGTTCGAATAAGCTGAAAGTTGGTTCGTATATTGTAAGTCACCATAGTACGAACCCTATTGATTTTGGTGAATCTAGCCCTTATAGTTTTTTTTACAGGAACACCAGGAAAAATTCTTTATCATTATAGCCTATGGGGCCAAATTTGTAAAAGCGTGATAGCGTCTAAACGCCTTATTAATCTGAGAAAAATATTTGTACACATGTTAAAGGTCACAGTTGCACAAACTGTATAGATTTTGGTGAATTTAGTACTTACAGTTTTTTTACAGGGACACAAAGAAAAATTCTTTATCATTATGGCCTATGGGAGCAAAATCTTAAAAGTGCGATAGCATCTAAACGCCTTATTCAATTGAGCAAAAAATTTATACACATATTATAGGTCACAAATACTCAATCTGTATAGATTTTGGAGAATCTATCACTTATAGTTTTTTTACAGGGACACAAAGAAAAATTCTTTATCATTATGCCTATGGGGACAAATTTTTAAAAGTGTGATAGCGTCTAAACGCCTTATTAATCTGAGTAAAAAATTTGTACACGTATTATAGGTCACAGTTGCACCAACTGTATAGATTTTGGTGAATCTAGCTCTTACAGTTTTTTTACAGGGACACAAAGAAAAATTCTTTATCATTATGGCCTATGGGACCAAATTTTTAAAAGTACGATAGCATCTAAACGCCTTATTCACTTGAGCTGAAAATTTATATGAGTATTATAAATCACTGTTGCACTAACTATAAGCATTTTGGTGAATCTAGCATTTATAGGTTTTTACACACAGCGAAAAATTCTTTGTCATTATGATCTATGGGCTCAAAGTTCAGTAGCGTTAAATAAAACATCGTGTAATATATGAAGAAAAATACTCAAACACTCTATTATGGTTTTCTCTTTTTTGTTTGTTTAACAACTCCTCTTTCTTTACTTTATCTACAAAACTGTTAATTACTCAATGTTCGGAAAGTGGAGTGGAGTCACTCCAGATTTTTTTAACTTCCTGTGAGAGAGGGAAAAAAAAAGTTTAAATTGATCTAAATAAACAAAAAAGCGTACAAATAAGTAAATGAAATAAAATACAATAAAATAATTAACTGATTTTTTTTTAATAATCATTATGAAATTTACCAGAATTATTTATAATAGCGATAGTCAACTGGGAAAATTTTTTTGTATGTGTAGGATCCTCGCCTCCCCCCCCCTCCCCTGAGGGGAATTCCCCCCCTCGAGGGAAGTGAATTTTCATGATGGGTATCTTTCAAAAGAGCTCGCCAGTACCTTTAAAACGAATGGTTGAACCATAGATCTGCGATAATTTAAAATGAAGTTATGGATTTTTTTTAATGTAATATTGACAATAAAATTCACTTTTTTTAGATATTTAGTGTTATACTACTTCTCTAATATGGAAATCATTTGTATTATCATGGAAGATAATTTTTTTAAATAATAATTTTAATAAATTATTTTTACTGAGTGAATTTGTATAGGAAAATATAGAAGAAAGTCATGTGGTGGCCACAACATACTAGTTAAAAGTGCGATAGCATCTAAACGCCTTATTCAATTGAGCTGAAAATTTATATGAATATTATAAATCACTGCTGCACTAACTATAAGTATTTTGGTGAATCTAGCATTTATAGGTTTTTTACAGGGACACAACGAAAATTCTTTATCATTATGATCTATGGGCTCAAAGTTCAGTAGCGTTAAATAAAACATCGTGTAATATATGGAGAAAAATACTCAAACACTTTATTATGGTTTTATCTCTTTTGTTTTTTAATAACTCCTCTTTTTTTACTTTATCTACAAAACTGTTAATGACTCAACGTTCGGAAAGTCGAGTGGAGTCACTCCAGATTTTTTTAGCTCGCGGCATGTCGACTACGAAGCGTTATCATTTGCAGAACTTAAGTACTCAAAATCTGTGACATCATCGATTTTAAATTTGCATATGCCAGCAAATATTCACAGAAACTCATAATCGTGTCTAAACTTTTGCGACAAGTAAATTTTCATTTTTATCAAAAAAAAAAAAAAAAAATTATTGCAAATCAAACGACTGTCTTTTGATTATAGCATTTTAAAACATATCTTCTATATTAATAAAATCAGAGTTTTGTCTGTAAATTTGTCGGAATCGAAAAATTTTGCGATATCTTCACGTTTCACACCCCATGAAAGCCGAAAATGACTTCAGAAAATTTTGCCTGTGTGTGTGTGTGTGTGTCTGTGTGTATGTCATCGTGTCCGAATGCCGCTTTTTTTGTCCGGGCATCACTCGAGAACGGCTGGACGGAATTCAACGACGCTTGGCAGGAATTTAGGTCTTCACCCAGCTTAAAATTATATCTATCAACTTTTCGGAAATTCCCCCCCGTTTCCCCCCTAGGGGGTAAAAGACTAAAACACGTTTGTCCGGGCATCACTCGAGAACGGCTGAACGGAATTCAACGACGCTTGGCAGGAATTTAGGTCTTCATCCAACTTAAAATTATATCTATCAACTTTTCGGAAATTCCCCCCCGTTCCCCCCTAGGGGGTAAAAGACTAAAACACGTTTGTCCGGGCATCACTTGAGAATGGCTGGACGGAATTCAACGACGCTTGGCAGGAATTTAGGTCTTCACCCAACTTAAAATTATATCTATCAACTTTTCGGAAATTCCCCCCCGTTCCCCCCTAAAGGGTAAAAGACTAAAACACGTTTGTACGGGCATCACTCGAGAACGGCTGGACGGAATTCAACGGCGCTTGGCAGAAACTTAGGTCTTCACCCAACTTGAAATTATATATATAGAAATTTTCAAAATTATAATTAGTGTTTAAATTGTGGGTAAAAAACGCCTGCGCATGCGCCATAAATATCTTTTCACTAAAATGCTTTGAATGAAAAAATGAAATATAAAAATAAATTTTTAAGTTAAAGACTTTTGTATTCGCGTGATTTTCACTACAAATTATGAAAAGATTGAAATGAAGTGTTGCCATCTAAGTTTCATACTTTAGTTAATTTTAAAAAATCTAATTGTCGTATCGAAAAACTGTTTACACCCCAGGATTCAGAAAAATCACCTCTTTCATTTGGTACTGAATTTGTAATGATAGGTCCGATATTTCTAATTTATTTTTCCCTTTATCCGTTTTTCCGTTGCCACTTAATTTTCATACTTTAGTTATTTTATAAAAATCTAATTGTCGCATCGAAAAACTGTTTGCACCCCTGGATTCAGAAAAATCGCCTCTTTCATTTGGTACCAAATTTATAAATATAGGTCTGATATTTCTAATTTATTTTACCCTTTTTCCGTTTTCAACCTAGATTCGATATGGAACAGCTTTAGTATTGGATCCCTTTGGCAAAATTTGAAATTTGGAACCGAAGTAGCTCGGACGTTTCTCGCCAAGATCTTTGATTGCACAATTGAGATAGCCAATTCAGTTCATCGCAAAAATGGCTTAAAATATTTAAAGTCACCAAAGGGTTCCCATACTAAAGCTGTGCATTTTGTACTTATTTATTTATATTTTCTATTAAAGACTTCTGTGGTCAAGAAATTTGGTGCGTAAATTGTTTGTTTGCATCCGGCACTTATTGTAACTGGATTTCACGAAATTCGAAATCTCCCCCCCCCCCCTTCTCGGAGTCGAGGGCAATAAACGGTATAACTTCTGTATAACCCCACAGCTGAATTTGGCGATTTTTCTTTGGCGTTGTTTTGAAGGATAACGATGTCGTTCTGGACTGTTTGCGATATAGTATGGCAGCCTAATATTTTGCTTATTTTGGATTTATGATTTAGATTATGATTTTATCATTTATCATATATGATTTATGATTTTTAGATTTATGATTTAGCCATAATCGCCAACAAAAAAAAATCGCCAAATATCGTTGTGGGTTTATACTGAAGTCGTTCCCAATAAACATGTGTAAAAACATGTTTTTCCATTTGAATTCGCTTTGAATTATCTTAGAATGGCGAATTTTGGTGTGCGGATATTGATTAAGTGTACGCATTATGTACGTTAGTGGGATTTTGCAAAACTTCGAACTCACCCACTGAGGAAGGGGAAGTAACAATTGGGTAAGTTGTGCCTAAGGCAGTGGGGACCCAGACTGTATATTGATTAAGTGTACGCATTATGTACATTAGTGTGATTTTGCAAAACTTCGAACTCACCCGCTGAGGAAGGGGAAGTAAGAAGTGGGTAAGTTGTGCCGAAGACAGTGGAGACCTAGGCTCCTCACTTTGCGAGCGAGAAAACCTCTACCAATCACAGCGAGAACTTGGGTTATTAATAAAGATATGGGATTTTGACAACTCATTTAAGTTTAATGTCCAGCGAAGCGGGCAAAGCCTGCTAGTTTTAAATATATATACAGGTTTTTTGTAATTCTGACGTCATAATTCTAAATTTTAAAGATGAATAACGTCATTGTCTAAACTTTTGCGTCGTACTGTACCAATATTACATTAATGTGTATAATTATACATTATATATTGCGGTGAAAATAGGTAAATGTTCTGCATTTACATAATATATATATATATATACCAGGTGTATAAGCTTAAATCCGCTGTTTTTTAGTAATAAAAACACATTTATTTTTTATATAAAGCAAAACAAAATTTTATTCAAAATAGTTTCCCTCGCTAACTATACATTTTTCCCATCTTTCGGGCAATTGGTGAATTCCACGCCAAAAGAATTCCTTATCTTTTGAGGCAAACCACTCGTCCAGCCATTTTCGAACGTCTTCGTAAGAAACGAAGTGCTGTTCGGCGAGTGCATGGCCCATTGATGAAAACAGGTGATAATCAGAAGGATCCAGGTCTGGTGAATTAAGCGGGATGGGGTAACACCTCCCAGTTAAGTGTTTTGAGATAATTTTGGACCAATTTTGACGTGTGTGCTGGCGCGTTATCATGAAGAAAAATCAGTTTGTCATGTCTTTGTTGATAATAAGGCCTTTCCCATGGCATGTAGACGGATAGAAATGGCTGGTTGAGTGACACCTAACTTCTCGGCAAGCATTTTTTGCGATTGGGTATCATCTTCGTCCAAAAGAGTCTGTAATTCATGGTCGTCAAACTTTCGGGGCCGATTTTCACGCTCTTTGTCATTAAGTCAAAATAGTCATTTTTGAACCGACGAAACCAGTCTCTGCAAGTTGTTTCTGACAATGCACTGTCACCTTAAGTTTCCACAAGCATTCTATGCGATTCGGCAGCTGATTTCTTCAAATTGAAGCAGAAAAGCAGAGCTTCCCGCATATGCTCTTTTTTTGGTACAAAACGAGACATGTTTACACGAAGAAAAATTAATGTTTTATTATGAAATCACTAACGATTTGCACTGATTTATGTGAACAGACGTCAAACTAATACAAAAACAATAAGACATTTAAATGTCCGCTGTTAATACACTCACTAGCGCCATCTATACGCAAACAGCGGATTTAAGTTTATACACCTGGTATATATATATATATATATATATATATATATATATATATATATATTCCAAAAATAGAAAAATTAAGAGAAAAATACTTCTCATTTGACACACAGTATGTAAATGTCCGGATGAAACGAAAACTTATATACAACGCATGCAACTATAAAGGACACATAACATTTTGACGCATAAGGTTTAATAGGGAGATGAAACTTTAAATATATATCTCTCGGATTTCGTTGAAATTTTCGCAAGAATGAGGGTGACAACAAAAATCTTCTTTATGAGGAAAAAAAACCTAAGCCTTCATAAATTATACACATACCACTGTAACGTTATATATACCATACATTAAGTTAAACTTATGTTATACCAGCAAATTTGATCAGACAAATCCATATAAGGGAAGGCCTAAAATTATTGGTTGTTTTCTTATTTTTCTAGTTAATTATATAATAATTATAATATACAAGTAAATTAAGTTTACTTTATATGTACATTGAAAAATTCGTTTATATAAATTCTTAGTTTATTTAACGTTAAAGGCATAAATGGGGTGCCAGAAAAGTCACAAAATATTTCATAATTTTCAATTTTTAAACAACTACGCAGAACTGAGTAGTTCAATGCTTTCATCCCACAAAATGCCATCATTTTCATTTCAGGGCTCAAAAGCTTATCTTTTCATGTAACATTTCCTGATGCCATCATTAGGAAATACACTAAGCGAGGGCACATTGACTTATTGATTCTATTCTATCAAAAGGATGTACGTCACCCCCATTAATAATGAAATTTGAATGCTTTGTGCTATAAATTATAGAAGCAAAAATAAAAAGTATTTTGAATTAAAAAAAAAAGACTTGAAATAAATTTCATTCCTTAAAGAATAACAGAAAAAGAGGTTAATCGAATCTATAATAATGAATATATTTTCTTTATCTATGTTTCATCAAATTAAAGGCCCTTCCTACACCCCACACCCACACTCATATTTTTAATTTTTAATTAATTTATTTATTTATTTGTGTGTGTTCCTTTCGTTTATAAGTATTTTAACATCGAAAGATCAAATATTTGTCTAATTATTTTCAATGATTTTTTCAATGAAAATTACATATACGTTTAATATATATATTATATACATATACATTACGCGTACAATTTAACAATATATGTATTTTCAAATTAATTAAAATATACGATTTTCATATCTTTTGGATTTGCATAATTTAGGCATTAACACTATTTTTATATTAAGCACTTTGTTTATAGTGCTCATACAATGTGTATTACTTCTATTTCTCTTTTTCATTCTGTACCATACAATTTAATTTAAATTATTAAAATTTTGTTTTCTTGTAGCGTAATGAAGTTAAGCGACAGCGTTTTATGTCACCTTTAAAAAATTTAGCATTGGAAAACTTTAAGATAAAAAACCGTATAGTTGGCAACTTAAAATTTGATAAAATTTTATTCTTCTTGGTCTACACTGTAAAAACTACCGTTATTTTTTACAGTGTATGTGGTTTCAGGGGTCTTAAATATATATATATATATTTGGAATATAGTATAAGCTACGAATATTTTACCATTTCTTTTTTTTTTTTCTTTTTTTTTTTTAAATAATATTTTATAAGTTACGGTGAAAAAAAGAACTGTAACATTCTTTTTGAACGTTTTTGAAGTAAGACAAAATATGAAACGTCATCCTTATATTTTCTACATTGGTTTTGCAACAGTATTTTAAATTTAAAAAGTAAGCTAAGAAAATAAAAAGCAAGCATTACTATCTATATAATATTTCTCTAACGTGGACCACTTTTAATTATTTTTCGTTGAAACGATACGATACGCGAAGATAATATATATATTTATACTTGACAATATTTAAGCACGCGAACTTAGGTCAATGGACTACTAAGAAAAAAGACGCCATCTGTCTGATGATATTATTTTACGAAAAAATGTATTTTTTACAGTTGTTTCTTCAGAATCTTTGCAAGCCTCATTTTAAACCTAGCAATATTTTAAAGATATATACAGAATATGAACTTTTGTGTCATAAATTGACTAAAGAACACAGTCATAAAAAATATAACCAAAATAGGAAATATTTTATTTTATTTATTTTTTATATACTATATATATATATATATATATATTTAACAAAAAGAATATACCAAAATTAATAAAAAGTCATCGCCAACATGGCGACAAAAATTTAAAGGCGTCGTGGGAGTCTTATATTAAAACTACTGCCTGTGGGAGTATGAAAATTGGGTCGTGAACCATGAATTTTATTTGGAAACCTTTCTTTGAATGATTTTGATTTCACCATTGTACAATATTAATTTGGTTTTATTAATAATTTGGCTTCTGGTAAATTAAAATTTTAATTAGGTGGTGAAAGTGGTATAACATTTATGATTTTCAAATTTTAAAGGTAAATAAGGTTTGCTAGTTTAAAATATTTAGCTAGGGGAAAAATCAGTTTCAAGTTTATTAATTAAACGTAGAACTCGTGTAATTAATTATATATTTAGGGTGCCTTTAAAAATATTATATGGATAATGCATTCCAAATACACTCTAATAGTTACACCCTTTTGACAATAACTTATGAAATTCGCTTCTCAGGAAATAGTCTATTATAGATCAGCAGATCAGCTTTCATTTTATTATTTTGCCTATTTATATAATTTCTATTTTGCTATAAGTCTTTGAAATATGATTTTATGGATTTAAATTTTTGAAATACTATTTATTAATACTGATATTAGTCTATTTTTGTAATCTATTATTAGATAGAAAAATGATATTGAAAAATTTATCTGTATGAATGAGTGTAATTTATCTTTGCATGTTAAAATATTTACATTTTCTGCTGATAGGAGAATGAAGAAAATATTTTTTAAATCTGATTGAAATTTCTTTTTCAATGTGTGGAATTATTTTGAATAATAATAATAATGTTCTTTTATTTTTAGGGTACAATTCTGAATTGTTTTATAATAGGTGAGTATTACTTTTACTAAAAGCGAAATTAAAGACGTTACTCTTGTTTATTAAGCAGACTTGGCTCCTTTGGTTTGACACCATTGAAGATTTAATATACGTAAAAGCTCGTATTTCCATTTAGTACATATTAAATTGAACTATATTAGGTTCCTTCAATAAAACACACATTCAGGCAACAATCCTTATGGTTGTTCATACACATTTTACAAATTTCAAATCTTTAAATTGTGTTTTCTCAGTTTGATTTTTTTTTTTTTTTTTTTTTTTTTATGAATTTGTGATCTTTAAAACGTTATAACTTCCACTGATATTTAAGAAAAGACTTTTTTTCATGTTTAATAGAACTTACTTAATTAGAACCTACTTGATTTTGAAATTTATTAATTAGTTTCTTTTTTTTTGGGGGGGGGGGGGGTATTAAAATTCCATGTCTGTGTAAAATTTGTAAAAAAATAATAAATAATAAAAATAAAACATGATTTTTTGTTATAGGGTAAGTGCACCAGTGATTGACACTTTTAGAGCAATCTCTGATGTTTTTAATGTTCTAGTCATCAGAAAATATTTTTAGAAATCTTAAGTTAGTACATATGGCATGAAAGACATCCAGAACCACATATATGTTAAAATGTATACATTTGATAACAATTATTTTTTTAATGAATTTTTATTTGACACTCACTCAATGTTCCAGTAATTGACACTGCCAGTTTTTCATTTTATCAGTCATTGGCCCCCTATGTTCCAGTGTTTGACATAAAATGTTAAAATTCTTATCTGTAAAATATATGATTTTACTATTTTTCTTATTTATTAATTATTTCGGAATAGATGTCAATTACTGGAGCACGCCTATCACTGTAGCACCTACCCTATTTTAATTTTTATTATATTTTCCTTTTAAATATCTTGCAAAATTCCCCTATCTTCCATTAAACCTCCAAAAAGGATATTAATTTTTTTTTTCTTAGATTTCTGTAGAAATTTAGCATTTTGAAGATCACGAATTCATGAAAAAAAAAAAAAATGCAAACTTGAGAAAACGCAGCTTAAAGATTTTAAATCTGTAAAAAATATACCTTGAGAAATTGTTGTCTGAATCTATATTTTACTGAACAAACCTAATATACTTAAATTTATAAATATTAAACGGAAATATAAGATTTTATAGAAAACTTATAGTGGTGAAAAGTCTCCTTAAAAAAAAAGAAAAAAAAATCACTATAATTGAAATCAAAGATAAATGAACTTAAAACTGATGTCAATTAAAGATGAATGAGAACTTCGTAAGCTAACACCATCAATTGAGACAAAACCGCCATCTCTGATGATAGGCCTTGATTCTATTCGACCCTAAACATCTGATCTGTGTTTTAACAATTTATGGTGTTAGCTCACAAAGTTCACCTTCGTTTAAAATTGTTTCGTTTTGACGTACTCTTTTTGTGACTTTTCAGGCCTGACTTTGTATGGTCTAACGTCAGTGGGTGCCTTGGGGGACATCCATTTTCATCTCATCGAGTGTCTTGTATTCAGTGCCCTTATTTCAGCTGTCGATCCTGTCGCAGTACGTCTTCTTTTTTTTTTTTTTTTTTTTTTTTTTTCAAATACTAATTATAATTTACTCACAGATTTCACTGAGAAAAAAAAATATATCGCTTTCAACTAGAACGAAAAAGTGGCCCTTTTCTAAATCCTAAACTAGAAATATAGAGTTCCGAGCTATGAGTATAAGGCACGCCAATACAATGAGAAAAAATTCTATAACTGACATCTAGAATCTAAATTGTGACTCTAGAAAAAATAGTTCCATGTCATCCTTATAAATTTCTTATAAAAATTCTCCTAGTCCCCTTCGAAAGCGAATTCTAGAGACCTCTATTACAATTCTTGAGCGTTTGACTGTACTATCGAGGACAAACCTATTTGAAAATATCTCCAAATAAATGTGAATGCAAGAGGCGGTTTTCAGCAACTATAATCTTGGTTTATGACCCAATTCTAGAAAATCAAGCGATAATTTCTCGTAATACAAGATTCAGAATAATCAGAATATTGTTTCACCGTCTAGAAATGTGTAGATTAGAAATTCTCGACCATTTCGTCTACTCAGATTATTGGCGTGCCTTACAATCTATATTTCTAGTTTAAGGATTTAGAAAATGACCATTTATTCATTCTAGATGAAGGCGGTATATTTTTTTCCCCAGTGTTACCTTCACTATAAGTATTCTTAATGAGACTGTGGAATAATGTTTATAAAATTATTTTTGATGACCATTTAAAATCCAGATTACATTATTTAATTTAAAAAAAAATCTATTGGCTTGTAAGAAATAAATATTTAAATTTACAATTTTCTACTAAATAATTTACATGATTTCTTTTTTTTTTTTTTTTTTTTTTTTTTTTTAATTCATATTGAAACATTTTGTCCTTTTTAAAGGTGCTTGCCATTTTTCAAGAGGTAGGAGTGAATAAAAATTTGTATTTTCTTGTATTTGGAGAATCTTTATTAAATGGTGAGTCTTTTTCAATATTTCAATTAAAATTTACAGATAACTTTAAAAAAAAAATTGAGTGTCTTAAATTTTGTTTTTAATGACTTTATCTTATTCTATAGCAAAAATATTCCTCTTTAAATAACAAGGTAACTTACTTATAGCAGCGGTTCCATTTTACTGGCATGAAAAAAATAAGGACTTTTAAAATGTAATTCACTGAAAAGAGAATAATAAAACGTAGTGAAATTCTCAATACGCAAGCGAAGTGTGACGTCACTGACCATCCGTAGATGCAAGAAAAATATTTCCTATGTTAATTGCCAATTGGATTTTTTGTAAAAAATTATTAAAAATCGAAGAAAATTATTTCCCGATTTTAATCCCCGTATTTAGGTGTAGATATGTATTAGTTATAGTATGCATGTGTTAGATTGAGTTATTTTGCTGTCAAATTGACAAAATTTTAATTTTAAATTTCAAGACTCTGTCGTACTTGGCGTTTTTTGTATTTAGCGATCAAAAACGTAAAACGAAAATATGCATGCCAGATGTATATTTTCGTAATATGTATTATACGAAATAGTGTTTCATATTATTCATTACTCTCTAAATATAAGTTGTTAAAATAACCATGATTTTTAAAAGGAATTAAATATGTTCGGCTTCGGCAGACAATTTGGCGATATTTTTCTTTTTTTCCGCCAAGGATGACATATATGAAATCTATTCCGCTGCAACATATGAGTATCTTATATCAGACACTTTATTTAGACATTTGAAAACAAATTTGACCTCAAATTATGATAGAATATTTATCATTTTCCTTTTAATTAGTATATTAGTTGGATATTTATTGTGTAAATATCATCCTTTGAAATGAAATGTTTATGTTTTCAATTGAATATGGAAGTTACTCATTTTTTTCTTCTAGAGTTTTGAAATTTAAAATTCAAATTTTATCAATTTTACAGCAAAAACAACTTAATCTAACGCACGCACACGATAACTAATACATATTTATACCGAAATATGGGGATTAAAATCGAGAAATAACTTTCCTCGATTTTTAATAATTTTTTACAAAAAATCCAATGGGCGATCAACGTAGAAAATCTTTTTCTTGCATCCACGGATGGCCAGTGACGTCATCACTTCGCTTGCGTATATACGTATTTTTAATATATTTTCATTTAACAGCAGTTTTTCTCTTTTCTTTTCTTAATGCATTTAAAATTTTAAGATACACTTTTAGTACAGCGCCTAGAATATACAAGCGCTTGTGATCGAATGCTTAAAATACTGCTTAAAAAAATTAAGCTTCCCAGATGGCGCTGCTAGCGAATTTTTTGCTCAAATCGAAGAAATGGTTGGCTTTTTCCGTTTCATCTGCTCAATCACGTGATCTAAGCACACACGAGTGTTTCTAAGCGCTGTAGTGATAGGGCTGACAAAAATATCCGTAAAGGGCCCTCTTCACTTACCGCCGCCGGAAGCCGAACTAATGTTATTCTATGGGATTTTTTTTTTTTTTTTTTTTTTTTTACAAATAACTTATTAACTAATACATATTTTTAAATTCTGTTTTCACATTCTGAAAATTTCCAGCTGTTAAATTGACGCACCTTTTTTTTAAAAAATTATTTATTAAATTTTATTTTGAAGCTGCAAAATAGGAATTTTCAAAACGGCCCTCTTCACTTACCGTCGCCGGAAGCCCGAGCCAATGTTATTTTATGGGGAAATTTTCTTTACAAATAACTTATTAACTAATACATGTTTTAGATTCTGTTTTCACATTCAGAAAATTCCAAACTGTTAAATGGACCGACCTTTTTTAAAAATGTATTTTTTAAATTTTTAATATTTTATTTTGAAATTGCAAAATGAAAAAATTTCACATATTGAAAATTCCTATTTTGCAGCTTCAAAATAAAATTTAAAAAATAATTTTTTTAAAAAAAGGTGCGTCCATTTAACAGATGGGAATTTTCAGAATGTGAAAACAGCATATAAAAATATGTATTAGTTAATAAGTTATTTGTAAAGAAAAATTTCCCATAGAATAACATTAGCTTCAGCTTCTGGCGGCGGTGAGTGAAGCGGGCCCTTAAGCAATCAGATTTCGCTTAAACATATTATGAATGATTTTTTAAAATTTTAAACACATTTATTTATTGAATAACGTTTTCAGCTAAATTGTTCTTTTAAATAATCTCTCTTTTTAGATGCTGTTACTATTGTTCTTTATATGATGATGGTTGGTTTTTCAAAAGCTGAATACATAACCGCGGAACAAGTAAGTTAATCAGTTAAAATATATCTACACTGGTGGACAAGATTAAAGCAACAACCTGTTTTCTCGTTTTCTTCTTTTGCACATAATTTTTAAACAAATAAACATATGAACATAAAATTTAAATGGCCTGTTCGTTATTATATTATTAACCGAATTTTATGTAACTTTAGCATTTTTAAGCTCTAATAAATATTCATTTTTCTTTCAAAAGTAAGCTTTGGAGAAAACGAAAAATTTCAATAATTTTAGGAGAGAACACTTAATGAAAAATGGTGTTAATAATGCATTACAGATAGGTGAAAATGCATACGCATCCATATGTTAGATTACAACCAAATATTTCTACCTGTATTCACTTTTCGGTTTCTAATTTTTTCTTCTTTCTTTCGCATGTGAATAGTTTTTTAAAGAATATACATACAAATATGGAAATTGAATTAGATGTTCATTATAAAACTATTTAACGACATTTTTATTATTCTGGTGATGCTCGTAGTTTACAAATCATTAATTATATTTTCTTAAAAAGTCCATTATAAAAGTAAAATAAAAGTTAATACAGAAATAAAAATCGAGATTTAGTTTAACATTTCTAGGCATGTGCGTCTTTACCTATCTCTAATGCATCCTTAACACCACTTTTCATTAAGTGTTCTTTCCTAAAATTATTGAAATTTTTAATTTTTTCCAAAGCTTACTTTTGAAAGAAAAATGAATATTTATTAGCTTAAAAATTATTCTTATGCTAAAGTTACATAAAATTCGGCTAATAATAGGACAATGAACAGGCCATCCAAATTTTATGTTCATATGTTTAAAAATTATGCGCAAAAGAAGAGAGCAAGAAAACAGGTTGTTACTTTAATTTTGTCCACCAGTATAGTTGTTTCTAAAGCATAATCGTGTTTTTTTCGTACTAATATTTATTTTTCTTATAGTATTATCTCTCTTTTTAACTCTTTCCAGCAAGGTTGAAAAGTGTTAATGACTTCGGTTTGTCTGTCTGCTTCTCCGCGCTTGACCTAAAAACAATACTTTCTCTACCTTATGCTTAAGAGAAAGTAAAATATATATATACAAGAAAAAACACAATGTAAAATACAACAAAATCTTTCAATGAATACTTATAATACGCTTTAGAAGGTAATTAGGTAATGATGTCATAGAAAACCAATGATATATCGATTCTTGGTTTCATTAATACTTTCCCAACAAGGCTGAAAAGTGTTAATGACTTCGGTTTGTCTGTCTGTCCACGTTCTAACTCTCGTAAACCTTCATGGAATTTCTTAAAACTAAATATATGTTATTCTATTTCACTCTCGGATGTTTTCTAAAGAAAATAGAGTAAATACCAGGACTGGTTTGTGTGCAAGGACATCCGAAATTACTGCAAAGCATTGCGTTCTATGAGAGGTATTTCTATATATTTTAATACCTTTACTTTACACAAATCTTAATGAAATTGAAATATGTTATTCAAGTTCACTAACGAATGTTTTCTATTGAAAATGGAGTAAATACCACCACTGATTTGTGAACAGGGACACCGAAAGAATGAGAGATATTTCTGTGAACCAAATTTTAATATCTTTATATGAAATATGATATGTTTAGCGTTAAGACTTACTTGGCTACACTAAAATGTTTAGACTCATTGGGCTGCAATTGGAAGTTATTGGACTTGCATCTCTGTTTGTGTTAAGCATTTTTAACACTTTCCAACAATGTTTATGAGTGACTATGAATTAAATTAGTTTATTTGTTTGTCCATTGTGTGGTAATGTACAGTGGGTAACAAAAGTGTCCGAACACTAGCAAAAATTCCTATGTAAAAAAAGTACACTTCATACGGTTTTGTTAAATAAATCCTTGTCGAATCCTCTTCTTAGTCAGTCTAAGAACATGATTCGATAAGGATTTATTTAACAGAACCGTATGAAGTGTACCTTTTTTACATAGGAATTTTTGCTAGTGTTCGGACACTTTTGTTACCGACTGTAGGCCAGGTTGGCCAACTCGCGGACCGCGAGGAAACTGAAGATATTTAAAGTTTGACAATTTTGGTTAACACATTAAAAATTAATAAATCCCTTCAGAGTTTTCGAAAGGAAAATAAATACCTTTCAACGATTATGTGAGCCAAAGAATCATACTGTTGTAATGAAATGTTATTAAATCCATTATTCATTCTTTTTGTTCTAGTTATTAATGTATAGTCATAAACAGAGCTCTAGGAATTTGAAAAAAACTGGTCACCAGTAAAAACTTTTGCTAAGTTAGTAAAAATTACCATCACCCCCTGCCTTTTTTTTTTTTTTTTTTTTTTTTGAAATTTATTTGAATATAGAAATTAAAATTCTATGCATTGAAAACAAAAAAAAAATTACTAGGACAGAATGATACATCTGGAAATACCTGCTAAAAGTTAACAGCATGAAACTGGTTTGATTATTTTCACTAAATCGATACACCATCGACATTGATACATCATTACGCACAACGATTCAGCACCAGTTCACAAAACACACGCAATCAGGTGTAGTGTCACGGCCAAACTCGATCTCGAGTTTGGTCTTTTGCTGTTTGAAAAAGCAAATATACAAAAATACATTTTGTTTATACCATAAACCGAAAATTTAATCCAGACAATTTCCAGTTATAGCCCTTAATGTATCTAAATATTTTGAGTGACCTTGTATACCTCATTCCATATTCATATTTTTTTTTTTTTTTTTTCACGTGAATAATAAATGTCAATTTTTTTATAACTTGGGCTGTATAAAGGTATTTAAATTTGATTTATAAAAATGCCTCCCATAGAACGCAATGCATTAGGATTATTTCTATGTTTTTGTATTTGTACACAAACCAATCGTCACTTTTGTACACAAACCAATCGCCAAATTTAAACCATTTATAATAGGGAACATGAAATAGTAAACTTGAATAACATATCAGTTTGAAGAAAATCTGAAAATAATAACTGATGTTAGAATGCGGACGGACAAACAAACAGATAGACAGACAATCTAAAGTCATAAACACTTTTCAATCTTGTTGAAAAATGTTAAAAATCGCTTTTATTATTATTATTATTATTATTATTATTATTATTATTATTTTTAATGTCTTTTACATATTTTTCTCTTTAATGTACTCTGTTGCAATATTTTCTTACTCATTAATTTTTTTTTAAATTATTTTCGTGATTTCTTTTTCCTTTTCCTCTCAGAATAAATAACCTGACATACAGTGACACAGGGTGTGTACTGTAAAAAATTTTAATTATTACTTAAAAAGAAAAACAAAAAAAGAAAAAGTCGAAAAAGAAACTTTTTTTTATTATTATTTGTTATTTTTTAAGACTTCTCTACAGAGTAACTCATCACAATGATGCATTTCTCCAGCGACTTTTTGGAGGTCGTCAGTGCGGAAGAGGGTGGATGTGGGTTTCTTCCATTTACGACTTTCCGACATCAAAAAATCAGCAATGATAGCTCTCATTTGCAACGTCCTATAAATGGCTTTATGAGTGTGATTTATTATCCATTAATATGCGACATATATATATATATATATATATATATATATTTTTTTTTTTTTTACCAAGCTATCTCGGTCATTTTTTAGTATTAACCAATGCTTTACGATACCCTATGTATGTACGGGCAGCACATTGTCATTCGGTTAGTTTATAATTAAATGCCACAAAAATACTTTGACTAATAAAAAATGAAAGCTAAAATAGTAGATACTTTGTAAATAATTATCAGTATAATGAAAATAATCTGGTGTGTCACTCACACGACTTTCACTTACCCTGAAATTTAATACTCTAAATACAGGTTGCAGATTAAAAGGTAAGATAACGAGTACTGTTATGTAAACCTGTGTTAAACAATTCATATTAGGCTTCTGAAGAGTTTTATATGGTAATTAGTTCTGTGTGAGGGGGCTACCGCCCCCCTCAACCCCCCGTTTCATTAATGCACCTACATTTATATAAAATTTAATTCGGTTATTAAAAAATAATTCTGTTTTTAAAAAATAATTTATTAAAATTATTTATTAAAATTATTATTTAAAAAATTATCTTTTATGATATTGCAGACGATTTCCATATTAGAGAAGTAGTATAACACCAAATATCCAAAAAAAAAGTCCATTTTATTCTCAATATTTAAAAAATAAAAAAAATACGATTTATTTTCTAAGTTTTTTTTTTTTTTTTTGTTAAAAGTAAACAAAAAATCGATAACTTTGTTTTAAATTATCGCAGAACGAGGGTTCAACCATTCGTTTTAAAGGTATTGGCGAGCTCTTTTGAAAGATACCCAATACCCATCATGAAAATGTACTTCCGCCCCAGGGGAGGAGGCGAGGCTCCTACATATACAAAAAAATTTTCCCAGTTAACTATCTCTATTAAAAAAAATATACATTCGTTTCATTTGGTTTAGCGCAGTCTATAGACGTTAAACTCTACTTACCTGCAATTTCCTCCATAGACGTAATGTATTAGAATTCTCTTGATTGTCCCTGTACACGAACCATTTGCTTGATCTTAACGAAAATCTTAGTGTAGCATCCCTATATCATACACATTTAGAATACTAAGTTTGAACTTTCTGCCATAATTTGTTCTTGAGATATGCTGATAACAAACAGACACACACACAGACATACACACAGACCATTTGCTAAAAACATGATTTTCGTATTCAGGGGACCTCAAAACGTGTAAATATGACAAAATCTCGCGTTCGAAAATTTGATCCAAAAACAATACTCTCTCTACCTTATGGGTAAGAGAAAGTAAAAATATACTTATGTCTATTTCGCATAATATAATCCAACATTTTCTTCTCTCCCTTTCTTTGCAGATAGGACTGGGTATCGCTGCCTTTATCTGTGTGAGCTTGGGTGGCCTTGCAATTGGAATACTCATGGGAGTATTTACAGCCATCATAACAAAGTATACGGAAGAAGTAAGAGGTAAAAAAAAAAAAAAAGTCTAATTAGGTATCACAACATTGAGTGCGCATTTATGAATTGTACGATTATGTACAGTGTATTACATTATGAATACTAGGTTTCACTTTTAAATGTAATTATGTGTTTACATTTCAGAAAAATTTGGGAGTGGAAGGCTTATTTTTTTTTTTTTTTTACCATGTTTTTATTAACTTCGAATCTTGTTTGTTTGTTTGTCAAGTACAAATCTTGCAAACGATTTTTAACTAACTTCCCGACTAGCTAGATATTTGAAACTTTCAGGACAGCTCAGAACACGGTGACAATACATTTTTTTTTTTTTTTTTTTTAGTACTTTTAGTCAACTGTTTCAGTTCGGTAGCGTTTATATGATTCGAGAGAAAATTTATTTCACTAACTTCCCGACTAGCTAGACATTTGAAACTTTCAGACTAGATCAGAACACGGTGAAAATGCATTTTTTTAATACTTTTAGCCAACTGTGTAGGGTTCCTGCTGCCTTCGGCAGCGTTACCAGTACAAAGCTTGCAATCAATTTTTAACTAACTTCCCGTCTAGATAGCCATTTGAAACTTTTATAATAGCTAAAAACACGATAGCAATGACTTTGTTTAATACTTTTGTCCAATTGTTCCGGGTTTCCGCTGCCTTTGGTAGCGTTTATATGATTCAACAGAAATTTTAAAAACATGGTATATAAAAAGTTCTTTTTATCTTGTAATTATTTTTTTTTATACCAACTATGTAAAAAATACCAGAGCTGGGAATCGGGCTTTCCGCTTTACGTGCTGATTCTCAAACCATCGAGCTACCCTGGCTGATTACCAGCTAGGCATTTCTCACATAACATTAGTTGGCAAAGTTTTTCAGGCTTGATGAATAAATTTCTAAATTAAATATGTGTTTTACATTTATTACCACGTTTTTATTAAGTCGCTTTCTTGTTTATTTGTCCAGTACAAATCTTGCAATCGATTTTTAACTAACATCCCGACTAGCTAGGCATTTGAAACTTTTAGAATAGCTCAGAACACGATGACAATGGATTCTTTTAATACTTTTATTCAATTAATAAATGTTTGAAATTTTCTTTCACTCTTTTTTATTATACAATGGATCATTTTCTTTCAAGTTGATGGGATAATTCATTTTAAAAAAAATAAAAAGTATTTATTAATACATAGAATTGTCAAAGTTTATAGGATTCAACAGAAAATTTAAAAACGTGGTATATAAAATGTTCTTTTTATCTTGTAATTATTTTATTTTAGATTTAGATTTAAAAATACATGAGAATCTTCTAGCATAATAGAGCCGCCAGTTACCCATAGCGCAGTACTAGTACGATGTTAAACCCAATCAACCAACCATCTAGCATAATAGATTTTTAATATTACAAGTGTGGTTTAACCCAGATGGTAGAGCATCTACCTCGACTGCCGTGCACATTGATCGTTATTGGTGCTCGTAAAATCCTGCAACATCCTCTAAGCCCCCTAAAATAAATACCTCTGGGGGTTACCAAAGCAAGAAAATTGTTCCCTCTGGCGAGCTTAAAAACTGTAATGGCTTGTCTCCGGACCACTCGTAGAGATAAATCCCAGGCTGCAGCCAGTAGCCGTTAGACAGATCTAGTGCAACAATGGATGTAATTTTTTTACCAATACTCTCTGAAATTTCTGGAGTGAGAATCTCTCTCCTTAAAAAAGTGACCCTATTTTAACACCAATTAAGGTGAGAAAACGCTATTATCGCTCTTGAAAATGGGACACTTCTTACTTTTTGTCAAAGAGTGACATGAAGTCACTCTGTCACAAAGAGTGAGGTCGTCATCTGTTGCAAGATCAAACTTTTGTAGAGTGAGAAATTGCTGGCGCCATCTATTAATCATATTTCGAAAGAAATATGAAGGACAGTTTCTGGACGATCTCATGCATTAACAGAACTTTTTGAAGATTTTTTATGAATAAAAAATAGAAAATAATTATGTTAAAAGATAATTTGGCAAATAGAAAGTAAATATAGTTTTATTTGGGAATATATATAGTATAAGAGAAAATATCGTAGCAAATATTTAATGAACAACGCCTTAAAATCTGTAACAATTCATATTTTTATTATATTCATTGGCAGCAAACATAAGTGAAAAATTCAAAAATTTGGCTATAATATTTTACTATTATTTAAAATCAACAGCAAATTTTATACTCCTGAACAGACGAGTTTTTCAGGAAACTGTAGATTTGTATGCGAACATTTATTTTTTTAGTTTCTTTTTTACTTTATTTTATTTTATTTTATTTTTTTAACAAGTACACATGAGTAACTTCTTTTCCCCATAAGCTACTTAAAATGACTACTTGTCTTAAAAAATTTGTTTTCAAGTATACATTTTGCTTTTAAAATAATTCTAATTTTAACAATTTCAAAATAATTTAAATTTTTAAATATCCTTTAGAATTCTGTAATTTTACATTGTTGATAAATGAAGTAAAAATTAAAAAATAGGATTGATCTTGTATGAGAATGATTTAATAATGTAAATTAAGCAGCTTGTGTAATGTAAATTAAGCAGCTCAGTAGTTCAATGGTAAGATACTCGCTTGCTACGGGAACGGCCTGGGTTCGAATCCCAATAGGTTCAAACTGCATTCTTTCGATCGTTGAGCTGGAGTCGATTCGCAAGAGGAAATGAGTGCACAATTTTTTTAAGGAAAAATGAACAGTCATATTCTTTTAAATTGCTCTGAATAATCTCACTCTTTCGAAAAGAGACTTTTCACTCTTTAGAGGTTGACTCCATTTTGGCATGTTCAAAGAGTGATATGCCACTCTTTTAGAGTGAGATCTCACTCTTCATATTTTAGAGAGTAAGATATCAAAATAGAGAGAAAATTTTTATTTTCTTTACATTCCTATCATTTAGATACCTTTTAAGAATTTTTAAAGCAACTGCGCACAAAAAGCTTCCTAAACAACTAGAAATATGAAGTATATAACAGTGATAAGAATAGTCACGGGGGTTATAATTAAACTTCCGCTATAAAGATCATCCTGCAGCTGAAACGGGCCACCTAATTTGGTGTGGGGACTTTTCATGACAGGAGAATCACTCAATGAAACGAGAAAATAAAAATTATTCAAAAAAGTCCGATAAGTGATATATATAACAAAGAAAAGGACTCATAAGAAATGTATGATCATTTCATTTGTTAAATTTGCTATTTTTCTAAGCAAAAGTGGATATTTTTAAAACTTTTTTTTAGTTCCTTGGGCTCGTATTTCGAGCATATATCAAATTCGGTGGCAATCCGCTCACACGTTTTAGCTGTGGTATGCTGTTTGTAGCAGAAATTGCTTGTAACCATACTGTATGACTATCTTTTTAATTTTAGACTGAAATTCGCATTATAATTCATATAGTTAAATGCTCTTTTTTAAGCAATTTAAATTCGTATTTATATTCAGTATTTATAACAAAAACGAAGTCATTTTGCTCTCTTTTAAAATACAGTGCAGCGCAAAAGTTTAAGCACAAGCTGAATTTTTTAATAAAATGTAAAATATACACCAGAATTCTTCGAAAATTTTACTGTATCTAAACAATTGAATTACAAATTCATGTTTCAAATTCGGAAACAATTAACAGAAAGGAAAATAATAAATTTAAAAAAAGTCAAAATAGTGATGTCGCAAAAGTTAAAGCACAAATGATGTTTTATGGAAATATCTCGTTAAATGTGATTGCGAGAGAATTGGTCAGTCTTATCTCCTAGACTATAAAGTGTAGTAGAAAAGACTCACCCCTGTACGAGTTATCAAAATGCTGAAATCGTTGCAGTTTTCGCCCGAAAAAGATCTCATCAGGTGCAATGGAAACACCATAAACTACTAAAGAACTTTTGTGCATTGTGAAATGTAAATACAGTAACCGCCGCTTAATAAAATCACTGGTTAATAAAATCAGCCGCTTGTTCTGATCAAATTGCCAGGACCGGAATCAAATCAATACAAACTAATTTTAAAACCACCGCTTAATAAAATCAACACCGCCGGTTAATAAACTCAAAAAAAATCTCTTCAATGGCAAAAATGTCATTTATGCACGCTAAAAAAAATTGTATTTACCAGTGACTTTTTATTTGTGAAATAATAAATTAAATGAAATACAGCGATTTCTCCGTTCTCTCCCTTTATCGGAAATTTTACATTTAAATAATACTTACAAATTAATCACTTGTTTTAATAATAATTTTAAGGAATGTATTCTTTGATTTGGTACGTAAGAGATATTTTCCCCCTTTAATTTTTCATTATTAAAAGACAATTTCTAGTTTTTATTCTGAAATAACTAAAAAACAAGAGTTTTAAATGGAAAGATTTTAGATTTAAAAGAAAAGCATGAAGTTTTGGCAAAGTAATGAAAATGATGATTTTTCTTGAAGGAAAGCATATTGGAACTTGGGATATGTTTAATTTATTTATTTTGAATGAACAATTAATTAATTATCTGTCATAAATTATTTAATATTTTTTATTAATCGTATTATTTGGTATCTTTTGAAATTTCTTTCTAAATTCAGGAAAGTAATCCTTCTTTTTTTTTTTGAGTGCAGGAACATTCGCCTGATATAAAAATCAGCAGCTTTATAAAATCACTTTGTCTGAGAACGAATGTGATTTTAATAAGCGGCGGGTACTGTATTTTCTTTTTGTGCATAAACTTTTGCGACATCACAATTTTGATTTTTATATAAATTATTATTTACCTTTCAATTAATTGTTTTCAAATTCGAAATATGAATCCAATTGTTTAGATACAGTCCGCTGCAAAAGTATCCAAGCACTAGCCAATAAGTCCAATATCAAAAAAGTACACTTAATACTGTTTTGTTAAATAAATCCTTGTCGAATCATGTTCTTAGACTAACTAAGAACATGACTTGACAAGGATTTATTTAACAAAGCAGTATTAAGCGTACTGTTTTTAGACAGGAATTATTGCTAGTGCTCGGATACTTTTTGAAGCATTCCAGTGTATATTTTTTACTATATTAAAAAATTTTGCTTGAACATAAACTTTTGCGTCTCAGTGTTCCTTTATACAAAGTAAAGAGAAAAATGTCTTTATCGTTCGCTCTTAATTATAAAGCTATATTTAGAACTGAATAATGAACTATTTTTTTCCCCCTTCTCAAAAGAGAAGAAAAAACAAATTTCGAAAGAAAAATATTCTTGCTATTTTAAAAATAACGAGTCTCATAACATTTTGAACCAAAGGAATAAATCTTTCTTATTCCCGTTTTGTTCTCAGTTGCATATTATTTACAAAACTGGTCTACAAAAAATCCAGATTGAAATTAATAGGCCTCCGTCCTAATAATAAATTTGCAGTTTAAATGTATACAATCAAACCGTCTCAATTATATCTATTAAAACCAAAAACTTTTTTATTTACGAGACAAAATTTTAGTTAAAATAAACATTTAAAATATACATTTAAAAACAATTAAAATTTAGACATTTTGAAACCTGTCCGAGTTTCTTCATCGGTATCATCAGTATTAGAAATCACTTTCATATTTTGTAGCAGCCGCGAGTGTGCCTTGCTGCTTTGAGAATACTTTCGTGCCTAATTTTTTTTTTCGCCTGACAAAGGGTTTATTTTGACTTGAAGCCACTATTGCGAGTTTTTGAAAATTGTATGCTTATCTGCAAAATTATTTATTATTTAAATTAATGGTTATTTGATTTTAATGAGGTTAACATATAGATAAAATTTCTAAAAAAATATTATTTTATATATCTAGGATGATTTAGTTGTGTGTCTAACAGCCATTATTGATTTTAGCTTAGCGATTTTCAAAAGAAGATATGTAGTGAAGACATTAAACTTCAAAATTAGTGTAACTCCAAAATAAATTAGAAATATCAATCCATCATTGCAAATTCGATACCCAGTGAAAGAGGCGATTTTTCTAAATTTCAGGGGTAAAAACCATCTCTTTTGACGCGGCCATTAGATTTTTTTAAAATTAACTAAAGTATGAAATTTAGGTGGAAACACTTCATTTTAATTCATTTCAGTCATTTTAAAAAGTACACGTGGCACAGTTTTACAGTCAAAGAATGAGATAAAAAATAAATAAATAATATGGTGTGTCACTCACACGACTTTCTCTTACCCTGAAATTTAATACTATAAATACAGGTTGCAGATTAAAAGGTAAGATAACGAGTACTATGTAAACCTGTGTTAAACAATTCAAATTAGGCTTCGCAAGAGTTTTATATGATAATTAGTTCTGTGTGAGGGGGCGGTAGCCCGCCTCATTAATGCCGTTTCATTAATGCCCTCCGTTTCATTAATGCACCTACATTTATATAGAATTTAATTCGGCTATTAAAAAATAATTCTGTTTTCAAAAAATAATTTATTAAAATTATTATTTAAAAAAAATATTTTTTATGATAATGCAGACGATTTAAAGTCCATTTTATTCTCAATATTAAAAAAAAAAAAAAAAAAAAAAAAAATTCTAAGTTTTTTTTTCCATTAAAAGTAAAAAAAAAAAAAAAAAATCGATAACTTAGTTTTAAATTATCGCAGATCGATGGTTCAACCATTCGTTTTAGTATTAGCGAGCTCTTTTGAAAGATACCCATCATGAAAATTTACTCCCCTCGAGGGGGGAGACGAGGCTCCTACATACACAATTTTTTTTTCCCTGTTGACAATCTCTATTACAAAAAATATATATTCGTTTCATTTGGTTTAGTGCAGTCTATAGATGTTAAACTCTACTTACCTGCAATTTCCCCCATAGACGTAATGTATTTGAATACTTTTGAGTATCCCCGTACACGAACCATTTGCTTGATCTTAACGAAAAGTTTAGTGTGGCATCCTTATATGATACACATTTAGAATACCAAGTTTGAACTTTCTGCCATAATTTGTTTTTGAGATATGCTGATAACAGACAGACACACACACAGACATACACACAGACCATTCGCTAAAAACATGATTTCCGTATTCAGGGGACCTCGAAACATGTAAATATAACAAAAACTCGCGTTCTAAAATTTGACCCAAAAACAATACTTTCTCTACCTTATGGGTAAGAGAAAGTAAAAATAAAGATTAAAAAGTAAAAATTTTACAGATTGAAATTAATAGCCCTCCGTACTAAACTAAATTCTGTCTTTGACAGAATTTTTAATGGTTTTTTACTTTTACTTTTACTTTTTTAAATTTTAGTTTTATTATTATTTATTTATTTATTTAATTGTGGAATTTCGCTGTAGTGCACAATCATTTTGTACATTCATTTTGAAATCAAGAAATGATATTAGAATTGAGGTAAGCAAAATTACATTGCACAAAATTCAAACTAAAGGTTTGAAATAATATATGGTGCACAGCATTATTTTGCATATTTACAATCGGCAGCAAAAGTATCAGTCGGCAGCAAAAGTATAAGAACATTATTCGACAAGGATTTATTTAACAAAACAGTATTAAGAGTTTTATTAAATAGGAATTTTTACTAGTGCTCGGATACTTTTGATGAACATTATTCAACAAGGATTTATTTAACAAAACAGTATTAAGAGTACTTTTTTTATATAGGAATTTTTGCTAGTACTCGGATACTTTTGCTGCCGACTGTACACAAAATATGCCGAATGCATATTTTTAACCCACTTTCGGACAAGAGGAGTGTTCACTGTGTCATTCAATGGCGGACGGATAACCGATGAAAATCATCCTCAATCTTCGTTGAGTATTCAGTGCGCTCTCTCGTCACGTATGTGCTCTAGAAATGCATCGTCCTTTGTTGCCTTAAACTACAGCATCTAGAATAAACAGTGTGGAAAGCGGCGAATAAAATTGTACTAAAAAAATTAAGTCTGTCACCAGATGTCATTGTAATCGAAGCTAGTGTCACGACAACAAAACCGAGACTCCCTATTGGTTAATTATATGCTTAGATCACGTGATTAAACTGACGAAACTGGGAAAAGCCAATCAGGTCTTCGATTTGAGCAATAGCTTCGATCACAGCGACATCTGGGTAAGCTTAATTTTTGTAGCATCATTTTAACATCACGGTTATAGGCGATTGCCACACTGTTTATTCTAGACGCTGTACTTAAACGATTGTGAGATTTTAAAATTTTATGATGTTTTATTAGTTTTAGATCTGTCAGTATGTTAAGTTATGAAAAATACGTATTTATTATCTTATACTGCAAAAAAAAAAAGATTCAAATATTAGCTATAATTAGATTGTTTTATTTTTAACAGTTGTGGAGCCTTTAGCCATGTTAGGAGTGGCGTATTTATCCTACTTACTGGCCGAAATGGTACATTTCTCAGGTATTATTAGGTGAGTAATATTCCCATGCAAAAATTAACTCGTGAATACTTTATAAAATGCATATTAAGTGCGTAATGATATCGATGTTATGAAACTGAGGAGAATTGGTTGACAATAATTACAACATTTTATTTTCTTAATTTTTTGAATGAGGGTTGGCACTTAGAGCATATATTTAATTAGAGAGCGCATCGAAGAATGTACCCAACATAGAATTTTAAAAATCACATGACGAGTGCTTTTCAAGTTTTTAGCAATGAAAGTCTTTTTAACCCACTTTCGGACAAGAGGAGTGTTCACTGTGTCATTCAATGGCGGACGGATAACCGATGAAAATCATCCTCAATCTTCTTTGAGTATTCAATGCGCTCTCTAGTGCTCTATATGTGCTCTCATATGTGCTCTATAAATAGCCCACTTATCTGAATTCTTTATAAAATACCAAAATTAGGAAGCAATGTTGAAATGAGATAGCTTTTGCAAACGTTACAGTCGGCAGCAAAATTATACGAGCGCTAGCAATAATTCCTATCCGCGATTGTAATGAAATGCTCGCCCTCTGATGGGCTAAGGTGAAATTACAATTAACAGAAATAGCTTTCGGCTTTCGTCGAGACGCCATTGCTTGCTGTATATTTGATGTTTAGTTTCACATATATTTATTGAATAAAAATGAATAAATCCGGTAAAAAAGATAGCACATACTGTTGTGTGCTACAGTGTAACTCCAAAGGATCAAGAAATCCAGAATTAAGCTTCCATTTATTTCCAAATGACAAATTTAAAATTTCAGTTGCTTCGGCTAATGGAAGTAAAGAATTAATCAGATGATTTGAAACTAATATTTGTTCAGCTTCAGTTAAACATCTACTTCTGATCGAACTTTGAATAAACTGAAATATTTTTTTCCAAAAGCAATCATCGATTTTCCATGATGTAATGGCGGAGAAATTATAGCACGAGTATTAAGTAGTAACACAAATAGAACAGTAATAAATACACGTGGCTATTATATTTACTAACAACAAAAGTTGGAAAAGCGCCCTCTATCGATCATTACAAACGCGGATTTAAAAATATACACTTGATACCGTTTTGTTAAATAAATCCTTTTTGAACTACGTGCTTAGTCAGTCTAAGAACATGATTCGACAAGGATTTATTTAACAAAACAGTATCAAGCGTACTTTTTTACATAGGAATTATTGCTAGCGCTCGAATAATTTTGCTGCCAATAGTATGGTACCGTCCTATTTAGACCTGGATTAAATGTGTATGTTCAATATGAAGAAAATTAAACTTTTCTTTACTCAAATTTTAATCTTGCTTTTGTTGAAACTAAAACTTTTGGTGATGCACTGTATATATTAGTCTGTGCTTAAACGAAAAATAGTTTGAAAAATTAATCTTCTTTATTTTTACAGCATAATCGGGTGTGGAATCGTACAAGCACATTATGCGGCGAAAAATATTTCTAGTAAGTCTAATACTACTGTGAAATACTTCACAAAAATGTGCAGGTACGAAATTTTCAATTCTTTATACATATACATATATATATATATATATATATATATCATTGAACTCTTATTAAATTGTAACAATAATTATAATGACTTTGACACCTAATGCATTACACACATTTTTAATAGAAAAGCCAAATTGATTTTAGGGGGAAAACTATTCATTGTTATCCAGCAATAAGGGAGTTATGATAATAATAATAAATAATAAAATTAAAGCAATTAAATTTCGCCCAGTGGTTTCTTTCCCTACAGATATCGGAAAGAGTTTCATGATTTGTGAATGATGCATGATTGTTTTTACTTTAGTATGTATTTATATTATACACGTGATCTATGATTAAATTAAATGATTCGTTTTTCACCGTCAATTACAAATCTGCCTCCCACTCTAAGTGAGACGACGCTTTTATAATAGATTTAAAACAATAGCTTTGTGGGCTGATCATAAATTTTGTTCTTCAATACGAGAAAAAATGAAAGGAAAAAAAATCTATTCTTATATGAGCAATTAATATGTTTTCCAAATGTGGACCTGGTACGTCGGTTGCTACAGTATTTTGTTCTTTTAAACAAGGGCCCAAGTTCGAATCCTGGTCTGGTCACTTTTCGCTCTTTTTAAAAATCAATCCGGCTTTTCTGTTCAAAAACTTGTTAAATTTAGAAATGCGAAATTATTTGATTTAAATATGCACTCGATTTTTATTTAGTGCAGTCTGTGATACTATTATATTCCTTTTCTTGGGCATGGTGTTGGTAGATGATCAACATGTGTGGCACGCCGGATTTGTCCTCTGGTCCACAGGTCTTTGTCTCTTTGTCAGGTTTGGAAGTAAGAATTTACATATTTTTAAAAAATGCATTATTTTTTTTGACTGAATGAATGTTATTACATATATATATTGTATGTATGTAATAACAAAAAAAGACAGACTTTAGTTTAGTACGGAGGACTATTAATTTCAATCTGTAAAAATTTTATTTATTTTTATTTTTAAATTTTAAATTTAAATTTATTTTTTATATCATATTTTGACCATAAAACTGGGCCACGCACTTTTTTAAAATGACTGCAATGAATTAGAATGAAGGGTTGCCACCTCAGTGTCATATTTTAGTTAATTTTGAAAAATGTAATGGCCGTGTCGAAAAACTGTTTACACACCTGGATTCAGAAAAATCGCCCCTTTCATTGTGTTCCAAATTTGTAACGATAAGACTGATATTTCTAATTTATTTTGGTGTTGCACTAAACTGGTCTACAAAAACTCCAGATTGAAACTAATAGTCCTCCGTCCCAATAATGCAAAATAGACAGATGGTTTAGTCCTGAATGCAATTAGGGGACCAACCACAAATTGAAGAAGAGCGGAAATACTCTGGATCACCCTGTATTACAAAAAGCTACAAATGACTTGTAGCTTCAATACATTGTTGTAAATACATGTACAATATTTCTGTGTTTTGGTGCGGGAATTACGCAATTATTTAGACAGATTTTTTTTTTTCTAAATTATTCATTTTATTTTACAAGTTTTTTGCTTATAACTAGAACGATTTCCATAAAATTTTACAAAACTTGCTGAAAAATTGACAAAACGTCAGAGAAACATTATTCTAAAACGTAAAATTCACACTTGTAATGTTAGTTGAGATATGAGCATTTTTAGTAAATATTATTTTACTGCGCATGCGTGAAAGATACAAAAAATTTTGTTGCATAGGTTGAAAGCTGAATATATTGAGCAACTTTTGTCAAAAGTTCATTTCAACAGAGTAAATATTAAGCAAACTGTCGGCAAAAGAACGGGCTAGATTTTAGGTATTTTCCAGAGTTGAAATTTCATAAGGGATTTTACACGTGCCGTGTGTTTAATTTGAAGATCCAATTATTTCAATCACGTTGCAAAAGTTCTTTTTTGTGAAAAAACCCTTATGAACTCACAAATCTTAGAAAATAAATAAAAATATGTTAAGTCAGAAGTCTATAAGGGGTTTTTCACACAAAAAAAAAAAACTTTGGCAATGTGGTTGAAATAATTGAATCTACAAATTAATTTCGTAGCATGTGAAAACTCCTTATGAAATTTCAACTGTGGAAAATACTTAAAATCTAGCTCATTCTTTTGCTGACCATTTGCTTAATTTTTACTCCGTTCAAATAAGCTTTCGACAAAAGTTGCCCAATATATCTAACTTCAACCATATGCAATAAACATTTCTCTATCTTTCGCGCATGCGTAGTAAAATAATATTTAATAAAAATGCTCATATCGCAAACAGTATTAGACGTGTAAATTTCAAGTTTCAAAACAATGTTTCTCTAATGATTTGTCAATTTTTCCGCAAATTTTGTATAATTTTATGGAAATCCGTTCTAGTTACACCCAGGGACATTGAAAATAGTGCACCAAGAAGGAAGCACCGGATTGAAATGAAATTTAATACACTTAATCATACAGATGAGAGAGTCACTTGATCCCGAAATCAAGACAATTAAACAAATACGGTGTGTCCAGTCAGACAAATACAGTAAAACTTCAGTATCGCGTCGGACCGCCTCCTGCTGCAATACATGCCGCACTGAATTGGTTAGACGTCTGATGTTGTCCTGAGGCAGATGGGCCCACAGATCTTGAGCACCCACCTCCATATCATGTACAGAGTGACAGGGTAGCATCTGGCGTTTCAGCTAGTCCCACACATGCTCTATAGAAGACAGGTCCGGGAAGCGGGCCGGCCATAGAAGAGTCTGAACAGGATGTAGGAAGTCTTTAGCAACTCGAGCTGTATGCGGACGAGCATTATCTTGTTGAAAAATTGTCTGTGGAAGACTATTGAGGAAAAGTCCCACGTGGGGTAGAAAAAAGTCTTCAACATAACGCTGGCCAATTAAGGTTCCACGTATGACAATTAGAGAAGATCAGCTATCATAGTCTATGGACCCCAGACCACTACGTCTGCTGCGTGTGCAGCCCATAGCGCGACAGCGAGGGCGGATTGTACCGTTCACCAGGACGTCTCTATACCCGCACGCAGTTACCATCTGTCCCCAAAACAAATCGGAATTCATCACTAAAGACATCTTTTTGCTAGTCTGTAACATTCCACGTCGCTCTGGCTTGGTACCACTGTAGACGAAGCCGCTGATGTTTCGGTGTTAAAAGCAGTACACGAAAAGGGCGCTTAGATTGCAGATTAGCTTCTGCAAGCCATCTGGAAATATTTTTGGAACAACTGGTACCCAGGTACCCCTACATTTGTTTATATCGTAGAACGAGTCACTGTAGGGCCAACGAGTGCTTGTCTCACGATCCTTCGATACTCTCGCTTTGTCGTTTTCCTGTTAGCTCCAGACCCATTTCTCCGCACGTGGGTACCATCGTGTCCACTGCTCCCAAAATGTTCTGACGGCACACTCAGAACGGATGACGTGGCAAGCAATACGGCGCGCCGACCAGCTTTCAGTTTTCAAGCCAATGATCAGGCCCTCCTCAAACTCTCTTAACTGTGAGAAATGTTTTCTCACACGTCTACCTGGCACTTTTCGCTTACTAAAGTCCCTCTAGAGTCGAAATGAGATCATCACGTTTATGAATCTTTCACTATGCTCCGGTTTATATATGGCCCACTTACTGATTGCAGCGCCACTGACACGTGTGTGGCCATGCGCATTGGCACCAAACTTGGATCATTTGCATATCGGAATGTGACTGTACTTATTTGCAAAGTTTTGCGGTTGCACCTTTCTCCCTTCTTGGTGCGCTATTTTCAATGGCCCTGAGCGTATAAGCTAAAATATGTCGAAAAAATCTGGTGTGAAACATCCACACGACTTCCATTACACACTATTACACGTATTATATGCATTTTTTGGAGATATTAAATGCATTTTTTGGAATTTTCCAGTAAGAAGAACTTGATACATGTACATATATAAAACAGAGTTTTCATAGTGAATTAAAAAATAAGAAAAAAAATCCGTACAACCGTTTTTAAAGGAACGCCTTTGCGAGGCCTGAAACTGAGCTATTTATACAGGACGCCTATCAATTTTCCTGAACTAACCAACTATATCATTCGAAAGGACATCTAATAGAGTGTTTATATAGCAAGTTTGAAGAAAATCGTTAGAGCCGTTTTTGAGATACGGACTTACGGTTCCACTTCCGGTTTCCGATGTCCCACTTCCGTTTTTCAATTTTCACCAAAATTTGGAAATTTCATCTGTACACCAGACGTATTTCAATTCTAAAGTTTCGTAGATCTATCTTTATTAGTTTCTGAGCTATAATAGCCAGAAGATTCTCCACATACATACATACACACACACATTTACATACACACTGACCAATTGCCAAAAACTACTTTTTTGGACTCAGGGGACCTTAAAACGTGTAAATCAGGTGAAAACCCGATATCGAATTTTCAGACCGAATACAATACTTCCATTACCTACGGTAGTAGGGTAATGGAAGTAAAAATTAGTAATTTTTGGAAAAAAAAAAATTATATCTGCCTAAGTAATTGCGCAGTTCCCTACCAAAACACACAAATATTGTGCCTAGTATGTGCAACAATGTACTAAAGTTACAAATCATTTGTAGCTTTTTGTAACACAGTTGATGATCCAAAGTATTTTCACTCTTCTTCAATTTGTGTTTGGTCCCCCTAATTCCACTCTGGACTAAATCGATAGTGGAAAATATGAATTTTTAAGTATTCTTTACATGTATGAAGTTTCATGCCAATTCGTCTATTATAATTGTTAGATAATCGAAAAAATATCAAAATAAAATATTTCTAATAATTTAAACATCCATGGTGTCTGTAATCTTTTTAAAACTTTGACTATATAAGTGTAAAAACACATATACCATCCACCATTCTTTATATATATATATAGTTTAGTAGTAAGGAAAATAACTATTCATTCTTTTTAGGTGTCTTTTTCTTAACCTATTGTGCCAATAAATTAGAAAGAACCCATAGAATTAATGAAGAAGAACAGTTTATAATGGTTTGTATATCAAAGTGATATAAAGATTTTTTTTTTTAAGGAGCTTTAAAAATCATATATAATTTTAATGTATTAAAATTACATATTGTAATACGCTTCTTTTTTTTTTTTTTTTTTTTTTTTAAGAATTTTGTTAACGTAAAAAAAGAAAGAGTGAAATATCCAATTACGCTGCACTGCAAAAAAAAAAATAATAATAATAATAAATAAATAAATAAATAAAAATAAAATAAAAAAATTTTTTCAAGCCCCAATACTATTCCTACTGATACTTATGTAAAATGACCTCCTGAATTCGAATATGACCCCCATTTTGTCCAATAGCCCACCGTTTTCTTGGGACGCTAGTCCCTTCCCAATTTCTATCACTGTTCGGTCATTTTATGGCCACGAATTTGATTTGGAGAATGAAAAAGAATTATTTTAACACTTAAAAACAAAAAAATGTATAATAAATAATAATAATAATTTATTGATGAAGTATAATAAATTTAATTTATAATTTCAGTGGCAAGTCCACCACCCCTCCCCTAAATTTTCCCTTTGCCGTAAATGTTCATGTTTTAGAACTTTTTTTTTTTTTTTCACTTCTATAGCCCCTCAGAAGATATTTAACAGTTAAAATAATCCTTTCTTCACCTACAAATCAAATTTATAGCCATAAAATGACCGAAAAGTGATAAAAAATAGAGGGGCGTCCCCAAACAACAGTGGGTGATAGGGCAAAATGGGCGTCCTATTCGGATTCAGGAGGTCATTTTACATAAGAATTTGCAAAAATGATGTTGGGCTGATTTTAATGCAGAGCAGTGTTACCGGACATTTATAATTCAGTATTAATTGTTGAAAAAATATATATATACATATATATAGTATTTCATTTGTGTTATACTATAAAAATGCTAATTTTGTTAAAGCTTTTTAAAGCTTTACACGTTTTCTCTTAGTTGATTTTTGTAAAACCTTCTTTAAAAAATTGAAAAGCATTTGATTTATTTTCCTCTGTCTATCTGTCCGTTGTTTCATTTCCGTAAATATTTTTACTATGCCTTGAAACTGGTATTATAATGTATGTGAATCGTGTAAATATTTATGAGATAACAGTATCTAGCAATTTTATAAAATGTTCTGTAATGTAGGTTTTATTATTATTATTGTAATCTGTTTTAACATGTATAGGAGCTATAAAAATTATATTTTGCGTTTGCGTACTACATATCATAGGTCGCCAACCAGTAGTCTGCGAGAGAACTTTAGTATAGTCCGTAGAAAAATCTGGTCATATGCAGCTTTTATGTATTGCAGTATTTAAAATTTTATTTGTCAATGAATACACAAAGTAATACACGAAGATGTTCAGAATATACATTTGAACAAATATAATGTGAAATAAGGAAAGTTTTAAAATTAGGAAAGCTAAAGCATTAAAAGAAAAAAAAAACTTAAAATTTTGTATTTTGTTGCTTTAAATTTAAATAGTTTTGAAGAAATTTTATTACATTTAATATTGCTATATTTTAACGCATTTATATGCAAAATATTTTAATTTTAAGGGGACTCTCTACCTATCGTCTCCGAAAGCCGAAGCCAGTGTTATTTTATGGGAAAATTTGCTCCATTATAATTCATTAACTAATACATACTTTTAAATTCCGTTTTCACTTTCCAAAAATTCACAGCTATTAAACAATTTATCGCTTTCTAAAAACTGATTTTTTTTTTTTTTTTTTTTTTTTTTTTTAAGATTTCATTTTTAAGCTCAAAAATGAAAATTTTCACATTGTGAAAATTTGCATTTTACAACCTCAAAATAGAATATTAAAAATTTAAAAAATAATTTTATAACTTAATAATGCCATTATTAAGTTATTTTTAATTAACTTGAAATGTTAATTTAAATTCGTTTTTAAATTCTATTACTGAACCAACTTTAAACATTTTTATTTTACTTTTTATTTTTTATTTTCTAATCATAAATTAAGTGTTTGCGATTTTCTCTTTAAAATAACAATAATAATATAGATTTGTATTTATTTATTTATTTATTTATTATTATTATTATTAAATGAGTTTTTTTTTTTTCATATTTCTGAATAATGTTCTCTGACCATCCTTCTACACATATATTTTTTTTTTCTTCAAAGAAAATAATTAATGATCCATGAATTCAAAATATTGGCGATCTCTATCTCTATTTTGACAGGCGTACGGTGGTCTGCGAGGTGCCGTAGCCTTTTCTCTGGTGATCATGCTGGAGGACATAGAACACAAAAACCTCTTCACTACAGCCACTCTCTTCATCATTCTCTTTACAGTGTTCGTACAAGTGAGTATTTATCTTTAACGTTTTCCTACAAAGTTTTTAGGACTTTGGTTTGTCTGTCTGTTAGCGCTCGAACTTTTTTAAATATTCATAGAATTTCTTGATATACGTTATTTAAGTTCACTATGGCGATATTCCCTATTGAAAAATAATGGGAGTAAATACCATCAATGGTATTTACTCCCATTAGCACAGGGACACTCGAAAACATACCAATGCATTGGGTCCTATGAGAGGTATTTTTATAAACCATGTTTTAATACCTTTAATTTGCACGTACAGTCGGTAACAAAAGTGTCCGAACACTAGCAAAAATTCCTATGTAAAAAAAGTACACTTCATACGGTTTTGTTAAATAAATCCTTACCGAATCATGTTCTTACACTGACTAAGAACAGGATTCGACAAGGATTTATTTAACAAAACCTTATGAAGTGTACTTTTTTTACATAGGAATTTTTGCTAGTGTTCGGACACTTTTGTTACCGACTGTATCATAATGAAATTGACATTTACTATTCATATACACAACAAACTGTCTTATATAAAATAGAGTGCCAGGGTGGCGGCAATCAGGGAAAACAGGGAAATCATGGAAAAATTCAGGGTACTTTATCAATCTGGAAATATCAGGGAAAAATCAAGGAATTTTGTAAAAACACCCAAAAAGCATGGAAATTTTCATTTTTCCCCAGCAAGCGTGACTGAAAAATCGCCAAACAGGTGTTATCTTAACCATGATTGCACAAGATTGGCTGCTTTCTAGCTGAATCTCACCAAGTTAACATAAAATAAATAAATATTTTTAGTGCAACAACTTGAGGAATAATTTTATGTCTTGATGTTAATATGTTGTGCAATTAAAATGAGTCATATTTTTATAATTTTGTTAAATTCTCCAAAATTTTGAATTTTATTTTCCGTTCTGTAAGTGAAAAAAGACAAAAAATAAATAAAAAGATTGAGAAATTTTTGCTCATTAGTATAGTTTTTTGAATTGCAGTGGTTTAGCGAGCATGTTACACAAGACTGTGATATATACATAATTATGGAATGTATATAATAGGTAACGAAAATCATGGAAATTTGTCAAAATTAGTCATGGAAATCATGGAAAAATCAGGGAACTTTTTTTCTGAATTTCTGTATCCACCCTGCAAGTTAGCCTTAAGATTTACAAAGCCACACAAAGTTATTTAGATGCATTAAGGGCTATACCTGAAAAATTGTTGCAGTTGCATTTTCGTTTTTATTAAGCGTTTTTAACACTTTCTAAAAATCTTTAAGAATGATTATGTTGTGAATTACTTTTTCTGTCCGTCTAATTGTCCGCCTCCAGCGTCCATAAATATTTTCAGGATTTCTTCAAAATTATATATGTTATTCAAATACACGATGGCATGTTCTCCACATCAAATGGCATAAATAACACAACTGGTTTGTGTACAGGGACGCCTGAAAAAATGCCAATACATTGCGGTTTTTTTTTTTTTTTTTTTTTTTTTTTTTTTGAGAGAGAGGGGCATTTTTATAAATCTTAATTAAATAATTTTGAATTGCACAAATCATAAGGAAATTGTCATTTATTATTCATATGCTTAAAAAAATATTTTCTATAGAATATGTTTAGCGTTAAGATTTACATGGCTACACTAAAATATTCAGTTATATATTATAGAGTACAATGGGCTCTTCCCACCTGATGTCAGAGGTCACATGATATAGTAGTTTAAAACCAAGAAGAGACGAAATCTTCCATAATTTATCTATAGCGATTGCTGAAATAACGCATTTTCTATTCTTATTTTTGATCAATCCGATTTAATCTGTGTTATTTTTTATACATCCTCATTTTTTATTCCATTTTATATCATTATTTATCTTTTTTTTTTTTTCTGTATACATTTACAATCATCATTCAGTTTATATTTATTACTAGCAGGCTACGCACGCTTCGCTGGTCACTATTTTTAAATGAATCACAATAATTAATGAATTCTCAAAATTGCATTAATTTGTATCATGTGATAAAAAAAAGAAAAAACAAATTCTGATCGGGAAAAATGTCGCACCGGGTAGGCACATTTTTTAACTAAACCTTTTTGAGTGCATCTCGGGTATGGCCTACATACTAAATTCGGTGGCAATCCACTCGCCTATTTTAGCTGCAGAATAGGGGAAGTTTCATTACAAGCACCCTGTAACAGCATCTTTACTTTTTTATGAATGCTCAACGTTAAAGAAGTATTCGGAAAAATTATACGACAACAGCATTTTATTTTATTTTAGGGAGCAACCATTAAGCCATTGGTGGATCTTCTGAAAATTCGGAGGCAGGCGACCAAAGATACCAGCATGTTCACCGAAGTCAATAAGAAAGTAAGATAAGTATTGTGTTCAAATTCTACTTTCACAGCAAAATATTTTACGTAATTATTTTAGCACGATGAATTCAATAAGATTGTTTTTTAATTATTTTCTGTGTGTGTTTGTAGTTGCTGGATCATGTGATGGCTGGTGTGGAAGAAGTGACGGGAGATCATGGCGGAAACTACTGGAAGGTAATCGTCTACTCTTCAATCAAACAGCTAAACTACGTGTACGGTATAAGCACTTACAGTTTTTATAAAAATTAAATGATATTTCTCACATCTGGGAATAATGTAAATAAATATTTAAGTTGAATGTAAAATAATATAATAGTTGATCTCCATTCACAGATCGAGAGCCACAGTATTCTATTTATGCCGTTTTATGTGTGGCAATTATTTAATTGGTACATAATTCACTTTAAAATACATTTTTGGTAAGGTCCAAATTTTAAGCAAACTTTTATCGATGTTCTCAATCTGTAGAAGATCAACCGTCAAAAACGTCCATGGTAGAATTATGTACAAGGTTCGCATCATTATGGAGACAAGGCGACAATTGTCACCAAATTATCAACAAATGTCGCCAAAATCTTTCACATATACGACGAATTTATCGCCCAAAATATTTTTATAAACCTATGTTTTTCAATTTTCTACTTACATTTAAAAAGAGAAACAAAGAAAAGAAGTACAATTTATTATTTGCAAAACGTTGAAAAAAACCATTTTAGAAATCAAAAAATCCTCTTTTTTAAAAACAAGATTCTAACACGAATTTTCATTAGCTCAATAGTCATCTTCCATCTGAAAGATTCTTTACTAGCGCTATCTTCAGGCTGCTATATTGCGTCGCTGCTTTCATACTGCACGGGTGTCTTATATATATATATATATATGTGTGTGTGTGTGTGTGTGTGTGTGTGTGTGTGAATGGTAAAGACTAAATATTTCGATCCAGAACATAATGTTCCTTATTTTTTGCTGTTTGTGATATTTGCTTATTTTCTTCCTCTTTCAGTTTTCAATCCATTTTTGTCGCAAGTAACATATGTTATGTGAAGAGCAATTATAACTGCCCTGCACGATTTACGTTTTAAATTAATTACTGAAATTAAACCTGTCTATCTTTGTAGATTTAATGCTGATAAGCCAGAAGAGAGTAACTGTTTAGATTCTGAATAAATTAAAAGTGTTTTCGCATGAAAAGATTGATATATGCATTAAAAATATGTTGTCTTTACTTACTCATATTTCTGGACAACTCAATCATACCATTGAATTTTCATGATTGCTTTTATGAAATTCATTTTACAGTTGGCGAAAATAAATTTATTTAAAGTACGATTTTCAAACGCTGTGAGGTCGAGACTATAGACCGTCACCAAAGTTGGGACGGAAATCACTTCGTCGCCAGTGACTCGGCGAAAGTCTTGGTCGAGTTAGTTTTATGTCGGCATGGTGCTGCAGTGAAATAATTAGGTTCTGAGTGTTGGATGAATTAGAAGTGATTTTAAAAGTATTGATTGAAATGAAGAGAAAGGAAGTTGTTGAATGTAATATGAGATAGTGAATTGAGAGTGAATGAAAAAGGGCTAGCGGTAATGAATTGGTAGCTGCTTAGTGAGTGAGGAGGAAGTTAAGTGACGGTAGAGAGGTGTGGCGTAAAGTAAGAGAAGAGTCTATCGCGCTTCGTGAATCCGGGCGATAGTGCTAGTGTGAGATTAGCTAGTGATGACAGAGAGCCGTCATCGACAGGATCAGTATTGGTGAGATAAACACACTGTTAAGTTATGCTTTGTTAAAGTTATTATCTGAGGTCATTTAAGTTATAACGAAGTAGCCCAACACCCTCCTTGATATTGAATGCTAAATAAACTTTGTTATTTATTTGTTAACTTTGTCTCGAGCTCTTCTTATTAAGTAATTAAGTTAATCTTTAAGATCTAAGTTAAGATTGAGGAATTGAATCATGGCCCACTCGTATTCCTCACAACGCGACCCAGTTTTCTGGCTTTAGGATGTCAACAAAAAATGCCATCTTTCTTTTAGTTTTCTTGTTTTTTATAACTGAGCCTTGTTCAAGAATGCGACTAATTTTATTTTGTCTTTTGCAGCAACTTCTGTTGCATTACAACAAGAAATACATCAAGAAGTGGCTGATGTGCAAAAGTCACGAGAGTAATCTGACTCGAGTCTATACTAGAATGATGCTGGAGTAAGTTTACATTCATTTCACTGTTTTGAAACACGTGATATAGAATTTGAGAACTAAAAGAGTAAATTTTTTAAAAACGATTTTGTTACCGTGACTTTGCATGAACTGAATTTGGGCGTTGTTAACCAAAAATTTTAAATAGGCCTGAAAAATAGTTTAAAAGTAATTTCAAAAGCAAAGTAAAGAAATTTCAAGTACTTGTAATAATTAACTTGAAAAACAGAAAGTTTATTCTTAAGATTATAAGGAATAAAAACATCAAAAATATTTCTGTTCCTTAAATCTAAGTTCTCCAACCAAAAAAGAAAAAAATAATAATAATAATAACATAATAAAAAAAACTTTCTGTAAGATAGTTCATACAAAATTTCAAAGATCTAAACTTCCCTCGCTCTCAAAATGATTATATATATATATATATATATATATATAACATTTTCAATAAACATATTGTTGGATTTTTCTTTTTTCCGAACTAACAAAACAAAATAATAATAATAATAATATGGACTACATATCTTTTTCAAATGTAATGTATAAAAAATTTAAGTTTGGAATTTCTTAAAATAGAATGATAAAAAAATCTTTCCAGAGACCATTTTGCTCATCTGTATGGTCCAGCTGCTGTTATCGAAGACCAGAAGCCATTGTTATTAAACAAGTAAGTTCAGAAATTTATCTGTTTTACTTTGTACTTTCCGAACATACACATGTGAGGAAAGGATTGTAATCATGACAAAAATTCGATTTTGTGATTTTGGTGTATCTGTACGTTTTCAGGTACCCTGAGTTCATTTTGGATATTTTACAGTGATGTATGTACAAGGTGTCCAGTCATCGGCCTACAATTTTAAAATTAAATTACTCCTAAACAAAAAGGGAAAGAAGAATGAAACAAACGGCATTTTAATTTTGAAACCTGTAAAAATCTTTTGCATGAGAATCAAAATTACTTAAAAATATTGCCAACAGGTGGCGCTGTAACCATAGAGTAGAGTTTTGAAATCTACAAATTCATCCTCTGTAAGGAGTTATTGCCTCACATCACATTTTTTTTTCAAAATGTCCATCTTTCGCTGTACAGAGGTTGCGCAAGATCTTTCAATGCGCCCACAAAAAGGAGTAAGATCCGGTGAATTTGGAGGACCATTTCGTGCCTTTTCCAGTAAATGAGGGATAATTCAAAGCAGTTACTCTGTTATCTCTGTTATTCAAAGCAGTTACTCTGTTATATCTGTTACAGAAATCATGCTTTTAATCATCGAATAAATTTATGGTAATTTTATGATGTTGAATGTAATGTAACGATGTGAAAACGTACTGTTGCCGTTGGTAGACAGCAACACATCGAAATTATTTGGTGTGTTGCTGTACACGAGTCACAAACACTCAATATACACCAAAAACTATACCGTATATTCCACGTATCTCGAATATTCGTACGCTATTCCAAGCCAATCGGATAATTTTTTGAGACAGCCAACGTCGTACATAAGGACACCAAACACTTTTGTAGTCTAAAACCTTGGTTTTTAAGAACACAAAATGCGAACGTCAATGTATTCGGCGTCGAGATTTTCAATTTGCGCATGCGTCACGACGCTCTGTTCTGCGGTTTCAACGCCAGCGCTGATATCAAGGAGACTCTAGCCCTGGTTTTTAAGAACACAAGAAGCAACGTCAACGTTTCCGACGCCGCGACACTCCAATCAGAGTCTCCTTGATATCAGTGCTGGCGTTCAAACAACACCTTGATTAGAAGGTATTGGTTGAAACCACAGAACAGAGCGTCGTGACGCATGCGCAAATTGAAATTCTCGACGCCGAATACGTTGACGTTCGCGTTTCGTGTTCTTAAAAACCGAGGCTTTTGATTGGAGTGTCGCGGCGTCGGAAACGTTGACATTGCTTCTTGTGTTCTTAAAAACCAGGGCTTTAACAGGTGGGTCTCGTTGGCGTTTCGCTAAATACAAAGAGTTCATTTATAATTTCCGTAGTTTAAAATACCATTTCTATCATCTTAATGTATCTTTTTTCATATATATCTACAGAGTCTGTGCTGACGAATCGGACGATGTCCTAGAAGTCTATAAAGTGGAAGACGACGAAGACCAAGAGCTAGAAACTCAAGAGCTGCAAGCTCAAGAAGTCTCAGATGGGGTAATAATGCCAAGGAGGATGAGTGCTAAATTTGATTTACAAGATTCAGAAGAAGCGAAACCTCTGAAGGGCAAAAAAAGTGAGAGCAGTATACTTTTGTTTATTTGTCTTTCTTTGTGCTTTCTCGAATTGTACTTATTTAGACATCTGTTTGGAGCAAGAGAAGCGATAGAATGATCTAAATTACGTTATTACGTACTACAATGCATAAAAATTCTAAGTCATGAGTCAGTCTAGACCAAGGTAAATGAAACACTCAAATTATATGAAATAGCTTTATTTTTAAAATGAGTCAACTTTCTGTTTAGTAAACTAATTGTTCGCTCTCTATGCGTTCATTTACACTGTATAGACAAATATATATTTGGGCACATTCGAATTTTGACGTTATGTCGGAAGAAATGTTCTCTCCGATTCTAAAATGTCGCAGTACATACAATTATTATTTCGAAATTGTTGGACAGCGGTTAATGCATTTAGGATAATTTCATACATGGTATAAAATACATGATTTCACGAAGAGCTACTTAACATCTGAAGAGCTAGTGAATTTTCGAGAAACTAATAGCAGTATTTTATTACACTGGCCAGAAGAAGTAATTTTTTACAGATGATTCCAAGTATTAAAATTTTTATTTTGATACTTTGTAATGCCTTTGCATTAAGACTTCTTATTTGTTTGAAATATTAGCATAATACTTAAGTGTATTTATTAGTCATATTTTTATTAATACTATATTTGAATTTGAAATTAGAAAAATAATACTATTACAATTTAATTTATATTGAATATTACGTCTACTTAGATACATTTGGTTAAATTGCTATGCACCCCTTACCAATATATCTTTTTTTTTCTCTCTTTTTAGTGCGTATGTGCCATAATCTAGTGTTTTATAGTACAGGAAATGATCGCTAACAGAAGCACATAGTTTGTGATTTAGAAATCACAATCTACTTATTTTCTATTAATTTCTCATCTTTCTTCATTTTGTATAATATTACAAAATTATTTTAATGAATATATTTCAGTCAAATTTCATTCTGATAAATAAATAAAGATGGAATTATCAAGTTAAAATAATAATCCTGGTTCAGTGTAATATCGTAAAGAAGACAAATCAAATTAGTTCAAAGTTTCAGAGAAAGGGCTAACAATCTTATGTCTTGTGAGAAAAGCTTTTAAGGGAAGGAGAAAATCCAATGTCACATTACAGCAATCAGTTTTTTAATTGTTACGCATTACAACTTTGTTTTTAATTTATGTAAGCAAAAATAAAAAAGATCTTTCAGAAAGAAGAGAAAATGTCAGAGATGCTGAATTATATTCTGTGTGAGTTACAAGATAAGAAAAAATAAATAAATTTTAGCATATCAGAGTTTAAGGCATTTAATCATTAATGCATGATTGTATAGAGCGCAGTATTGTTTTAGGGTCAAATTTTCAAACGTGAGTTTTTGTTATATTTACACGTTTTGAGGTCCCCTGAATCCGAAAATCATGTTTTTAGCGAATGGACTGCGTATCTGTCTATGAGTGTGTTACCAGCATATCTCAAGAACAAATAGTAGCAGAAAGTTCAAACCTTGTATTTTAGATGTGTATGATATAGGGATGCTACACTAAGCTTTTCGTTAAGATGGGTTCGTGTACAGGGACGCCCAAGATTGTTAAAGTACATTATGTCTATGGGAGAAAGTGCTGATAAGTAGAGTTTAACATCTATAGACTGCACTAAACCAAATGAAACGAATACATATTTTTTATATGCGTAAAAACATGTCTCATGTGGAATATGGTAGGGAAATCATCCACTGTTCGTTTACAGGGCTACACAAAAGAACTAGATAAAAATACGACAATAGTTGCAAATTAATGGAAGTGTATTTAAGGCTGGGCCATGTATTATTACTATAGGATTATATTTAGGTGCATCATGTGGTCTGTATATAATATTCGAAAGATATACAGGGCTGCTTAATATTTAAGCGATAACATTCTTTTTGTTGTTAGTGGATGCGCTTTACTAATAATATTTTACCATTTCCAGGAAAGCTGTTCGGGAATTGAAATGAATTCCTCGTAGAGATATGGTAAATAATGTATGTTTTTAAGCTAAATATTCATCTCTTGTTCTTTGTATATTTACACGTTTTGAGGCTTCCTGATTATCGTAGTCAAGTTTTTTAGCGTTTGATCTTTGCCTGTGTATCTTAGAGTGATTTAAAAACGAATAATTTTTGGAGATCCAAATGTTGTATTCTAAAGTTAATATAAGTTTGTTGCTGGAAAAGTTTGATTAAGATTGATAAGTTTCAAGGAATGTTACGTGTGAAAATTGTCTGAGTAATTTTAAGTGAACTTTTAATTTTAATAACAGATTTAAATTCTATATAAATGTAAGTGCATTAATGAAACGAGGGTTTGAGGGGGGCGGTAACCCTCCTCACACAGAACTAATTATCATATAAAACTCTTCCGAAGCCTCATTTGAATTGTTTATCATAGGTTTACATAATAGTACTCGTTATCTTACCTCTTAATATCCAACCTGCATTTATAGTATTAAATTTCAGGGTAAGAGAAAGTCGTGTGAATGACACACAAGATTATTTTTACTCTTGTTTAAGGCTCTCAGTTTAAGGCGCTAATTGATCCACGAGACTAAAAGCAAAAAGTTCCTTATATGTAAAGTCATTAATATTAATTTTTTTCAATAAAATTCTTAATATGTTTTTATATAATGTCATTGTTTTCATGTATAATCTTTCATGTGATAATAATTGTTGTTTTTCTTAAGCTGGACGCTCTGTCGCAAAGTTTACAATAGGGGGTAAGTGATATGGCAAACATTTCGCTTTGAATGCTAGTTTTCAAAATCAAGCATGAATTGCCAATGTAGAGAATCTGCATGGTTGCATGACATTTTTGGCGTAACTGCAGTCTGAAGAAAATCTGAACAAAATATTTAGTAGTAGTCTGTAGCCAGTAGCTTTCATTTATTTTGTTTTTCATCTTTTTCTAAGCTGCTTGGCGTTTGAGGATTTCTTTACCTGGTAAGTGAGCTCAGGAAATGCTGCTTTATTACAAATACTGCATGTCCAAGTCTGAAAAAGCATAGATCCTTATAGACTTACTAACTCTTAACAAAAAGCAAAGATACTTATATTTTATGACTGTAAGAGCTTGGACTTTCGCGTTTCTTTTACTTTCTAGCAGAATTGCCTTTAATTACTAATACTTTAAAAGTATTTATTATTCATGCAAATATTTATTCTTAAGGGCCCTCTTCAATCACCGCCGCCGGAAACCGAAGCTAATGTTATTCTATGGGAAATTTTTCTTTACAAATAACTTATTAACTAATACATATTTTTAAATTCTGTTTTCACATTCTGAAAATTCCCAGCTGTTAAATGGACGAACCTTTTTTAAAAAATTATTTTTTTAATTTTTTATATTTTATTTTGCATTGACTCGGGCTTCCGGCGACGGTAAGTGAAGAGGGCCGTTAAGACAACACAGTATTATTTCGAAAATATACTTGAAAGAAAAACATTGACTTTTGTAAAGTTTGTAGTACATCTTAACGTCGGTTAATTGATAGAAATAGAACTAACATAAAATCGGCAAAATAAAATTCCATTTTCTTGATAGAGGCAAAATAAACTTTCCTTGAAATAGATCATTTATAAATAAATAATGGTGATTTATAAATAAATAAAGTTTCTTAATTCACAGAGAGAGCAATTTACTGTATTGAATTATTGAAACATCTTTCTGTGTTTATAACAATAAAAAAAATCTGGTGCGTGCGTAAGAACAATATGACTTCCATTACCCACTACCACACATATTATATACTATTTTTTTGGGTAGAGTGTGGTCTGAAGACATAAAATTGATTGAAAAAAATTCAGGCACCTAACAATTTTCATGCAGGATCAAACTAATACATATGTTGTAAAGATATATAAGACAGAGTTTTAAAAAAAGTCGGTAGATTTGTTTTTTGAAACACCATTTCCGAAATCTAAAACAGACCTAATTAGGACGTTTGTCAATTTTCCTGTAGAAACCAAGTAATACACACGAAAAAACACATCTAAAAAGGGGTTTATGTTAGAGGTCTGCACGGGCCGGGCTGACGGCCCGAGCCCAGCCCGGCCCTCGGGCCGGGTTCGGGCCGAATTTTTGAATTTGCTCTCGGGCCGGGCCGGGCCTGAATGAAATTTTCTCCGGGCCGTGTCGGCCCGAACCTTTTTCTGGTTTCCTCGTTAATCAACGAAAAAGGAAAATGATAAAATATTTCTTCAGTCATTTATTTTACGTAATTTTACAGGCTGGTATGTCACATAAAGTTCTATTTTGTTAAAAAAGTGTTTAATTTAATTGTCTGTCTGTCCGAAATCTGATTTTTCGCAAATATTTTTAGCATGCCTCGAAATTAATATATTTTATTTAAAATAGTATTAGATGGTTTCCTATTCAAAATAGTATGCATGTCACTACCAGTTTGCGTACATTTACATAACAAAAGAAATTAGATACGTTACTGTGTATAAGGCTTTGTTTCTTATGATCTGTTGAAATTAGGTGGTATAAAGGCTATAAAAGTCTTTCCGCTGTAACTTTTTCTCTAAGGCTCCTTTTCCTTTTCTCCAGTGGACGAAATTAGCATAATTTTTATCATGGGCAAAAGCAACTTTTCTATTGAATATGGTTGGATTAATTATTAAAGTTTTGTTTACCGGAGCACATGGAAGATTCGGATACATTACGGTATATAAGAGGAAATGGTTGAAAGTGCATTTTTAATAGTATTAACCATTTTAAATACCTTCCTATATTGTTTGATGAATGCTAATAATTTCGATTTGACTTTCTGTTTGTCTTTGTGCCTTGTCTATAATAATGAATTTCTGTTTATATATAATTGTCTTGTAAAATTTCAGCTGTTTTGTTAAAGAACGTACTATTGTTTGGTTATATAAAACCTCTGTAAAACACATACTAAAAATCTTTTTCATCGAAAGGCATTCATTTTTCTTTTGTTTTTGTAATTTAGATATCTTTGAGTCGGGCCGGCCCGGGTCAGGCCTGATTTTATCGTTTTTTGTCCGGCCCGGGCCGGGCCTCAAAATTCTGGCCCGTGCAGACCTCTAGTTTATGTAGCAAATTTGAAGAATATCGTGAGAGGCGTTTTTAAGATACCGCCTTTCGGTTACAATGCTGATTTTCACTAAAACTTGGCAAATTCATCTGCTCATCAGAAACTAATAGTTACATACGAAAGGACATATAAAAGAGAGTTAAGGCGAATTTGAAGTAAATTCGTAGAATCCCTTTCTAAGAAGCTAACCTGCGAAACTTCAATACTACTACTTATACAGGATGCTTAGAATTTTTCTAAAGGCAACCGATTAATACATACAAATGACATCTAGAAGTATGTTTATACAGCAACTTTGAAGAAAATCGTTCGAACTGTTTTCGAGATACGGGCTTGCGGTTTCACTTCCGGTTTTCCAATTTTTACCAGAAGTTGGCAAAATCATCTCTACACTTCCATTATTTTCAATGGAATATACAGATCAATTTTTCATCCATTATTCCATTAAGAATAATGGAAGAAAGAAATATTAACCAATTTAAAACATCCATTAAATAGTGATTTAAATACGGAGACGACGTTTTCGCACTCGTAGACAATAAATATAGAATTGAAACAATTTTGGAAATCCTAAACGAAATAGACCTGAACATTCAATTCAGATATGAAACATAAAACAATAACCATAAAATTCAGACCACCGTTTTTTGGAAACCCAATAACAGTAACGAAATGATCCACGCAAAAAGCAAATACTCCTTATAAGTATAAATTAAATGACATCAAATCTTACGTGAATCCCGCTATTACAGTATGCTCCGGCGATACACTTTGAAAATGGAACGAAATAAATATCTGAAATAACACAGAACGCAGATTATAATACAAATCTAGTAAATAAATATTTATTTAAATAGAATCTAGAAACTTAATCGTATAGAGAACGCACAAAAACCGAAAATGAAATTCACCACAGCCATCCACTACAATAAAGGCGCGGCTAACAAAATAAAAATTGAAGCCTCAAAATAAAATGTAAATATACCCATCAAACGAAATAGAAACGTTTTCCAACGAATCAAAAACGATAAAAATCCTATCCTGTCTTTAGAATTCGCAGAAACATATGAAATCAAATATAATAATAAATACAAACAGACCGGCTACTTATAAAACTTAAAATCCGTACAAGAAACTGATATTAAATATAGTTGTGTAACTGCCGCCCTTACGAAAATTAAAAAAAAAATGAACATAGTACTATAACAGACTTTAAAAACGTTCGAAAATTATTTGACTGTAACCATAACTATGCTCTTAATCGCGAAATTATCGAAATCCTAGCCAATAAGAGCTCTTGAAATGACGTTGAACCTTGTAAAAACTTAGATCATAGATAACGCTCTTTGCTGTGGAAGAAATCAAAAGGAAAATAAAAATTATAGTCAACACATGGTTGAGATACCAACTGAAATTTTCAGGAAATTGGCAAGTTACTTTATTTCTAATATTCTTAACAGAGTTGAGAAACTTTTGAACACTCAACCCATAATCACTACTTATAGTTTTTTTTTTTTTTTTTTTTTTTAATCAACTAAAATTCGAGATTAAAATAAAATAAAATGAACACCAATTTTAAAACCGCGAAACCTTTCGTCTGATAACAATTGGAAGTTCTCCAGAGCTCGCCAACTATAAAATGTCTGCGAAAATCGGGCCTAGTAAATAACGTGCTAATAAAATAGTAATAATAAATAAAAATAAATCCGCAAATGCAGCTAAGAACCATCCCGATTAATTCAGCGTTCTATAAAGAAACAGGAAAAATTATTAAATGTTAGCGATACGCACACGGACAGACAGGCTTCAAAAACTAGGCTAACACCCCCCTCATTTTGCGTTGGGTAAGAGAATAAATCGCAACTAAATGTCGCAGAGTAGCCGTTTTTCTGGGACACTTGTTTGACATTAGCATTTTCAGTAATCACGGGGAAAAAATAAAATGAAATGTTAAGAGTTTTCTACTATGTTCTTTATGTTCAATTATTATTATTACTATTTTTCATATCTTTTTGATATGATTTGACATTGAACATAGAGAACGCAGACGATACCTTTAACGTGTTTATTCTATGACTGAATGTTCTATTTACACATTTACAGAATATGTACAAAACATAGAAAATATATACATAGTATGTATAACTTACAGCGACGTCTGATGGATACTACAGGATACTACACTATTTTTTAAGATATAGATCAGAATTTGTATACTCGTATAATACAGTACAATGCTGATGAATTCTTTATTTATATAAATAAGATATTGTGGGAGGGGGGGGGGAGAGTTCCTCTGTCTTGCAAAAAAATGTGTTTTTCCTTTTAATTATATCATTTCTTTTAAAAAAGAAATATTTATATGGTTTCATTGAATAAGAAATCAACAAGTACATAATGTGTTAACATCTCCAAATCTTCAGTGGCTTGATAGACTTTTACACTTGGAATGATATCTTTCGTCTCTTTCTTTCGAAGTCGGCTGAACAAGAGCTTTTGTGGCTTTTTTATTTCCTACTTCAATTATCTCTGCCTTAGGTACGCCGCCCTATCTACCACCTCCAAGAAATTCGTTTTCCGCAATGTAAATCCTTGTGTTTTGTAGGTCCAGGTAGAGCACCAGGAGATCAGTTGTGGAGTAAAGTTATATCTGCTGTAACTCAAAGTGGACATATCGGTGAGTGTCAAAATAAAAATGGGTACAGTTATGAGATGTAATGAGATTCAATGTTTATATTTAGCATTTTTTAAGCTGTAGCTCAGCTGGACTGGCAGTGATAAAAAGATCGGGACTTAAAAAGCCTCCAGTAAGTGACTAATATACATATAATATATATATATATATATATATATACAGTATATATATATATATATATATACAGTCGGTAACAAAAGTCTCCGAACATTAGCAAAAATTCCTATATAAAATACAGTTTTGTTAAATAAATCCTTGTCGAATCCTGTTCTTAGTCAGTCTAAAAACAGGATTCGACAAGGATTTATTTTAAAAAACTGTATTAAGTGAACTTTTTTTATATAGGAATTTTTGCTAGTTTTCGGAGACTTTTGCTACCGACTGTATATGTATATATATATATATATATGAGGGAAGGAGGAGGGGACTTTAAATATTCCCTCTCTCCAAACTTGTTAGTACTGCTACTGCTCATCTGTACGGTATTTCCAATTATCGATATAACTTTTCGATAGCCCCCAACTCTCCCAAATAAATTTACCTGATTCTTCCATTTTAACCTAGGACAATTTATAAATGGCCATTTCTGCCTTGGGCTTTTTAAAAATTTAATTAAAGTTTCTTTTTCCTTTTCGTTTTGATTTAGTCAAAAAATTCTATCTTTTACACATTAAAAAAAAAACGATTATTCCCAAGACTTTTTCAACTCTAAAATTATCTTATTTTTCGCTCTTTTCCAAATTGCTAACCATTCTAATGAATTTAATAAAGAAGCATCACAAAACTGGCGTTGTAAAAATTATTACTTACAAACTTTGAATAAACACCATAAAATGCAATAAACTCGCAACAATTGTTTCGGGTCGAAAAAACACACGACCCTTCATCAGGCGAACAAAGTAAGCACGAGTGCTGCAGTCAAAGCGGCAACGCACGCTTTGACTGCAGCACTCGTGCTTACTTTGTTCGCCTGATGAAGGGTCGTGTGTTTTTTCGACCCGAAACAATTGTTGCGAGTTTATTGCATTTTATGGTGTTTATTCAAAGTTTGTAAGTAATAACATTCTAATGAATATTGTATAGCTACCCCCCCAAAAAAAATAAATAAATAAATAAAATAAAATAAAATAAGATAAAATAAATAAATAAATAAAAATAAAAATAAAATAAAATAAATAAATATATATATATATATATAAATTAAATAAATAAATAAATAAATAATAATAAAATAAAATAAGAGTGTGTGGATGGAAGAGGGGGGGAGGAGGTAGCGGAGTAGCAAGAATTTATTCCATTTAAGGAACTGCTTCACTCACCGTTGCCGGAAGCCCAAGCCAATGTTATTCTATGAGAAATTTTGTTTGTTTATAACTCATTAACTAATACATATTTTTAAATTCTGTTTTCTCATTCAAAAATTTCACAACTGTTAAACTGGTGAACGTGTCTTTTTTAAAGGATTTTTTAATTTTAAATGTTTTATTTTGAAACTGTAAAATGAAACATTTCACATATTGAAAATTCGTATTTTACAGCTTCAAAATAAAACATTTAAAAAAAAAAAAAAAAAAAAAAAATCCGTATTTAAAAAACGTCTGTCAATTTAACAGTTGTGAATATTCTGAATATAAAAACAGAATTAAAAAATATGTACAGTGAAACATGAATAATTCGAACTTCTTTAATTCGAAATTCTGGATAATTCGAGTTTTTTACTAGGTTCCTTGAATTTTGTATTAAAATAATGTTAAAAAATCGTGGATAATTCGAATTCTATTTTGGATAATTTGAATTTTTCATACGATTAACTTTAAAATATTACAGTAAAAGTTTTTCCCAAGATTTTTCTCAGCTAAAGTGCATTATTTTTTTAATAGTCTTTCAAAATAAGGATAAGGAAATACAAGAAAAGCCCCTACCTAGTGCATTAGAAGATATGGTGCATATACATGAACTTCGAGGGTTTTTTGAATTGAAAGTCATGTCTGATGTAGAAGATTCTATTTTTGTATCAACTGATAGGTTGAAGTCATATGCTATGACACAAAGATTGTACTTGAAGAAGCAATAAAAAATATCTATTTTTTAGAAAAATGTTTAATAATTAAGCTCGTAAAAAATATTGATTTAATGGGAGGGGGGGGGGATGTAGCAGTTTTCTTAGATATAAAGTTTTGATCGTAGAGTTTTAATTTTTTTAATTTATCTCCTCTTTTTGACAAAATAGCATGCTTGCAAACATCCTAATTAATATTCTGTAGTGTTGTTAGTCCCGCCCTTTTTTTTTCACCCCAGTAAATTATTTAAAGTAATATTTTGCAAATGCAATTACGATTAAATAAAAAGAAAAATACTTTAAAACGGATACTAGTGTAAAAAAGAAGGTGGGGTCAACAATACTACGGAATTTTAATTAGTATGTTGGCAAGTATGAAATAGCATAAGTATTTCGAGTTTTTGGATATTTCGAATTTTTCTCAGGTCCTTCAGCTTCGAATTATCCAAGTTCTACTGTATTAGTTAATGAGTTATAAGTAAATAAAATTTCCCATAGAATAACATTGGCTTGGACTTTCGGCGACGGTGAGTAAAGCAGGCCCAACTAAATTTACTACATTGGATTGAATAAACGAAAACATATCTACAATTTAAAAGTCAATATCATTTTAGAAAAAAATAAGAGCAATAACAATTGTAATTTTTTTAAAATGTAATCTCAGCTGATATTCAACTGATAAACTGAATTTGGTCAGCTGACTATAAAGCTTACCTTGCTTAACCCCTTAACGCGCGCTGTCCTCGCTGCGAGGATGCAAAATTTAAGATCCAGCTGCAAAAATTCATCCCGGAAATTTTTTAGCAAAATTTTAAGTTTATAACATAGCAGAAAAGGCCGGTTTTTCTGACCTTAAAATTTAAAATTTCTTTTAGTTTAATTTAGTTCATGAATTCTGGTGGCAGTATAATTTAAATGATCCGAATTGTCTTGCGCCGCAAAGGGTTAAGCTGGAATAGTCAACCTATCTATTGGTTTGAACATTTATTCCTTTATTATATTTAGCCATGAAATAGTTATAAAAGTTTGAAAATTTGATTACATTTCCCTCTCTGCCAATGTGCCACTGACGTACTTGTGAAGTAAACACCGCAGTTTTTGGTAAGACGCCTAAGCTTTGTACAGACTTTGAACAGAACTTGAGATTTCTGAAGCATTTTCGTTTCTTATCTCAGGAATTTTGTATGTCGAGCAAGTTTAATGGTTACACACTTCAACTGCATCCCTTATATTTTCAGTTCTGCCTTTTACTTTTCAATAAAACCTAACATCCTGATCCTTTTAGAGATTCTGCTGGAATGTTAAAAAATCTAATATGAGAAATGCTAGTTGAAGGTGTACAGAGAAGTTCACAACTCTGGAATGACTTAACCCTACAAGGCACCCAGTTCCATATGTGGAACACCGACTTTAATCGTTCCTATAGCTATAAAACTATGAGTAGCGACATCCCTTGACATCTTGATAGAAGCTACTGACATTTAGCAATGTAGTCATATGAAACTTTGCCTAAAGAGGTCGTTCGTGTTTTTGTTATAGTGCACTCGGTGTGAAATTTGAATGAAAGTGATACGTTAGTCGTTTGTCTGAATTCAAAAATAAAAAAAAAAGAATAGTTGTTGAACAGTTTTGACTCGAAAAAAAAGTAATGTGTGTTATAACGAAGTGTATATTTTGCAGAGGTAAGTTGTATTTTTTTTTATATTACAATAGTAAACGTATTAGTAAATCCTATTTTTATGTATGTTCCACATGCGGTACGTTGAGCTAAAAAGCTGATTTTTCCGTAAAATAGGGTTTTATTTTTATAAGTTTTCCCTATCTTCTGATTACTCATTACAACCTATATATTTCTGTCGCGCACTAAAAAAAAATTGAGCCTTGTAGGGTTAAAGATATTTTAAAATTTCAAAATGCACCAGATTCGTAAAAGTTTTAACTATCTAAACCAGTGGTTCTTAAAAGGTGTATCGTAGCACAACAGTACGCCCTAGAAAATTTCCAGGTGTGTCCTGGGATATGATATGCACAGATATAAATTAAATATAATTCCTCTATCCTACTGTTCCGTACCACACTTTTTTTTAACACACCATTTGTGTTTGTTTGCAAAAGAAGCAATTATTCTTATTGCTTGCAGGGGTGATTGTGACTTTGTGACTCAAAAAGTTAAAACCCTGAAAATTAGAGCATTCAATTAAAACGTTACTTAAATTATTTAGACCTCAATCTTTTTTATCTTGTATCAGCCAGTCAATAAAAATATCCAATTTGTTCCCATATGACAAAGGAAACAAAAGATAACCTTTATATAAGATATAGAAGGATTAGATTAAAAACACTGAAATCACCCCTGTAATTTGAAAGTGGATGTTATTACTAATATTTAGAAAAATGAAATGCTTTCTCAAAAAGAAGTGTTCTATTGAACAAAACTTAAATGCGAATAGAAGAGCAAAATCACAGAAACATCCTATTTATGTGATCCAACCTTTGTCTCTCACCACAATTAGGTAGAAAAAGGGAGACATTTTTTATGGAGTTTGCCTTTCAAACACATAATTATTAAAACATTTTCTCACCTATACATATTTGCAGGATTTTAAATGTGCTGACTTCTAAAAGTTTGACAAACACTCATCTTGGCACTTCTCTTACACCATTGAGCTCCATTTTATCTAAATTTTTAACATGGCAGAATAGGACAAAAATTCGTATAAATGTGCATAATAAGAGTTATTTTACACTTGTGATTGTAAAATTAATATGAATTATTGATAATAGTAGTACGTAACTAGGAAAAATTTTTGCGCATGGGGGGCATCGCTTCCCCCCCCCCCCGTGGGGGGTAAATTTTGAAGATGGGTATCATTCGAAAGATCTCGTCAATACCTTTAAAACGAATTGTTGAAACTATAAATCTGTGATAATTTAAAACAAAGTTATCGATTTTTTTTTTACTTTTAACCAAAAAAAAAAAAAGAAACCTTTTTTTTTAAAATATTGTTAGTGATTGAATAGTATTAATTTTTACAAAAAAAAAAAAAAAAAAAAAACCCTTAGAAAAAAAAAATCGTATTTTTTTTTTTTTTTTTTTAAATATTGTTACTGATTGAATATGTATAGGAAAATATAGAAGATTTCTATGGAGAAGATTTCTATGGAAGATTTCTATATAGAAGATTTCTATGGAGCTCAGTGTCTTACACAGGGTATTCAGGAAAAAAGATTCCTGATTTTTCCCTGATTAATTTTGACAGTTTTCCATGATTTCCGTTACCTATTATATACATTCCATAATTTTGTGTATATCGCACTTTTATATAACATGCTCGCTAAACCACCACAATTAAAAAACCTATACTGATAGGCAAAACTATCTCATTCTTTTTATTTATTTTCTTTCATCACTTAAAATGAAAAATTCAAAATTTGGGAGAAATTAACAAAATTATAAAAATATGAATCATTTTAATTCCACAACGTATTAACATCAGAACATAAAATTATTCTTAAAGTTGTTGCACTAAAAATATTTAATAAAAAAAGAAATCTTTTTTAAATGTTAACTTGACAAGATTCAACAAGAAAGCAGCCAATCCTGTGTAATCATGACTAAGATAACACCTGCTTGGCGATCTTTCAGTCATGATTGCAAGGAAAAAATAAAAAGTTACATGATTTTGGGGTATTTTTACAGAATTCCCTGATATTTCCAGATTGATAAAGTGCCGGGATTTTTTCCTGATTGCCACCACCCTTGTATGTATATCCATATAGCACACGAAGCTTCCACTTTCCCCAAACCATGGTGCAACTACGATAGACAAAATTTTCATCATTTCTTTTGAGGCACATTATAAAATTATAAAAACGCTTAATCTTTTTAAAAGTTGGTGTAAAAATTTTTAGAAGTGTAACTATAATAGTAACTGAACAAAATAAGGTTAAATAAAAACTATACCAAACCACAAACTGATTTTGAAGTGAATTTTTATAGCATAGGTTAGTTTCTAAATTTCACTAATTTCAAATGGCAATAAATTGACACATTTATGAGAAAATGAAGGCAATAAAAAATAACACATAAAATCATGCTTCACTTCAAACTATCACTGAAAATTAATTTTATTTTATAGTTTTAAACTTCATTTTGAAAGTAAGTTGAACACTTTTTTCTTTGATTCAGTAATATTAAGTATATGCAATAATATTAACACTTTGTGTAAAAAATTCAGCAGAAAGTTATTTCCAAATGAAACATTAATATAGTATATATAGAAAGAAGAATTGATCAAGATGTTCTCAATCTTTTTTAACTACTTTTATAATAAATTTCATAGGTGTGGACCTTTCTGGAAAAAATTATGCACAGATACATGGAAAGTTTTCTTCTCCTACATTATTAAAGACTGGAACTACTTTAGCAAAATATAAAATTATATATGATTACACAAGCCTGTAACCAGGGCTTGTGAAATATGCTCGCCTAGTCGCCATTGGCAATCCGACAATATATTTTAACTGGCGACTACGTTTTCAACTTTTAAAAAAACTCTACTTTTTTTTTTTTTTTTGGTGAAAAAAAATGGTCACAGAATTGAGCTCCAATTCTAATGTTGATATAGGCTTAATTTGCATTGTTTTAACTCACACTTCTCTCACCATGTTTTGAAACACTGTGTTGAATCGATACATCATTAGGGAATTTACACCCTAATGATGTATCGATTCCCTAATTCCTGAGTGCATGTTTCAGAACTTGATATTGAATTGTTGTACTGTTTTAGAAAATTGGTTTACACTGCTCCCGTTTGTGCATGCTTTGAGATCCGGTGCTGAATCACTGTGCTGGTATATCGGTTAAGAGAAAAAAATAAAACTGATTTGATGATGTTAAAATTTATCAGATGTTTCCTTGATGTATCATCAAGTCACAATAAATATTTGTTTTTTATGTATGGAATTTTAATTTCTATATTCAAATAAATTAAAAAATTGAAAAAAAAAAAAAAAAAAAAAAGCAGGAGGATATCTTTATTGGTTACCAAAAATTTTTACCAATGACAGTTTTTTTTTTTTTTTTTTTTACTGTTTATTATAGATTTTTACTCACTAAAACCAAAAACGATAAATTCGTCACTTTTAATAACAATAATAAACTCTTATTTTTAGTTTAATTTTGCATAAAAAACACAGAATGTTAAAATATATCATGAAGAAATTGTTTAATTATGAAAAAGAATATGTTTAATTTCACGTAATAAAATTAGTGATTTTTGTTTTTATACTTCGTTAACTCCCGTTGTTTTGTAAATAAACTGTACGTGATGGGCAGAAATGGTGGTCATTTTTTAGATTTAGCATCCAAGAAAAGGAAGTTTACTAATAATTTCCATGCAGCTTATTTATTTTTTGCCATACCTGTGTTAATCTGTTTTAAAATTTCTATTTATAGTTTCATTCTGCATAAATATCATTTTATTTGCTTTCATCTAGAACGCAATTCTGATTCATCTGCTTTACCCAAGAGACCCCCACTTCTTAAAAGGCAATCTACTCTCGCAATGTTCAGTAAAACGCAAGAAGATGATCCGTCGAGAATTTTGCAAAAAGCCCTACTTCACAATCCATACAACAAGGTACAGTATTCTCATTTTCTTTATTAAAAATGAAATAAAAATCGTCTATTTCCAACTCTCTTTCTAAAAAACATAGAAACAAAAGCATGAAAGAGAAAGATAGTTATTTCTAAAATAAGAATATTGCATCATTATTTTTAAAATGAAATATTCAAATCATATTTGAAAAGTTATTTTTCTAGGTGTCTCTGAAATAGAGAATCTAAACATTTGAATTACTATAAATGCTTTAGACAATACATTTCTACTTCAAGACATGTAGTAGTCTCCCAAAAGGAATTTTGTATGCCAAATTTTATAATGATTTACAATTCCATAGCTGCCAAACTTTTTAATTTATTCCGGAATGTTGTTGTTGTTGTTAGTCCCACCCTTTTTTCACACCATAATCTTTGTAGAAAAATGTTCTTCAATATATAATATAATTATCATTAAATATGAAGAAATTTACTCTAAAACGATTACGGTGTGAAAAAGGGGGTGGTACTAACAACATTCCGGAATAAATTAAAAAACTTGGCAGACATGCAATTCTCAACATTATATATATGTATATATGCATTTCATTTGCACATATATTTTGATTGTATCTTGATTATCGAGTTAAATTAAAACTTAATTAAGTAATTTCATTTAATACCTGTCATTGAATTATGTTTTTTTACAGTGTTTAAATATATGAATTTCATATACAGTAGAACCTCGATTATCCGAACCTCGATTAACCGAAACTCACCTCGATTAACCGAAACTCTCCGTTAACCAAAGTCGGTTTCTTCTTCACTTTTTTTTTTCACTTTCTACTATCATCTAAAATTTTCTCTTAACAAACATGTATTTTTAAAGTTTTTTTTTTCCCCCCCACATTCCTTTTGTATGCAAGCCATCCTTTCCAAATTACGAGTGCAGATAAATATTTTAGATGATTATTGATGAATTCTCGATTATCCGAAAATTTCGATTATCCGAAGTAAGTTAGGTCCCAATTACTTCGGATAATCGAGGTTCTACTGTATTTGTATTTGCCAAATTTAGGCCATATCCCTCCTATTTTTTATTTTATACACTTTGTTTTTAGCTGCATTTGCCCTTATACAATGTGTATTATTTCTAATTAAAAATATAATTGTATTAATATCCAATACACGATATAAATTAATTCAATTAACATCTTCCTTAACTTCATTTACACAGACTAGCATTAAATTATTCAAATTTAAAGTCTTATTGTGTCATGTAGTTTGGTGACATTCCATTTTATGTCACTAGATCTTCCTTAAAATGTAATCCAGCAAAGAAATCACTATACTCAATATAATTAATTCAGAAATTAATTAAATCTTAATGTTTAATTTGGAATTCGGAGGTATCCGCGATTGTAATGAAATGCTCGCCCTCTGGTGGGCTAAGGTGAAATTACAATTAACATGAATAGCTTTCGGCTTTCGTCGAGACGCCATTGCTTGCCAATGTTTAGTTTCACATATATTTATTGAATAAAAATGAATAAATCCGGTAAAAAAGATAACACATACTGTTGTGTGCTACAGTGTAACTCCAAAGGATAAAAAAATCCAGAATTAAGCCTCCATAATCAGATGATTTGAAACTAATATTTGTTCAAATTCAGTTAAACATCTACTTCCGATCGAACTTTGAATAAACTGAAATATTTTCTCCAAAATCAATCAATTTTCCATTATGTAATGGCGGAGAAATTATAGCACGAATATTAAGTAGTAACACAAATAGAACAATAGTAAATACACGTGGCTATTATATTTACTAACAACAAAAGCTGAACAAGCGCCATCTACCGATCATTACAAACGTGGATATAATCATATGTTACTTATTATTTTATTATGTTTTAAATTATAATTTTTTAATCTAATTTGTAATACACACATATATATATATTTAAATAGATATCAACGATTAGACAATTCTAAAATTCAGTGGTGGAATAAAGTGATATTCAAATTTCCTTTTGTGAGAACCCTGGTATGAGTTGTAGGTGGTATAAATAAAAGAAGGGGTTTTTTAATGAAAAGAAAGCATTATTTTAGATTCAAGTTTAAATATTTCAAATTAACCAATAGCTTTTCATTCAAAATATTAAATACAGTAAATGCTCTTTAGGACTCCCACTGTTCCATTGTAAATCAACCCTTTATAGAAGTGGCTTTTTAGTAAAGATTGTTCAGAAAATCATAATTCAAAGACACCAAATATTTTATGTTAAGCGTCTTTATTTAACAATTGAAATTTGCATTATTTGTCTATATAGCTTTATAATAATCTTTTGCAATAATTTGTTTGAAATTAGAGTCTTTTTCAGCAATGTTTTTACTAAAAAAGTTTTCATGTCACAGATCAAATTGAATTGTTCAACTTACAAAGGAAATATGACTCACAAGGAAACATTCAAAAGGTGTCGTCTTCAAAAAATATTGAAAAAAATATGTGTGATTCCACTCTTTCTAAAACACCAGAAAGTGAAAAAAACATCGGCTGAAATAAATTACAGCGACCACATAAAAATTATCAAATTAAGTATATTTGGCGATTTCACACTGTTAGGTGTACTGATTTTGAGTACTTGGCGGAGAAGCAAAACACGGTTCTGTTCGTACACGGCAATCCCGGTGCTAGCGTACTTATCGCCTAACAGCGCTAAATCGCCAAAAATGCTTAATTTTGATAATTTTTTGTGGTCGCTGTAATTCATTTCAGCTGATAATTTTTTCAGTTTCTGGTGTTTTATGAAGAGTAGAATAACATATAATTTTTTCAATATTTTTTGAAGATGACACCTTTTGAATGTTCCCTTGTCAGTAAAATTTCATTGAAACCGAACCAAACTTAAATTAAAAAGCCTGATCGAGAATATAGCGTAGAGTACAAATTTTACTGGGGTGTTTGGAAAAACTGTGCAGGGAAAAATTTTGTGAAGATTTAAAAATGTGATTTTTTTTTTCTTTATACAGCAATAATTTTACTCTATAATAATATCCTCTCCTTAATATCTTTATATAGGGTATATTTATTCATTCATTTCTTTTTAATTTCTTAATTAAATTTAATAATTGTTCTCTCTTAAGTTATTTTAATATTCTTAATAAATATTAAACACTTAATTTTACTTGAAAGATGATAAATTCATTAAATAAATTTACATGTTACCTTACATAATGTCCTTATTTCTTTTATGCACAATACGTATTTCAAGTGTGTCGCACTCATCATCAGGTGCTAAGTACCTGATGGAACCTGCTAAGTACCATCAGGAACTTAGCACCTGATGATGAGTGCAATGCACTTGAAATACGTATTGTGCATAAAAGAAATAAGGACATTATGTAAGGTAACATGTAAATTTATTTAATATTCTTAATAATTTAAAAAAATAAAATGTGAGTACACTGTTCGGGTTCAAATGCAGTAAGTGACGAACACAATACTTCTTCCTTGTCTTGAACACTTCTTTTCTCTATTTTGATAAAAGAACCTAAAAGTTTAGCAGTCATATCTTGCCCCATGAACCATTGTTGCACAAAATTTGTACTCTACCCTACATCGTCGACCATACTCTAAGTTAAGCTTGGTTTTATTTCAAAAGGAATTTTACTGATTCATACTTCCCTTCTTAGCATCATTTCTGAATGGATTAGATGCCCCTGTTAATATGTTAAATTCCACTTTAGTTTCGTGGCGGTTTAGCTTATCTAAGCTAGATTTCCACTTTTATCTTGCCATATAAAGTCAACATTGTTCTCTTAGGAGCCATTATGCATATATCTAACAATTAAAAAACAGATATTTTTTTTCCAAGCTTGAACTTTTTCTTAAGCATGCACATTCAGAAATAGGAAGTCTTGCTACTTCTTTTCTCTACATAGAATCATAGGGTTCACCTGATATAACCTAACAAAAGGAAAGGAATGAGCCAGTTCTCTCAGAATAGTTACAACACTCAAGTCTGGTAAACCTCAGCTATATCATATCCTAGATAGTACAAAAATAAGGATACTATAATCTGTTCTAAATAAACTGATACCAGAAGTAAACAAATAGATTACCATTCATGTGCCTTTCCTGCAGAAATGGAAACTTTGTTAACCATAAGAAAAAAAAAAAAAAAAAATCTAGTGTGAAACAACCACACGACTTCTATTACATGTATTATATGCATTTTTTTGGAGGTAATATGATCAGAAGACATAAAATTGACCTAACAAATTAGGCATCTAAAAATTTTCCAGTAAGAGAAAGCTTATACACATGTAAAGATATATAAAATTTAAAAATAGTAAGAAGAAAAATATCGGTTTAGCCATTTTTTGAAACATTAATTTCCGACATCTAAAACTGATCTACCTAATCAAGATGATTGTTAATTTTCCTTTAATAACCACATAATACATAAGAAAGGATATCTAAAATGGATTTATGTAACACTTTTCAAGAAAATCATTAGAGCAGTTTTTGAGATACCGACTTTTGCCAAAACTCAATTATTGACCAGAAAACAATAATTACATGCAAAAGGATATTTAAAAGGCAGTTAATAGGGCAAGTTTGAAAAAATTCCGTGCAGCCGTTTTTAAAGGAACACACTTGCAAGGCTTGAAATTGAGATATTTATACAGGACGCCTATCTATTTTCCTGAACTAAACAACTATATCATTCGAAAGGACATCTATTAGAGTGTTTATATAGCAACTTAGAAGAAAATCATTAGAGTCGTTTTTGAGATGCAGACTTACGGTAGCACTTCCAGTTTCCAATGTCCCACTTCCAGTTTTCCAATTTTCATCAAAATTTGGAAAATTCACCTGTTCACCAGACCTGTCTCAATTCAAAGGTTTCGTAGTTCCATCTTTATTGGAGATATGATAGTCAGAAGATTCCTCACACACAAACATATGCACACACACACACACTGACTAATTGCCAAAAACTACTTTTTTGGACTTAGGAGACCTTAAAACATGTAAATCAGGTAAAAACTCGATATTGAATTTTTGGACTAAATACAATACTTCCATTACCTATGGTAGTCGGGTAATGGAAGTGTTAAGATTAGCTAACCCCCACTCTAAACAAAGAAGAGCCTGATAAAATTATCTTACAATCTCTTTCTTTATGTGTTTTGGCAGTTCTGACACTATCTTGTACTTTAAAAAACAAACACCAATGAAATAAGAGAAAATCGTTAAGGTGAAAAAAAGAAAAGAAAAAAGAGTGGTTTTGCTTGCGCAGACATGTCGACAAAAACATTTACTTTTGGTATCCATTTAAGTTAAAGAGAAAAATAAAACCTGCTCTCACAAAAAGTTACCTCCCTTAAAAAGATACATGGGCTTTTAATGGAGGTAAATTAGCAATAAATCCCATGAGGAAAATTTTTGTTTAGGAAGAAGTGGCTCATAAGAAAGATGTTTTCTGAACAGAAGTTTCATTGCAATTGCATTCTAAAATAAAATATCTTTACTTTTGTTTATTCCTTAGCTACATCAGAAGTACAATCCAAATCTGGTGGACGATGAAGACCAAGACATAAATGCTCAGCTCAAAAAACGCCGATTGCGCGCAAGAAGGTTAGCATTGCTAGCAATGCATAGAAACAGCACGGGAACTCCAGAAAGGAGGGAGTCTGCCACTACAGAGCAAGAGGCAGTACTTGTTAATCCACTAGTACCTCTAGCTGCCTCATTTTTTCTAGAAAGAGCTGAAAAGAGAAGAATGTCAAGGAAAGAAGTTTCTAGGCCAGAAGAATCTGAAGGTACTAGCAAAGCAGGAAAATTGGAAAGACAGTCTGCTATTAGTGGAAAAAGAACTCTTACTACAAATGGCATTTCAACTATTGGAGAGGAAAGTGAAACTGAAGCCACCGTTAGTAGAGATTCATCTAGAGACGAACAGAGAGGTGAATACAAAAAGTCTGAAGAATCAGAAGTATAGATTTTGAAGAGTTCATTCCTTAAATGATTAAAGAGATGATTTGTTATAAAGTGTTAAACCAAATAAAATTTCCTGGTGTTGTTAAGGAGAAATAACTGTTTATAATATGTTCATTAATGTTAAAGTATTGACTGGAACATAAGAAAGGGAATGGTAGAATAATTTCATTTGCAGTCTCAAAATAAATTAATGATGCTATTTCAGTTAAAATAAGCTTTTTCACAATGGCAATGCTTTAAAATTGAAGCTGCACATTTAGAAGATGATGATACACATCTCTTACAAGATAAATATTTAAAGGAAGTAAAGAAAAAATGTATTTTCAAAAGGGGGGGGGGGATTAAAAATTAAATACACACAGAAAACAATAAGACAGAGCTGGTAAAAACAACTACAACTAATACGCAAATTACTTTTCGAATACAATAAATCTACCTTTCTTCAATATTAAGGTAACAGCTTCTACCTAATCAGAGAAAAATAGGGTGTGACTCCACTCGGCTTTCCAAACAGTAATTAAGGGTTGTTTGAATTAAGTTAATTAAGAGAAGTTGTTAAAAAGACAAAAAGAAAAATGATAATAAGGTGTTTTGAGGGATTTCCCCAGAGTTGTATGTTGTTTAAGGGATCGTAATGTATCCAAATTCTTTTGTGCATCCTTGTGAAAAAAACTACAGTGGTGGCAAAAAAAATCTTTACTCTTGATCAGCAAAACAAAATTTTACATGTCGATTGCCGTTCCCATCATAAAAATGTGCCGAAGTCTACTGATGACACGCGGTGTTAGTCAGTCACAAACGACCTGTCCCTATCCTATCAACACTCAGTTCACCTCATGGTCTTTTACAATGAGATTATACGCTCTTTGCTCCCGTCGGCCAATATTTTGTTTATTCGTCAAAAGTTTGAGAACCTACATCAGTATTCCCATTCCATACACTGGGTTGAAATAAGTTTAAAATGAAAGAGGAGAAGATCTGTGCCTTCACTTGGCAAGAGAAAGAGGACTCTTTGATTAATGTATATATAGCCAGAGATCTGACAAACCATTCTAGATGTAGCCAGAGGTTCATGCCTTAACGGCTGCAGATGGTATTAAAATGTAAAAATGAGATGACAAAATACTGACTGCAATGTAATATTCCCAATAAACTACTTGAACAGTAACCTAAATGTTTATAAATTATTGACCTTGTAATGATTTTCTACATCAATAATGGTCTGTCAGATCTCTGGCTAAATCAATCACAGAGACCCTTCTCTAGCAATGCAGGGTATTTCTCTTCCATTTTAAGCTTATTCTGACCCACTGTGTGGAGGGAGAATACCGATGTATGTTCTCAAACTTTTAACAAATGAACGAAATACTGCCCGGCAGGAGCAAAGGGCACACAGTCTTACTCTAAAAGTCCACGAGGCGAACTGAGTATTGATAGGACAGGGAAAGGTCGTCTGTGATCGACTAACACCACGTGTCATCACTGGGGTTCGACACATTTTTATGGTGGGAATGGCAATTGACATGTAAAGTTTTTTTTTTTTTTTTTTTTTTTTGCTGCTCAAGTGTAAAGTTTTTTTTGTTGGCACTGTACTACCAATTTTCAGCTTAATTGATCAAAGCGTTTAGACACTACTCTTCTGTTGGCTCACATACATTGCAAAAAAATAGAAAAAATAAGCTCAGGAAACCTCAAAATGCATACATACATCAAAATTTCATAGTTGAGTTTTTCATGATGACACAGTGTATGTCTAGAAAGTAAGAAAAAATGTACTAAATTCTACCAGACACCCGAAGCAAGTTTTATTTATCATTCAACAATACAATATTAATCTGTACAACAGCTGGTTTGATTAAACTAAAATTCACTGCTTCAATATGTAAACAAATATTCACTTACTTATGTTCCAGTACATGAATTACTATTAAATAATGTTAACTTTCACTATATGCAATATATTTTATCTAAATGTGTTAACATTAAAATCAACTTGTATATAGTTAAGCTAAAAATAATATTAAGATCAAGTGTATAATTCAGATTAAAGGTCTGCGCAGACTTCAAAAATTTTGCCCTGACTTAATCTATGCAAAAAACAATAAAATCAAAATCAGCTTATCCCCCTTCAAAAAAAATTTAAAATTGTTCATATACATTTTAGTTACTCTTATTTTACCATTAAGATCCCTCTTAAAAATTACCCCATAAATTTTAATGCAAAAATTTTAAAATATAGTACTTTTCGGATGTACTATACAAGCAATAGAATTTATGACCTTCAATAACATATACAGGGTTCCCAGCATGAAAGACACTCAGAAATAGTTGCTTTAATGTATAAAATAGTAGCCATTTCAATCCAAATAGTAGTCTTGGATTAAAATATATATTATATGTATATTTATTTAAACCATTTTTGGACATAAAGTGGTCAGAAGATATAAAATTCACCTAAAAAATTAAATACTTTTCTTGTGAAAAAAAAAAAAAAAAAAAAAACTGATACATATGTAAAGGCATATAAAACAAAGTTTACATAGCAAGATTAAAAAAAAAAAAAAAAAAAAAAAAATCAGTAGAGTCTTTTTTGAGACACCTATTTCTGAGATCTAAAACTGACCTACCTAATCAGAATGATTGTCAATGTGACTGTAATAACCGTGGAAAATTAACAATAATTTGATGCAAAAAGATATCTAAAAGGGATTCAAAAGCAATTTTTAAGAAAATCGTTAGAACCATTTTTGAGATACTTTCACCAAAATCAAAATGTGGCAAACTCAATTGTTGACAGTAAAACAATTACATATGAAAGGATATTTAAATGGGAGTTAATATGGCGAGTTTGAAAAAAACTCATACAACTATTTTGCAAGAACTTCAAGTCCTACTTATTCAAAAAGCCTATCAATTTTTCTGAACTACCTAACTAATACATACCAAAGGACATGGTAATCAAAAGATCTCCCCCCCCCCCCCCCTACACACACATCAATTTCCAAAAATCACTTTTTGGGGCACAGGAGACCTTAAAACATGTAAATTGGATTAAAACTCGAAATCGAATTTTTCGACTGAATACAAAAATATTCCTATTACCTACGGTAGTCAGGTAACGGAAGTAAAAATGCAGTGAAGGTGCAGGAAAAATAGTGTGGAATAATTTTTTTGTTCAAAATACTCTCCATTTTCCTGAAATATGTTCTGACTAACCTAAAAATAGTAGCTTTTGAGCCACTTTTACACAAAAATAGTTGCCATAGTAGCCTGGGGTTGATTTTAGTAGCAAATAGTTGCTTTTTAGACGCTGCTGCGAACCCTGCCTATATCTGTTTTGTCCCAGTGTAAAAATATTTATAGAAATGAAAGTGCAAACGAACAGAGAAACTTGTAGATAAGCAAAAGTCATTATTAAAATATTTTTAACTATTTTTTTTTAATCATGTGGCATACTGATAAATGAAAAAAAAAATTATTTATTATTTACCTTCTTTACCAATTAATCACGAAAGAGGGAGAAAAAATTTCCAGCGGACATGCTTCAGATAAAATGTAATCTAAATTCAACGTGTCTGGAATATACAGAGAAACAGTCAGCTGCTCAGATTTGTGCATGTCTCTAATCCAGAAAATAATAAAAACTTATTAGTGAAGCTTTAAAAAATATATTTTTCATAATTACTGTGCTAGGTGACCATTGCATTGCATTTTTAACTGCAAGTGCTTATATATTTACAAGGTAATTGTTCAATTATTGAAATTATTGTGTAATTTGTTCATGTTGTTAACATTTCAAATCTATGTAAAAATATTTTTCATGATATACTTACACGAGATGTATTTTCATTGATGTATAAAAGTAATTTTAAATAAAATTTGAAAAAAAAAAAAAAAAAAAAAATATTTTTTAAACAAAATTGAATGAAAAGTTTCAGAACGAAAATATTTTTGCATATAAAGCACACAATATCAGATTATAACTGTAATGAAAAAATTGAAATTTCAATAAATTCAATCAATTAGTTAACACCTCGTAATATTTAATTATTTAGTGTTTCATATCCCCCTCTTCATTCTGTATACCTAAGCCTCGTTTATGTCATCATTGAGACTCTGGAACATAAGATATTTAAAAACCTTACTTCCATTTTAGATCTAACTATGTGGTACTGGCTAGATAGAGTAACCTCAACTTGCTCTATCAGTGTAGAACAAAATGTTCACGGATCATTGTTATCAATGATACTCAACACCGGTCAAGACCTCATTTAGGGTTACCGACTGAAGGTTGAAAGCTATAGGAACAAAATTGTTCACCGCATTCTTCAAACTCTTTTTAACTCCTACTGACCCAAACTTAAAATGTATCTTTACTTTTATATTGGATAATATATTTAGCATTTTCATTTCACAAATTATGTTCCAATGGGCTCTTCCCACCGTCGTCTGCTCAATCATGTGATAGAGGAAAACAAATAATCGAATTCTGAGAATCAAATTCAATTAAATATTGTTCTTTAGAACAAAAGTGTTAATATTTAATATAAAATAAAAGTAATATTGTGCATTTGTAAACAGTAGAATAATTGTATTTGTAAATTTAATAATTTTTAAAAAACATTTTATGTGTTTATTTATTTTCAACTGTAAGAATCGATTTTTGTATGTTCGAGTGTAACTGTTCAATTAACTGATCTAGCAATAAATAATAGCTTCTTGTGGAGTGTTTACGGATTATAATTTGAAATTTTAAAATGTTTTCATTTAATTTAATTGCATAAAGGTGTTACAACAAGTTAATTAACTTAGTTACTGGTCTAAATGGATTTACGCAGTACGATATTGCACTGTCACTGATTTAAGTACCAAAAATCAGAATATTTAACCTGTTCTTCATGAACATCAATAACAAATATAAACTAAATGATGATTGCAAATGCATACAGCAAACAGAAGATGATGAATAAAGATATAAAATGGATTAAAAATGATGATTTATAAAAAATAACAGATTAAATACGATTGATCAAATATAAGAATAGAAAATATGTTATTTCAGCAATCGCTCTAGATAAACAAGACTTCGTCTGCTATTTGTTTTTCCTCTATCACGTGACCTCTGACGTCAGGTGGGAAGAGCCCATTCAACAACTCCATAAACTTTGCTGAAAGCCTGATATCTTCACTCAAAATTCAAGGCAATGATTCTTCCTACAACAAACTAGTTCCTCATTAAATGATTTTCTTCATTATTCAAGTTTCTAACCTATGAAATCCGACCATGCAATCAAAGTAAAACACCAAAACTTTCAGAACTCTCCCATCCACTGTGAACACTTGAATGATGCCTCACAAAGCACAACTATATATTTTGAACAGTAATGTTGTTAAACTCTTGCATTGGTTTGATATATATATATAATATGCAATCTGCTGTTACCTTTTCTCCTATTTTTACAAACAATGGGGGGGGGGATATAATACCTAAAATATTACACTTCCAGAGATGCCAACGTCTAATGACAAAAAAGCAGGAGATTTTTTAACAGAAATCAGGAGACTTTTTCCAACAAGAAAGTTTGTAAGAAAAATGAGTAAAATAATGCAAATTTAATTTTAAGTAAAGCTTTATAAGCTTGGGAGGTATTTACAAAGCATCAGTATTAAAATTAACCCTTTAATGCGCAGTGGTATAAGTGTGAAACCACCTCCCAGCTGCAAAAACTCATCCCAGAATTTTTTTAGCAAAAATTTCCGTTTATAACGTAGCAGAAAAAGCCGTTTTTTTTTAACTTAAAATTTCTTTTAATTTAATTTTGTTTGTGAATTCCAGTGGCAGTATAATTTAAATGATCCGAATTACCTTGCACCACAAAGGGTTAAATGAATAAATAATATATGTTTCTTGCAGTAAAACAAACTATCAAAAAAAAAAAACCCCTCAGACATACAGTTGTTTAAATTTAAATCAAAATAGACAGATTTGACTATTCTGCTTCTAATATAAAACAATAAGAATCTTAATTATCTTTGTAAAAGAAAAGGTAATAAAGAAATGAAAATATCAGCTATATTCTAATGAAATTTGAATTCTTTAAGTTTTTATCAGTTATGGTATTTAAAAAAAAAAAAAAAAAAAAAAAAATCTTTTAATAATAAGACATTTTTCATTATGCAAAAATGAAAGTTAAAAATTTATTCTTAGCAAAAATTAGTTTCAAAGCATTGCATAGTAATTCACATTCAAATAGAACTTGATAAATTGCAGGGCAAGATAAATTTCAATTTTCTTTCAAATTTTTTTACCCAATCCCACAAATTTTAAGCATAAATTATACTAGGAGGGATAGATAAAAATTATATCAGAAAAGCAGGAGAAATGAGTGGAAAATCAGGAGCATAGAAAAACAAGCAAAAAGCAGGAGACTTGGCATGTCTGCACTTCTCATAAACATATGCAGATATATGAAGTGCCAATAATGAGAAATAGAAGAAAATAGCAATATTAACAGTTCAATGAATAAAGAATAAAAATTCATTTAAATCAAATTGGAGTGTAAAGGTTGATATTTTTTTTTATTTATTACTAACTATGCGAAAATTACCAGAGCCAGTAATCGAACCCGAGCACCTCTGTTTAACGCACGGATGCTCTACCACTGAGCTACCCTGGCTGACAACCAGCTAGGCACTTCTCGCATAATATTCGTTGGCAATGTCACCGAGTCTGCAAACGCAGAGATATCAGGTGAGACAATAATAATCGTAGCACAACTCCATAGACCACGAAATTTCAATTTAGAAATTTTTATTCGTGAATTCATCAACTGTGAATATTTATTTAAATCAAATTGGAGTGTAAAGGTTGATATTTTTTTTATTTATTACCAACCGGGTTCGATTCCCGGCTCTGGTAATTTTCGCATAGTTGGTAATAAATAAAAAAAATATCAACCTTTACACTCCAATTTGATTTAAATAAATATTCACGGTTGATGAATTCACGAATAAAAATTTCTAAAAAGAATAAAAATTCTTCAACATTTTTAAAATTATCCAGATTCTGACCCAATTCTCTATCAGTTATTTTCATAAAAATGTCAAAATATTGGTAGAGATGAAAATAAATATTTCAAAAATTAATTGAACAATTGAGGAGGTTCAAATTTGGAGGATCCTTATGCTACATGGGCAAATACTCAATTGTTCCAGGTAATATTATACAAAATATTTTTATGAAATCTTGAAGAATTTGAATGTCGAATTTATAATAGATATTTGTATTTTCATCCATCACTAGAATAAAACATTTATTTTAGTACAAAAGATCTTTTTTTCTAGTAATCAATGATGATTTTAACATTTAAATGCTTTTTGTTGTATTACTCATAGGTAACTAAAATCAAAGGTATCCATCAAACACCAAGGGAAGAAACGCCAAGAGGTTTAAAAAAAAAAAAAATACTTCCAACTCAGTAAAGTAGATTGATATCTATCTTTCTTTTCAAGTTACCACTATTCTATAACAAGATCGAACAATTTGATAATAAACCTAATTGAGATCTTGATATGGACAATGTATAATCAAGTTTCATGCAAATTAGTTCATAAATATATTTTTTAAGTAAGTGTGAAAATTTTTAGTGACTACAATTTTGAAATAAGATAGCAGATCGAGTTGATCAATAAACCTGATACCTTATATAGATTGTGTACATATCGAGTGTCGTGCAAATCAATTCATAAATACATTTTTTGTCAGAGTTTAAAATTTTTAATTGGCTGCCATTTTGAAACATGGCAGATCAAGTTGATTAACAAACATGATTGAGACTTTAATATGGGCACTTACCTACCAAGATACATGCAAATTAGATCCTAAACACAATTTTTTACACAAGTTTGAAATTTTCAAGTTGCCACCATTTTGAAAAAAAAAAATAAAAAAAAATACAGTCATGAGTAAATTGCTTCATAAATATATCTTTCATGTGAATTTGAACATTTCAAGTAGCAGTCATTTGAAAACAAGATAGCAGTTCAAGCTGGTTAATCAACTTATCCAACATATTTCTGTGATAAGTTGACTGTTCAACCTTGGTTCTAAATGATTTAGTATTTCGAAAGTTATTTTGATGAAAAATTTTCTATTATATATACAGAGATAAACTGAGTGGTTGCAATAAGTAAAATTACATTAATATACACAGTTAAACTCATTATAATGCCCTCGGTCATAGCATCAACTTGCTTATAACAACAAATATTATTATGTCAATAACATGGAACTTACTTTTGCTTTTAAATCAAACTTTGTAATTATGTCACTTGGCTTTTAGTGTCAGAAATATTTCAGTTCCTTCAATGACGTCATAACAGAGTTTGATATATACAGTTTTGGAAAAAAAAAAGTTGCACTTGGATATTTTCCATTTCCCTTTCTGCAATTGCCAATTTATTGTTTTAAAAGCAAATTTCCAAATAGATTTTACTATGCTGTCCTCCACGTACAATTTAGGATTCAGCCGAGTGTTGAAAACAAAATGCAATTGTTAGAAAAATTGTTTCAAAAATAGCAAAGATAAGGCAATTACCACAAAAAGTATTAATTTTAGAATGAAAATCAAAAAACATTTTAATACACGAGATGGCAAAATGATTAAACATTAACAAAATATACGCGAGATGGTTTTTAGCAAGATATAAAATTTTTTGGCTGTTTAAACTGGAAATTTGTCTCTAGGCAGCCACATAGCTCATCCAAACGAGATGACCACAACTTAAAAAGCTAGTGCTTAAAAAATTAGTTTATATTATATTTAGAGCATAGAAGAGATCTTCAGAGGGCTAAAAGAAATTAAGAAATGATCAGTTAATTATTGGGCTGAAGTGTTTCCTCTGATGAGCCAAGTTTAACTTGTTTCGAGCTAAAGGAAACAAGCAGGACTGGTGACAAAAATGAGACTAACTTACTGAAAATCACACTCTTCAAACAGTGACACATTTTTCATACATTATGGATGTAGGGGCATAATTTTTCAAGGAGTCAGACAAATTTTCATGCTCAAGGGATCAATTAACTTAAAATAAACACAGCCATTATAAAATTGGTGCCTAAATGACTATTTTGGAGGTATCTCACACTTTTCCACAATCAGCATTTCAAGATGATAATGCAACTTGCTACAGGGCATCTGTGTTACGTTTATTTGACTCAAATTGTTAAAATTACCTATTCATTCTCATAAGCACCTATAATTCTGTAAGTAATCATAAGATTTTTTTCACTTTAAGTTAAAATGCTAGAATTTTTTTTTTTAACAAGACCTGAAAATAGTCCTATTCTCAATCTACTCAAAAATGTTTAGTCTATAAAAGGTGATTTGAAATTTGTAGCCTACAACTTTGCATGAACTAGAAAAAATTATTTATGATATTTAGCACAGTGAAATTTCTGAAGTTTTCATGTTCAAAAACTGTATAATACTATGGCACTGTGTTTATTAAAGCAGTAATTCCATAAAAAAGTGGAATTACCCAATGCATAGTACATATTTTTATTAAATAACTGTTTAGATCTAATAAATAAATAGTTTTATTTCATATAATAAATCATAATAGAATACAAAATATATGTTTATTACATTACGTATAAAAAGAATATTTTATGTAGATTTTTATTAAATACTTCGCACAGTGCAATAAAACTAATTATTAAATCAAAAATGCACATAAGTATCATTTTATGTCTTTTGTATTATGCAAACATGACAGTTTTATTTGTTTCAATCATTAATTTTAAAGTTATTACAAGCACAAATGGTATAAGTCAATTTTCCTGCAGTGCAATATATTTTTTTTTTTTTTTTTTTTTTGGGGGGGGGGGGGGGGGGTCCCCACACTGTGTATATATATATATTTCTCCCTTAATTGTAAATGTAATATAATTTAAAAAGAAGAATAAAAACCCTACAGAATATACAAACAACATATATATAATATATATAATAAACAGTTTATTTTCAAATAATTACAAATACAATCGAGGTATAAAAACATTAGCATAATTACAGTAGATTGAGCTAAAATAGAAATACACTGGATACCTGAGAACAAAACACAAGCAATTAAAAATTGCTTACAAATTTACTAAAAGTTAAATCTCAAAATATTTCGTTTAAAAAAAAAAAAATGTACATGATGAAAAAATACACAAAAAACAGAATATACATTTTTTGTTCTATATTTAAAAATTATTTTTTATGACTTAAGACAAGAGTTAGCAAGCTGTCATTTTGTAAATCCCACTATTTTTTTTTTTTTTTTTTCTACAATACATAAATAGAGCTCTGTAATAAAACTGAAATAAAAATAAATATATTTAATTCAAAATTTTACTCATTTTATTTATTTATTCAATGTGTTTACAAATCAAATATGTAAAATTTTTCTACAAAAATACATTGCTTTCCATAGTTAAAACTAATAAAGAGCCATCTTTCTTCATTTAATAATTTTAAATTAAAACTCTAATTTTTCATTTTTTCTCATAATTAACAAACTTTTAAATAGTGAAAAGAAAAGATAGTTAGGCCATTATTTTAAACACTTGTAAAACCTCTTGGCTTAAGAGCATAAAAACATAAGCAAAGTACAATTCAAATAATAATAATAATAAAATCAAGATATTAATAATATAAAAAACAACACAAATATATAACAAAATAACACTACATAATAACAATACTACTTCAACTTAACATTTACAACCAATATGCAACTCCAAGAACAAAAATTAATTTTCATTTATTTCAGAAAAATTATATCTTTATTTAGATTTGACAAATTTGATTTTCAAATGTAATTTGAATGAAAAAATATTATTATAGATACAATACTTTTATAAAAATGAATATGTCTGCATATACAAAACTTCACAAATGACAATAAAGGAACATTTTTATATCAGTTTTAAAAACACTACACAGGTTCACTTTTTCTTATATTCGAAATACCCAAAAATATTTATGAATTTAAATTTTAAAATAGTTTAAAAACATTGTATTTATTAAAATATAATTTTTTAAAAAATTTTACAAATTTATAAAATGCTGCACATCATTTAAATGCAAGTAATCAGTATCCAAAAATTAAATGTTTACATTTTATTTAATGCAGACAAACTATATGTATACAGTAACCGCCAGTTAATAAAATCAGCCGCATAATCTAATCAAATTGCCAGGACCAGAATCAAATCAGCATCACCAGTTAATAAACTAAAAAAATCTCAGAAGCAGAAATATCATTTATGCACACTAAAAAACTTTTTTATTTGCATTTTTTTTTTTTTTTTAAGAAATTAAAGTGCAACAATCCCTCTGTTATCTCTCATTGTTGAAAATTTTACACTTGTAGGCCTTGTAGCACAGTTACAAATTAAACACACCCCATAAATTATCTCCGTAACAATTTCAAGGAACGTATTCTTCAAAGCGCAGTAATAAGTTTCAAATTTGATCTAATTTGCAAATGATACATATATATATTTTTTTTAATTTTAATTATTAAAAGATAATTTCTAGTTCTTATTTTGTAATAACTATAAATCAAGAGGTTTATTAGAGAAATATTTTAAATTTATAAGAAAAGCGTGAATTTTCGTAAAGTAATAATTATTTTCCTCAAAGGAAAGCGCATAGGAACTTGGAATGTGTTTAATTTACTTACATCACAGAAACAATTAATTAACAATCAAAAATTAATTAATATTGTTTATTAATTCTAATATTCATTACTTTTTGAATATTCTTTCCAAATTCAGGGAAGTAATCCTTTTTTACTGGAGCGGAGGAATGTTCACCGGATATAAAAATCAGCCGCTTAATAAAATCACTTTGGCTCAGGATGAATGCGATTTTAATAGTGGTGGGTACTGTATATATATATATACTATTGACAAAATGCCAAGAATAAAATTATCTCAGTTATTGATTCAAATTCACACTAAAATTTAATACAAACAAAATCTGATATAGTTTAGAGAATTTTTTTATAAGAAATAATGGATGCTTTTATTTAAAGTTAAAAAAGTAAATTCTACTGGTAATGAGAAAGACAGAAAGAAAAAACAATCAATATGAAAAAGCTAACATTTCTAATGCTCAAAAGAAAGATGATTTTCAAAAACTTTAAATGACCTGATTTGTATGTAAGATAATTTGATAAAGTTTTATACAGCAGAATTGCAAGAGTAGAGAATAAGTCATTTAAAAAATATCTCCCCACCCCCCCCCCCCCCCCGTTTTTACAAAAAATATTCGAAATTTTCAGAGTTCCCCAGGTCTTCCCTGAACTCCAAGTATCATAGCAACACTGTAAATATACCTGTAATAAAACACAGTTGAAGAAGTGCAATTCTGAATTGATAGGCTGAAAGCATCATAAACTGCAATAATAATACAATACTAAAAACTACCAAGATTTTTTTTTTAAATAATATTTTTGAATTGCACATTTCTGAACAAACGTATTTTAATAAAACAGTTCAAGTGAAGAAAAAAATATATACAATTATACTTCTCATCACAGTTCAATAGAGTTGCTATCAAGTCTTGTGCAAGTTAAAAACGAAGTGTCCAATCACAGAAATATACACAAAAAGACACTTTTTCTAAAAAAACGAAACAAAACAATATTTTTAAAAACAACAACGTCCAGGTATCAAACTTTGGCAAGCTCGTAGAGGAGTTCGTTATAAGGCACTCACGTGTTATATATAACAAATTCTAAACTGTGAATCTGTTACCATTAAAATGGAAGAAATGTGTTTATATAACTAATCAAAAAAGAAAAAGAAATTAAGCATGGATTAACAAACTTTATAACAAATAATGACATTAAGGCTGTACATCAATCAGACATACCCCCCTCTTTCTCCCTTTTCATGTGTAATCATATGAGATTTTTGTTGCTTTTGTATAGTAACAATATCTCATTCAAAAATGAAGTTTTCCGAATTTCATCTTTTGAACCAACGATATATAAATTAGAGTGCTGATTCAATGGATGACGGGTTAGCTTTCCGTGGTTCAAGATGAATCATGTGACATGCTCCAATAGGTTGCTGTGTTTGGCTTTTTATCGCTATTTTGGCATTTAAAATATCAGTTCAACAAATTATCATTATTATTAGGTAACATGACAGTCCTATGACCGAAATAAATTGTTTTTTAAATGATTTTACACATATTTCACATTTTAATAAATAATTAAATACCTTTTTTTTTTTTCATCCTTTCCCAACAAAGTTTATAAGTGTTTATAAAAGAAAATTTAAACTTTTAAAGAGCTAAATTTAACAACAAATAATAATTTTTCAGCTATTTTTAAGCATTTTGTCGGTTAAAGTTCAACTACACGAAATAAAAAAGAAGTAAAATCAAAGTGATTTAGAACAAAAGAATATTAAACTACGTAAGTAAACAAAAACATTGGCAGTTATGACTTATGCGAAGAACAATCTCCAAACCGTTGCCATAGAAATTTACTGAAAATAAGCTGTTACCAAGAGAACCACCCAATACGCAGGTGCAAGGAGAGCATGTCACATGACTCATCTTGGACCTTCTCAAGGGTTACCATTTATCACTCTACTTTATATATCTCGTTGCTTTGAATATGTTGTCTTTTATCTTAGATACTGTTTTTTTTTTTTTTTTTTTTCTTTTTCTTTCTCTCTTCATCAAGATTGAAAAAGTTAGAGCTCTGGGTTTGCTTAATGAAATGACATATTTAAAATAAAAATCGCTCACTGAGATAAAAGTTAACATGTTTAAAAAGTAGAAGAAAAAAAATCATTTCTGAATGAGATATCTTTACAGTATGAGGCTACAAAAATCTCATAGTGAGGTAGAAAGAGTGAATAAAATCTGACTAATGGGTAGGGTTTAACCCGGGACTATCAAATTACAGTTACACTTATTGAACTGATTTATTATTACCATCAATGAATCATCAAGCTTTAATTTTTACAATGAACTATATATATATTTAATAGTTATGATTTTGAATTTTAAAAAAGAATTTTTAAGACATGACAATTTGCAAATTAAAAATTATATACATATATCACCAGATTGATTGTGTACAAATAAAAAAATTAAATGAATGTACAATTGTAATCAAATGCTGAAAGAAAAAAAAAAAAAAAAAAAAAAAAAAAAAAGTATTATGTTTTACATAATTTATTAACTAAAGAATTAAATAAATAACATTAATGAAATCTCAAATAAAAAATCAATCTTCGTAACTGAACAAATTATAAAAATAAATGTTCACCAATAATTATTATTATTTAACAGAAAGTTTTACTGTTAACTATTGTAATAGTTACATTTGATTTGGGTGAAATTTCTGGTAAATTAAGTACAAATAATACCACTTTTATTCTACTTTTAGATATGAATTTAAAAACTCAAGAAATTTTTGTACTTTCAGATGCAAACAGTACATATACGTACAGTATTTATAACTGTGCAGCACAATAAAGACAGTGCGACAATAAATTTTATCACAGTAATATTGTGATAGCACAAAATAGTTGTAGAAGAAAATCAAATCAAATTCCCCTTTTGAATGTTATGAAGACTATTTGATACCGATGGGCATCTTAAAATATGGCTATATAATGAGCAAATATAAATGCACTAAGTAACAATCACATTTTCTATATAAAATGACAAATGATGTAAAATATGGATGGGGGGATATAACAGTAGGAAAAACCATTTTTACGAAGCAAGAATAAATAAAAAACTTTATTGGTTTCTTTTTTCAAAAAATTTTTTTTTCAATCTGATTTCTAAATCTGATTCTAAATCGTCACCTGAACTGGACTGGGAAGACCTGAAACAGATGAATGCACAATTAAAGACTAAATAAATAAAAATCTCACATAATAATAGGTCTTGATTTTTTAGGAAAATCTAAATTATAAGATAATATGAGATTTATATGCCATGTTTTTAAATTTATCTTATATCAGAATCATATAAACTTGATAATTCTATGTATTAATAAATACTTTATTTTTATTTTTTTTTTTTTTTTTTTTTTAAATGAATTATACCATCAACTTGAAAGAAAATGATCCAATGCATGATAAAGAGAGCAAATATAAGAAATTTTCAAACATTTATTAATTGAATAAAAGTATTAAAAGAATACATTGTCATCGTGTTCTGAGCAATTCTAAAAGTTTCAAATGTCTAACTAGTCGCAAAGTTACAGCTATAGAACGATATTAGCACTTTATCAATACGTAGAAAATTTTTAAAGTGATAAGGACGTCCATTTTTGTGAGATGCATAATTTAATTTTTTACAGTTCATGTTTAAGTAAATGTATTTATTTTCCTATAGGAAAAAAAAAATGAACTTGTAAATTTTTTTGGCAACAATTAAATTATAAATAAAACTTAAATGGCTAATTTTAAAGCTATCATAAGGTTATTATTTTCACATTTTATTAATTAATTAAAATAAAACATTAATTAATTGAATAAAAGTATTAAAAGGTGCCATTGCCACCGTGTTCTGAGCAATTCTAAAAGTTTCTAATGTCTAGCTAGTCGCAAAGTTATAGCTATAGAACTATATCAGGACTCTTGTGTAGAAAATTTTAAAGTCATAAAAATGTCCATCTTTGTGAGATGCATAATTTAATTTTTTACAATTTTCTATTGTTCACGTTTAAGTAAATGTATTTATTTTCCTATAGGCAGGGGTGATTGTGACTCAAAGGTAAAAACCCTGAAAATTAGAGCCTCAAATTAGAAAAAACCCAAAATATCAAATAATACTCAATCTATTTAGGTCAGAAGCCCTAAATCCTTTTACATTTCATTCACATATCACCTGGATAACAAATGAACAACCAATGAAAGACAAAATAACTTTATAGGAAATATGAAAACACAGATGGGTTAGAGTAAAAAACCCTGAAATCAGGGGTAAACCCTGAACACAAACACCCCTGCCTATAGGGCAAAAAAAATTAACTCGTAAAATTTTTTGGCAACAATTAAATTATAAATAAAACTTAAATGGCTAATTTTAAAGCTATCATGAGGTTATTATTTTCACATTATATTAATTAATTAAAAGAATGCATTGCCATTGTGTTCTGAGCTATTCTAAAAGTACTTTAAATTAGATAAACCTTTTTAACTTGCCTCGTTATTGGCCGCAAGCTTTTCACCTGGACGTCCAGGCCTCCTCAGCGGCTTCATTTGTCGTGAAGTTCGGACGGTGTTGATGTCTGTGGGCGGTTCTCTTTATGGAGCGTGGAGACATCTCATAAAGAGAACCGCCCACAGACATCAACACCGTCCGAACTTCACGACAGATGAAGCCTGGACGTCCAGGTGAAAAGCTTATGGCCAACAACGAGGCAAGTTAAAAAGGTTTTTCTAATTTAAAGTAGTTATAGTGATGTCTCATTTTAAGTTATATAATTTCTATTCTAAAAGTTTCAATTCTATTCAGGAATTTAGTTAAAAATTGATTACAAGATTTGTACTGGACAAACAAACAAACAAGAAAGCGAGTTAATAAAAACATTGTAATAAAATATAAGGATGACACAGGCACACACATGAGTATGATAAAGGGCAAAAAATAGAAACTAGAACAAAAGAACACTGCAATACAATAAATCTACTACAGCCCTAGCTGGAACTCATATTTATATATGATAAGATTTCAAAAATTATAATAAGCTTGCAATTACAATAAACCATGGATGCAGAAAATGTTTTTTCCACAATCCATATAAAAATTTCCCCCAAACTTTTATGGTATATTATAGGCTTACATAAATTTTCTATTATTAGTGTAGATCAGTGGTCGGCAAACTGCGGCTCTTTGTCCCCTTGATATTTTACCAAAGGTTGGCCTAGGAATATCCGATTATGTTAATAACCAGTGGCGGATTTGGGGGGGGGGGGGGGGGGGGCTAGAGAGCTGAAGCCCCCCCCCCCCCCCCCCCCCAAAAAAAAAAAAAAAAAAAAAAAAACCACTGTCATTCATAATTGAATTTTGCAATTGTAAATTTTTTATTGGTCTAGAATAACACTTTGAAAAATCTTAGCCCCCTCCCCCCCCCCCCCCAAAAGTCAAGTTCTGGATCCGCCACTGTTAATAACAATGAGCCAACCAATATAAATCATGTTAAAAAATATTTTCTCGCAAAAGGAATTTTAATTGTTGTACTGTTGAACTTTTGGTTCTGTTCAATAATGAGTTTGCTGACCTTTGGTGTAGATAAACAGAATTTTGCAATATACAAGTTGCAGCCTTAGAAGAAAAAAAAAAAAAAAAAAAAAAAAGACAAGACTGGACTTGTAGCATGCCTTAGTATTTAAAAGGTAAATTAACCCATTTACGCCCAGTGTCCAGATTTGAAGACAGCTAATAAAATAGTGTGTATATCTTTTGTGGTTTCCTGGAATGATTTCTGTTTTTTAGAGACAGCTTATACCCTATAGATGATTCCAAAGAGTTTTATGCACCTGATATCAATTATTATTTCATAATTTGAATAGATATTTTATAATTTTTTATTCATCGCACATATATATGGTTTTTGTGGTGATATACCAACTCAAGTGAAGTTGAATAATAATATTCACTGTAATACTTTACTTTCGGGGTCTTTGTCAGCATACAAGGAAACTAATCTGTTACCTTAAAAGTTTTCCTTGTTTAAATTTAATATATTTTATTCTCAGTAGGCCACATTAGTTTATATTTCAAATATTCATCAAAATATATTTAGCAAAATAAATTCGGGCATTAACGAGTTAATATATATATATATATATATATATATATATATATAATAAATAATTTAATTCCTTTACAATACTCAGCAAATGAGAGAAAGATGAAAATACCAACAATGAAATTAATAATTAGATGTATTACGTATAAAGTTATTGTCACAATTACCATTTAAGTAAAATTCACTGATTAGTAAAAACATGTTAAAGTACTTACGCAGAAGAGAAATGACGTATATATCACTTAAGCCTAAACTATGAGATAGTTTTCATAATCCATTAGTCCAGTAAATTCATGCAACACAAGATAAGAATTGAAAGAAATTAACCAAAAATACTATTGAAATAAAAAGGAATGCATGAAGGAAAAATAGAGTTAAAAATGCTGAAACCCAGTACAGATCTCATCAGGAAACTAGCAGTACTGTCAACATGGAATGCAAGATTTCGAATATTGTATAGCTATTTCAGCAATATACAACACTAGTTTCAATCTTGCAAAAAAAAATAGAAAGATAAAAGGAAATTGGCTGATAAAATAGCTTAACCATAATGAAAATTGGTATTCGTGAAAGGTGATGGCCACATGTAAATCAAATCCAAATCGAATAAAAGTCCGGGCGGTTGCCAAAACGAACAAACTGAAAAGAAATGATTAAAAGTAGAGAATCGATTAATCGAAATAGTTTCTGAAATGAAATAAATGTAAGCATGAAGTGATAATTATTGTTCTTAAAATTTAAAATCTGAAATCACAAATAAAGAATATTCTAGAGGGAAATTTAAGTATAATGTAGATCAATACGATTTTCACTGTAGGGCATACGTTCGACTCAACGTATGAGCGCGCCATCTAACGTGGAAAAAATAAGTTACTATTAAGTACTAATATTTATTAATAAATGCACAGTTTTAATCAGCAAATATAATGGTTTTGATTAATTTTTCTGGTAAATTGTCCATTGTAGAGAGAGGGCAACCTTCCACTGTCTTTCTGGTTGTTGTCAATCACCTTTGACAATTTGTAGACCTTGAGAGTCTGTTTCTTTTGAAGAAAATTTAGTGAAGTGTTAATTTTTTTTTTAAAAAAGGTATGTTTAAGAATGCTAGTCTAGCAGTGGTAAAACACTCTTGAAAAAGACAAATCTTTTCCTTATAAATGAATATTATGAACACAGATGTAAAATTAATGTATATACTGTAGTGGCATACCAAGGGGAAGGTAGACAGAGTGGCCACCATGGGCCTCTTATCATGAGGGGGGGGGGGGGGGGGATCTCCAAAGAAACTTAATCTTGAAGTATATATAACCAGGGTGTGAAAAAATCATGATTTTTTTAAAAAAATAAAAAAAATCTGATTTTTTTGATTAAAATCGGATTTTTTTGATTTAAATCAATTTTTTTTAAATTTAAATTATCTGACTAAAAATAAATGTTAAGACATTAAGCATGAAAATTTTGTAAACTTAAATGTGAATAAATATAAGAAGCAACAAATATAAATAAACTAAATTAAAAAAAGTATGAGATATTAAAAAAATAATAATAAAAGTAGATAAAAAAATTGTAGTATTAGCCAACATAGATACACTGTACCTCCTCCCCCCCCCCCCCCCAAAAAAAAAAAAAAAAAGTTTAAGTGAAAACATTTTAAAAGCATATAAGATCTATTATTATTTTATGTTATTATTGTTGTTATTAAAATGTGCATGTAATATAATAAGCCGTAATCTTGAATATCACATTACAAAATTTTTTGAAGCGAAACTTTTTGGAGAATCAATTAAAGGAAATCCGATGTGTATGTATGTATATATACATATATATATATATCATTAGTTTGTGCAATTTATTATCAATAATTATAAGATTTAAGAAAAAAAAAAAAACTTTTTATATACCATGTTTTTAAATTTTCTGTTGAATCATATAAACTTGAGTTGTATGTATTAATAAATTCTTATTCATTTATTTTATTTTTATTATCTTATTATTATTATTGATTAATTATTCCATCAACTTGAAAGAAAATGATCCAATGTATAATAAATAGAACAATTGTAAGAAATTTTCAAACATTTATTAATTGAATAGAAGTATTAAAAATGCATTGTCATCACGTTCTGAGTTATTCTAAAAGTTTAAAATGTCTAGCTAGTCGGGAAATTATAGCTATAGAACTATACACATCATGACAGTCACACATATAAATTTGCAACATTCTGTGATGATTCGTTTTTAAGATATACGAGATATAAAATCCATTTCTCAAATCGGGATTACTATACTTCCTTATACAAAGTATAAGGAAGTAAAAATGATAGGAAAAATTGCTTACGAATGCATTGGTCAGTTCAAATATATAGGGATTACAATTAGTAATATCAAAGTTAAAAATGAAAAACAATATTTTATTTATTATTATCATTTTAACACTTACGGCAGAAAACTTATGGCTTTATATAAAAAAAATTTGAATCCAAAATAAGAATAGAAGATAGAGTTGGAAAATTAAAAAAATCATTTTTAAAATTAATAAACACTTTTTTTTTTTTTTTTTGGCATGGGGAGGAGGGGAGCTATTTGATGTAAATAACAAGTAAGTTCAAGTTTTCTTATGTTCTGAGACATATAAAACTACATATTCCTCCAAAATTATAAAATTTTATTTTTGATTTAAATCAATGATTTTTTTTAAAAAATCAAGTGATTTTTAATCGCGATTTTAATCATGATTATAATCAAGCTGATTTAAATCGGCATACCCTGTATATAACTGGTGAAACTGTCGTGCTATTATTTCTTCCCTGCAATTACATTTTAAGTTGTAGGTTCCTGTCTAAGGAGCTTTAAAGTGCAAAATGTGACCATAGAGCGACAACTCCAAAATCAAAAGAAAACTCATTTATATTTCTGCAAATCTTAAATGAGGCAGGGTAAACGGGGCTACCAGTGAGAATTTCATCCCTAGCTTCGGCAGTTGTAAGTCAGCCACTGATATACTGGTTTTTTAAAAGATATTTTAAATGGGAAAAAAAAAATATATATATATATATATATATGTGTGTGTGTCTGTGTACAATGTATTCTGTACTAAACTGAATGTCAGCTTGCATCATACGTAAGAAAAATTACCTTTGTAACAAAATTTATAGCAATACCAGCAACAAGTATTTGCTACATTTTATAGAATCTAAATGTTTATAGAATTGTTCTATGGAAGTTCTAAATTAAAATGCATCACAGATGCTGCTAAATTCTAATTCCTGAAAACTGAAATAAGAATAACATGTATGTTACTTAGATGAAAAATAATTTTTAATAACACATAAGATACTGGTACATATATAACGAGGTGAGGAATTCACTAAAAATCTTACCAGCCAGCAATATAAAATTGGAAACTTAGGACAGAATAACAGTTACTTTACATGTACTACATGATATGCCCAATAACAAAATTTCCTATACCAACCTGCAGTAAAATGAAATTTAATTGTGACCTAAAAATGTTTGTCTAAGTTTACTACTTTAATAAGTAGAAAAATTTGTATTTACAAAAAAAGAAAACGTATTACAGTAATTTAGTAGCATACAATATGTTTTAAGCTTAGCATTTCTTTTTAAGCTGTTAAATTGATTTACCTATATTCTGAATGAAGAAAACAAACTTAAATTTCGTGATTACTGCATTGCCCTTCGCATGTGGTAACTTATCACACCATGACAAGAAAAGTGACACAAGTAAAAGAATAGCAATTTTGAGTTTACATTAAAAAATATGTATGATGTACCCCCAACGTGCACCTTTTATTTTGAATCTAATTTTCATTTTTTTTTTTTTTTAATTCCGTATTTTACATTCAATATAATACTTGTGACATCCCTCTTTAAGAGTTAAAATCTATCACATTGATCTGAAAGTGAACCTTTGAGGAAAAATGGATAAGAATCTTTGAATCAGGGTTCATACTCAAATATGGGAAAAAAAATTCCTTGAGTTTTCCCTCAGTTCCTAGACAATTTTCAAGAAAATATTAGCAACATATTCCAAGGATTGCTCCTCTAGACAAGACAAAATACAGCTACTTCCACTGTATGATGTCATATTACTGCCGATCATGATAGAAATTCAGATAGAAATCATTATTTACATGCATATTTTCACAATACTTAATCATTTAAATTTTGATACGAAACTAAACAAGAAAAACATAACTTGAGAGAGAAAAAAAATTGTTTTTCCAGGTTTTATAACTGATTTTCCTTGATTTTTAAAGAAAATTTTTATTTTCCCTGACTTTTTTTTAACAAATTCCAAATTTCCTGAGTATTCCAGGTTTTCCCTGAGGAGTGTGAACCCTGTTGAATCTTTTTTATCATTGAAAAAAAGCATGGAAAAAAAAAAAAAAAAAAGCTATGAAAGAGACTAATTGAACAAAAAAGAGACTAAAAGAGACAAATGTGGAAAAAAAAAAGAGAGAGAAATAGCTAGAATAGCTAGCCACTCCTAGGTCTGAGAATGCTTTTTGTAATTCTGTAACTTTATACACATTTTATAATAGGGAAAATGTCATAAGGTTTTATAGTTCTGTTATAAATGTGATTTCCAATAATTCACAGACACTAGAAATTATCTATTCTGGTGCATCATCAGGATTGAAAAGAAATTCTTTTATAACATCACTCTCTTGATCATCATCATCATCATTAAATTCAGTTTTTTTCTACTAAGTTCTTATCCACTTGTCTCATTATTAAATTTAAATTATTTTCTATCTATGCTCACCTATTCAATCAGAGTTTGTAGTGAGTTTTTCCATGCATCTTCTTGATTGGATTCTCTTTTTAAAGATAGGATAAGGCTCAAACTACTGAAGCACCCTTTCATATGTTTTCAGGGGTCGATCCAGGTTTTAATTTTTGGGTCCCTTTTTTGTGAAAAACAAAATATTTTTGTGAAATTTTTATTTATTTTGGTGAAATATAAAATATTTTTGTGAAAAAGTAAAATATTGTGTAAAATCTTCCGTTTTTACAATCACTTTATGTAATGTTTAATATCAAGTTAATAGAGTTTCGTTGAGCCAAATTAAGCCATTAATTAAAAATAATACTGAAAATATGAAACATTTAATAAAAGGATCATTTTTATAAAACAAAATCTTGTGAAGGGACTCATTTTATAAATTTGAATTTTGTGAAGGGTCCGTTTTTATGGATTTGAATTTTGTGAAGGGTCCTTTTTTATGAATTTGAATTTTGTGAAGGGTCCCTTTTTATGAATTTGAATTTTGTGAAGGGTCCCTTTTTACTATGTGGAATTTTGTGAAGGGGCCGCAAAAGGGACCCAAATTTTGTCTGGATCGACCCCTGGTTTTACAATTTTTGGTTCACTTATTCTTTGCAGAAGCTGTTTAATAATAATGGGCTCTTCCCACCTGACATACATAAACAAATTCTTATATATCAGGGTGTCTACTGGCATACCAGAAAAAAAAATTCATGACTTCAAAAAAATTTTCATGACCTTTTATATCGACATATAAAACCTTTCTTTTTAAATTAATGTACTCATTTCTTTTCTTTTTAATTAATATACCACATTTATTTTTGAAATTATTGTTTAACAGCACTTTTTACTGTTAAAAAATAAATAAAAATATGAAAACTTTTTTTTTTTTAACATGAACAATTTAAATGTTAAGTTAAAAAAAATTACACTTTTTTTTTTTAAAGCAACAAAAGTTAGAATGCTTGTAGATTTGCATAGAAGACAATTTCGTTTTTTAAAGAAATAAAAGACTATACTAGGATTATTATAATCATGCTTATATATTTACACTACTAAATCATAGTAACTCTAAAATTGACCCGAAATCGCAATAGGTAATTTTAATGACCCACACCCAACCCAAAAGAAACCCATCTAAAAATCATGCAGTTTAAGTTATAAAGTAAATTTTTATTGCTATACAACTGGTAAATAATTTAACAATAATTAAAAATGTAATTATTAGTAATTACATTTTTAATGCACTAAGTCAAAAGTTTTAAAATCTTAAAAATGGATTAATAATAATTTTTGTGTTGTGCACTTCAAATGTATAAAATGGGTTTCAAGTATAGAGTTTGTAGTTTATTGTTTAATACTTATATTCTTAAAAATAACAATTTTATGTTCCTTTGTTAATAGCTTCTGTCTGATATGTTTGTTCACTTTACTATAATAATGTGGGTACACATATTTATAATTGTGCACATATCTAGGTATATAGTATGTTTGCATCAGTTATAAATATATTAAACAAACAAACTTTTCCTTATTATTGCAAAATTGTTTTTAAGTCCACCCGACTTGTAGGGGGAAAAAAAAGCAGTTAACCCATCCCAAACTGTGAGAGAAAAAAATTTAAATTATTCTACCCGACCCATGAAATTGGGTTACCTGACTCAATGCAGGACTCAAACTAATGGCTGAATTCCATGACCCTTTCTTAACTTTCATGACCCATTGCTGATTTTCATGACTTCCATGACCTTGGTAGACACCCTGTATATCTATAGTGATTGCTATTTTCTATTCTTATTTTTGATCAATCCGATTTAATCTGTGTTATTTTTGTTTGCTGTATACATTTACAATCATCATTTAGTTTATATTTGTTATTAAAGTTGATAAAGAACATGTTAAGTACTCTGATTTTTGGAACTTAAATCGTTAACAGTGCAACATCGTACGGTGTAAAGCCATTTCAGAGAGTAACTAAGTTAAGTAACTTGTTGTAACACCTTTACGCAATTAGATTTAACTGAAAACATTTTAAGTTAATTTCAAGTTATAATCCATAAACATTCCTCTATTTATTGCTAGATCAGTTAATGTAACAGTTACACTAAAACACACAAAAATAGATTCTTACTTGTGAAAATAAATAAACATATAAAATGTTTTTTAAAAATTATTAAACTTACAAATACATTTATTCTACTGTTTACAAATTCACAATATTACTTTTATTTTATTTTACATTAAATATTAATACTTTTGTTCTAAGAACGATATTCAACTGGATTCGCTTCTTTGTTTTTCTATAACATGTGATTGAGCAGACGATGCTGGGAAGAGCCCACTGAGCAGAGATTTTTTCTCTTGGAAGTTTGAAACACTCACTTTTTTTTTTAAATCTTATCTTGTGCTCAAAGAATGATTTTGTTTTACTGAGACAATTATTGCCAATCAAATATATATATATATATATATATTATTTTCTTTGTTAACATACACAAAAAGAAAGATTATTCCTCAAGTTGTTATATAAAAAATATTTATTTTATGTTTTTTAAATGCTAACTTGGCAAGATTCAACTAGAAAGCCACCAATCAATCCCTGTACAGTCTTGGCTAAGGTATTGCCTGTTTGGTAATCTTTTAGTCATATTTGAAGGATAAAAATGAAAAGTTCCATGATTTTGGGGTATTTTTTAACAAACTAATTTTCTCCCCAATATTTCCAGAATGATAAAATTTATCTGATTTGTGTGTGTCTCTAATTATCTGTGTCTCTAATTTTCCCTGTTCTTCCTGATCTCTGACACCTTGTTACTTAAAAATTACACATTTGATAGCTTTATTATTATTATTATTAATTTCTAAAATATGGGGGGAAAGGGGGGGGGGACTTAAAGGCAAGACTTGGCATCTAGATGCAGAGAGTAATACAGTGCGTTGCACGAATTTAAACACACCTTTTCCAATAACCAGAAATAGAATTTTTAGATTTTTAAAAGAAGGAATGTGACTTACAGTTATTGCATATGACTAACAACTGAATAAGGTGCTTTGAGCACGTATGTTTAGGCTCATGCAAGCTTATGTAAATGAGTGTTTAAGCATTTTCTTATTTTTCAGTTGTTGCACGAAATTAAACGCACTCTGTATTTTGCGCTTAAAATTTGACAGAGCCACCGGAATTAAATTAAAACACAGATAGTCGTGTTGCTAAAGTTCTCTAAAAACAGTTTTAATGCCTGAGCGCAAAATTTACGGAGTTTGTTCAGGATGGCAAGAGGGAAAACTTTGACAGTAGATGAGAGGATAAAAATCGACTTTATGCGTGGTAAAGGTTTTAGCAATCGTGAAACTGGGCGGAGAATTGGAAGAAGTAAGAGTGTTGGGCGAAATTATATAAAAAAGTAGCAAATTATGGGAAAAAGCGTATAAGAAATGAACAGGAAAGCTCACCAGTTACGACAAACGTCGAATATACAACACTGCAAAGTATAAGAATATTTCCTGTGCGAAGATAAAGGCTCAATACAAGCTGGGTGTTCATCGGACAACCATATTGAGAACTATCAAAGCTGCAACATTCATTAAATTTAAGAAAATGAAGGCGAAACCACCCCTCGCTCAAAAGCACAAAGATATGCGGTTGGAATGGACAAGAAAATGGATTCTAGATCAACTAAATTGAGAAAAAGTCATCTTCTCAGATGAAAAAAAGTTTAATCTCGATGGACCGGATGGATTTCATAGCTACTAGCACGATTTGAGAACCGAAGAAATGTACTGTTCAAAACGTCAATCTGGAGGGAGGTCTGTCATGGAGTTGCAGTCATAGGTTTTAAAGGGACTTTCAAATTAGAGTTCGTGGAGAACATTATGAGCTCTGTAGATGTCCAGATGCTCACAAGGAACCTCCGCCTGAACCAGTCAAGAAAGCTGGAAGAAATTATATTTTTCAGCAAGATTGTGCATCTGTACATACAACACATATCGTGAAAAAGTGGTTCCGTGACAATAAAATTAAAGTTCTGAATTAGCCCTCAAAAAGCCATGATTTAAACATAATGGAGAACGTATGGGGTATTCTTGTTCACCGTGTTTACGTAAACGGAAGGCAGTTTAACACAAAAGATGAACTAAAATCGGCCATTCTATTAGCTTGGAAGACAATCAGCTTAGATGACCTCATGCCATTATATCAGTCAATGCCAAGGCGTTTACTGGCTATTCTAGAAGCCCATGGTGGCTTTACAAAGTATTAGATACAATATTTGTTACTCAGTTATTTATTTTTTACATGTGCGTTTAAATTCATGCAACATGTATTTTTGTCATAAATTCAATAAAATTATTTTCTAAAAAATCATATTGGTCTTTCATTGTTTTGACTCGTATTTTCATTTCTTGAATCATACACATACAATTTGCATCAAGTGTCACACATTCATATTTTTTTATTACTCTTCTATACCATTCTAATTCTTAGTGCGTTTATATTCATGCAACGCACTGTAAAACAGATAAATAAATAAAATATACATTAAAATTAATATAGTCAAATAAATTAAAACACTAACATAGAAAGCAACGCCTTGAACTGTGGATGTGTTTTTACTTTCTGAAACAGCATATAATAAATCTTCATTTTTTTTAGAAACTTGTAACACTTTTTGTCGGGAGCCTGGAAAAAAAAATAAATAAATAAAATGAGTCTAAATTGACATTAAGATCTATAGCAAGCAATTTAACCTGCTTGATAAAGTGCATTCAAGCAGGTAACAAAGCATGGACAGTGTCTGTGAAAACTATATGTGTGTATTTTATTAATTATTACTAGCAAGCCCATGCGAAATTTTTGCAGTTTCTTTCTTTTTTTTTTTATTTACCTTTAAAATTTGAAACTTATAAATCTTATACCAATTTCCCCATCCAATTAAAATTTTAATTCACCAGACGCCAAATTATTATTAGTTTTTTTTTTTTTAGATTAAACGCTAATGATAGTTAAACCAAATCATTCAAAGAAAAGTTTCAAAATAAACTTCATGCTTGACGACCCAGTTTTCATATTTCCCCAGGCAAGACAGCTTTAATAAAGGACCCCTATGGCGACTTTTAAATTTTTGCCACCATACTGGCAAAATGACTTATTTTTTTAATTATTTATTCATTTTGGCATAATTTTTTGTTAAAAACACTTAGTACCTATTTTCATTATACTTTTTATTATTGTGTTTTTCAGTCAATTTATGACAAAAGTTCATATTTTGTTTATATCATTAAAGTATCATTGGGTTTAAAATGACGCTTGCACAGCTGCCACAAAAGAAATAGAAGAAAAATAGTTGTTTTAATAGCCTAGAAGCATCAAAATAGTTGCCTAAATAGTAGCCTAATGACCAAAATACTAGCTTAAATATTACTGGTTAATGAACGTTAAAGGATGAAAAATATTTGCATTTTCTTACTATTCAATTTAAGTATACCATTAAAAAAAAAATTCTTCAAAATAAAATAGTTTTAAATAATAGAAATGTATTCAAATATTAGATTTTCTAAGTAATTCAAACAAATAGAAAAATATTATATAATGAATTCTCCTTAAAATGGCTTCATTTAAGATGGATTTCTCATTATTATGTACAAAATCAGATTCTCAAATTAAGGTCTATAGAAATTACATGTAGTTTTTTAAGATGGACTTTTTTTTTATTGAAAGGGGGAGGAGGGAATTTTAAGCCTACTTCCTTCAGAAATATAAACTCCGAAAATATTTATTTTTTTAAACATGAAGTGCAAAAATTTAAAATTTTCTTTCTTTCATTTGGTGCTACAACACCACAGGAAATAACAGTGCTGATTTTTTACCTATTATTCTGGAAGAAAAGCAAGTGACAGGGCTGAACTGTGGGCCAATCATTTGCTTCTACCTCCACTACTATTGAGGAGAAAACTTTTTTTTTTCTTTTTCTTTTCTTTTTTTCTTTTTTTTTTTTTTTTTTTTTTTTTTGTAAAACAGACTTAAAACTATTAGGTGCCATCACTTTTCTCTTCTGATATTGCATAAAGTTGTATATGAACACAAGTAATATTCAGGCATGAGAGTGCAGAAAATTAAAAAAAGAGGAAACACGCGTGTTCATAAAATTAATTTCAAATGAAAAATAACGCACGTGGGGAAAACTATACAAATATGTTCATAAAATTTATTTCAAATGAAAAATAATGCTCAAAAGAAAAAACTATACAAAATATTTTAAAGTGACAAATTAAAATAAAAGAATAACACATCAACACAATAAAACATGTTAAAAAAAAAAAAAATAGCTAGCAATCAACATTCAATAACATTGACTAGTGGTGGGAAAAGGGGGGGGTAAAAAGTAGCTCATGAGTGAGAAATATTAAACACAATTCTACTTCTTCAATGGGTTCTAGAATACCATAAAGTAAGTTTAAAATTAATATTGACATTTTTGATGTGGATAGATAAATATTCAAAAATAAAAGGCTTCCTGCAGAATGTTTGACCGGCGATGGTTAGAGATTTAAAAAAAAAAAAAAAGGGGGGGGGGGGGAGGACAAAAAAATTACATGAGTGTGAGAAATATTGAATAACTTTGTTCTTTTATATGTTATAGAATCTGATAAAGCACATTTAAAATGAATATTGACATTTATATTTTGGATGGAAAAAGATTGAGAATCTAAAGTTTTTCGTGGAACGTTTGAACACTGATCATTATTGAAGTTTGATTTTAACAAAATATAAAACCGCGAAATTAACGAAAATCACAAAAAGCGGAAAATTCTCATGCCTGGGAAGAGAAGCAAGTAACAGAGCTGAACCGTGGGCCATTCATTTGCTCCTACCTCCACTACTATTGAAGAGAAAACTTTTTTTTTATTTTTTTTTATTTTTTAGACAGACTAAAAACTATTTAGGTGCCATCACTTTTCCCTTCTGATATCGCATAAAGTTGTATATGAACACAAGTAATATTGAAAGCAAGTGCTACAATTAAAATAGGCATATATATTCATTATTTAATTATTTTCATACATTTTTCCTGAGTTATAATTCTTAGTGAAGTAACATAAAAGGGTTTCAGAAAATATTCATTCATATTAACATGTATGTGTGATGTACATAATACAAGTATATAGAGTGAAAAACATTTAACATGAAACTGAGGGGACCAAAATATTTTTTTCATGTTAAAAGAATTTTGTGCAAAAAAGATTTGTAAATAAAAGTACAAAATTGGCCAATGTTTTCCCTGTCGTCAATTATTATTTCCATTTCCTGTAAAAATACTACTAACTTACATCCATTAGGATAAAAATCAAGTACAAATATGACTGTTTTTTGGGGGGGGGAAGTCATATCTTTTACTGTCTTTTTCCGTACCATATTGTTTAAAAATGTATCGAGATTATATATTGTTTTATTCATCTCTGAATTCGAATGCGCATCTAAATAACTGTGGATACTCATTATTTTCTTCATTTCTGAAGCAAAGGGGACAGAAACTGCATCGTTGATTCAGTTGTCAGATTTGTAATCAAAATTTACCTAAGTGGAATTATTTTAATGATGAACGATGTCAAAAATCTCATTGTCAGTGCTGTAAAAACATGATCATCAAAGGCATCATATTGGTATCATACTGCTGGAAGATATCAGAAATTAAATATTGTGATATATCATCAAGTTAATATCAATATTAGTGATATATTGCAATACTTCTTTCAAGATGGGAAAAATAGACATTTGTTTTTTTTTAAAGACATGTGCACACGAATTTTAAAGTGTACAAGTACAAAGTGTTTTCCATGTATTTTCTGGTATATTACTTATCATTAAAAAAAAAAAAAATGCATAAAAAGTGAATCAATGTTTTGTGTTTCTTATAACTTATACTATTGCTTTTTAGTATACCTCTGTATAGTTTGTCCTCTATTCTTCCCATTTTAAGCTTTAATTATTTTAAAATCATAATTTAACACAGCTAATATGTGATCTGTGTTTTATTTATACCAAATATATCAAAATTCATAATTCTACTAAAAATAAAACTTAAGAAAAATTGTCTTAAGATGTAGGTATTAAATAAAAAGGAAAATCATTCTAAATAGTTCAGAATTGCCATTGAATATACCTTTTTTGGTTGAAGAGAGTAATATTTTTAACTTAAAACTCCTACATGTATCCTAAATGTCAGTTACTTGTCATTTTTATTTTTGTATCTGCTTACCAAATCATTACAATATTTAAAAAAATATATATGTTCAATTCACATTTGTAATAGTTTCACAATAATTGAAAATTGAATTATATATATTATATAAATATGTATGTATACATTGTCAGTATAAAAATTGTATTATTTAAATAAAATTATATTAAAGTTTCATTTTGGTACTTAAAGTAACTCATTTTGCATTTAAACTAATTTTATTTAACATGTACGGCTTTAAAAAAAAAAAAAAAAAGAAAGAAAAGAAAAGAGAAAAAATAAATGCTACATAAAAAAAGTAATAAAATATTCAGTATTATATAGTTCTATAAAGAAACTGTCACTGTAAAATTACTGAAGATAAAACTTTATTTTACAAGCTTAAGGCTGTACATCAGTCAGATAGCTCCCTTTCTCCCTTCCCATGTTATTCAATGGGATTTTTGTCGCGTCATTTTATAAAAATATCTCATTCAAAAATGAACTTTTTCAAATTCTGTTTTTTTGAATATTACTTTTTGAACAGGTCATCTTTTAGCTTAATGAGCAATTTTTTGAAAAAATAAATGTTAATATTTTACTTAGAGTCCATAATTCACTTATTGAAATAAAGTATTTAAATTATTATTATTTATTATTTTTTTTTTTTTTTCGAAAAATTGCTCACTAAGCTAAAAGGCGACCTGTTCAAAGAGTAATATTCAAATAAAATTTAAGTAAAAAATCATTTTTTAAAGTAAGAAGCTTTTTATTGTGAAGCCCTAAAAAGCATAAAATAAAATGTATTCTGGCAAAGACATGCTACAAAGAAATGAAAGTTTCAACACTAAGAAAATTTTAGAGAAAAATATAGGTATTTTCCTTTTGCAAGAGATGAAAAATTTTTAATGTTCAAAATATTTTAAAAAGCTTTCGAGACCAATATTCTTAGTTATTAGTTTTTGTAAAATCATTCATTACGCTAGAAATCTCAAATGTCTCGAAAGCTTTTTAAAATATTTTGAACATTAAAAAATTTTCATCTCTTGCAAAAGGAAAATACCTATATTTTTCTCTAAAATTTTCTTAGTGTTGAAACTTTCATTTCTTTGTAGCATGTCTTTGCCAGAATACATTTTATTTTATGCTTTTTAGGGCTTCACAATAAAAAGCTTCTTACTTTAAAAAATGATTTTTTACTTAAATTTTATTTTGTGCTTTTTAGTTACAAAAAAGAAAAAAGCTTCTTAAGAAAACTAATTAAAATTTCTTAGGATATTTTGTAGACAACGGAAGATTTTCGTTTATCAATTGACATTTTTTTTTTCTATTATTTATCTGCAAAAAAAATACAATATCGTCTTTCGAGGACCGAATCCGGGACCATCGCGTTATCAGCATGACACTCTAAACAAAAGTCTAAGAACTGTCAAGAAAAATCATAGAACATTCAAGAAAAATCTAGCAAATACTTATACAACAGAAATATTGTTCTCGAATGCTTTTTAAAATATTTGGAATATTTAAAAATTTTCATGTTTTGTAAAAGTGAAATATCTATATTTTTCTTTAAAATTTTCTTGTTGTTGAAACTTATATGATTTTATAGCATGTCTCTGCAAGAATAAATTTTAATTTTTGGCTTTTTAGGGCTTCACAATAATAAAAAATCTTCAGTGTTATTTTTATTTATTTATTTACTTACTTATATTTTTATTTAATTATTTATTTTTATTTTTATTTTTACTGAAATTTTTATTTTGTGCGTTTAGTAACTCAAAAAGAAGTTTCTTTAAAAAACTATCAAAATTCCTTAGGACACTGTGTAGGCAACGAATAATTTTCTTTTATCAATTGACATAGTTTCTATTAATTATCAGCAAAAAAGTAACACATCGGCTTGCGAGGATCGAACCCACGAGCATCGCGTTATCACATGACGCTCTAACCAAATGCGCTAACAAGCGACGAGAAAGATTGTTTAAATTTACGTTAAAGTGGAGGCGCCTTCATTTTCAGAAAGACACAAAGACACGATGATAAAAATCCAATTTCAATAAAAAGCTTCTAAAAGAATATATATATATATATATATATATATATATATTATTCAACTTTATATTTTGTGTTTTCAGTATCTAAAAAAAGGCTTCTTAAAAAAAAAAAAAAAAAAAAAAAAAACTCTTCAAAAATTCTTAGAATACTGTGTAGACAATAAAAAATTTTCTTTTATCAATTGGCATATATTCTATTGCACATTTCATCTGTAAAATTTAGCACATCGATCCTTCGGAGAGGGAACTCACCACCATCGTATTAGCAACTTGATGCTCTAACCAACTGAGCCAACGAGTGACTATAAAGACTGCTGATATTTACTTTAAAGTTGAGGTGCCTTGTTTATTAACGTGACATGAAGACGCGATAACAAAATACAATTTCAATAAAAAGCTTCTAAAAAGATGTTTATTTATTTCTTTATTTTTATTTAAATTTTTATTTTGTGCTTCTTAGTTACTAGATAAAAAGCTGTTTAAATGAAATCTTCAAACATTATTAGGATACTGTGTACACAACGAAATATTTTCTTTTATCAATTGACACTTTTTACTATTAATTATTTGCAAGAAATAACACCTCGGCCCGGCGAGGATCGAACACATGACTATCGCACTATCAACATGACGCTGTAACCAGCTGATTTATTAAAAGATACAATGAGTTGCTTACATTTTTTTTTTTTTTTAATATATATATATAATGGAAGCGTCTTGGTTTTTTAACGTGACAAAAAGCCGACGACAAATACAATTCCATATAATAGTAATATATAATATACATATATACATATAAAGCTTCTAAAAACATTTTTTTTATGTTTTTTTTTTACTTGAAACATTTTATTTTGTGCTTTTTTAATATCTAAAATGTTTTGTGTTTTCCCAATATCTAAATAAAAAAAAAATGCTTCTTAAAAAAATCCTCAAAAAATTCTTAGTGTAAGCAACGAAAAATTTTCGTGTATCAGTTGACACATTTTCTACTAATTATCTGCAAAAATTAACACGCTGGACCTTCCGGGGATAGAACTCATGACCACCGTGCTACTAACGCGACGCTCTTACCAACTGAGCCATAGATAGACAAACAGAATAGCTTATATTTACTTTAAAATGAAGGCGCCTTGTTTACTAGCGTGACACGAAGACACGATGACCAAGTCAATTTCAATTAAAAACCTTCTAAAAACAGAATTTGAAAAACTTCATTTTTGAATACGATATTTTTATAAAACGAAGCAACAAAAATCCCATTGGATAACATGGGAAGGGAGAAAGGGAGCTATCTGACTAATGTACAGCCATAATAAAAAAAAAATATTTTATCGAATTATTTAATAATAATAAAATAATATAAAAAAAATTACATTCTATAATTGCTTATATTTTCAGAAGTTTTTTATTAAACACTAAGAAAATTTGCAAAAAAACTCTTCTACTAAATTATAATCGTGTAAAACCTTCCATTTTTACAGTCATTGTACATAATGTTTAATATCAAGTTAATAAAGTTTCGTTGAGCCAAATTAAGGCATTAATTGAAAATAACACTGAAAACATGGAAACATTTTATAAATTTGAATTTTAAGAAGGGTCCCTTTTTACGGATTTGTATTTTGTAAAGGGTCTCTTTTCATAGATTTTAATTTTGTGAAGGGTCCCTATTAATGGATTTGAATTTTATGAAGGGGCCTGCAAAAGGGACCCAAATTTTGCCTGGATCGACCCCTGATGCTCTATCAAAAACAAGTTCAAATAAAACTGTGAAATTTTCCCAGTTCTTCCAATTTGAAAATTATTTCTTTAAAATATTACATGAAAATGTTTCAAAGATATGAACATTATCAAATAATATACCTCGATCCAGTAGCTTCGATCGGGTTCCAAATTTTCTTTTCCTGCTTTAGACTTTTTTGGCAAAGGTAAAACATCTGAAAGAGAAAGAATTAATAAAATGAAAAATAAATAAATCTTCTCATACAAACATCTATTTATAAATAAAAACTGTATTTATTTTTTTTACCCATAAACTAAACTTACAAAAAAAAAAAAGGTGAAGAACGGATGCATATAAACAAATGAGGAAATTATCAGGAATATAAACTGACATTGATTTATTTTCATTTGTAGTTTAAATAATAGTTTTCATTGCTAAATATCCCAGTTAAAAAATTACTCCAAAAGATAAGAAAGTGAAATAATTTGATAATATATGCATGCATATATACATACATACACACACACACACACACACACACACACACACACACACACACACAAAAAAAAAAAAAAAAAGTTAACCTTCAACAAAACTGACAAAATTTAAAGAGGTTAAAAAAGTACGCCATAAATTATGTATATGTGACATCTTAATGAGTACTTAGAAACTATGAAATGATGATGAGATCATTTAGGTTTACAATAATTTTTTATCGAAGTGGTTTTACGGCAACATCATCTTATTCTAAGCACCCTGCAAACTTATGCTCTGATGATAGAAGACAAACCAGCCCCACAGGCAGGCATAAATCCTATTTGCAATTGTTACATGTTTATAAACTATTCTTTCGGAGGTATTCCACGGTTTTATCTATTTTGAAAAAGAAAAAAAAAAATGTTATACATAACTATTTTTTTAAATAATTAAACATTATATGAGAAACATTTTATATTTACTTTTATATTTCATAAAAACATGGTTTCCTTTCTTCCCATTCTTTTCAGCAAAATTGTTTAGATATTAATATGAAAAGTTTCGCCCTCCCCTGGATTATTTTTTTGCCGGCACACAAGACAAGAATTGAATAGTATTCCCCAGATATAATAGGTGCTGGGTCACAGTAGAAATGCTAAAAAATGTTACTTAAAATCAGTTCATTTATGCAATATTTCTAAATGAATATCTAACTTGGCTGAAAACAATTATAAAAATAACTCAAATTGATAGGTAATCTTTCTCAATTCCAATATCATCATTGATATGCAGCTGAATTTAATTTTTTACACCAAGAAACTTCTTATTAACGATACATTTGCAGTAGAGGCTAAAAAAATTGAAACCACTGATTACAGGAAACACATAAATAGCTATGAGATCATAAATAATAAGTGTAAAACTCCCATTATAAAATTGTCGCTATCTAGTCATACATTAACACAGCAACCTTTATTTGTTTTAATAAACAATTACTCAAATTTGAATTAAGTAAAAGTACTGAAACTTTTGACAGCGTCGGTTACAAGAAAAGTTTAATTTGAAAATAATAAAGCAACTTAATCCTATTTTAAATGCCCAAAAACAAAAAAAAAAAAAAAAAAGTCTTTACTACCTCCATCCCATTTAATAAATGTGCCATGATCAAAATTAAAAATACAGCTGCCAAATATATTAATGTTGCTATATAAAACCAAATAAAAACCTCTTCCAATGTATTCTCAATGATGATCCCCAAGGGACCACTGGCATTTCTAAAATTAATTACATAAACGAAAATAGTAAACCCCACACTTATACAGGCATGACTAAAAGAAAAATTAAAAATCTGGAGTGACTCCACTCGACTTTCCGAACATTGAGTAATTAACAGTTTTGTAGATAAAATAAAGAAAGAGGAGTTTTATTGAACGCTACTGAACTTTGAGCCCATAGATCATAATGATAAAGAGTTTTTCATTGTGTCCCTGTAAAAACCTATAAATGCTAGATTCACCAAAATGCTTATAGTTAGTGCAACTGTGATTTATAATATTCATATAAATTTTCAGCTCAATTGAATAAGGTGTTTAGATGCTATCGCACTTTTAAAAATTTGGTACCATAGGCCATAATGATAAAGAATTTTTTTTGTGTCCCTGTAAAAAAACTAAGTGCTAGATTCACCAAAATCTATAACTGTGACCTATAACATGTGCACAAATTTTTTGCTCAGATTAATAAGGCGTTTAGACGCTATCACACTTTTAAAAATTTGGCCCCATGGGCCATAATGATAAAGAATTTTTCTTTGTGTTCCTGAAAAAAAAAACTATAAGTGCTAGATTCTCCAAAATCTATACAGATTGAGTATCTGTGACTTATAATATGTGTATAAATTTTTTGCTCAATTGAATAAGGCGTTTAGATGCTATCGCACTTTTAACATTTTGGTCCCATAAGGCCATAAAGAATTTTTCTTTGTGTCCCTGTAAAAAAAACTATAAGTGATAGATTCTCCAAAATCAATAGGGTTTGTACTGTGGTGACTTACAATATACGTACCAACTTTCAGCTTGTTCGAACCTAGCGTGGTGACACACACACACACACACACACACACACATACATACATAATCGCAAAAATATTGAAAACGGACTCATTGGACCTCAAAACGTATAGAAACATCAAAATGTCAAATTCGGATTTTTGACATGATTACAACACTTTCCTCACTATAGTGTTCGGAAAGTAATAAACATATTAAAGAGCACCAAGATGACAGAAAATCTGGTTAAACAGTAAGTGGCCGAGTTATATAGAATGATATAGAAGAAAGTTTTGTGAAGGTCATAACATACCAGTTTTTTAACAATTTTTAATTAATTTAATCGTTAAAAAGAAAAAAGGCAGAGTTCTATTTTAGTACAGAGGTGATAAATCTGATTTAAAAATTCAAAATATTAACAAATTTTGTAATCAAACATCCAGACAGCCAGAACACATTGAACTAAGAGTTTTCAGTTGTTTCTTAACAGCAACAACCTCCTACATAATAGTTTTAAGATAATCTCAAAGAGAGCTGATGAAATTTCTTTTTAAACTACAATAAGACAATTTTAATTTATATCTTTATAATCTATAAATTTAAATTCATTTTATATGGAGACCAGCTTTTTTGGAAAAATGACCCAGATTTTTGGAACTCATGAGTCCCAGGATTTTGATAGCCTAGCAGCATCACTCGGGAGAATAAAAAGGTTTAGAACATTAAATTTCAATTTCAGGGCAGATAAATTCAATTTGTATGTAAAAGTATATAAAGCCTAGCTGGTTGTCAGCCAGGGTAGCTCAGTGGTAGAGCATCCGTGCGTTAAGCGGAGGTACCCGGGTTCGATTCCCCGCTCTGGTTTTTTTCACATAGTTGGTAAATAAAAATATCAAAGGATAAATTTAAGGATATATTTAAAGGATAAATTTAAGGTATTTGAAAATTTTAAAATATAAACTTTAATCCTTTCATATTATACCCATAAAAGAACGCGAAAAAGAACATATTTCCAACCTTAAATTTAATAAATCTTCTACCGCACTTTCTACTACCCATAACAATAATCCCATTAATCTTAACACCATTAACACTCAAAAAATAGCCCACTATAGTAATCATAAGTTTGCATTAAAACGCAAAGCCATAGAAATACTAACCACTCCTACTTCTGTTAACAACCACGAACACAGCTTAATACCTGAAGAATGGCAACAGATACTAAAAATAATGAAGTGAAATGAAGTTAGAACATCGGCGAGGGAGGTTTGTTTACTTTGAAGTTCCGGCAATACGAGTTCATCATTTGCAACGCTGAAGAAGGCTGCGATGGCATGCCGAAATATATACGTTGCTTTTAAAGGATAAATTTAAGGTATTTGAAAATATAAAAATATCAACCTTTACACTTCAGTTTACTTAAAATGAATATTCACGGTTGATGAATTCATGAATAAGTATTTCTAAAATAAATATGATTATTTTACAACTTTTCTATTTTTATTAGTATTTTAAAATTGTATAAATTGTTTCGTGCATTTTGCAGAGATGAGAGTAGGAAATTGACAAAAAGTCTGAAAAATATGTGCAAAACTCAACGTTAAGATAATTTTTACAATTAAAGATGGTAGATACACAAAATCACACTTTTTAAAGCAAAAATGGAGAATATATGAAAATAAATTGTTTAAAAACATGTGAAAAAAAAAAAAAATAAAACAAAATAAAAATATTTAGAAAGAAAACAATCTGAAAATTCTGTACTGAAAAGTGTAAAGGACTTAAGTCCAAAAATGTTGATTTTGAGTTAAGTATATAGTCCGACTCAGAAAAAAATTCTCTATTGATTAATATAAAGGATTTAAATCCATGTCATTTAGGCTTTGAGAAAATCCATTGGTAAAAAAAAGATTCAAGTCAGAAATTTAGCATTAATAATTGGTATAAAATATTTAATTCAAATTTTTCCCTTTGTTAAATGAAGGTTGACAATCACTGAATGGTATAAAGGGCATAAATCAACATAACCCCTTTTTCCTAATCAATTCTTCTGATTAGTTTTTAGTTAGTTTAACTTTATTTTTCGTCTCCTGAAAAATCAAGAATATGGACTTAAATCCTTTATACTTATCAGTACACAATTACTTTTAAATAAATAAATAAATACGAAAAATCAGGAAAACTCTCATCTCTGATTTTGGTTATTTGTTTACTAGGCATTTTTAATTTTCACAAATTAATTTTTTTTTTTTTTTTTTTTTTTTTTCACAAATTATTTACAAAATTCACAAATGGGGTACCATTTTCAAAAACCTGAATTAACCCCTGAAAATACTGGTGTCATTACCTTAATAGCCATATAGTTCATTTTTAGCTGCATAGTCATATTTTTAGATTTCAAGGCAAAACAACTATTGTTTTAATACTTTGTAAAAAGCATGCAAGGAAAACAATGTTACAATTTTGCCCTTTCCCAAGATGCTAAGTGAGTTAAAAAAAAAAAATAAGACCAATGTATCTAGTTAAAACAAGTATATTATGTACATTCATTTAACATGATACATGAACATTAAAAAAAACTAGAGAAATGTTGATGTACGAGGTAGGATTTAAAAGTTCCCGGACTGAGTCTATAACGTAAAAATTTTTTGCAGTAGTACGATTACAAGAACATTTTTGTGTTACTATGTTATGTTCTTCCCCTTTTCTAAAAGTGGTTTGTCCCAAATCACATGGTCGAAAGCTCGCAGCGATAGCATTTTTTGTAGGCAGGTACATTTAGTAACCAGTGACTGGAAGAAATGGCATTAGTTGAGCAGAAAATCAATATCAAATTTTGTGTTCGCTTGGGAAAGAGTGCTACAGAGACTTTCGAAATGTTGAAGCATGTGTATGGAAGTGAAACGTTATCAAGAACGCAAGTTTTTGAATGGCATCATCGTTTCAGAGAAGGCAGGGAAAGTGCCAAAGATGACAAACGCTGTGGCCATCCCGTTACTTCCCGCACCGATGAAAACATCAAAAAGGTTTCTGCGGCAGTACGTGCGAACAGGCAACAAACAATTTGCCAAATAGCAGAATCAGTTGGGATATCAGAGGCCACATGTCAGCAGATACTGACTAAGGATCTTAACATGCATTTGGTGTGTCAACACATCGTTCCCCGCATATTAAACAAAGACCAAAAGGCAATTTGAATGGAAATGGTGGGAGACTTAATTTCGGCTGTTGACAAAGATTCTTTCCTACTCAGCAGAATTATTACTGGAGACGAGAAATGGTGTTTTTTGTACGACCAGCAATCCAAGAGAGCAATCTTCAGATGAAGTTAAATGTGCATTGCAAGCTGAATTAAAGGACATGGCCAAAAATGGATTCCAACCATGCTTTGATGAACTTTACAGGCAATGGCAAAAGTGTGTTGTTGCACATGGATGTTATTTCGAAGGAGGATGTGTTTCTGCAATTTAATTCATAATATTTTTTACATTACAGACTCAGTCCAGGAACTTTTGAATCCTACCCCGTATTACATATCACCAGGGTTTAAACTGCCATTAGTTTTTTTAGCATTTTGCTAAAAGGTATCATATTTTGCTAAAACAAGTCGGTCAGAATTTCGCTAAACAACTAAAACTGGATAACTGTATAAAATATCACTATATAATAATTCAGATTTTTTTTTTTTTTTTCTTTTTGTAATATTTGCAGGCAAAAACTACGAAAGGACTGAAATTTTTGGGAATCCTTATTTATATAGTAATTTGGATTTATTTTTAATTTTCAATGATTGAATTTAAAAGCAAAAATATTTAAAAGTATTTCAGAATTCAGAATTTGCTTCATAGAAGCATTTTTAGCACTAGTATTTAATGATTATCTACCACTACACTTTACTTGATTTTTAAATTGCTTTTTTCATTTTATACATATGATATGAATACCTCTTTTTCTATTGTTAAAATCAAAACATAGTTTCCCTGATTCCTATTTTTAAAGTCACAAATATGGATGCTTGGTTAAAATCATCAATGAACAAAAGAAATAGAAAACAAAACTGAGGATAACAAAGCTAAGTAAAAGAAATCAATGGTATCCAAAGAATTAACTTTCGAAAAAGCTAAAATAGTGCTTGCCTATTTTCGCTAAAATGCTAAAGTAATTTTTTTGCCAGGTTAAACCCTGCATATCACATTTAGATGAATGTTTACCTTGTGTGGAATCAGTCAATGAGCGTTTCTTCTGAGCTGTTTCTTCTGAAGAAGAGTGGGCTTCTTCTGTAACCTTGTCCCGTCCGGGACAAGCACAGACTTTAATGTGTAATTTACGCCTCCCTATCACTTGTCCTCTGTTAAGAAAGATATCCATATTTAGTTTTTACAACACAAATTAAAAATAATAATAATAAATAAAAATTGAAAGGAATAATTGTACCCAGTTTCTAAAGTGAAGATCAGCATGAATGGCCGCCGATTGGGTCCACCTGAGCAAGATGTAAAACATGCAAATTTATAAAGATAAGTTGAGTATTTCTGACCAGCTAGAATAAAAAAAATACAAGGGTTAGTTAAAAGGTAAGAGTAATTATAAACATGGTACACTAATCTTTATATATATATATATATAAGGCAATGTTCTGTGTGTGTGCCTGTGGACAGCGTAGCACAGATGGTAGCTCGGGCGTCACGTGATTCAACATGAAGGCCCCCCCTTTCCCCTGAGAGGTCCTAGGGCACCTCAAAGCCCAATTTTCGAATTTTTGATTAGTTTTCTTTTAATTAATTAAAATGTGAAAATAATAATCTCACAATAGCTTTAAATTAGCCATTTAAATTTTATCCATAATTTAATTGTTGCCAAAAAAAAAAAATAAATAAATAAAATAAAATAAAAATAGGAGTTTATTATTATTATTATTATTTATTTTTATTTTATTTAATTTTATTTTTTTGACAGGAAAATAAATACATTTACTTAAACATGAACAATAAAAAATTATAAAATATTAAATTATGCATCTCACAAAAATTGATATCATTATCACTTTGAAAAATTTATACACATAAAGTGCTAATATAGTTTATGATGCTAATATAGGTTGCTATAAAATGTTCTTTTTCTCTCTTTTTTTTTTTCTTAACTACTATTTTTTATATTTTTACTGTCAAGTTGTTATTTAAAAAAAAAAAAAAAAACGCCCATGACGTCCCATTTAACTGTGTAGCGTTTCTTTACTACTCAAAACTCCATAAACCATAAATTCATTTTACCAGTTTTATTTATAGATCCTCCTGGGCGATTTTTTTAATTTTGGCATTGAAATTCACCGAACGGTTTTTGCCAAGAAGTTTCATTTAGCAACAGCCATTTTAATCTAAGTAGCACATCAAAAATACAAATAAATTACAAAATATTGAAAACAGAAAATAAATAAATTAAACCAAAATAGTAGTCACATACTAAATGATCTATTTTTATCTGAGTAGATAATTTTATAGAAAAAAAATGCAGCTTAAAAAATAGAAAATTTATTTTAGCAAGCACTATTTTAAACCTAAAAACCATTAAAAATATGAACAGGATATGAAGAATTCTTATGAGATTTAATCAACGAGATATTTAATAAAGTTGTGTAGCACGATAATGTTTACTTATTTATTTTTTTAAGCTAATTTATCATACGAATAAATGAGCTGCTGTGTGTGACTGACTGCACTTGCCCACTGTCAGGCAGAAATATTTCATTAATTCAAATTAGTATTTAAATAAATAAATAAAAATATGTTTAATGGGAAATATATATAACCATAAAAACACTAGTTGTCTAAAATACGGTAGAAATAGTGCTCATAGCATATTGTTATAAGGGATTAAGTCTTTTCTTGCATCAATTGTACAGTTTCGATGAAAGTAGTTTTACAGGCAAAGTAAAAATAAAAGGGCAGTTCATTCAATTTCAGTGGAGTCAGCCTCGTCGACAAACTTGGCAAGTGGGCAACCAAATTAAGACCTATTCTGAATGATTGTACAGTAAAACCTCTCTAAATTAGACACCTACGGTTCCAAGAAAAAGTGTCCAACTTAGAGAGGTGTCCAACTTATAGGAGTTAGACATAATGTTAATGGATACATTCCGTTCCGAGAAAAAGCGTCGAACTTACAGGGGTGTCCAACTTGAGAGGTTTCACTGTACTTTAGAGATTGAGCTCTAAGCATTGAACATTTTTTGTGAGCAAGCGAAGATTTCTGCTCTGGAGTATTTGACGCTATTTGCTTTACTCCTGTAGAACAAATGACTGTTTTTTGGACTGTTCCAGAACATTTATCGAATAGTGACTTTTGCTGTACGAGTAACAGCTTCAACTGTTTCCAGAATTTTCAAAGAATTAACACTACTATTGGATTGTTTTCGAGAACATTCGTTTTAATAATAGTTTTGTTATACAGATTCGAGAAGTTCAAAAAATATTTGATATCGCCAAAGAGGTCCCACACTAAAACTTTTAATGAAAATAGTTACCAATCGAAATATATTTATTTAAATGTTTCAATTATTCAAAAAAAAAAAAAAAAAAAAAAAAAAAAAAAACTCATTTCAACACAGTGACCAGCAAAGTGGGCAAAGCCTGCTAGTATATAATAAAGGAAGAAATTTTATCCCTCACTCAACCTGTAGAGGGGGATACAACCTGTTATAAATCCAAAAGATGTCAGTATTGCAAATACTACAGCTATCAGTAGTGGGGGTTGGGGTAATTCGGGTATAAAAATGGCCCATTTTGAACTTTGAAGTCCTATAGCCAGAAAAGATTTTTACATTTTTTTCCCATGGTTTTCATTTTTTTTTTTTTTTTTTTTTTTTTTTTTGGGGGGGGGGGGGGGGGGGATGCCTAAAATTTTGTCAATTTGCATTCTCCCCTCCCCCACATACATATCCTGTTTCCGAAACAAAAGCATTCTTGAAAAATCCACTTTTTTAAAAAATCGTATTGCCTATTCCAATCTTCTGTTTTTAATCCTACTCTCTCAATGGGCACAGAGAAGACAGCGTTACGTTTTCTTAGAAAAGAAATTATCTTCTCTGCTGTATTCAATAGAAAAGTTTTGAGTTTAGAAATATTGTCTACCTCGCCTCGGCATTGTCTAAAAGGAACCGGACTCTTGGGACTTGACAAAGCGAAATGCTCTTGGAAATATTGCAATTGAAAGTAAAAGAGTTAGACCAGTGTTCACTTTGGAGGGAAAAGTCCTAACGAAATTAACTATTACTACAGAAGCATTGGTCTTTTTTCTTTCTTGATTGTCTTATATCTCGCAGACATAATAACCTAATTATTATTTGAAATGAAGATTAGACGAAAGTAAGGTAAATAATATTCAAACAGGAATAAACTACTACGTCAGAAACGCCAAAGAAAAATTATTGAGGTGCATATAGCTGTTTCGGTAGCCTAAAGCATACCGTCTTCAGTGCAAAAAAGCGTACCATCTTCAGTGCTTTTTGCACTGAAGACGGTACGCTTTAGGCTACCGTAACAGCTGTATGCACCTCAATAATTTTTCTTTGGCGTTTCTGACGTAGTAGTTTATTCCTGTTTTAATATTCCAATGCCAAGTCTCCTGCTACTACAAGGTAAATAATGATTATTATTATTTAAGTATAATTTTTATTCAGTATTAATATATTTAATTTTAAAAGTTTTATTCAAATGAAAAATTTATGTTTAAAGCTTAATATTATGGATTTAGGGGCCCCATGTTTTCCAGGTATTTTGCAAATTTACTTTTAAAAAGATTATGTTGTAAAAAGTTTGTCATTTTAAAAGATGGGATTCATATTTTAATCGGGAAATATATCGTATTAAAATTTTCATTCTAATGAAAAAATTGTTTCAACCTTAATATAACAGACTTAGGGGCTCCTTATTGTTATCCCGCGTCTCGGCTCATATTTGCCAAAGCGATAATATGGATCTGGTATGATGTTGTTGTATTTTGTTTTTAGATATGTTAGATAGCTTTTTAATGTAAGAAAAACTTAATTGATACACTGAAATAATTTCTAAACGAACTTTTGGGGGTCTCTAAAGTTATTCATTTAATTTAGAAATTTTTATTCATGAATTCTACGATTATTATTGTCTCACCTGATATATCTGCGTTTGCAGACTCGGTGACTTTGCCAACGTATATTATGTGAGAAATGCCTAGCTGGTTGTCGGCCAGGGTAGCTCAGTGGTAGAGCATCCGTGCGTTAAGCGGAGGGCCCGGGTTCGATTCCCGGCTCTGGTATTTTTCACATAGTTGGTAATAAATAAAAATATCAACCTGTACACTCCAATTTGATTTAAATAGTTATTCATTTATTTTAAATTATTTATATGGTCGGTACCTATAAAAAGAGAATATGTGTCTGGAAAAAAAAAAATCTTTATTTATTATAACTCGAAAAGTAAATTACTTGTAAAACTTGTAAATTTTAATAGATGTTAAGAAAGGTTTTATCTCTCTATTATAGCCATTAAAACAGCTCTACATTTTTTATTTCATTTTATTTTTAAATGTCAGAGTGAATTTTTGTTGATGTGCAATCTTACACGCACAATAAATATGCAATGGATAGCCAGAATTTAATAAAAATTCAAGAGCTTTTACAGATAACACGTAAATATATGAAATGACTAACAAATAGTTAATATAGCCTAAAGGCTAATAATAAATAATAATTAGCCTTTTAACATTAAAATGTTCGTAATTATAAGCATGATTATGTCAGAAATAGTGATAATATTCTTAATAATAATTATGCTTTTTTTTTTTTTTTTTAATGAATGAAGCCATACAGCAAAATTCTTTTTCGTCATTTTAATTATAGAGTATTGTCCCATGCATTGTATAAAAAATAAATGAATAAATAAATACAAGGATTGTGTGATGTGTTATTTGCATGTAATCCTGTGCAAAAGGCTTACAGTCACTATCGACAAAAAAAAAAAAAAAAAAAAAAAAAACTGACATTTTTTAAAGGGGGAAAAAAAAGAAAGAAAGAAAAACTAAAAATGTATAATTATTAAGACAGCTGTAACAGAGAGTTACAAATTTTAAAAGTCTTTATTTTTCAAGTTATTGAAAAATAATTATCATTTTTTACTGATATTTCCATCGTTGAAAGGTATCTGACCTCTAAGGTCTCAAGAATTCAACTATAGTTACATCCACTGTATCTCAACATGACTTTACAGCTGAAATTTTGTTAGAGATTATTATTATTATTTTCAGATTTCTGTAAAATTAGGATGTGCACATATAAAATGTACAGTAATTACAAAATATATTTCTGTTTCTGTAATTTTCCTATATATCAAATTTTTACATTATATGAAATATTCTGATTATTATTAATATTATTATTTTACGGATTTTCACTGTCCAAATTTGGTTCGATTTCGAGTATTATTTTTGAAGTTATTGTGATTTTAAATTTTCAAGTGGGAGCCTGATTTCAAGTGACCCGCTTAGTATAAGATATCCGCCACTTTGTTAAAAATGGCAGATAAAGTTCATTAATAAAGTTCATTGAGATTCTTGTATGGTCTATGTATACATCAAAATTCAAAGAAATTCAGAATACGCTTTTTACAACATGAATTTCAAAATTTCAAGTGGAGACCACTTGAAAAATTTAAAAAGACGGAGCACTTGGTTAACAACTCATCCAAGATATTTATAAGATAAGTTCACTGTCCAAATTTGGTTTGATTTGGAGTATTATTTCGGAAGTTATCGTGATTTTAAATTTTCAAGTGGTTAACTTAAGATATTCGTCACTTTGTTAAAAATGGAGGTTAAAGTTCATTAATAAAGTTTATTGAGACCCTTATGTAGTCTATATTTACATCAAAATTTAAGCAAATCTGGCCTTAAATACGTTTTTTACAATGCGGATTTGAAATTTCCAAGTGGCAGCCACTTGGAAACAAAAAGTCGGAGCAACTTGGTTAATGAACTCATTTAAGATATTTATAAGATAAGTACGCTGTCCAAATTTGGTTTGATTTGGAGTATTATTTCAGGAGTTATCGTGATGATAAAATTTTCATTATAGTAGATAGATAGACGAAGTAATTGCAATAGGTCGATTTCTAAAGAAATCAATCTAAAACTCTACCGAGATGTACAATTTTTTTTTTTTGTTTGGTGTCATACCACTTTTATTCACTTTTAAGCATTTTTGTAATTATTATTAAAGGACAAAATTTCTACATAGGTTAATATGAAACCTTGAATATTCAAGATGGCACGTACACAGCAACTTTAAATGTATCTATAATCCGAATATTTAGATTAATCTTTGAAATGCTCAAAAACCCATTAAAAAGGGAAAAGGGAATGAAATGAATATAAAAATACTTAAAATCAGAAACTTCAAATAGTAATTCCCACAATGTGGATGCAAAGAATTCACTCACCAGGTGGATTTTCAAATGGAACAACTACACTGTGACGCCCACTTGCATCAGTATGGTAAGTAGCAGTCGAACTTTCACAACGTATCAGATGTTGTGCTTCATATAAACCTAATAAAGAGATTAACAAAAGAATTTCCATATTATCATTGTAAATAAGATAGTAAAAATATATCATCAAAATAATAGTTAAGGTAAATATGAAGGCCACTCTGAAATTTTCGAGGTATGCCTGAACAGTACAGGTTAAGATTACATGCTACAATGCACAGGTTCCTTGAATCAATGAAAAATATGTTTAAATAGCCTCAACTCCATCTCATCTTCAAAATGAAAATGGCAACCACGCAAATTTTTCTTTATAATAAAAATATCAGGGTCATTGCTTCTCTGGTCATTATATATATATATATATTGGGTGAGTGCAAAAATTATGGCGGTTTCGAGTCAAAAAAGTCTTCGAGGGCAATTTTCATAGCATCAAGATTATTAAAGATTTTCTGACTGAAGGAATTGTTCAATGCACAAAATAGGTGATAGTCAGTTGGTGTCAAGTCAGGAGAATCGGGAGAGTGAAGTAAAACCTCCCAACCAAAGCCCAGTAACTTTTGACGAGTGATGACAGCAGGGTGTGACCTGGCGTTATCGTGATTAAAGATAACACAACGATGATTGATGAGACCTAGCCACTTTGTTACCAAATTTGAATGCAGCCTGTCTAACTGTAGACAGTAGAAGGCAGCATTGATGGTTTGGTTGAGTGGCAGGACCTCCCAGTGAATTATTTCCTGCACATCCCACCACACACTCAATAACAGTTTTTTGGGATGAAGTCCAGCTTTCGAAGTCGATGCAGGCAGATCAGAAGGGCAACACACAGTCCTATGATGCTTTATGTTATGGTACATAATCCACTTATCATCTCCTGTCACAATTCGTGTCAAGAATGGGTCATTTTTGTACCGGGAAAGCAAGGGAAAAAAGGTGGTGATTCGGTCATCCCATTGATTAGCTGTCAGGTTATGTGGAACCCAACTATCCAACTTTCTTGTAAAACCCAACATAACCAGCCATCTCTCGACCATTGTCTGGTGTACGTTGAAGGTCTCCACTAATTCTTACACGGTTGGGTTTGGGTTGTTCCTTATGGCTTGCTCAATATCGTCGTCTTCAACATGTGATGGCCATCCACACCTAGTCTAATCTTGGCAGCTTCTGTCTCCTCCCCTAAATTTACCAAACCATCGACAACATGTGCTTTTGTCTATTGCATCCTCCCCATAAACTTGACAAACATTGCAACATGCTGCGGCTATCATACTCTTTTTATCGAACTTGTATAACAAACAATGTCTTATATGCTCCTTCTCCCTTTCTATGTTACACCCTCTGATACTTTTTTTTTTTTTTTGAGATGATTAACTCTCTGAAACACAATGCATTTATATGTGAGGCATCCACACGTTTGATTGGCCTACAATTTGCGTCATTAAAATGTCATATCAATTCCATTGCAAATTTGCATATCCAGGGTGGCTAGCATTTAAACCTTTTAAAAATCCCTGCCTTTTCCCTGACTATTTTTCGAGATTTTCCTCCATTTTTTCCTGACTCTTGCGTTTATTTTCGATGAAAATTTCATGACACTAGCAAAAAATTTAGTGATTTAAAATATCATTAATAATTTAATGATTAATATAGCTTATTTTCACAAAATTTGTTAAAATTCCCTGACTTTAAAGGAAATTCCCTGACTTTTCCAGATTTTCTAAAATTCCCTGACTTTTCCCTGATTCTTTGATTTTCCCTGACTGCTAGCCACCCTGATATCCAAACATGGGTAGAACTTTCGCACTCACCCAATATATATATATAAATAATATATATATATATATTTTAAACTAAATAATTATTAAAATGTTTTAAATAAACAAATTTCAATTGACAACTATTTTCAGCAAATCAAAAACACGGACAAGTATTTCGATACATAGCCATCAATAAATTATAAATGACATTTAACTATTTAAAAAATCAGCTTTGTCTGTGAGAATTTTCCAGAATATTATATAATGATTTTCAAACAACAAAATCCCTAAAAGCTTCGCAAATTACACTGCTCTGCATGAAAATTGGCCTTAACACCATTTTTGCAAATTCTTATGTAAAATGACCTTGTGAATCCGAATAGGATGTCCATTGTGCCCTATCACCCACCGTTTTTTGGGAACACCCCTATTTTTACCACTTTTCGGTAATTTTATGGCTACAAATTTGATTTATAAGGGGGGGGGGTATTTTAACTGTTAAATATCTTCTGAAGCCCTGTGAAAAATTCTAAAATAAACATTTGCAGCTAGGAGAAATCCACAGAAATTATAAATTACATTTATTATATTTTATTAATCAATTATTATACATTATATTTATTTGTTTTTAAGTGTAAAAATAATTCTTTTCCATTCTCCAAATCAAATGCATGGCCATAAAATTACTGAACAGTGATAAAAATTGGGGGAGGAGATGACGTCCCGAGAAAACGGTAGGTGATCAAGCAAAATAGGGTTCATATTCATATTCAAGAGGTCATTTTACATAAGAATCAGCAGGAATGATATTAGGGCTAAAAAGAAAAAAAACTTTTTTTGCTGCGCAGTGTTATTATTAATAAATGTTAGCAAATAAAGTTTGTTTGAACAGTTTAAAAATAATATTACCTTGTTGCAACTCATCCATAGAGTGATTGATGCACCTCTTTACTACTTCTGAGACATGTTCTGGTAAGGAAAACACGGCCATCACCCTAATGTATGATCCGTACGGCAATACAGTATTGACTGAAAAATTTACAGGACATGCAGCATCCTTTTTGACATAGAGCTTGTCTTTGATGGGAGAATACTAAAATTAACCAAAAACAAACACAGCTATTACGATACAGCTATACAACATTAAATTTACATGTATGAAAGATAATAAATATATTTCTCTCTCTCTCTCTCAAGGCTGGATGGTTGGGTGGGTTTGTGAAATTAAATTAAAAAAAAAAAAAGTAGAAGGCTTGTTGCATTTGCTTTGTATTACTATGCAAACTTTCATTTTCCATTAAAATTTCAGTTTTTTCCTTTTTGAGTTGTCAACTATATTTAATGTTCTAATTATGCTGTTAAACACAATGTGATCAGTTTGTGAATTTCATTGTGGCTTCATGGTTTCATTGTTGTTCATCTGTTTTGAAATTTGCATTTTTAAATCCATATGGTTCCTGTTCTGGTTGTGGCAGGCTGGGGGAGTGTTGCCGGCATAAAACTAGTGTAACCCCACAGGCAAGTCACAAGTCTTGCCGCCTGCCTCCTTTTTCCTACCTTGTATTTCTTAGGTTGTTTTTTCATTAATTTTGATAAGTTTATGATTTAAGTTAAGATTTGTTGTTTTGCTTTATTGATTCGTTTGTTTTGCAGGCTGTTAATTAATAGATCTGGTTTCTTTGCATTAGTGTATTTCATCCACTGATGATTTTTTTTTTTTTTTTTATCTTATTGGTCATTGGTGTTTCAGTGATCTTCTATCTGTTGCTTGGCTTCTACTATGCTTAATAGATCATCTTTATTATATATATATATATAAGTTGCTGTCGCTGTTTTTTTTTTTTTTTTTTTTTTTTTCCCTTGTCTGCGACTGAATCTCCTCGCAGAGGGCAGTGTCCTTCATGTCATGAGTATGTCATGTCATCCTCAATGTTTGTGAAATACTCCTAGGAAGACATTTCAGTTGCTTAGAAATTTCTATCATTTTAATTAACAAAGTTATTAACTAAAAACGTCAGGTTTATAAAGGTACTTATTTGCCACCTTAAAAAAAGCTTCTCTTATGACTTTTTCTGTCATATCATTTTCTATAGAAAATGAAAATGAGATCCATGATGTAAAAAAAAATAATAATAAAATAAAATAAATGTCAATATTGTTATTAGGATGTATTTTCAATGAAAAAATGAATTTAGGATTATAATTCATCATCTGCAACTATATATATTTTTTTCCTACTTTTAGAAAATTAATTTTCTTATTGGCAATCTTTTATGTTGTGTATATATATATATATATATATATATATATATATATATATTTATTTATTTATTTTTTGCGTGAATAATGATATAATGCCGTGTCTGTATAATTGACTGCATTTCTTTTTGTATTTAAAGTATATTTATCTTCCTTTATTTAAAATACTTCGAATATATTTTGACATAAAAAAAATAGAGACAATTTCAAAGACCATATTTTCAAAGTTTTTCTCTGCAAATAAAGCATATGAGCGATCACAAAAAAGTAAAAAGATGACCTATATAAAATGAAATTATTTAAAAATTTTATTTGAATGTTTAGAATTATAAAATAAAGTCTAGTAGGAAAAGAAAGAAAAACACACACACACAAATAAATTATTTATTTATATACATTATTCATGAGAGAATTATGGAATTATAACAGTTTTCTTTTTCTTCATCATTTTAACTCTGGAAAATTCTTTTCAATGTGTGAATTTTACAGTAATGTTTATTAAATGCATATATTTGAAATATTAGATAGATATAAATCTTATCTTAGGATCTCTATCCTATTTCTTATAGATAGGAAAAACAGCATCATCGCCGTTTGCTGTACAGCATATTGAATTTTGCATAAAAAATAGTCTATTACAGAGAATCTAAAAGTTTAGGAATATGTAACAAGGAAAAGTCTAAATAAGAAATCGTACTCTGATATTGTAATATATTATGTTTATGATAAGTATTTTTAAAATTATCTTTTTATAAAATATAAATAAAATAAAATAATGATATTTATTTAAATCAAATTGGAGTGTAAAGGTTAATATTTTTTATTTATTACCAACTATGCAAAAAATAGCAGAGCCAGGAATCGAACCCGGGCACCTCCACTTAACGCACGGATGCCCTACCACTGAGCTACCCTGGCTGACAACCAGCTAGGCACTTCTCGCATAATATTCGTTGGCAAAGTCACCGAGTCTGCAAACGCAGATGTATCAGGTGAGACAATAATAATCGTAGCACAACTCCATAGACCACGAAATTTCAATTTAGAAATTTTTATTCATGAATTCATCAACCGAGTTGGTAATAAACAAAAAATATCAACCTTTACACTCCAATTTGATTTAAATAAATATTCACGGTTGATGAATTCATGAATAAAAATTTCTAAAATAATGATAATTCAAAAAATTTTAAATCTTTGGAAAGGTTATTATTTATAATTAATAATTTTACCTAGCAACTATTGTTACAATCTGAAATATTTATTGTCACTTTTTTTTTTAGAAACACAGAGGAATATCAGCTGCACAATATATCAAATTATAATTATTTATCTTTAAAATTCCTGGCGTTTATTTTATAGTAATACAATGCTTGTATCCTAAAAGTGCAATTATAATGATGTATTTTGTTAATTTAGTTAAAACCATCCTTTGAAATATCAATTGAAATAATCAATATTAATGTAAAATCATGCACATCACATAGATTTGCATAATACAGTAAAACCTCGATCCATTGTTTTTCACAGGGTGCGTAAAAAAAAAAGTGTGAAAACGACGAATGCGGGTTAAAATCAAAACACAAAAAAAAAACAATGTTTATGAATTAATACACACAATGTACCTATACAGTATACTACTAATAAAAAAACTAATTTGTAATTTCCAAACTGTTAAAGAAATAAATCAATGTTGTAGAACATTAAATAAAGTTTATTTTTAAAAACCAGTAATTTTATGTCATGTTTTTTGTTCATTTTATAAACTAAACAGGAAATTTTCCAGATTTACAACAACATTTTGATGGTCCTTTTCTGTAAATTCATGTGCTTATATAAAAGTTCTTACATTTTCAAACGCCATAATTATGTCAAACACACTTGGCACAAGCGTAGGCTCAGCCTCATTGGCACAAAAATTATCCCCTGTTTCTTCGTTATTATTTTCATTTCTTAAAATCGCATATTTCTTCTATGCTTTAGGATACTACATGTCAAAACGTCTTGTTTAATGCAAATGCAGTTGAACTTCGTTAACGTGAATTACTTTTAACATGAATTATTTCCGCAATCTCTGTCAAAATGAAGATTAGTTACTGATAGCATGAGCTGCTGATAATATGAATAAATTTTTATCCCCCTTGAGATTCCCGTTAATGAGGTTTGACTGTATTATCACTAAATTTTGTACCAGACACATCCTCTGCTACATGCAACCTCTTTTCTTCTACATTATCATCATCGATTTCTTCTCTTCATGGATTAGTAAAGAGTAGAAGTTAATAATTACTTCCTACCATGCTGAAATTACAAAATGAATAGATGGTCCGGAAGCATGGCATCACAGTTTTGATTCTCCATGGAAATGGGGAAAAGAGTTATTTTAGGCTGAAAGCCCAGTGGCAGAAACACCGCAACAGGGCGACATAGTCACGGGCACAGAAAAACGGCTTGTGGACAGTTTTTGTATGCACTAATGGAAAAATTTTCCACAATTTTGAGACAGTCTTTGTATGCACTAATAAAAAAAATTGTCTGCAATTTACGGAGAATTTTCACCCGCGATAATGTGCTACCGATGTATGACGTCTGCTTCAAAAGTGCTAATTTCATTTCAAACTGCTAAAAAATTCTCCTCCACTTTGAAATTCACTTATAAAAATTTCTGTATCAAAAGTTATCTTCTGTATCTACTTTTATTATATATAATTATTTATATTGTGTTGTGTCAAACATTGTTATAAAATATTTAATTGAATGAGTTCAACTTATTTTTGTATAATTGTTTATAGGTTGTTCTGTAGTAAATACTAGTGTATTGTTGCACGAGATCACAACTTTTGTTAAGCCCCCCCCCCCCCCCCCCAAGATTGCCGCTATTAGCTTGCAGGCTTTTTGAGTGTAAGTCATTTTCACATTCCAGTTTGTATGCCACATGCTTGACCTTCAGGGGGAAAAATTTTACAACGATGAATTCGGGAAAACGACTTTTTGAAGAACGATATATGTGGGTTTCGTAAAGATTATTTAAATACAATTTGTGCAGGGACCATAGAAATAAAACAATCAATGCGGGAAAATGATAAATGTGGGAACGATAGATCGGGGTTTCACTGTACTTGTCAACATTACGAACATTTAATAAAAATGTAAACTTTACACACATAATACAGTAAACTAAAATTTCATTTAGGTATGAAATATCTTATTAATAATTAAAAATGAGTTTCTAAAGTTTGTCGCATATAGTCAATAATGTACCTGATATCTTCTGTTTTGTCATACATAAAAAAACAAAAGAAACCTACAAATGTTAAAGCATTATCTCCTTTAGATATATTTAAAAAGACTTCAATAGCACATACCTATCAGTTTAATTTGGTTTGAAATATTAGCACACAGCTAAAATCCCGCATAACCAAGCCAGTATTGCCTTCTGCATGTTTTGTATGTCCTTGTAAAAAAAGTATAAATGATAAATACATTTTCTAAATGGATAAATTAGTTATGCATTAGAATAATTTAAATGAATTTCCTAGATTCTGAAGCAGTATTACACCACTAAAATGTATTGAAATTAATTTTCCCATTAAATGTAATGTGTAAAATATTTTTGTACTTCTTTTAAATGAACTGTAAAAGAAACATACCCAATTTTCAATAGAAAAAACGGTGTGGTCAATCTAAATAATGCATGTTAAAATTTTTAAATTTTCAAACATATTTATGGAAATTCTTACTCAAATAGAAATACAGATGAAACAATGTTATAAACACTTCTCAACTTCGTTGTAAGAAAATGTCAGAAATTAAAAATTTAGCAATTTTGTGTTTCACTGCTCCCCCAATATTGCCTGCCATCTGTTGCCTGTTTTTATAACTAAGAACTAGCTAAGGGTGTGGCTTAGTTGCCACACAGCTGGTGACATCATGAGCAGGGTTGGCATGATTTAAATCAAGATTTAAATCAACTGATTTTTTTTTTAAAATCATTTGATTTAAATCTTTTTTTTTTTTTTTTTTTTAATGTTGGAAATTAGTCAGCAGAGAAATAAGATGTACTGATGTAGGTGTAAATAAGTAGCAGGTGTTTTTCTGGTATTTCCAGGATTGCTATCAGAAAGAATGTGGCAGGTGCAGGTTAAGTCCAGGTGTCCCCCTCCTAATTCTTTGTTCTTTTGTAATAAACTTGTTTCAAAGTGGTAGAAAGCAAAGAGTGAAATATTGTTTGTAGCAATTCCCAACTCATTTTACTAGCAGCATATGCAAACTTATAGTTGTGTTTTTTTATCCGTGGAAATTTAGATTATTCAGTAATCCTATGTTTGCTTATTTTTTAAATTTAATTTAATGGCAAATTCTGGAAGGAAAAGAGATCCCATTTGGGAACATTTTATTGAATTACCTAAAGTAATTGGGAAAACAGGAATTAGAGCAAAATGCAGATACTGTGACAAAGAATTACAAGGACAGGTAGCACAATAATAAGTGTAAAAGTTCTTCCTCTACAGATGAAATGGATGAGACTGTTTGTGATTCACCTTTTACAATAAATAAAAAAGGTAAGTTTAAATGAAAATTATATATTTTAGAAATGAAAATATTTGATGCAATTTAAAATTTAATCTTAATGCCATATAAGCACTTACTGCCGGTAGCTTATTTTTAAAATATTGTAAATTTGATATTTAATCACTTTTATAAGCATTTATTATTCTAAATCTTAACTATTTGAAATTTCAAACACCTAATGCTTATAATGTTTCTGATTTTTTTTAAAGTAAAATTTGTTGTTAAAAAGTTGCTTTAAGAAATTTTTAAAGAAATTTATTATTGTATTTTATCAACAGGGGCGTGGCAGGAATTTAAAAATAGTGTTGACAGAAGAATTACACATCATATAGCAGTTACAGTTGTTTATTTTATCATTTGTTTTAATGTGTATGTGTTCTTAAAAATATTTATAGAATTATTTAAAATTCAAAGAAAACAAAAGTAATTCTTACATACCTGTGAGACAGTGATAATGGTATGAAAAAATTAAATTTAAATAAATGTTCAAACATAAAATAAGGTTTTTAAGAATTCTATTCAGATTTATTTTTCATGCACACCAATCAAATCTAATAAACTACATAAGATATGTATGTGTAAGTCTAAATCCTCTCTTCAACCCAACCCTTAAAAGTAATTTTTTTCTCAACATATTTTCCAATAAAAATGGGTAAATTTCTATTTTACTAGTCTAGACTCCTTTAGAGAGGTTTGTACCTACCTTCCTTCCTTTACTTGCTTAGAAGATAATAACAAAGTAATTTAATCCTCAATCCTAAATCAAGCAACTACAAGATAACAGCTCTGCCATACCCTTGTTAATTTCAATTATTAAAAAAGAAAAATCTAAAATATTTTTTTATTTTTATTTCAGATGACTCTATAAATTCATCTGTGGTAATAAAGGGAAACAAAAGATGCAAGATGGATAATTTTGTAGTCCGGACATCAGCTGCGGAAAAGGAATTTATAGATGAATAAGCTGCTCGTTTTATTTATGCTAATAATTGCCCTTTTCGTGTAGTTGAAAATCCTGAATTCATCAATTTCTGTAATAAACTTTGTCCTGGATATAACCCACCAAATCGTAAAGTTATTGCTGGAACTTTATTGGAAAAAATATTCAATGATGAGAGCAAAAAATGCATAGATGTTTTAAGTGGCGAAATTGTGTATATGACATTTGATGGATGGTCAAACATACGAAATGAACCAATCGTATGTGCATGTGTGGTAAATAGAGGTAAAGTCTACTTAGTTGACACAATCGATACATCAGGATTTTCACACACAGGTAAATATTTGACTGAACTTGTGACTAAAATGATTCCTTTAACAGAAAATAAATTTAAATGCAAAGTTCGTAGTTTCGTCACTGATAATGCTGTCAACATGGCTAAAATGCGAAATGAATTAGAAGAGAAAGGTTTTAATAATGTAATTACGTATGGGTGTTCTGCTCATGTTCTAAACTTGTTGGCAAAAGATCTACTAATTAAAACGATCAGTGATCATATTATAAAAATAGTGAAATATTTCCGAAATACTCATCTCCCTAAAGCTTGGTACAATAGTGAAGGCGGCACTGCATTACTTATTCCAGTAGATGTAAGGTGGAATTCTTATGTTGACTGCTTTCAATCATACATAAAAAATTGGTCAAAAATAGTAAAAGTATGTGAAGAGCACCGAGAAAATATAAGTTCTGATATCAAGAAAACAGTAATGGACTTAAATATTAAAAGAAATGCAGAGCATATGATTGAAGTTTTGAAACCCATTACTTGTGCTCTAGATACAATCCAAAAAGAGGATTGTTCCCTTGCCGAATGCACATATCAATGGAAAATTTTGGGTAAAAAGTTAGAAAATGTATTAGAGAAAGATAGAATTACAAAATTTAAAGCAAGATATGAACAAGCTATTTGTTGCAACATCAGTGCCTTCCCCCCATTCTTTTCCCTCTGTTTTTCGGCCACCTGTCGCGACAGCGGGAATGCTTTATTTTTATTTTTTATTCTCTTTTGGTTTTATTAGAATAAGATGCACTTTCGATTCGAAAGTGGAGTGTTAAAAAAGATGTAGACTTGAAAGGAAAGGCACTTTTACGGTGTCTTAAAATTTATTATGATTCTGTTTTATTAAAGAAGAAGAAAACTGAATATTTTGAATATACAGAAAGTTATTCATTATGTGAAGTAGAAATAATTTGAAAATTGTTTTATTAATCGTCAAATTTTGTACATATATTTCATTGTACATAGACCTCCATCATCATCATTTAATTAAATATGTTAAAAGCAAAAGTTCCAGAAATATTATTTTGTGTCATCGATATTCTCTTCTAACTCCCTAAGTTTCAAGTCGGCCGTGAAAAGAAGAAAGGGTGAGTACCTTTTCGATAATTAGTTGATAAATAATGAATATGTTTGATTATAATTTTAAAGATATTTATCGCTAGTTATAATCTAATTTAAAAAGAACCCATGAATATAAAGATTATATTAAATTAGTGGCGCCCCAGAACAGGGACGGCCGACTTGATTACTTTCTCCAACATCGAAATAAATAAATATAAATGTTATTTTAATTGAATATTTGAAAATTTGTTCTTTTGATGATATATAAATAAAGAGAAAAAGTTTTGGTTTCAACGAAAAAGTTTCGTTTTCACTTACATTTGAAATAAATAATAAATGATATTTATATTATTAGTTTTGTTCTTGAAATTTGTTCCTTTGATAAAAATGAAACGAAAGAATATTTTAGTTTGGGTTTGTGCAATACTTTGTGTTTTGAATTATTGTATTATATATTAATATGATGAATGCATAACTTTGAAATGTTTTCGTTTAATTAACTACTTTGACAAGAAATTTTATTTGATAATTGATCAAATAATAATAATTTAAAAGATTTGTTATTTATAATTAGCATAATGAGTGTAATTCAAAAACAAAAAAGAAGTGTTCTTAGAGCGCAAACCACGAAGTTAATAAATAAAATCGAAGGCAGGTTATTGGAAATTGATGTTGGAGAAGAAGAGTTAGAACAATATTTAGAAGAGTTAAATTTAAAAGATAGAGAACTGAATTCATTAGATGACGAGATACAGAAAAATATCAAAGTAGAAGAGGTTGAAGAGGAAGTTCTAAAATGCGATGAATATAATTCAAATATTTTGATTTGGAAAACTAAAGTAAAAAGTAAAATGATTAAAATAAAAAATAGTAGTAATTCTAACATTTTATCGACTAGCCCCTTAATAGAAGGTAATAGATCACCAAAATTAGATCAAGGTTATATTAATCTTCCTCGATTAAACATTGATAGATTTAACGGTGATCCAAGCGATTTTCAAAGATTTATGGATCAATTTGAAGCAGCAATCGATAAGAATTCAGTTTTATCAAATATTGATAAATTTAGCTATTTGAGATCATATTTAATTGGTACAGCTGCTGATGCAATAAAAGGTTTCACGCTAACAAACAATAATTATTACGCGGCTCTGGAAACATTAAAAGATCGATTTGGTAAAAAAACATTACTAATTAATTCAAATTTAAATAAATTACTAAATCTTTGTCCTGTAAAACAATCCAACGATATATTTGCATTAAGAAAATTACTGGACACATGTCAGACAGAAATAAGAAATCTAGAATCCCTATGGATAAAAGAAGAAAATTCCAGCACGTTATTTTGCCCAATTTTCATAAAACTTTTACCACCAGACATAGTTTTAGAAATAACGAAAAAATACGGCGATGATGATCAGTGGAAAGTTTCAGAAATGATTGAAATTTTAAAAACAGAAGTTGTTAGTCGCGAAAAAGCTACTGCACTAATTTCAAATGCCCAACACTCAGAACATATTCCCACCACATCAAATAAAAAAGAAAGTTATGAATCACCAAAAATAAACAAAATTCGTTCCTCAACTGCAGCTGGCCTTTACAATAATAATTCAGGCAATAAACGACATTTCTGTAATTTTTGTAATAGCGAAAAACATTTATTACAGGACTGCAAAGAATTCAAATCTAAACAAGTCAATGAAAAAAGAGAATTTTTGATGAAACGTGGTCATTGTTTTGTTTGTTTCTCTAAAGGTCATTTGGCAAAAAATTGCCGCTGCTTTGTAAAATGCCGTATTTGTTCTCGCCGTCATTTTGATATAATGTGTCCAGAAAATAATTCCGAAAAACAAGTTACAAATGAAAATACCACCTTGTCCAACAAAACTTGCAATCAAGAAGTGTTACTCCAAACTTAAACGCTAAGGTTAATCAATAAAGATAAAGAATACATTATCAGAGCATTAATTGATTCAGGATCTCAGAAATCTTATTTGAAGAAAGAAATAATAAAGAAAATTGATTATACACCTACAGGGCAAGAAAAATTAAACCATAGTTTGTTTGGTGGGTTACAACAAACACATGATCATTTACGATATAGAATAAATTTAAGTGATTTAAATAAAAACTATTTGTGTAATTTTGAAGTTCTTGATCAAGAAAAAATTTGCACAGAAGTACCTAAATTACGAAATGGGCCATGGATTAACGAAGCAAGAAGGCGGGGAATTCAATTTTCAGATTATGACAACTCTACAAAATTTAGAAGAAATAAAAATAGAGAAATTGATTTGTTAATTGGTGCAGATGTATGTGGGAAACTTTTTACAGGGAAAAGTAAATTACTCTCGAAGGGTTTAGTGGCCTTTGAAACAAAATTAGGCTGGACATTGATGGGTAAAACTGAAGAATTTAGTTCCAACGATAGTACAAATGTTGTTTTATCTCTTCATGTGGCCAATGCACAGATTTCAGATCTTTGGTCCCTGGATACTTTAGGAATTTTGGATTCAGGAAATAAGAACACGAGAGAAGAATTAGACATAGCTGCTGAAGAATATTTTAACCAAAATATTAAAACTGTTGAAGACGGCAGATATGAAGTAAGCCTTCCATGGATTGAAGGCCATCCTCCACTACCTAGCTGTAGACCAATTGCTGAGCGAAGATTGAAGAATTGCGTGGAATCACTGAAGAAATCTGGAAGATTAGAAGCTTACGAAGCAGTTTTTGACGAATGGCTTGCAGAAGAAATCATTGAAGAAGTTGAGCCATACAGTGATAATCTAAATGAACATTTTCTGCCCCACAGAGCAGTTATTAAAGAAAATTCCACAACTAAAATTCGTCCAGTTTTTGATGGGTCAGCGAGAGAAAGGGGCTCTCCTTCTATTAATGATTGTTTGGGAAAGGGTCCCAACTTAGTGGAACTAATTCCCTCTGTAATTAATAGATTTCGATTTAAGAAAATTGGGGTAATTTCAGATATTTGTAAAGCGTTCCTACAAATTCAGCTCAGCGAAGTAGACCGACCGTATCTTAGATTCCTGTGGTGGGAGGAGGGTAATCCTTCAAATATTAAGATTTTTCAACATAGAAGAGTAGTATTCGGCCTTACTTGTAGTCCCTACTTGTTAGGAGCAACTCTAAAGTACCACTTGCAACAGGTTAACGATGAACTAAAGGAAACTGCCGATAAACTAGCAGAATCTTTTTATGTAGATAATAGTGTTACTAGTGTAGAAAGTGCCGAAGAACTTGAAAAATTTATTTCGGAGTCTAAATATATCCTTAGTACTGCAAAATTCGATCTAAGAGGGTGGGAGCATAATATTATCAATCCAACAGAAGAAAATTCTACTCCCTCCAAGAAAAGAAAGGTTCCAGTTTTGGGATTATTATGGGATTTAAACAATGATTCACTAAGTATAGATCTGAGAGAAAATCAAGAAGAAATCAAGACAGTTACCAAAAGACAAATATTGTCAGTAGCCCATAAAGTATTCGACCCCATCGGATATAGTTGTCCTGTAACCTTAGCACCAAAAATTTTACTTCAAGAATGTTGGCAACTAAAAGTGAGTTGGGATTCTGAATTACCTGAATGTGTTGGGAAAAAATTTGAGAAATGGAAAAGGGGGCTACATAAGTTGAATGACGTTGCTATTCCAAGACTCCTTGTACCTGATCCGGTGAATACGGAAATGAACCTTCATGTATTCTGCGATGCAAGCAAAGCAGCCTATGCAACTTGCATTTTTTTAAGAGCAGAAAATTTTAATGCCATTACCTGCCAACTTGTGCAAGCCAGATCTCGGGTAGCCCCATTGAAGTCAGTCACCATTCCCAGGCTAGAACTTCTTGCCTGTACCATAGGAGCAAGACTAGCACAAAATGTGAAAACAGATCTAAGACAGCCGAGTATTCCAACACATTTTTGGACAGATTCATCAAATGCTCTATTTTGGATCAAAAGAAATGAAAATTGGGCACCTTTTGTTTACAATAGAGTGCAAGAAATTAGATCCCTCAGCCATCCAGAGAAGTGGAAATACGTACCAGGGAGGCTCAATCCTGCCGATTTGCCATCTCGGGGCTGTTCTGCTGAATTTCTCCTAAAATCCCGGTGGTGGGAAGGACCTTCTTGGTTAAGAAGATCTTCAGAATTTTGGCCTAACGAAGTTTTTGAACCTGATTTAAATGTAATAGAATCAGAGAGAAGAAAAACAATAGTTTCTGCAGCCAATGTGTCATCGGAAAACATAGACTTTTACGAGAAATGTTCCTCGTATAAAAAGATGTTAAAGGTCACAGCATGGATACTCAGATTTAAAGAAAATGTTAAAAAGCCTAAAGAAGCAAGAGTAATGACCAATTTAACAGTTGAAGAAATTGAAAAGGCTGAACTTACGATTATGAAGTTTGTTCAGAATCAAGATTTAAATTTTAAGAAAAACTTATCCTCTTTGCCTACATTTGTTGATGAAAAGGGAGTCATGAGAGTTCAAACTAGAATACAATGCGAAAAGATTCAGAAAATTTTAGATATCCAGTATTTTGCCAGCGAACCATAACGTAACCTATCGAATTATTGAAAATGAACATACAGAAATGAATCATGCAGGAATACAAATTCTTATGTCAGCAATTCGAGAGAAATTCTGGATAATAAGATGCAGGAAAACCATTAGAAAGATTCTGCATAGATGTGTCCAGTGTCAGAGATTCTCTTCGAAAGCTGCTGAAGTGCTGAGTTCACCTCTGCCTGAAGATAGAGTGAGAGAAGCTGGTGTTTTTGAAATTATTGGAACCGACCTTTTTGGACCACTATTCTTAAAAGATGGCAGCAAATGTTGGGTAGTGTAGTTCTGTATACATGTGCAGTTTTTCGAGCTATTCACCTAGAATTGACGACTTCCTTAACAACAGAGAATTTCATACAGACCTTGAGAAGATTCATTTCACGTAGAGGACGACCACGTATCATCTACAGTGATAATGGAACCAACTTAGTTGCGACAAGAAAGGAATTGAATTCTGTAGATTGGGCACAGATTGAAGAATTTGCCACTATAAAAAGAATTAAATGGAAACTTAACCCTCCGGCCTCTCCGTGGTGGGGTGGATTTTGGGAGAGATTGATTCGCATTATCAAATCAATGTTGAAAAGAGTTTTAGGAAAAGCCCATTTGAACTATGAAGAATTATATACTACCATTTGCGACACAGAAAGTATGGTGAATTCACGACCACTTACATATGTATCTGAGGATACTGAAGATTTAACACCTCTCACACCTGAAATGTTTTTGAAAGATCTCCGTGAAACAGGAGTACCTGACTTGGATTTTATAGAAAGAAATAACCTGAGAAAAAGATTTGAATACCGACAAAAACTAAAAGACGATCTTCGCAAGAGATTTAGAACTGAATATTTGGGATCTCTTCGTGAATTTAACAATGTAAAGAAACCTCCTAACAGCAATATTAAAATTGGAGATTTAGTTTTAGTGCAAAATGACAACTTGAAACGCATTCAGTGGCCATTGGCCAAAGTGGTGGAACTCTATCCTGGTAAAGATGGACAATTTCGTGTTGCCAAACTGAAAACCATGAATGGTGAAATTTTACGACCACTACAGAGGATTTGCCCTTTAGAACTTAGTGATACAATTGCAAACAAGAATCAAATTCAGACCTCTAGATTTGGTAGAATTATCAACCCAGTGAAAAAACTTTAATATCTAAACTGACTATAAAACTTTAAGTCCAAAATGACTTGAACATTTTTCTGAACTATTTTTATATTATATTGTTTATTATTATTTTTTTTATTATTTTACTAAGAATATTTTAGAATGTAAACAGTTTTCCTTTCTCTTTAATATTTTGTTGAGCATGTACAGAATCTTTCCATGCTCAAGGTGGGAGGATGTTGCAACATCAGTGCCTTCCCCCCATTCTTTTCCCTCTGTTTTTCGGCCACCTGTCGCGACAGCGGGAATGCTTTATTTTTATTTTTTATTCTCTTTTGGTTTTATTAGAATAAGATGCACTTTCGATTCGAAAGTGGAGTGTTAAAAAAGATGTAGACTTGAAAGGAAAGGCACTTTTACGGTGTCTTAAAATTTATTATGATTCTGTTTTATTAAAGAAGAAGAAAACTGAATATTTTGAATATACAGAAAGTTATTCATTATGTGAAGTAGAAATAATTTGAAAATTGTTTTATTAATCGTCAAATTTTGTACATATATTTCATTGTACATAGACCTCCATCATCATCATTTAATTAAATATGTTAAAAGCAAAAGTTCCAGAAATATTATTTTGTGTCATCGATATTCTCTTCTAACTCCCTAAGTTTCAAGTCGGCCGTGAAAAGAAGAAAGGGTGAGTACCTTTTCGATAATTAGTTGATAAATAATGAATATGATTGATTATAATTTTAAAGATATTTATCGCTAGTTATAATCTAATTTAAAAAGAACCCATGAATATAAAGATTATATTAAACTATTAATGGCTGTCATTTTTCTGGAGTTTTATTAAGTACCTCTGTTTTAAATCGAAATGAAATTTCACTTAGTGTAGAGGAAAATAATGAAGGTTTAACATTCATTAAAGAAAATTGTCCAAATCTTCTCACCACTGTAGCACATTTTCAAGTAAAAAATGGCCCATTCCAAAAATTACCATTGCTTGAGAAAAAAGTTTCAGATGTTATGACAGATTATGATTGGTGGAAGTCCTTTTATGTAATGGGAGGTAAAGAAAGAATCAGCGAAATTGAAATTGAATTTATTTACCAAATAACAACAGCCGTGGCTTCATCTGCTGGAGTAGAAAGACAATTTTCTTCTTTTGGACTAGTTCATTCAAGCCTTTGTAATAAATTAGGAGTGGACAAAGCTTCTAAATTAGTGTTTTTGTTCAAACAATTAAATCCCTGATCTGTTTCTATTTGCTTAAAAAATATTGATTTAATTGTGATTTTTATCCCTTAATAAATAGCTTGCATTAAATGAATATTTAATTTGTTTTTTAAATTTTACCATTTTCTATTCATTTACAACATATTTAAGTTTATTTCTTATTTAGTGTGCACAATTCAATTACAAAATAATAGAATGGCTTTAAAGTCTAGATGTTTAATTTTTAGTACCAATCAGTAACTAGAATATAGTATTTTCTTAACTATATAATTATTTCTTATTATTTTTATAAATTATAAATATTATTTATTCTTTTTTAGTTAATTATTATAAAAAACTGCTCCATGTATTGTAAAAACATAAAAAAAAAAACAATAAATAAAAATAGAGTTCTAAAAAAATCAAATAAATCTGATTTAAATAAAAAAAATCTGATTTATTTATTTATTTATTTATTTTTTAAATCATGATTTTTTTCCAACCCTGATCATGAGTGAGAATTGAGCAAACACTGGAAACGAGTTATCTCGTCAGTGGCAAGTTATAGCAAGCAGACGACTGACGTCTGCGGCAGGGCAGGGAAAGGGTTAAGAAAGGTTTGACTGATAATATTTCTCATCAAAACAAAAAACATTAATCCCTAAAATAAAGTGAAAAAAAAATTAATAACTTTATCAACAAAGTGATTAAACATTTGATAAATTTTAAATACTATGTTTAATGAAAGGCAAAATTTGTATAAAAATTGAGATTCTGTCTATTCAATGTTTCTGCCACTGGGAAAGCAAGAAACCGGAAAAACGTCTGAAATGTCGTAATATAAAATAAAAATCTGTTTGAAAACATAAATAAAAATGTCTTCTATTTTCTCATATAGCCAAGATGCTAAATTTTCTACCTTTTATGCATAAATAATCTTCAAACACAGCGATTACCACATTAAAAATTGCAAAAAGAAAAAGAAAAAAATAGTAGATTACAAAGGGAATTTGTTCTTTTCCAGCATTACCGAAATTTCTTATCAATTCACAGGGTCGAAACTGGTAGAGAAAGAGAGTAGAAGCAGTTTTAACTGTCCTTTCCCTGAAAAAATCCCTTTTTTTGAGAGCTGCATGAATGCACAGCCCCTTTGCGAACTTTGGAAATGCTACTACGCTTAAAACTGGTCAATTTTTCTCAACTTTTCAATTAATATTTTTTCATTATAACGAAGTAATATGCTCCTTTGTATGCATAACACTGTATAATATTTATTTTCAAAATATTTTGTAAGTTGAAAAATAAATCATTTAAAATATTTCTTTCTTTTGCTGCAACTATGTAGCTCCTGCCACGAGCCACCACTACCACACAGAAGAATGAAATTCTTCTACAAGAGTGGTATCAAATATAAATGAGAATTGTTCTTATACCAACGAAAACTAATGTTTTTACCACATTGTTTATTTAGTTCAAACTATAATAGCAGGAATTTGAATATTTTAATTTTCATAAACAAATTTGAGTTCTTTTACATAATAACATTGAATATTAACATAACAGATCAGTATTAAATGTATAATGAAGGATAAAAGTAAAAAAAAGCCAATAAAGACCGGCTTTTATTTAAAAAGGCCAGTCTTTTTAAATAAAAGTCAGCCACTCTGGCCTTTTTTGCAGCCCTGACTTCAATGAATTGCACCATTTCAAATTTCTAGATATTAATGTCTGACAAACTGTAAAATTTATACAGTAAATTGATTTAAATTTAATGCCTCAATTTATGGGTGGAAACTCAGCTATTCTATTTGGAGGCAGGTACAGAGGCTGATTTCCCAAAGGGCAAATGGGACAAGTGTCTGGGCCCACAAATCAGCTCCTTTTTTAAATTTAAAGCATTTTACATAAATACAAAATTCACTTTGAGCCCTTTATTACAGAATTGGAGGGGAGGGGGGGGGGGGCAATTGATGATTTTGCACTGAGCTTCCACTTCCGTAAATCAGTTCCTGAGCAAGTATCATAAAGGTATTCTGTTTTTTTTTTATTTCAAAATTCTTTCACTTGAGTGGCTAAATGCATTATCCAGATAAAGAACAGAAGTAAAATATAAATATTTTTAATTTATTTTTAATGCATGAAACATTGATGCACAAATTCTAAAAATTAAAATAAATAAGAAATAGATTTTTATAAAATAAATGTAATTTTACTTACAACCCATGAAAGATGTTTGTTTGGTTCTTGATCTTTAAAGGAAACTGAGAAGTCAAATTCTCCAGGCCAGTTTTCACTAATATTAAATAAATAAATTAAAATAAATAGGATATAAGGAATTGCATAAACATGTTCTTTAAATTAGTTGATTAGTAGACTTACCTGGCAGGTAATGATGAAATAAGCCCATCTCTCAAATTTTCCTGGTTTGGGGTAACAACAGAATTCTGTCTGGTACAGTTTACCTATAGTGAATTAAAGATCATTTGTAAAAAAGAAAAATATTTAAAAAATTAAAAATTAATTTATAGAGAGTACTAAACAATAGTTTTATAATTAAAATCTTTGTATGGTAATCTTTGTACTTTTCATGGTAAATTTAATTTTGATGCTTTTTTCCCCCAAGTATAACTGAAGGGGGGGGGGGGGGGAGATTATTTTCAGTTTTATGGCAAAAGCATACTGGCCAAAATAAGATGTTATAATAAAACAGGGGAGGAAAAGTTTAGAAATACTAATATTATTTTGACACTTAGAAACTACTTAAAAAAAAAAAAATAATAATAAAATAAAGTGGTTTATGATAAATTAGACGTCTTTGGCAAACAGCTAATTCGCAACTCTTGAAAATTCTGACTGTAGCAAACTCCCACTAATACTGGAAAGTCACAGAAATTTAGAATATAAGTTTCCTGATTATTTTAATGGTTCATTTTGACAGATTTCCACTACCTGTTACACTCAAAATTGCAGACTCACTCTTTCTGAATCTTCTACAAAACAGACTAGGTTGATTCTATTAATTGTTGCACCAGAATTTGATTAGTATTCTGCAATAAATCAGAATAAGTTGAAAAAATATGTAATAAGATTTTTGCCTATATTATCATTTTGAAATAATAATGTAAAACATTATTCACTCAGGGTGGCAACAGAAATTCAGAAAAAAAAAAGTTCCCCGATTAATTTTAACAAATATCCATGATATCTGTTACTTATTATCAGGGTTGGCAGGTTTTTGACACGTGACAGTTTTTGACGGTTTAAACCATGGTTAAAACCGTCATGTCAAAAACCACCTTGTCAAAAACTGTCAAAAACCTATATTTATAATTTAATTGTCGTATGAAAAATTAGCTTAATAAAATACAGTTCATAAGGATTTTTTGAAAAGTAAATAGAATGATGTTCTTTGAAAAACACATTGTTACAACATTTTGATTAATATAAAAAACAAAACTTTAGGCTTTTAAAATTTTACTATGAATTATTTCTATGTTCATTCAAAATATGCTGTGATACTTTTATATATTATTATGAAATTTATTTATAACTATGCTTGATATAGCACATGTTAAACTTAGTTATGCGATACTTTAAAAATATAGTTGTTTTCAATAAGATATTATTTATCAGTATGTTTTAAAAGGTAAACATAATACATATTAATGTTTTTGGAGAAACATTATTATAACATTTTGATTAATATAAAAACAAAACTTTAGGCTTCTAAAAATTTATGATTGTTATATCATTGATAGATCATTTTGATTGACAAATCATTTTATTTTCAATACAACATTGTATAGTTCAATTTTTTTAGTATTGTGCTTTTAGTATTATGTATTTAACCAGTAAAATAAAAATGCATAGCCTAATATTTTGTATTTAAATATTTTATAGAAAAATATAACTTTTTTTTTTCTTAATGACTGCTGATATTGCAAGTTTTAAAGAAAAAGTAATAATTCTGAATGTTAAAAATGCTTGATTTGTGTCTGAAATTCATATAATTACCGTGAAACACGAGAAATATGAATGCTTTCTGGACATGTATAAATTGTAATAAATGTAATATTTACCCGTACAAATTTTTAAAATAATTATTAGTCTAAGCTGTAGGACCCACCAGCAGCCAAGTGGTACTACGCTCAAAGCTGGTAAACGTGAGGTGTAGGGTTTGATCCCAGGGCGCACTCGTTGGCCTAGCCATTCAGAGTTTTTCATGTTTTTCTCCGAAACTTGTATAAATACGAACTAGGACCCTGTAGACAGACCCACTCGGAGGGCAATACCCCTTAGGCCTAAGATACTAGAGTAGTCAATCAGCCTTACTCCCAAAACACCGAACACCAATAGTCCAAGCTTTAAACAGGTACAAATATTTATACAATCAATAATAATAATAAACAGATAAAAATTCATTAATAAATGATAAGTATAATAAACGTAGATTATAAATAGTATAATTATTTTCAAATTCATATTAATTTACTGCCCACATATATTATGTTTTACTTAAAGAAAAAAAAAAAAAAAAAAAAAATCCAGTATTCCTGTGTTTTCATGTCTTATGTGAAAATTCATTAGTAACTTCGGAATTTTAGAATTTCATAAATATTAATATAAATAAACATAAACATACAAAATATAACTGTATGCATACTTTGTATATATTTCTTAGATTATAAACCAGTATATTTACCTAATTTTTTATAAATTATCTACAAATTGTTTTCAGATTTCTTAATTTATAAACAGCATAATATTTAGATATTCACTTGTATATGGCAAATATTACTAAATCCTATTTATAACCAGATTTTAGCTCATTTATAGATGTTGAATTTTGACAATACAGGTTTTTGACAGTATAGAGGTTTATGACAGGTTTTTGACGGTTTAAACCGTGTTTAAACCTTTGTCATGTCAAAAACCACTTTTTGACGTCAAAAACCCAACCCTGCTTATTATATACATTTCATAATTTTGTGTCTATTGCACCCTTGTTATATGATACATGTATATATCAGGGATGCTGAATTTTAGCCAAAAAAAAAAAAAAAAAAAAAACTGGCTGTATTTTTGGTTTAAACTGCTTAAAAACGACCAGCTAAAATTAAAAAAGCAGGCCTTTATTAAAATTATTTTTTCTTTCTTTCTTTTTTTTCCTCCTTTACTTTACTTTTTTACTTTTTTAAATGTTAAAAATGACATGCTCAGAGCATTAATATAATTAAATTATTACTGCAATAAAAAATTTCTCAATGCGTAGAATTCTAAATTGCAAATATGGAAAGACAAAAACAACACTTTCATTAGAAAACTGATCCAGTTCAATACAATTTAAATTATTAATAAATAATTATTATTACTTAAACAAGAAATAAAAAGTATCAATCATTTATATTATAAAATCTTTTTGTAAAAAAATAGAACCGACTCCAAAAAGAAACTACTATTCAAACAACTAAAGATGAAAGAAAATTGGCAGAAAATGGAACTTTAAATTGCGCCTAAAAGTATAAAATAATTTCCTTCGCCAAACAACCTATAACACTACAATTAATCATAACTTTTGAAGTCGGCGCAAAATTAAATAAAATTTCATTAGTTTTTAAAGGTTTGTCTTTAGATCGGTAGCAACAAATGCTGTTTTCTCGAATGACCCATTTTCATGTTTCCTTTATTTTTTTATCACTGTATACAATTGGTCCATTAGTAGCATCTACAAAGAACAGTGAACATTCTTCACAATGCGGTATTTATGTTTCTACGAAGTTAGAGTTTCCTTTGAATTCGGTATATATTTGATAACTATGATCGTTGGTGGCTTTTGGATTTGGCGATCAAAATGTAAGGTAAAAATATACACGCAAGATGTATATTTTCATAATATATATTGTACGATGTGTTGTTTCATGTTCTTGATTACTCTCTTGATATGCCTTATCAAAATAATCATGATATCCCAAAGAAATTAAATATGTTTGCCAGATAATTTTGCGATTTTTCTTTCACCAAGGACGTCAGATACCAGCATCTTCGCCAACTTTTGCTCCTTACGAAATCTTATTTGTTTTCTTGAATCAAAGTAGTTTTCGGCTGCATTTTGCAAGTAACAATGTGAGATGTGTATTTTGGATAGGATTTGATTTTTGTATTGAATAAAGGTATAAATTTTTATTTAATTTTGCGCCGACTTCAAAAGTTCTGATTAATTGTAGTGTTATAGGTTGTTTGGCGAAGGAAATTATTTTATACTTTTAGGCGCAATTTAAAGTTCCATTTTCTGCCAATTTTCTTTCATCTTTAGTTGTTTGAATAGTAGTTTCTTTTTGGAGTCGGTTCTATTTTTTTACAAAAAGATTTTATTTTTATCTTTTCAGTGAAAAGTTATTTATATAGCAATGCATCAGAAGATGTTCGACGGAAGTTTCACAAATCACAACTTCCAAGAAAAGTGACATTACTCAAAAAATGGTTTATGTCACTGAAAAATACAGGAAATGCACCCAATGTTATTCTAGTCAAGTTATTTTTAAGTAGATTTTTCTTAAATGCTGCATTTTTAAGTTGTGTCACTTATTCTTGCTTTTATCGGATATGAGGAAAAACCTATTGAACGAACATACGTTAAATTAAAAAGTCTTTAGAAATGTAAAGAACGGATACGCTGTATTCGTAACCGAAAATTCTGTTAGGCATATATATTCAACTTTACAGTGAATACGTGCCACCCGCTGCGCTGGAAATTGCGCAGCGTAAAGTTCAAACAAAGAGCTAAATATGCATTGCAGCTGACGGACAGAAGTTTCAACATCGATACTTACATACTGCTTTTACCAGTGTAGCTGCATGCGTTCAGCAGTTAGAGTGAGAACAGACTTTTGTGAGTATCCTGTAATTTGTTTATATCTTAAAGAAATCATAATGAAACCTATTTCAGGCCAAGATCATTACGACAACAAAAAAAAAAAATATTACAATTAAATCATCTCTTACGAAGTTATAAGCTAACAAATTTCAACAACAACGAGAAACATGGTTTGTATTGATAACCTCTTCCTTTATGAAGTCGGTTTAAAACGTCTATGCGTTAATCGATGTGACCGCTTACAATAACCATACTTTGAATTTTACATAGCATAAATGTCACCGTCTACGCTACAACATATGCAATGGTGTTCAAGTGTGAACAAATAGGAAATTGTGAGCAAACAAATGCACATTTTAAGCGTTCTGTTTTTAGCATTAATGTCTAAACTATCTATGCGTACTACATCGATGATGCTCTGCAATTTCATAATTAAATTTTTTCTCCTGTCTTGAAACGTTTCCGTGATAGAATCGCTAACTCCACTCTTTCCCACCAGGTGGCGCTTTAGGCGGTAGAATCACGTAGCACATGTCCACCTTACTGTACCTACATACCACTTTTATGACTATAGCTGCACCTGTTCAGCAGTTAAAAGTGTCGGGACTGACTTTTTTGGGCACCCTGTATTTTCGTTTGATCGTAAAAATCTTACAAATCAGACTATTTCAGACCAAGATATTTACAATAAAAGAAAAAGTGTCAAAATCGGATCATCCGTTCAGAAGTTATGAGCTAAGAAACAAAAACAAAAAAACATACGCTTTGAATTGAGAACCTCCTCCTTTTTGAACTCGGTTAATTAGAGCATCTCTTACGAAGTTATAAGCTTACAAACACCAACAACAACACATAGCTCGAATTAAGAACACCCTCCTTTCTGAAGTTGGTTGAAAACGACTTTGCACTAATCGATGTGACCGCTTACAGTAACAGTACTTTGAACCACAGACTATACGTTTCATCCGCTACGCTGCAAAGTGTGCAACGTAGTTCAAGTGTGCACAGTGTAGGAAATTGCGAACAAACAACTGCACATTTTAAGCGTTCAATAATGTCTAAAAACTGCCTTTTTGTAGTAAATCGATCATGCTCTACAACTTCGTAATTAACTTTTCTCCCATCTTGAACCGTTTTTGAGATAGGAGCGCTAATTCCGCTGTTTTTCACCAGATGGCGCTTTATTTTCTTTAGATTGTAAAGATGTTATAATGGGACCCACTCCAGACGAAGATCTCTACAACAAAACAAAAAGTATCAAGTAACCCTATGTTGGACTATATAGCGTATGTCTCACCAGCTACGCTACAACGTGAGCAACGTAGCTCAAGTGTGTATAGTGTAAGAAATTGCGCACAAAAAAAATGCACGTTTTTAGCCTTGTATTTTTAGCATCAATGTCAAAACTATCTTTTCGTACTAAATCGATGATGCTCTGCAATTTTATAATTCACTTTTCCCCCCTGTCTTGAACCGTTTCTGAGATAGGAACGTTAGCATGAATGTCTAAACTGTCTTTTGGTACTAAATCGGTGATACTCTTCAGCTTTGTAATTCACTTTTTCTTTAGAACCGTTTTCGAGATAGGAACACTAACTTCATTGCTTTCCACCAGGGGGCGCTGCAAGCGGTTTAACCTTGTACTGCATGGCCACTTTGCCATACTTACATACCATTTTTATCACTGTAGCTGCAGCCGTTTAGCAGTTAAAAGAGTTGGGACTGATTTTTTTGGGCACCCTGTATTTTCTTTCGATCGTAAAAATATTACAATGGGACCTATTGCAGACCAAGACCTTTTCAACAACACATAAAGTATCAAAATCGGCGCATCCGTTCAGAAGTTATGAGCTAACAAACATAAAAAAAACATACGGTTTGAATTGAGAACCTTCCTTCTTTTTTGAAGTCGGTTAAAAAGGAGACTTGGCACTAGATGTATAGACACAGGAAAAATGTCAGTAATACCAAAGGAAATGATAAAATAGCAATCAGCTGGTCCGTTTTCATTATATAATGACGACAGACAGTATGCTACCAAAACAGCTGTCTGTTATTTTATCATTTCCTCTGGCATTATTGATATTGATTTTTTCTGCAATTAAACTTCTTTATATACCATAAAATGAATGTACTAGTTATGAAAGGATGTGGCCGTTCTTCTTCAGGTGCAAAAAAACCTGTGCTACTAACCTTGGAGGTAAAAGGAAGACTGAAAGCAGGGCAAATCCAAAAGGGTAAGAAGCAACACAACCAACCAATAGAATAGCAGCATGCAAAAAATAATCAGATGTTAAAACAACCCTCTTCACCCCCCCCCCTCAAAAAAAAAAAAAAAAAAAAAGACAAGAGACAAGAAAAAACAAACACACACATACTTACACATAAGGGAGTGATTTTTTATTTTACTTTTAAATACATTTTTTTTTTCTCTCTCTACAAAAAGAAAATTTTTTAATTGAATTAAACAAATTTTTTCAAGCTGTTGACAGCAAAGTAGAATCAGATTTTTCATTAACAATTTTCATTAACAATTAAATTTTCCAGAAAATCTAATTTGGAAATGTGTTTAACCTAAGGATAATTTTGGCTTTCTGAAAATTAAAACTATGGTTAAATTCCCAACCATTTTTCGCAATAGAGAATCTTTGTGTGAAATAGATTTTAAGTTTAATTATTTATTGTGCACTAGGTTTTTTAATTTATTATTTTTCCTGTGTTTACCAAGCATTCGGTTCAGTTTTTAAATAACGATACATTTATAACAATTTTTTCTCTTTATTCAGCATACATAAATTTTTAGTTAATAAATTTTATTTACATACTTATTTCTATTTATTTTATTTAGATTTCTGTCAGTTTGAAACCAAACTAAAAAGGAAAAATAAAACACTTCTCGCCTTTATTTGCAACTTCCACATTCCTTAGATCAATCCTCCTTATTATAAGAAAGGCGTGCTGGTTAAAATTAATTTTCTCTCTTTCCATATAAATGTGAGAAGTAGAAAGAACTAAAAGCAGTTAGTATACTATGATTATGGAAGTATTTAATTAAAGAAAGAGAAGAACTTGAAGATTTAAATATAACAAGAAACAAGCCAGTCTTTTTTACTAAAAGTGAGCCGGACTGGTCTTTTTTTTTTAAATGCCAGCTTTTTTGTAGCCCTAGTATATATTTCACAAAAATGGGTCCCAAAAATTAAAACCTGGATCAACCAATCAATTAAAACCTCTAACATGTAACAACGTAAGTGTAGGAAGCAAGAAGTGATAATTTTGTTTTGTATTATTTTATTAAATAATTTTTCAAATGTGAATAAAATGTATGTCAGTATCAATATTATAACAAAAATTTAAAAATACATTCTTTGCATTCTTTTTTTCATACCTGAAATCCTGAATTGAAAGGTTAAAATATTTTACTTTTATTACAAATTATAATTTTACACAAAGTAACTTAATAAAAAAACTAATTAAATTCAAAATTGCAATAAAATACTTAATAGAATGAAATAAATGTTTATTTTACTTTAATTTCTCAGTTTAGTTCAAACCAAACATTAAGAATACGAAGGTCATTTAATTTTTAATTAATTATTATTATTCAGTTTTCTTTCAGGCTAAAACACTGTTCTCTTTTGAAATAAAACTTAAAATTCAAACTCAATAGTGTTATTCTAGGTTTAAAAAAAAAAATTAAAAATTAAAATACCCCCCCCCCCCCCAAAAAAAAAAAAAAAAGTTTTTTTTTTTTAAACGCTGCACTTGTTTGAAATAGTAATGTAATCCCTACCTAGAAAATTCTCTTACACAGTCTTGCTTTATTAACAGGCAGTGATGCCAGATGGTCGAAAATTATTTCCCCAAACAGGTCTTCAAATTTCCCCAAATCAGGGTTTTTTTTAAAAAAATCCCCAACTTGATTTCTACTAAAATAGGAAAATAATTTTTTTTTCAAAAAAAAAAAGTAAATAATATATATATATATATCAAGCAGGATTTAAATGGATTTAAACTCGGATTTTTCCTGAAATGAAGGCAATTTTTGAAAAAAATCCCCAAATAACAATAAAGCTATTGAAAACCCCTGGTTGTAGAGATAAATCATTACGTTGCCAACATTGACAGAAAGTTGAAGAACTCCCCAGATTTGTCCCCAAAAATTTTAGAATTCCCAAAAAAAGTCCCCACAAACATTTGGTCCCCAAAATTGTCCACAGAAGCCTAAAAAAACCACAAAATGGGGACAAAATCCCCAATCTGGCATCACTGTTAACAGGTTTTGCTTTAAGTCTAAGCATGTGCGTATTCATCTAATATCATGCCAAACAACTCATGTCACTCATGCGTATTTTGCTCAATACGATGCAGTGATCAAATACAATATCCCTTTCCTCAAAAATGTTTGTTTCGGGGAAATGTCCCAAAGGGATATATTTGCCTTTTTTACAGCCAATGATTGATATAGAAATGAATGGAAGCAATTTCACAAACAATAGATATGTGAACACTACATTGAAGTACCGTATTTTACATATTTTTGGTGGAAAATTAAAAAAATCGGAGGTGTATTGAAATTAATGAGCAGTAGTGTATATAAGAATTTAAAAAATGCCTCATGTGTTTCTGTGATTGTGTAAAAGCTTTCTTTCAAAGGCCCCATTTACAAATTGCTGTAACATAAAAATTTTTATAAAAATGTTAACATTAATTTCCTATTATGCACAGTTGAGAATCTATAATCCGCATACCCGTAATTCGCAATTGTCTATAATCTGCACTCACTTTGCAAATGTGAACAAAAGATTTTGCAGTAACGAAAATCTTACATTTTGGATGTACATGAGAAAACAGGATGTTAATTCACATACTAAAATGAAAAAAAAAAATTGAGTGTAAAATTTAATTTAGATATACATAATTAATTTTAAAAGGAAAAAAAAAATTGTACTTTTATTGCCTTACACTTTAGCGAATTGGAACATCGTCTGAATAATATTAAATTAGTGATCAAATAAAACACATGCAAATGCAGTTTTCTAACTCCTTCCAGTAACGGCATGAAAAGAATGACATCATAAGCATTGGTGGGATTGCATATTTTCACAGAGGTTTAACCCTTTACGGCACAAGCCAATTCGGGTAATTTAAATTATACTGCCACCGGAATTCATGAACTAAATTAAACAAAAAGTAATTTTAAATTTTAAGGTTAAAAAAACCGGCCTTTTCTACTATGTTATAAACGTAAATTTTTGCTAAAAAATTTCCGGAATGAAATTTTGAAGCTGGATCTTAAATTTTGCGTCCTCGCAGCGAGGACAGCGCGCGTTAAGGGGTTAAGGACCATTAGTGTAAATGTCTTTTTTAGGGTGGTATTACAAAAATACACAAAACTATTTAAGGAAAAATTTATACCAGCATTTGTTTTGAGGATAAGATCTACAATGCAGTCGTTAAAAACTGCATCAAACTAATCACATTGCAAGTATCTGGCTGCATACTGTTAACCACAGTCTAGAAACAGGAGTACAGTGTTTTTTTTTTTTTTTTTAATGAATTACTCATTTATGGGTTTAAACTATACATTGCTTCTACTTCATTAAATACATTTTATTGTTTCATATATTTATTACCTTCATTACCTATATTTTAAAAAAAAAATTCTAATTCTAGCTTCATTAAATAAAGTTTAATGTTTTATGTATATTCATATAGCGAGGAAATGGCATCATTGATCTATAATTTGCAAAAATCTATAATCTACCCAAGTTCTAGAACCAAGGTGTGCGGATTAAAGATCTTCAACTGTACTAATTAAAATCTTCTCAAATTAAAATATCTAAAGATTTTTGAATGTATGTGACTGTAATTTATCAAGAAAATAGTATGTAAGATATTTAAGTTAACAAATTCAAGTAAAATATAAACCAACTTACCATAGAAACAGCTTCTCCATTCATGTTATTGAGCTAAAAGAAAAAGAAAAAATAATACAACTGTTTGCTATTTTCGTGAGAATGCAATTGCGAAAATTGTTTCTAAAAAATCATACCAATGCATCACAAGCTGGGTCTTCTACCGAAAAGTTTTTACCCAAAAGTTCCTGCACAAAATAAAAATCTATTGTTATTATTTGAGAACATTTTCTAGCAGGAAACATATATATATATATACATATACAGTATGAAGCCGAAAATCCAGTCTCCAAAAATCCAAACAATTTCGGCCGTGTTAATCATCATCATCAACAGTTTTTTTTTTTTTTTTTTTTTTTTTTTTTTTTTTAAGTATAAATATATCTAAAAAAAAAAAAAGTCTTTTTTTTTCTTATTAATCTTCAAAACTGGCATTTGCAAACTCTGTAAGAGGAGAGGGAAGAAAATTATAATAATAATAATTCTTAAACATTTATCTAATTGAGAGCTAAATTCTATATTCTATTTCAACTATACCCAAACTTTTAATTGAAAAAATCTAAAATAATACTAAATCATCATCATCAATAACAACAAAAATCACAGAAATGTTTTAAAAATGGCATGTCTTTCTTATTTATTTTCTTTTATTGTAACTTGTACCAATTTCTGTATGCAAATACTATTTCAATAAATCTTTTGCTTTTCAAGTTTAATTTTTAATTTATTTTTGGTTATTTATTGTGTTAAAGTTGATTGTATATATATTACAGAATGTGTTTTAAAATCGTAATATATTATTTTTTACTTGAATTTGCTTATTACCCAAGTACTTGACCCAAAACATAATATTTTTTAGGCATGACCAAAAATCCGGAATCACCGCAATCTCGATGATTCTGGATTTTCGGCTTTGTACTGTATATATACTTAGAAATTCAAAAATACATAATTTCACTGTTTTAAATTCAATGTTTTTTGAACAAAATTTATAAAAATAGATAGCATCTTATCTTGGAAGAATTTCATCAGAATTCTTTATTTGGCAATTTCAAATAGTAAAATCCAATCCAATGTTATTTTTTCATTTTCTCCATTCTTATTTCTTTCTTTATTTTTCTTTTTGACGTGAAAAGCCATTTTTTAATAGGGGTGTGAGAAATGTTTAGTTGAATAAGTAGTGTTAGAAGTGAGAATAATATATAAGAAATTATTTTAAATAGTAAAGCACCACCGAATTGGCATTTATAAGTTAAAAATTTCGATTGAACACCCTAAAATGCAAGTGTTTATTCAAAGTCTTTTTATTTAAGAATTTATTTCTTCTATATTCAACAGAAGGAAGCGTTGGTTTCGTAAAAATTTTCATCTTCCCCTTCCGGTTCTCAATAGATTTACAAGTTTGGAGACGTCCAGAACACTATTTGACCATTTTTGGAAAATGTACCTATGTGTGTGACAAAAAAAAATTGTGGCAATTATATCTCAGGACCTCACACAAATGTGCCATTGCATTGCCATTCCATTTTTTCTATAAATGTGCATCTTCTTTTTCTGGTGTTTCACTGTAGAAATATAATTTACTTTTACAGCCCTAGCTGATCAGAAACTTAAAAAAAAAATTCAGCTTCCGGGAAGGATCTGCATAAATTTGTTATTTTTATTTTCTTCTATATTCAATAGAAGAAAGTATTGGATTCGTAAAAATTTTCGACCTCGGGTTTTTGATGGATTTACACGTTTTGAGAGCTGTAGAACACGATTTAACCGTTTTTAGAAAATGTCTGTCTGTTTGTCTGACAGTCTCTGCGTGTGTGTGACAAACTTTTGTGGCGACTGTATCTCAGGAACTACTTCACAGAATTTCATACAAATTGGTATGTAGTTGCACCTTGACATAAATTAGTGCCTATCAACTTTTGGTAAAAATTGTCTTACAAGTTGTGTTGCCATCCCACTTTTTCTAAATTTTTAACATGGTGATATAGAACAAAATTTTGTATAAATGTGCATAAAAAGAATTATTTATAATAGAGGTAGTCAACTGGGAAAATTTTTTTGTGTGTAATAGCCTTGTCACCCCCCCCCCCCCTGGGGGGGGGGTCCCACCTCGGGGGGAGTAAATTTTCAAAATGGGTATCTTTCGAGAGGTCTCGTCAATACCTTTAAAACGAATGGTTGAATTATAAATCTGTGATAATTTAAAACTAAGTTATCGTTTTTTTTTTTTTTTTTTTTTTTTTTCTTTTAACGAAAAGAAACAAAAAAATCGTAATTTTTTTTTTTTTGAACGAAATTTAACCGAACTTGGTATTTAGTTGGTCCCTGACAAACTGGTGCTGATTAGATTTGGGGATCAATCGCTCAACAGGTGGCACTGTGATCGTATTTTTTCTAAATTTTTAATATGGCAGTATAGGACAAAATTTCGTATAAATGTACATAATGAGAGCTATTCTTAACATGTGATTGTAAAATTAATATGAATTCTTGATAATAGTAGTAGTTAATTAAGAAAAAAATTGTGTGCATGTGGGGGCATCGCTTTCTCCCCCTGGGAGAAGTACCCCTCAGGGGGAGGGGGGGGGGGGGGGTAAATTTTCAAGATGAGTATCTTTCAAAAGGTCTTGTCAATACCTTTAAAACGAATGGTTGAACAATAAATATGTGATAATTTAAAACAAAGTTATCGATTTTTTTTACTTTTAACAAAAAAAAAAAAAAAAAAAAATATTGTATTTTTTTTTTTTTTTTAATATTGTTACTGATTGAATATGTATATAGGAAAATATAGAAGAAAGTCTTGTGGTGGCCACAACATACTAGTTTAGAAAGGTTTATCATTTCAGGATTGTTGACTTTTATGAATGACCCTGTTTTGGACCAAAAATTTCATTGAATTAGACCTAGGAAAGTGTACAAATTCCTCTCAATAATGAAAATTTTACATGAGAAGAAAAAAAAAAAGAAAAGAAAATACATAATTAAATAAAAATATGCGAGATTTTCACAATCTTGTAGTCTAATGGGAACACTTTCATTAAATTGGTGCAGCATTCATTAATGACAAATTTCAGGATCTATGACTGTATCTGTAAACATGAAATCTAACATAAAACCCATTTTAATTATTAAAAAAAAAAAAAAAAAAAAATTTTTTTTTTTTTAATACAGTTAATTCCCTTTAATCAGCAGATCCCTCTAATCCGCAATTGATTTTTTAATGTAAACAAAGAAATTTGCAGCTTAAATTTCGAAAAAAATCAGCAACATTACTCATATTTTTACATTTTAAACCCTTAAACGCTGTGTGTTGTCTTTCGGCAACATACCCAATTTTGTCTTCTAAAGTATTATTAGAATAATATAAAAGTCCTAGTACCTCATGTTTGCCAATTGGCAGCAAATTGTTCTTTAACTGTAAACCATAGTTTCTTACTAGTTTTCTTACTAATATATACTAGTACTTTCTGTATTAATATCATAAGCAGGGTTTAAACTGCCATTAGTTTTTTTAGCATTTTGCTAAAAGATATTGTATTTTGCTAAACTATGTCAGTAAGAATTTCGCTAAAAAGCTAAAACAGGATTATTTCATAAAATATCTTATAACTACCTCTAGTTTTTATGCAAATATTCGTAGCCAGAAATTACAAAATCACTAAAAATATTGGGAATCATCTATTTAGTATATTTGGATTAAATTTCGACTTTTAATGGTTGAATTTAAATGCAAAAATATTTAAAAACATAATTAAGAATTCGCTTCATATATGTATTCTCAGTGCTAGTATTGTGTTTGTTGAAATCAAAACAAAATTTTGCTGATTCATTTTTCTTAAATCACAATATATGCTTGGTTAAAATTGTCAGTGAACAAAACAAACAGAAAACAAAATTGGGGAAGTTAAGAAAAAGAAATCAATTCTATTCAAAGAATTAATTTTCGAAAAAGCTAAAATACTGCTTATACGTTTTAGCTAAAATGCCAAAGAAACTTTTTTGCCAGGTTAAACCCTGATCATGAGTACTATCAAAAGTAAACTGTTCGTACTTAAAACGAGAAAGTATGATGTTCAATTTAAATGAACCTTCTTTAACAGATTTGATAGCAATCTCGCCCCATCGCGTGATGTGGAGTGTTGTTTCAAATCTCAGTCATGTGAAATCGGCAGCAAATGTGTTAAAGGATTTCAGTCCTGAAAAATAAATAGACAAATAATATTTTGAAGCCAAAATTCAAAGACACTGTTAATATATTTAATATTTAGGTGAGAATTATATTTCATTTAATGAAGGATTTTTTCTAACAAGGAGACGGCAAGGGTGTGGGGTCCTCAAATCGAACGGAGGTTCCGCGTGTAGTTAGCACTCAGTGAGTGTATTCATATACTCAAACCCTAGAGCGCACTACTAAGCCATCGCCGAGAAAAAAATTCCTGAAGTTTGAAAAAAAAAATTTTTTAATTTGTATTAAAATTTAATAAATCATTATAAACAATTTCTTTACAACTTCTATATATTGTTAAATCGCGAATTTAATGATTTCTAACTTTTTAACATTAAACATATGGAAATTTATTATTCGCATGTGGTTGGAATTAAATAAAATTTAATATATCAAAAATAATATGAAGAATTTACGTGCTCCTGTAAAAAAGCTGCATTTATTTGTTGTGCAAGTTGTCGACAAAATTTGTGTTTTTCTTGTTTTTATGATAAATATCATCCAGGTTTGTTTATTCGTAAAGATGAATGATTGAAAAAATTGCTAATGCTATAAACGTATAATCATAAATATTCATTGTATTTAATAATATGTTATTTTATAAAAAATAAATGGTAATGTTTAAAAGAACTGTGGCTTTTGTATTTATTCTATCTACAGTTCTAAGTTCTAATCGTTAAAAAGTTAGAAATCATTAAATTCACGATTTAACAATGTATAAAAGTTGAAAAGAAATTGTTTATAACGATTCATTAAATTTTAATACAAATAATTTTTTTTTTTTTTTCAAACTTCAGGAATTTTTTTCTTGGCGATGGCTAAGTAGTGCACTCTAGGGTTTGAGTATATGAATACACTCACTGAGTGCTAATTACACGCGGAACCTCCGTTTGATTTGAGGACCCCACACCCTTGCCGTCTCCTTGTACGTTTATTTTATCCTTAAATTTATGATTAAAAAACTTTTTTTTTTTTTTCAATTTTCGTTCATATTTAATTGAATAGCTCATTTGTTCAGTGTATAATAAATAGATGATTTGCATTTTAATGAAATAGTGCCTCTAGTTTCTCTACGTTTTGATGTGAATGCTGTCATAGAAATACACTCATGTTTTTGAAAATTGCAACACTATGAAGGAATGCAGATAAGATATAAAAATGATATTTATTGGGCACATACATTATAATAGGAAGAACAATTGATTACATTTTCAGGACGTTTTGAGTAATATATACAGAGAAAACAGCACATAAAGCAGCAATCTCTGGGAGCAATAACTACACTCATCTGCCTAGGCTTTGAATGGAACAGGGATTGGATTACATATTCAGGTACAGCACTTCATGAAGCTTCGATGGGATGCCACAGTTCATAGGACATAGTTACTGGTGAGTGGTGGCGGCATTTATTGGGCACATACATTATAGTAGGAAGAACAATTGATTAAATTTTCAGAACGTTCTGAGTAATATATACAGAGAAAACAGTACATAAACCAGCAATCTCTGGGAGCAATAACTACACATATCTGCCTAGGCATTGAATGGAACAGGGATTGGATTACATATTCGGGTACAGCAATTCATGAAGCTTCGATAGGATGCCACAGTTCATAGGACGTAGTCACTGGTGAGTGGTGGAGGGCTACTCGCTTTTCAAAGATTAAACAATAATTTTCATTGGTGCGAAATCAGGAGAATGCGCTGGCCAGAGCAACGGTTGAACACATTTTGTATCAACGAAGGTCCGGACAATACAGACAACTTCTCGTCGTGCATTATCCTGCTTAAATTTGAACTAAGCAGACCTTGAATATAGGCCAGAGGGGCGGGCTTTAACTCACCAGAAATTTAATGGCTGCTGTTCAGAGTGTCAGGAATGCGAACAAGAAGTAATTGAGACATGTAACCAATAGGACCCCATACCATCACTGCAGGTGATGGACAGTGCAACAATGTCGAATCCCAACTGGCAATGAGCATTATTCATGATGCCGTTAAACATGGATAAGGCAATCTTGATGCTGTAAACAGGATTGTGATTTGCCTGAAAGGTGATTTCATGCCAGACCTGTGTGCAGGTTCGTCATTGATCACACATTAAAGGCACCCATATCAGTGATGCAGTTTTGAGGGTAATCAAAAGTTAATTTGATTTTGAGGTGATTAAATGGTAATTAATTTTGAGGGTAATTAAATCATGCAGTTTTGAGGGTAGCCTCATACTGGGTCACCACCTGGAGTGATAGCATTCAGTACCATCAGATGCACGTCTCGATCACCTCTTGTTTTCATTCCCGCCACTCTGAATACCAGGGATTACATTTTTAATCGGACCTCGCTCGGAATTTGTCGCTCGGACCTATATTCAAGGTCTCCAAAGAACAATATTTAAGCAGGACAATGCACGACCGCATGTTGTCCGTATTGTCTGGACCTTCCTTGATGCAGAATATGTTCGACTGTCGGTCTGGTCAACACGTTCTCCTGATCTCGCACCAATGAAAATGACCGTTTAATTGTTGAAAAGCGACTGGCCCCCACCACTCACCAGTAAATATGATCGATGAATTGTGGCACCGCGTTGAAGCTTCATGAAGTACTCTACCAGTACATGCCATCCAATTGCTGTTTGATTCAATGCCTAGGCAGATAAGTGCTGTCATTGCTCACAGCACTGTTTTATGTGTACTGTTTTCTCAGTACATATTACTCCAAATTTCCTGAAATTTTAATCAATTGTTCTTCCAACTATAATGTATGTTCCCAATAAATATCATTCTGATATTCACATTATTTCATGGTGTTGCAATTTTCACAAACATGAGTGTAGTTTGCTATACCTGGCTCCTAAAATTTTTTCTTAGTTCCAAAGATATATTGGAAATTTGTCAGTTCCTGGATAAAAATCAATGCACACCAGACATTAAAACATACATGCACACATACATATATACACATATTTTAAGTTGTTTTTGTTTGATTATTTATTTCTACATATACACTTTTTTTTCACCTTTTTATAAAAGAGGAGAAAATATTTTTCCCTTCAAAAATCTTTATATACAAGCAAATATTCCCTGTGGCAAAATGTAGACAACACAATGACATTGTCGCAGAAAAGAAATTGTCACTTGCAGAAAGATTTGCTCATAAAAATCAGGGTTGGCAAGTTTCTTCCAAGGTGAAAGAAACCGCGGAAAAAAACGACTGGAGGAAAAGGAAGAAACAGTTTTTCTTTAAAAAAAATTATCATATGGTAATAAGTTGCAGCTTTGCAAGATACAATGGATGTATTTTTCTTATAAACAACCTAAAGCAAACTTTATTATACCTATAAAAATTTAATTATTAATTATATATACTAAATTAATATAATACTTAATTAATATATACTAAATTCCAAAATACTCAAACTCCAGTAAAAAAATCAATTTCAATTTAAACAGTGTAAAGTTTTATAATTTAGACAATTTTATTTCTTTAACTGGTGATAAATAGTGTTGTTCACCTGCTTATTACTTTCTGATAAAACAGCTCTTAACAAACAACCAGTTAATTAAAAGAACCAGTATGCAGTAATTACTGTATTACAAATGTCATCAAAAACTTTATTTTCCTTATAGTCATATGCAATACAGTCAACTCCCTCTAATCCGCAGACCTATAATCTGCAAATCCGTCTAGTCTGTAATTGATTTTTTTTTATGTAAAAGAAATTTACATCTCGTATTTCAAAAAAAAAAAAAAAAAAAAAAAAAAAAAAAATCGCAACATTTCTCAAATTTTTACTTTCTTTTTAAATCAAATTTTTAGCTTAATCCTTGCTTAACAAGGATGTTACCTCCCCCCCCCCCCCCCGCCCAAACTGTATCTCAACAGTTTTTTTTTCCGGGGGGGGGGGGGGGGGGGTAACATTTTTGTATTTATTATCTTGCAATTCATACAGACTAGTACTAAGTCAAGCCAAAGAATGTCAGGAAAGTAAAGTATATGAAAAATTTAAAACAAACCACTATTACATCAATGTTTAATAAAATTAAAAATAATCAGTGATGAATATTATTTCCGCACTTTCCAAAATTATTTTGTTTCGTATTTTTTAAATATGTTCGCTTACATTTTATTGGTACCTATTATTTGAATATGCTTAAATTATTCACCATCATATATGAATGTGATAGATTAGTTTTATTAATACTGAAGAAATATTTTATTCTGAAATTTATTAGAAATCGTCTTTCCATTTCACTGTTTATTTATGAATTAATAATAACTGACTTTGTATCTGCAAAAGAAAACTGTAAACAAAGACAGTGATCTCTAATCTGCAAATTCCTATAATCTGCACAACCTCTGGACTGGACAAAATTTTTGCGAGCTAACGGGAGTTGACTGTAAAACAAATGAAAAGTTTTTTAGCAGTTCAATACTGCAATTTATTTTTCAACTTAAAATAGATAAATACAAACTATGTATTTTTTTTTTTTTTTTTTTAATACCAGAGAACTTGCAGGAGAGTTTACTTATTGATACAGTTGATTGGGTACCAGCTTCAAGTTTATAAAAAAAATTGTATCTTTAAAAAAAAAAAATAAAAGTGCAAATATTATGGTATGGCTAAAAATTCCGTAATTATCACTTGCACTGTTCAAACATATAATATGAGATAGCATCTACGAAAAAAGTTCTAAAAATATTAGCATTGAAAAATAAAAACCCATCACCTGTGTTTGTTAGAGTTTGTTATCAAATAACTTATTTTTCTAAAAATATTTTTCATATTAATTGGATTATATTTTATGTTTAGATTTGACATTATATTTATGCTTTGGGTTTATATAGTTCATAAATTTTAATTTTGATCATCTGTTTTGTCTTCTGGTTGGTTTCTTCCACTGTCTTGGAAGAAACTGGTTTCTTCCGGAAGAAATCCAACCCTGTAACAAATGAAAAGTTTTTTAGCAGTTCAATACTGCAATCTGTTTCTTAACTTAGAATAGTATGAATACAATATATGGAATTTTTTTTTAACCTGGAGAACTTGCAGGTAAGTTTAAAAGTATTTTAACGTAATGATACAGTTCATATAGCTTAGAGGCCATACAAAGAATTTTTTTTTTTTAAAGGGAATAAATATTTTGTCTAAATTCCATAACTATATAATTCCATAACCATTACTTGAACATATAATATATAATAATATGAGATACATAAGTTCTAAAAATATCAGGCTTTAAAAATTAGCATTGAAAGATGAATGCTAGTACATATAAAAAATAGCTAATGTTTAATTAATTACATTTTTTTTTTTTTTTTTATGTTGCACAGTAATCTCCACACATAAAATTATGCATTTTTATACTTAAAAAACTTGTAGGGATTTTTTTCTTTTTTATAGAAATGGTAGAAATTGTTAAAAAACACCCTACCCATAAAAAAAAGTAAGAACACATCACCTGTATATATTTAAAGTTACTTTTCTATAATTACTTTTTCTTATATTAATTGGATTATAGTTTTGATTTGACACTATATCATTCTTTGAATTAATATACATTAATGTGTTTCAATTTTGAGCATCTGTATTGTCTTTTTGTTGGTTTCTTCCATTTCTTCCGTTTTTTTTTCCCCCATTGTCCTGCAAGAAACCTAACCTTGATAAAAATTAAAGGTATTCCTAAATTTTAGTAGAAAATAGAAACTCATGCCTTATATTTAAGAATTCTTCATCAATCTATTAATAATATTGATATTTTACCATGTTTTTATTAACTCACTTTCTTGTTTGTTTGTCCAGTACAAATCTTGCAATCAATTTTTAACTAACTTCCCGACTAGCTTTTGAATTAGACATTTGAAACTTTTAGAACAGCTCAGAACACAATGACAACGCATTCTTTTAATACTTTATTCAATTAAATATGTCAATAATGTCTTGCAGAAAAAGTTTGTCCGAACAAGGCTTGTCGCAGAAAGCATAAAAATATTCTGTCACAGGGCAAATATTAATACAGGGGTCGATCCAGGTTTTAAAGTTTGGGTCCCCTTTTTGTGAAAAACAAAATATTTTTGTGAAATTTTTATTTATTTTTGTGAAAAAAAAAAAAAAAAAAGTGTATAAAACCTTCCATTTTAACAGTCATTCTAAATAAGTGTTTAATATCAAATTAACATGGTTTCGTTGAACCAGTTAATTAAGAATAATACTGAAAACATTGAAGCATTTTATAAAAGATCATTTTGTAAAACAAAATCTTGTGAAGAGGCTCATTTCATAAATTTGAATTTTGTGAAGGGTCCCTTTTTATGGATTTGAATTTTGTGAAGGGTCCCTTTTATGATGTGGAATTTTGTGAAGGGTCCTCTTTTATGATGTGGGATTTTGTGAAGGGTCCTCTTTTATGATGTGGGATTTTGTGAAGGGGCAGCAAAGGGGACCCAATTTTCGCTTAGATCGACCCCTGTAATATATGCATTTTTTAATAATTTCTTATTTATTCAACTTCAATATTATTTAGTTTTGAGGTAATTACAAAAGTCAACTGAAAACAAGCCCTCCATGATAATGACAATGAAGAAAAGATTTTAAAAAATAATAAGCAAAAGCAACTTACGTCATCCATTAAGTCACTAACAGGAACATTTAGCCTGAAAATAAAAGTAAAAATTATTGAATGCAATAAGATTACTAGACATTCAAAAATCATATATAGGGGAAGGTGTTGTGCCTCTGATTACTGATGTGGGGTGGAAAATTTTCTTCTTTGGAAAATTTTCTACTATTTTTTCCGGAAAATTTTCCAACCAAAAAAACGATTTTTTAGTAAATCTTTTGCATGATATATTTAAATTTTCTTTTTTTACTCATAGTAATGCTATACACAGTGTGAAAAACAAAAGTTTCTGATTAAAGTCATCATTTAGAAAGTTACCAGATATATGTTTTGAGCAACTTGCTCAAGAAAGAGGTTATTTATTATAATACGAGAGATCTATGGTTGCTAATCAGAATTTTAAATGTCCATTCAATAAGTTTGTAAGAACATAATTATAAAGCATTTGGCAACATAACGAAAAAAGAATATATCGATAAATTAATGTACTACTATACTGCTGAGCATGTGTATCTATTTTTCAAAATATTCATTTGATAAATAATGATACGCCAATGTTTTTCAAACTCAGGCAGCAATTTTCTTAGGTCACCTTATGGTCTCTGATTATGAGAATGACTCAGAAAGTTAGGACATTGTCATAATCTTCATTAAATATTCAATTAAAAAAAAAAAAAAAAAGAGCAAAACTTGGAAAAAAAAAAAAAAAAGAAAGAAAAAGAAAAAATGCTTTAATTATAAAATTGGCATTGTTGAAAATTTTAGAGAAAAATCTTATACAAAAACATTATAATTTTTTAAATCACTTTTTAAACTAATTTCTAAATGTGGAAAAAAAGAAAAAAATGTTTTTTTTAATGCAAGCAACAGGAAATACAATTAATTGCCTAAATAAATAAACAGCAAGATTTTGATTAAAATTGAAGGAAATCAAATAGATAAAATGAATCACATCATATCTTGTAACTGGAGGTTTAGTTGAAAGAACTCAATATTTCTTTATTTGCTTAAAATATACGAAATTGAATTGTACTTGAAAAATCTCATAAAGGTGTTACATATAAAGTTAAATACAGTAGACAGCCAGAAATCCGCCGAAGTCCGAAATCCGCACAACTTGTCAGATACAAACAATGAAATTCACTATTAATAAATTACAAAACTGCAAATCAGAATTTTTGTAAAAGATCTTAAATAATAATTTTATGTTTGCATTTTATGATTACAAAAAAGAAAAACAAAATAATAATATGAAAGACTGCAAGATCCAAGTAGCTGCTAATGAAATTATTGACAGTATATTAAATTCATCAAAAGAAAATAATGATCATTGTGATATGATGATATCAATCAGGTAAATAATAACAAACTAATTTTTTAAAATGCTTTCTAGTGAAGGCATAATTTGTAAGGAAAAACTCAATAAAATTCGTAGAAAAATAAATTTGTGTTACTACTATTTACAATAAATAAATCATGCAGGTTCAAGTTCAGTTTAAAATTAGCTACGTGTGAACAGATTTTATCTAAGTTTGACAATTTTTTTTTTTTTTTTTCATTTTTATTTATTGTTTTCATTATATATTTTTGTTAATGTTCATTATTATTCTTATGTACCTAGTAATTTAATATTCAGTGTTATTATTCACTAGTATGTGTTTAGTTTGAATAATATTCTGTTTTTATTATTCAAATTCAAAGTGAAAATCATTTTTTATGGGCCCCGAAATCCACAAAATCCTAAAATCCGCACAACCTCTGGTCCCGAGCTGTGCGGATTTTTGATTCTCTACTGTAATAGCAGCAACAACAATAATAATAAAATCTCAAACTTCCAGATTAATTATTTTGAATAGAGGATTACATCCATTATCCAATACCACCAACTATTAAAAAATATGATTTTGTGTTCGCAAACTATGCTTAAAAATAGAACAAATCGAAAAAAGTAAAAATCAAAAGAATTTTTATAAAATGAACCCTTGCATGTTATGAGCCATACCCATACCTTACTAATTACCTTGTACAGTCAGCAGCAAAATTATTGATGTGCTAGCAATAATTTCCATTTAAAAGATGTACACCTAATACAATTTTGTTAACTAAATATTTATCAAGTCATGATCTTAGTCTCATACTGTTTATAAAAAATTAAGTTCATGATAAAAATTAGCAATCAAACTAAAGATTTAAAAAAAAAAAAAAATGTGGATGTGTTTTTCAATAATTTTGCCGCCACTAGCAGCCAAACCCCATATAGCCAAGCCACATATGGCCCCATAGCCAACAGAAATCCGTTATGATAATTACCTTTTTTTTTTTTTTTTTTTTAAAAAATCTGTTTAGTTTCAGAATATTCACAATTGTTAAACTTGTTCTTGTTTTTCAAAAAACGTTTTTTTTTTTTTTTTTTTTTTTTTTTTTGAAATTATAAAGTGCAAAGAAGAACTTTGATAATTTTTTTCCGCTTTGAAACTTCAGTATGAAGTATTAAAAATTAAATAAATAAATTTTTGGAAAAACAAAGGCAAATTTAATTTTTTTTTTTTTAATAATGAAAAAAAAATCAAAAAAAAAAAAATCCTGAATTCTCATAAAAATTTTTCCCTATATAATAAAATGGGATTCAGCTGTTGGCAGAGATATGTGAGGGTCTCTGACAGCTACAGAACGTTCACAGATACCTTTTTTATGTAGATTATTCAACCATTACAGATGCAAAACAGTCATTAGAAATTACAACTTTCTAGCTTTATACATGTTTAATAAAACATTAAATCATAATTTCTGTGTTTTGTTTATTAATTTCTTTTTGAATTGAATAATTCATACTGTTCTTCGAATAGTTTTGTTTACTTGTAGCTTTTAATGTATTAGTTTTACAGTGTGTCCTAAAAGTTCCAGTACACCAACTTAAAGAACTCATTGTGTCCATAATTTTTTTTTTAAATATTAAATTTTATTGTCTGCTTATTATTGCATCAATTCTTTAATTTTTATCGTTTGTTTCTTTTCTCGCTCAAGTTGTGTGAGAATAAAGTTTTATGTTATTTTGTTCTTCATAGTGAAATGAACTTATCACGCATTCAGAGAATTACGCTGTTTGAAACTTATTTTGAATGTAAGTCGTATGAAAGAAGCAAAGATGTTTGGTGATATTAATATCCAGATGATGCAATACTGAGTAAAAATATGCTATATCAGCTTGTTCGACAATTTCGTAATACAGGTTCTGTGCAGGTGTGTACAGGTTTCTCTACAGGAAGTCACTCCCAGCATGTTAAAACGCGTTTCTAAACATATGCGCAAACGAGTTCAGCTTTGCTTCCTAGAAAAGGGTGGACATTTTGAACATTTATTATAAATGTAAGTTCTGTATTTTTTCCTCCGTTATTTTAAATGTGCCATTTAACATTACCATAAAAATAATTGTTTTAAGGTTTGTTGTTTAGTAAATAAAAAATACATCAGCGTCAGTACTGGAACTTTTAGGACACTCTGCATTTTACAAAAACTTCATAATTTAGAGATTGAAAATTTTCGGTATATTTTCCAGAAACTTTTCCGTTTCAAAATTTTCCGGAAAACCCACATCCCTACCTCTAATCATATTGTTTCTTTGACCACCTAGGCTGTAGCGCTATCTAGCAGCATTTTATAAATTTTGGTGTAATTACAATTAGTACATAGTTCTTTAAGTAGAAGGCTTGTGCAACCTACTGTGGACTATTCAAGTGAAAGAGGATTCCTGTGAATAACATGAATCCATTTCTGTCATAAAAAATGTAAATATTTATTTGATAATATCATCATCATCACAACGGTCTACACCATCGTTTACCTCCGCCAGAGGAGTGGTAAAGAACATGAACAGGTCTTGCATAGTCGAGATACTCTGAACCTTGAGCAGAGTGGGTTCCCAGGCGTGATGATTAGATGCAGCTGGAAGGAAGAGAGAGGCAGAGCAGAGCCGATCTGGAAGCTGTGTTGACATGAGGATTTTTGATAATGTTTTGCCTAATATTTTTTTGTGTAATATCTTTGATGATAGAAATAATTTGACACAGTAGTTACAGACTTTAATAAATAGGGTGGAGCTTGTGAAAATGATTATCCTCCCCCTAAAACTGTAGCATGCTTTGTAATTTGCACAAGCATGAGTTTGTACCTCTGACCATGATCAGTTGTTGTTCCTTTGACCAGGTCAGAGGTACAACACTCTTAAAAGATTTCCTTAATATTTTAAATTTTATTAAATAAGTAAAAGAAATAAGATTAAAAAAAAATGAATACACACTTTGCTGTTCTTAAAAGAAGATAATTAAAAACTTTAATCCAATATTTACAAAAATTTAAGTATTCACAACATCGCAACACCGTAAACTACAATTTCTCTCTAGGAAAATCCAAATTCGCATTCTGATTGGTTAAGTTTGTTTCAGAGCTCATTCACGTCTTGATTAGTCTCTCAACGATTGGTCACAGGCTTCGTCTACAGAAAGGAATAGCCTTCATCGCATGCGCAGATCGTGCGATTTTGGTGTTAAAGAAATACCTTTGTGCTTTAATATATAAGATGACTTAATTACTACAATTGTCTTGAAATTAGTTAATGATAATTTTTACTTTAGTTCAGGGTTGTTCAGTTTTTTCCATAGTGGAAAAAACCTGGTTAAAACCGTCCTAGACAAAATACCATTTTGTCCATTATTAATTATTTGTGAGTAGTAAATTAAAAATTATTTTTATTCTTTCCATATATACAAAAAAAAACAATTTTTATTAATATGTGTACATATAATCAATTTAAATGTTTCAAAATAGACATGAATGGAATAGAAATGCAAAATTAACAATAATAAATATATCTGTATTTTTCGAAGGATGCAAAAGTGATATTTTATAGTTTCAATTTTAATCCCTCCCCCCCTCTTTTCCCCATAACTTTCAACTACATTGTCATGTCCTCTCTCATAGTCATAAATACCTTTTTGAAAATTTGTTATTAAGCGTGATGAAATTGAATGGTTCACATATCTTTCATGCATTTTTTTACTTTCCAAAAATACATATGTTATGAAAGTATTATAATCATCACAAAAATTTGACTTTGCATGTATATCTGCCTGTTTATTTACGAACCAGTTATCTAAAAAAAATTGTCAATGTTTTTGTAGCAATATGTATATTTCAACAGGTATATAAGGAAATCATGTGGTGCCCACATCAGATTCTTTTTTACTTTCCGAACACTATAGTGAGGAAAGTATTGTAATCATGTCAAAAATCCAAATTGGAGATTTTGATGTTTATACGTTTCGAAGTCCCCGGAGTCCGTTTTCACTATTTTTGCGATGATGTATGTGTGTGTGTGTGTATGTCTGTGAGTGAACATGCTAGCCCGCTAGCGTCTAAACGCTTTGCTCGAATGAGCTGTAAGTTGGTACGTATATTGTAAGTCACCATAGTACGAACCCTATAGATTTTGGTGAATCTAGCACTTATAGTTTTTTTACAGGGACACAAAGAAAAATTCTTTATCATTATGGCCTATGGGACCAAAATCTTAAAATTACGATAGCATCTAAACGACTTATTCAATTGAGCAAAAAATTTATACACATGTATGTGATAGGTCACAGATACTCAATCTGTATAGATTTTGGAGAATCTAGCAGTTATTGTTTTTTTACAGGGACAAAAAGAAAAATTCTTTATCATTATGGCCTATGGGGCCATATTTTTAAAAGTGTGATAGCGTCTAAACACCTTATTAATCTGAGTAAAAAATTTGTACACATGTTATAGGTCACAGTTGCACCAACTGTATAGATTTTGGTGAATCTAGCTCTTACAGTTTTTTTACAAGGACACAAAGAAAAATTCTTCATCATTATGCCCTATGGGACCCAATTTTTAAAAGTGCGATAGCATCTAAACGCCATATTCAACTGAGCTGAAAATTTATATAAATATTATAAATCACTGTTGCATAGCATTCAATAAAACACTGTGTAATATATGGACAAAAATACTCAAACACTCTATTATGGTTTTCTCTCTTTTGTTTGTTTAACAACTCCTCTTTCTTTACTTTATCTACAAAACTGTTAATTACTCAATGTTCGGAAAGTCGAGTTTTTTTTTTTTTTTTTTTTTTTTTTTTTTTTCATAATTTAAAAAATGTTTGTTTTTTATTATTTTAATAAAATTCTAACATTGTCAGTTTAAACACATATACATAAGCACAATAAAAACCAGCAAGTACAAAAATACATAAAAGCACAAAAATACATTAAAAAAAATTTCCAGATTCATAAAAAATTTCAAATAACTTTTTTTTTTTTTTCCTGTTGCACTTAGTTTATCTATACAATCAAAAATTTGTCATCGTGATAATTTCTGAAATATTGAATTAATTTAAACCAAATTTTTGCTTATGAAACCTAAAATTATAAATAAATAGTTTAAATGAAATTTTCCTGGTAGTTTTCATTTTGCTTGAAGATGTAATACTTGGTATTTGACTTATTTTAATTAAAAATCAGTTGACCAGCAGATAATTAAAATTTTTCTTTTACTGTTTCTTATGTTTTTAATTAGTTTCTAATTTTTATTAAGTATAAATGTATTCATGCTTTAACTTTTGTGTTTCTATTTATTATTTATATTTTTGAAAAAGCTTATGTTGTTTACAAGGTTCCCACTCTTAAAAAGGAAAAAATTTCAAGGACTTTTCAAGCACTTTTAAAGGCCCATTTGAAATTTTTCAAGAACTATGAGGGGAAATCGCAGAATGCTAGGCCGCATATACACAAAACTTTAGTAAATCACAGAACACTAGGCATATACACCAGGCATTTGTGCATATGCACAAAACTTGAGTAACTACTTTTATTATTATTTTTTTTTTTTATAATTAGAATAATAACTTTGCCTGTTTTCCCAATACATTTCTGATGGATTGACCGAATTAACTTTTACAAAAGTCAAAAGATGATTAGTTTAGGATTTGGAACTGGGATCATTATGATTATTCCAAAGTTCTTAGGTTTGAGTTCTGGTCTGGTCACTTTCTGAGCTCAAAATTAATGACTAGTCTACCAAACAGGTATGAGATTGGCAAAAAAGACAAATAAGCTGAAACTATATGCAAAAGCAAGATAATGAAATGAGAATTTTACTACAAAATGCATTACATTAGACAATGGCGTGTACGTGTGGAGATGGAGATAGTTTAGCCTTGATCGGGCGTTTGCTAGAGCGAAAAATTCAAGGATTTTCAAGAACTTTACACAAAATTCAAGTACTTTCAAGGGCCCTTGAAAAAGAAAATGAAATTCAAGTACTTCTTAAGGACTTTAAAGGTCCGTGGGAACCCTGGCTTTAGACTGCAGATTAAAAAGGTTAACATCAAACTGCATCTAATTTTCCTGGTTAAATAAAATTTAATAGATAAGTCTTAAAAAAATAAATAAATAAATAAATAAAAATAAAAGATCATACCTTCCTCTAAAAGTTGGAGTACAGGTTGTTAAATTACAAGTCTTAGAATTTCCTGGTTGTTATATAAAATGTAAAATAACTATCTCAAATGGAAATCAATCAAGGTTTTTCTGACAGTTATTACATTATGTTGGGTGTCCAGTGGTAGAAAGTTTTGTAGCTGTCTGCAACAGGCTTTTAAAATTTCATAATCATCTGCAAAATTTGCATATAATCAGGGGTGAAAATGGCTTACACTCAAAAAGCCTGAAAACTGATGAGGGGGGGGGGGGGTTAACATCAGTGGTGATCTCATGCAACAATACATGAATACAATTTTACTACAGAACAATATAGTATAAACAATTGTATTCATTCAATTAAATATTTTATAGCAATGTTTGACACAACACAATATAAATAATAAAAGTATTAGTTTTAATAAATTTAATAAGTTACCTTGTTTTTGCTCCATTCCTTGTGAGCAGCTTTCGGCTCGGGGCCCCGAACCTTCATCAGACGTTGCTCGAGTGGCAAGTGGTCTCTTCTCTTGATCTTCTTCTTCACCTGCAATTAGGCGGCGCCACTCTGTGTCTATTCCGATTCTCGATTCATGGTCATTAATCGATTTAGGCTCATTAATGATTTCTACGGTTTCTCGATAGTAAGCATAGGTGGAGTTTTCATGTTAGCTAATTTTTTAACGTCATCGAATTGGATATTTATTTCGTTTTCGCGGTAGCTTTTTGATAGTGCGGTGGTATTTCTGTCGTATTTTAAATCGTTCTGGTGCTCTTTAATCCGTGTACTTATTTTCCTTTTTGTTACTCCTACATAACAACCCATTTCTCCATTATTGTATTTAAGGGGGATTTTACAAATTCCGGAGGTTTCTATTGGGGATATATTGTCTTTATCGTTCCTTATCATTTGAAAAATATTCTGATTTGGCTTAATTGGGATATTGACATTTAATTTCTTGGCAGCATTTTTAATTTTATTAGATGTACCTTGGTTATATGGAATTGAATGGGTAAATTTCTTTGGTGAATTCTGACGGTTGGGTATATGATTTAATTGTTTAATTCGTTTTTTGTATAACTTTTCTACGATGTTCTTTGGATAGCCGGCTTCAGTGGTTAGCGTTTTTATAAAGTTTAATTCTTTTTTCAAATCGGACTTATCTGTACAGATCAAAATTGCACGGTTTATATAACTTCTGATTGCATTTACTTTATATTGGTATGGGGTTTTACTACGGTTATTGATTATTTCGTTGCTAGCCGTTGGTTTTCTATAAACTGTGTTTTTTAAACTGTTATTTTCACGTCTAAATAGTTAATCTGATTCTTAATCTCGCATTCACAGGTAAATTTAATGTCTTTATCTAACTTATTAAGTTCGTTAAGGATTTCACTAACATCTTGATCTTTATGGATTATAGCAAAGACGTCATCTACGTATCTTACCCAGAAAAATATTTTATCGTTTAGGAGTTTCAGAATTTTATTTTCCATATTTCTTAAAAAATTATTTTCCATATTCTTTCTTGAAACTCCTAAACGATAAAATATTTTTCTGGGTAAGATACGTAGATGACGTCTTTGCTATAATCCATAAAGATCAAGATGTTAGTGAAATCCTTAACGAACTTAATAAGTTAGATAAAGACATTAAATTTACCTGTGAACGCGAGATTAAGAATCAGATTAACTATTTAGACGTAAAAATAACAGTTTAAAAACCACAGTTTATAGAAAACCAATGGCTAGCAATGAAATAATCAATAACCGTAGTAAAACCCCATACCAATTGTGAGAACAAGTTCACACATATGTTCTTTTAAATATTTAATTTCTTTCTAAATAATTCAATTTTTAATTTTAAATAAAAAAGTCAATTTATTAAGAATAGTTATAAAATTAATTAATTCTTTTAACAAATTTATTTTAATTTAATTTATTCCAATAAAAAAAGAACATTTTATTCTGTAATATCCTTTGAAATCAATTCATTCTATTATAAAAGTCAATCTATATTTAATTTAATTTGTATTTTACTAAGGGACTTATTCGTATGTAGATAGATACATTTCCCCCTTTTCAATAACGTTATGTTCAATATCTCATTTAATTATAGATAGAAAATAATTTATTTGTCTAAATTGCTTTATAATATAAACAGAAGTTGCAAAATTTATTTCATTTCCTGTCATTTGTGCTATCATAATGACTTTGTTCAGTCTCATTGGCGTCAACTCGTTTCTTTTAATAATAATAATAAAATGAAAAAGAACAGATAAATTCTTAATGATATATTGATGGCGCCAATAAAAAATAATTACTTTGGCGTAATTTATGTTGCCAAGCTTGGCTTTGTCTTTTGAATAACGGATTAAATTTTTGAATTAACCAATTAGAACATTCTTTTGGCGCTTTATTTGGCATTAGTTTATTAATTTCGGGTTTGAATTGGCGAATGCAATTCAGTACTTCTCTCGCATCAAAACAGTCAACATCTCTTGTTTACTGGTGTAAGAAACTATCGTTTGCTCTCCCCCTCTCTCTCTTCCTTTTTAGATCATATCAGAACCATTATAAGTGAATGCTTGATAATTCATGTTTTTTTAACATAAAAATAAAGAACGCTTTCTATTGCAAGTGACTTTTATTATTTATTGTCAAGTATCACTCCTTTTTGAAAGATTATGGATTTCCAGCCCTGGTGTTTTGCGGTAAGCGATGTACTACAACTACATGATGGTGCCACTTATTTCACGCACAATAAAACTTCTTCACAAATCTTGGTCTCCGTGACCATTGGTTCTTCATTGTTTTTCTACTAGGATCAAGAGAGAGGGAGGGGCTGTTACAAAAATTTTTATTCGTTGCATTCTCAGTCGGACTATTAAAAAAACTATTACTTTGTCTCATTCGCCATTAGACTATCAAATTTGTTTTCCTTAAGACTAAAAAATGGTCATTACTGGATTCTTTTAAAACTTTATGAATCTAAATTTTTGGTGTCTTCTACCGATCATCGTAGTATACAACATTAAATACCATCTGAGGCGAAGCCTTAAAAAAAGAATGTTGTTTCCTTTCCTATTACCATGTGTCTGCGGGAGTCCATTTGCCGGATCAGAATTAGAGATTTCCCATCTGCCCACTGCACTCCCCATGATTGATAAATGCGGAATAACGGATTACCAAGACAGTTTTATATAAGATATTTAGTGGTATATCAAGTGTGAGTTATTGTGATTTGTGTTTGCTTTCACCGTTTCTTTACGCACAGGAGAAAAACCAAAAGAGAAAGTATGTTGCGTGTATTATATCTTCCTTTCTACTTTTCTTTTCTCATACAGGAGGAAAGCCCATCGTGTTTATTTAATTACTATTTATGTCGAATGCTCATGGGAACATACTGTGTGTTGACATTTTTCTATAGATCGACATGTTTCTGACGAATATATTACTTCAGAATAGGAATGTTAAAGATTTTTCAGCAATATAGAGGACAAAATAAACATGATTTGCTCTCGGAAGATCCTGAAGATTTTTACATTATGTGACGTCTCAAGAATTTTATTAACGTTTTTCCAGATAAGTTTTTTTTATATATATTTTTTTTTTCAGTATGTAGATATATATAAAAACAAATGCACTTATATTTCAATGCAAATATTCAATTAACTAAAACTAATTTAAAATAAATAAATAAATCTTTAATTGTACTTTTGAATGTTAAGTACCAATTTTTTTAAAAAGAAAGTAATATATATGTGTGCATTTGTTCTTTTAAATAAACAATTTCGTGAATTTGGAAGAAAGTTTAATTCTTCAAAAAAAAAAAAAAAAAAAAAAAGTTCAAAATTTTCCACTGATAGCTTGCTTTAATATGCTTTTTAATAATCTATTTTTCTTTGTTATGCTTATATATGTGTTTATACTTATACTTGATATGGTCAACTTTTGTATGGAGAGGTCAGTTTATTAAAGTTAAATTTTTCAATACTATTGCTTGAGAATGGTGTGCATGAAAATGTATTATTAGGATTAAAATTGAAATTTTATTAGGATTTTTTTAATTTCTCGATGGGTTTAAATAATACACATATACATATTTTTTTTAATTAGTTATTATTTTTTTTAGGAACTAGTGTAAATAATGTGTTAAATATATTAGAAAATGCACATTATAATGTTTTAAACAACTTTACACCGACGTTTCCTGTTTTTTTTTTACACTTTCACATACACTTTTAAACAACCCATTTGAGAAATTTTGAAATGTTAACTTAATAATTTAATTTATATAAATTTAAAACTCATTTTTTTACACTATTATTGCAAACAAACGATTTTTAGGGAAGTGTATAATAATAGATTTACAACAAATGTGTACATTTGTGAAAGAAAGAAAGAAATTGTGCATGCACTCTGATTTTCAGTAATATGTAGTTATATATTTATTTTCTCAAACTTATTTTGCATAAAATGATTATTGTTATTTCTTAAATAATTTTTCTATTGATATGAATATTTATAGATATTTGAAAATTATGTTTTTGCCCATATCATTATCAAATTTACTCAATTACATGAATATTTACCAGGAATTGATTTAAAAAAAAAAAAAGACCTTTCTTTTATTTCATTGGTAGATAATGTTGATATATATATATTGATGGATGATTTTCATTTTAACTCATTACTGAGATCATGACTTAGATTAATTTTATCTGCTTTAATTTAGTTACATACGAAGCTTTTACACTGCAATATTTTTTTACAAATTAACAATCTAAATACTATAAACATGTATCACACTGAATTGATAATATTCATTTTTTTAAATAAATTCTATTTTGGGCAATTTATCATAATTGCATTTTATTTTTATCTTGTGTATTTGTGCCCCATTGCTGTGTTGAGTGCCGGCTTAAATGCAGAAATGGTATTTTGGTGCTCAATGCATAATCCTTTCTCTTGATTTCTGGCCAAAAATTTGTCTTGAGTAGGGGTATGCTTTGAGTAACTTAATTTGCATAATACACATTTTATTACACTTTCATAAAATAATTTTAGCTATAAACATTTCCACAATTTAACATTTATAAAATATCAAGTAATTCTAGCCGTGTCAGTAGCTTAAAACTGTTTTTCTAGTTTTGATTTCTTATTTTACAAAACAAACTATGCATGATTGTGTAAATCTAGCCTAATCTGTTTTATTTAAAAAAAAAAAAAAAAAAAAAAGAGAAAACTTTGCTAGTCACAGTGTTATATGTGCATAGTACACACAATCTAAAATATTTTCTACAAAATACACCATTTTTTACATGTATATACATATTTTTTTTTCTCAGTTGTACAAAATATCTATTTGCCCATTTTTAAACCTTTAAGGAAACACAAAAGTTTGTAATTTTATTTACACAATTTATTTATATTTTAATAATTGAAAGTTGTATTGCAGGTACTGGGTCTTGAATAAATTATGAGAAAAATAATTCATCCTCTGTCAAAAAAAAAAAAAAAAAAAAAAAAAAAAATTAAATACTTTGTACATTAAATTTATTCAAACATTTACAAATCATATTCAGTTTTTTTTTCCCTCTTACTGCATAATATATAATTATATTTGGTCTGCTCAGATTGTTTTTGATATGCTAATAATTTTTTTAAATAAATCATAATGCAATTTTTTTTTTTTTCCATACAGGTATAAATTTATCACCTTTCATATTTTTCAATATTTTTATTTTTATTTTGCATATTACAATTTTATTTATGGTATTGGCACAGAAATTGAATTTCTTCAAGACACATTTTTTTACATAATAACGAACAATTAATTGTTGTGCCAAATGTGATTTTGGTTCCATAAAGTTATTTATAAGTTATTTTGACACACACAAGATTAAAATTTACTTATGATGTGTTCACATAAACCTGGCTGGATCATAGAGATCTTGAAATATGTCAGTCGTGAATTAAACACCTCATGTCTTAAAATACAATCACACACTTACTCATTTTAAAATACATTATTTATTTCATTTGTCAATTTACCATATTTAATAATTAATGCAGTTAACTGAAGGTTATTTTTTTGAAATTATCAAATATTTTGAATTACACATTTTTTTTATTTTTCTCATTTACCTTTGTTGACTATTTTTGTATAAACACATGATGATAGCAGATGAATGTTTGATGAAGAAGAGAAATATTTAAGAGAAATAATAAGATTAAAAAAAAAAAAAAAAAAAAAAAGAATTGATTTATGATCAATGAGGTCAACTGATTTTTGTCAATGGGAATTCACGAATAAATATGCTAGCAGATTCAATCATATGAATCATATTTTTGTGTACACTTGTTGAAGGCAAATATAATTGCCGTTTAATTTTATTCCAGCTGATGATTTAAATTGTGTTGACGTATTCTGTTGAAAAGGTCAACTAATATTTATATATTTTGCATATGCACTGATTTATTTGAGTTGACGTATTCTGTTGAAAAGGTCAACCGTTATTATTCTGGCCATGCTTTACATATTATTTGCGCTATTTTTAAGAGGATCCTCACACAATAAAAATAATAATAATTAAATAAAAAAAGGCCTATATATTTTTTTATGTGTACACTAACAAACATTTTTTTTTTACTTTTTCTTTTTGTTTACATTTTAGTGCACGTTAAATTCGTGATTAGAGAGCTTTCACTACAGCTATGATAATTTGTTTTTGTGGCAATTTATTTTAATTTTAATATATTGTGGAACACTTACAGACATATACTAAATTTTTTAATAGTTCAAATTATTTCAGTTGATATTCATTTTTTACAATATTGTTTAAATATTAAAACATATCACCCATTTAATTGCAAATTTAATTACATTTACACATTTACCCTTTAAAACACAATTGTGTTGCTCTGGTTGTCAGTATAATAATGACTTTATAATCTTTGGATTTCGACCATTATATTGGTTTCAACACCTGTAATTGTGTAGGGGACTTCTAATTTTTTTTTACAACAATTTTTAAAGTTATAATTTAATAATTAATTCACACAAATAAAAAAAAAAAGTTTAAATTTTATATTTTTGTTACTAGATCTCTATGTGTGTTCCCGTATATGTTTTCTTTTGGGTCGGAATTTCATTGTATTATTGGCTGATTTATGAGTTTGTCAGTCATAAAACAAATATATCCAATAGTATTATTTTATTCTCTTGTACACGCATGTTTTACCATGCTTTTCTGCATTATTATCAGACTTGGCCTCACAACCCAATGTTTGACACACACACATACACACGTTCACAAAATTTTCTCTGACCCATTTAGTTAATATTTTATTGGTTCACGTGTGGTGATGTCGTTTTACATTTTTGTTTATTAAATTTTTACAAGCATTTTTACACACACAAAAAATAAATAAATAAATAAATAAATAAAATAAAACTGGTTATATTAATAAAACACACCTACACAAAAGTAAATAAGTAGATAAATAATTTTTATTTCTTTGTCAACTTACAGTAAATTCTGATATTTTTTTAGAGTCTATGTGGTTTTCGTATAAAAATGAAGTCATTGGTAAAACGTGAAATATCCGTACATATTCTGTACGTGTTAGAAAATTTTTGGTTTACAAATAATTTCTTGTTTAATAAGTAAATTTTTTTTTTTTTTTTTTCTTTCAACTTAAATTAAATACTTATTTGTTTAAAATTTCTCATTTAAAATAATCCCATTTTGTAATGTTTTGCACCACAGATGCATTTTCAATGGTACTTTGAAATTATCTGTGTGTTGCAAGAGGTAGTCTGTGCAGAAGCATGTGGCTGGTTCACTCTTCATTTTTTTTTTTAGACTATTTCTTGCTGAGCAATATTATAAAATTATCCGTGTAACATACGCTATGATTCTTGGGCAATATATGGAATATTGCTTAGGCTTGATAAAACAATAATTCAAATTAATTCTAAAACAATATATATTTAGAAATTTTATAGTTTTTGACAATTTTTCTACATGGTTTTGTCTTGTTAAATCTATACTAAAATGACTTTAATTTTTATCGATGCCAATTTTGTTACAAAATTATATAAATTAATTTTTCAAATACTAATTACTTGTTAAAGTTCTGTTTAGGAAAAGGAAATTATTTCATAAGAGTAAATTTTTAATAATTTTTGACCAACACAATATATTGAAATAAAGTTTGTTCAGAATTTCTGCAGAGAAAATAAATTATAATACAAAAAATAAAAATAATTTGTTTTTCTTTAAAACATTACTAGAACTATTACATGTGCGCTCTTTTTTTGACATAGGGCTAGATTTTTTTTTTCTACACATTTTTTTACACATACAAAGGACATTTCATTATGTCACTTTGCAGAATGCTGGTTGTCATTTTTGCACAACATGAAGCCTCTTCTGCTTCCCTCACATACAGTTCATTATGCTATGTTCGGTATGGCATCACAAAACCATGTTGGTCATAGCTATTGTACTATTCTACACTTTCTAGCTCATTTTGTTAAAAATTTAGATTTTCACATGCAGATTAATTTTTTATATACTCAAAAATTGTTTGGAATATTTTTTCATATTAATGCTATATTATTTTATTTAAATTAACAATTAAAAATTTAAATCAGTTGATTTGCATATTTTTTTGCTACTGATTTCCTTTTCCTTTTCTCAAGCATATATGCCATTTTATGAATGTGAACTTTGATATTTTCAACAAATTATATATTGTGTCACACTAGTATACTTCACTTATTAGATGATTATTTCATGTTCAATACACAGTGTTATAACAATGATATGTCTTGTGAGTTGTTCTATAACTATGTATATTATTCAAATTTTCAAATTTATTCTTATATGCCTTATATGCCACCTTGTTTTTTATTGTTGTTTGACAAAAGATTATTTGTATTATTTTCAGCAATATTACTTGAGATATTCAAATTGTCATGTGCTGTTTCTAGGTGAGAGAGAGCAAACTTTTTTAATTTTTTTTTTTTTAGGGCATTGGGGAGAAATATGTGAGAACAAGTTCACACATATGTTCTTTTAAATATTTAATTTCTTTCTAAATAATTCAATTTTTAATTTTAAATAAAAAAGTCAATTTATTAAGAATAGTTATAAAATTAATTAATTCTTTTAACAAATTTATTTTAATTTAATTTATTCCAATAAAAAAAGAACATTTTATTCTGTAATATCCTTTGAAATCAATTCATTCTATTATAAAAGTCAATCTATATTTAATTTAATTTGTATTTTACTAAGGGACTTATTCGTATGTAGATAGATACATTTCCCCCTTTTCAATAACGTTATGTTCAATATCTCATTTAATTATAGATAGAAAATAATTTATTTGTCTAAATTACTTTATAATATAAACAAAAGTTGCAAAATTTATTTCATTTCCTGTCATTTGTGCTATCATAATGACTTTGTTCAGTCTCATTGGCGTCAACTCGTTTCTTTTAATAATAATAATAAAATGAAAAAGAACAGATAAATTCTTAATGATATATTGATGGCGCCAATAAAAAATAATTACTTTGGCGTAATTTATGTTGCCAAGCTTGGCTTTGTCTTTTGAATAACGGATTAAATTTTTGAATTAACCAATTAGAACATTCTTTTGGCGCTTTATTTGGCATTAGTTTATTAATTTCGGGTTTGAATTGGCGAATGCAATTCAGTACTTCTCTCGCATCAAAACAGTCAACATCTCTTGTTTACTGGTGTAAGAAACTATCGTTTGCTCTCCCTCTCTCTCTCTTCCTTTTTAGATCATATCAGAACCATTATAAGTGAATGCTTGATAATTCATGTTTTTTTAACATAAAAATAAAGAACGCTTTCTATTGCAAGTGACTTTTATTATTTATTGTCAAGTATCACTCCTTTTTGAAAGATTATGGATTTCCAGCCCTGGTGTTTTGCGGTAAGCGATGTACTACAACTACATGATGGTGCCACTTATTTCACGGACAATAAAACTTCTTCACACCAATATAAAGTAAATGCAATCAGAAGTTATATAAACCGTGCAATTTTGATCTGTACAGATAAGTCCGATTTGAAAAAAGAATTAAACTTTATAAAAACGCTAACCACTGAAGCCGGCTATCCAAAGAACATCGTAGAAAAGTTATACAAAAAACGAATTAAACAATTAAATCATATACCCAACCGTCAGAATTCACCAAAGAAATTCACCCATTCAATTCCATATAACCAAGGTACATCTAATAAAATTAAAAATGCTGCCAAGAAATTAAATGTCAATATCCCAATTAAGCCAATCAGAATATTTTTCAAATGATAAGGAACGATAAAGACAATATATCCCCAATAGAAACTGCCGGAATTTATAAAATCCCCCTTAAATACAATAATGGAGAAACGGGTTGTTGTGTAGGAGTAGGAGTAACAAAAAGGAAAATAAGATAAGTACACGGATTAAAGAGCACCAGAACGATTTAAAATACGACAGAAATACCACCGCACTATCAAAAAGCTACCGCGAAAACAAAATAAATATCCAATTCGATGACGTTAAAAAATTAGCTAACTATGAAAACTCCACCTACGCTTACTATCGAGAAACCGTAGAAATCATTAATGAGCCTAAATCGATTAATGGCCATGAATCGAGAATCGGAATAGACACACAGTGGCGCCGCCTAATTGCAGGTGAAGAGGAAGATCAAGAGAAGAGACCACTTGCCACTCAAGCAACGTCTGATGAAGGTTTGGGGCCCCGAGCCGAAAGCTGCTCACAAGGAATGAAGCAAAAATAAGGTAACTTATTAAATTTATTGAAATTATGCTTTGTTTTAAACAAGCTAAAGTAGTATTAGTTTTAGTTTTGACACAGAAATTTTTGTAAGAGAATTGTTATCCGAAAGTTGAGGAAAATTTTTTTTATCAGTGCAGACAAAAACTGTCCGCAAGCCGTTTTTCTGTGTCTGCGATTATGTTGCCACGTCGTGGTGTTTCTGCCACAGGGGTTGGGTTATAACACAGCGCACAGGGTTGTAAATACTTATGTAAAACCACACACGAAGACCAAAATAGAATAAATTTATATTATATCAAACTTACTTAAAAAGGAACAGAAATTAAAGGAAAAAAAAAAAAAATGTATTCTTACTTACCAGACTGTCAAATTATTTCCAAAATCAGCCAAACAAAATCAAAACAGAAAAATACTTTTTTCATTATTATTAAATTATATTTTCAGATTTTATAAAGTTTTTAAAAAAATTCAGAGTATAATTTAAATAAACTTACAAACTGAACAGTTGAAGATAAGTTTCTTGTGATAAGGGGAGGCTCTCCTGTGAGCCAGAAATGGAACTTTGAGCCATGAACTGGAATTAAAAATAATAATAATGCATAAGTTTAACAATGTAATAAAATTAAAACAAATCATGCTTAGTTTTGCTGGCTTTATTCCTTAATTAATACAGTCGAACCTTTACTTTTAATATGAACTATGAACTGTTTCCACAATCCCCATCAAAATGAAGAGAGGGCGCAGATGCTGTATAATCCACCGACGCCAAGTTCGTTTTTCACTGCCAAGCGATGGCGATTTTTCACCAAATGTGGCACATTTTCATTTGTGGCAACCCTGTGTTTTGGCCAATAGGGTTACCGTTCCGTTGAGGTCGAATCATTTGCTGCTTCGATCTTGTGCGTGTCGCACATAGTGTATTGAGCTCTGAGCTGTTTTTAACGTGCATGTGGTGGTTCGGTCAGGTTGTATCATTCTTTTTTATTGTTGTATTATTATTTATTATGGTTCGACTTCTGTAGGATCACTGTTTAAATCAATGCAATTGAATTGAGTTAAATAAAATAAACACAACACATCCTATTAAATCAAGAGCTTAAATGAAGTGTAGTAGTAAGGACTAGAATAAATTATAAATTAATAATTTAACTACTAATCATAATTTTAAGAACAAAATTTATTCACACTTGACCAGCTTGCATCTCAAACAGAAATATTTTTGAAATTATTCCTTAATACATTGATGGAATCATAAAGAAAAAATTTTTGGTAGTACTGTTTTCATATAAAACCCTTTTAGCAACTTTTAAAGTTTTTTTTTTTTTTTTTTTTTTTTCTTTTTTTGGGGGGGGTGGGGGCATAATTTCCAGTTTAAAAAAAGCTATATCAGGTGGGAGGACGTGGGGGTAAATTTAGAAAAGGCCCTAAAATCAAACTATTAAATTTATTTTAACAATACTTTTGATGCATTTTATAGACATTGGATTCATAAAGTATCAAGCATAATCATTTAATTTTGTTTCTTAGTTTTCTCACAATGACTACTTAAAAAAGCATGTTTTGATACCCCACTTTACCCCAAACATACGGTAAAGTGGGGGTAGTTCTAAAATCAGTGATTATTTAAATAAAAATATATGAATATATTTTTAGATATAAAAATACACAGAAATAAATTCTTGATTATATTTAAAATTACAAATACACAACACATTTTTTTTTTTTTTTTTTTTAACATATTACTTAAAGAAATAGTGTCCACAGCTATCAAAATTAGGTTTGCTTAGCATCACGGTTGGCTTCATTTTGATAGGTTTTGTTCAGAATTATAAAACTACAACATATCATTTACATATATTTTACAATACTAGTATTTAAAAAAATGAAATAAAATAATTTATCAGTATAATCACAGCCGAAGAGTTATTTTCTTAGGAAAATTAATATGTTGTGACCATCACAAAATTTTCTTCTATTTTACAGCTCCACTTACTTTTTAAAGTTTAAATCGTACAAAAATTTAACCATACCTTCTCACAATAAATATTTTACATATAGAGTTTGGTGTAGTTTTAATCAACAGATGCTGAAATATAGGCTTGTGAAAAATCATAATAGCAGTTCCCCCTGTCTGCTGATATACACCTAAATAAGGTCTACATTCGTTTTCATAATGAGTGTCTTACATATCAAGTTTCATGCACTTATGTGATAGAAGTTTAGACTTACTCTATGGGGTAAATTGCATTGCAGTATTGCCACCTGTTGGCCGATATACACCTGAAATAAATCGCAATAGGGTTTTATAATGGCTGGCTCCTACATACCAAGTTTTGTGCAATTATACACAATAAATCTGAGATATATCCTTTCCATTTCTGTATAGCAGTGCCATCTATCGGCCAACATGCACACGTACTGAATTAGCATAATTCTCACAATGCCCTTCTAATATAAAGTTTTGTGTAATTATACGCAATAGAACCTAAGATATAGCCTTCCTTAAAATTAAAGAAAGCCAGTACCACCTGATGAATAATTGATCTCAAAAGTTGATAAACACTAATATATGTCAAGGTGCATGTACATATGTATTTTACATGAAATTCTGTGCAGTAGTTCCTGAGATATAGTCTTCCTTTAATTTGCAGAAATCGCAGTATGGCAGCACCACCTGTTGAGCCATTTACACCAAAAGTTGATAGGCACCGATTTATGTCATGGTGCAACAACATATAAATTTATATGTAATTCTACGCAGTAATTCCAGAGATACAGTTGAACAGAAATTTTGTCAGACGCACACTTTTTTTTTATTCATCAAACCAGATTCTGAACCTCTTAAAATGTGTAAATCTATCGAAAACCAAAAGTTGAAGATTTTTATGAATCCAATATTTTCTTTTGAGACATTTATAAGAAAACATAAAAGAAAGAAGCCAAAAACTAAAAGCTTCAAACAAGTATGTTATGGCCATCCCAAAACTTTCTTCTACATCACTCTGTACAACAACGCTACATGCTGTTTAACATGCACAGACGAAACTTAATCATAGCTTCTCACAATAAAGATTTTAGATGTGGAGTTTAGTGCAATTTTAATCAAAAGATTTTAAGATGTAGCCATGTGGAAAATCACAGAAGGTGAGCGGCAGCTGCGACATCTGTTAGTTGATATACACCCAAATTAAGCCAGCTTTCATTCTCATATTTATCTTGCATGTCAAGTTAAGTGCAGTTAAGTGTTACAAATGTTGAGATTTAGCCTTCCTATTCATAGAGTAAATTGCAGCATAGTATAGCCACCTGTCGACCAATATGCATCAGAATTGAATCAACATGTTTTATGAAAATGGCCCTCTCACATACCAAATTTTATACAGCTATACCCAAATGAATCTGAAATATAACTTCTCCGTTCATGGGAAAATTGCAGCATTACCTATTGGCTGATATACACAAAAATTAAATAAACATGTTTCATAATAACCCTGTGACGTACTCAGTCTTTTTAAATTATATACAGTAGATGTTGAGATATAGTCTTCCTTTAAATGGGGGAAATCACAGTATAACAGTGCCACCTGTTGAGTGATTTGCACCAAAAGTTGATGGATACTTATTTTTTGGTTAATATGCAACAATGTATAAATTTATATGAAATTCTGTGCATTAACTCTTGAACTAGAGCTGCTACACAAAATTTTTGTCAGACAGACATTTTCTAAAAATAGTCAAATTGTATTCTGTTTACCTCAAAATGCATAAATCCACTGAAAACTGGGAGATGAAAATTTTTACGAATCCAGTACTTTCTTCTATTTAATATAGAAGAAAATAATAATTCAAAACGAATTTATACTTTTTACTTATTTTATATTTTTGTATTCTGTACAGATAAGAAAGAAAACTTTAGATTATTTATTAAAATTCTTTAATTAAAAGTAAGTGAAGTTTTTCTAATGCACAAAATCAAAAATTTTAAATAACTGAACATTTTTTTCTTCTTCTTTAACAATTTGAAAGTGAAAGTACAGACTTACTGAAAATTTAAGTATGTACTTTTATTTGAAGTAATTTTAAATTTTGGGAATACATCTATGCAACACAACGGGGAACTCTAAAATCAGGTGCTTTAGCAAGATATTCCATTAAAAGTCAGAGGTCGATCCAGTAAAGCTGGAAATTAGCGGTCGCCACTCGCCACACGGCGACTAGATTTTTAAAAGTGGCGACTAAAGAAATTGCCTTTAGTCCCCACTGCAATGGCCACTTCTCTTCTACCCATTCTTTATAAAATATACCCCATTCCACAGCAAACTTTGATCGCGCGGCGCCTTTTCGCGGTAAATGCGCCGCGCAAAGAATTCAGGCTGTTCTAAAATCTAACCTCGCCACTTGCAAACATATTTCGGAAGTCAATTTAATAGTAAACACTTAAAATTCTTCTACCCATTCTTTATAGAATACCCCATTCCAATGCAAACTTGGATCGCGCGGCGGCATTTTCGCAGTAAACGCGCCGTGCGCCTCGAATTCAGGCTTTCTCAAATCTAACATCGCCACTTACAGACATTTTCGAAAGTCAATTTTAACAGTAAACACTGGAAATTGGCAGGTAGTCTTATTCATATACTAAAAAAACGTATGGCTTTTTTTCCATTTTTCTGTAAAAGTATTAGATTTTGATTTTAAAAAAATGTCAAAATGAGAGTTTCGGCCGACTTTCGGGAGACAGAGACAAAAAGGAAGCTCGTGAGATAATCAATCGGCTGAAACTCCGATTGTATTACGTTCACAGAAAAATTAAAAACGTCATTCAACGCATTTTCTTTGTTATTTTATACCACTTTCTTTTCAAACTTGGCATTTCTCTCCATTCCCAACGGCCGTATCGCATTCAGTCATACACGTAGTTTCTCGAAATTTCAATCTTTAAAACAAGCTTTATATAGTAATATAAATTTTTCATTTATTGCTTTAATATGAAGAGATTTAAAGAAAATCCTGAATCACAAAGCAACCGTAGTGGTAGTAAACGTGGAGCTACAGTTAATTCTGTAAAAATAACATCTTTTTTCGGAAAAAGGTAAGTGTGTTTTTTGTTATTATTAAAAAAAAAAAAAAAAAAAAAAAAATGTATATATGTATGTATATTTTTAGTTCTTAATCAGAAGAATGCATAATTTATTGAATATTTTATTTATTTACTACATATTATTTAATATTTGTTATTGCATATGAACTATTTTTTACTTTCTTCTATATGTAATATAGAGAAAGTATTGGATTCGCGAAAATTTTTGACCTCCGTTTTTTGACGGATCTACACGTTTTGGGGTGTCCTGAACACGAATTGATAGTTTTTAAAAAATGTCTGTGTGTGTGTGTGAAACACACATTGTGAAATCTCGACTACAGCCACACTCTCTAAATTCAGTTAGAGAGGGGGATTATAATTGCAAATTATTAAAAATTCATTATTATTAAAGAAAAATTAATTTATAATTCATTTGTAACATGAAAAAAAAAAAAGGAAAAGAAACTTGCAAAATAAAAAAAGTATTATTAAAAAAATATTTTTTTTATTTACATATACTAATATATTTTCATGAATCAAAGATGTTTTTTTTTTTTTGAAAAAGTAGAAAATCGACACCATTCAGGATAGTGAAGGGGCAATATAATCAGAATTTTTCTGTTATAAAATAATATAACCAAAAGAGCATTTTAAACATATGAATTTTGTATTGAATAGTATTTTCTTACATTCATAGTATAAATTATGTAAATCTATTCCTATTTCATTTATTAAAATTCATCAGAAATGTATTATTGTGGATGAGTTTCAAAAAGTTGACTACCTTAATTATTTTCTTAATGATTTGTCAAGACTGAACATTGAAAAAATTAAAGAAAAGAAAATTTTATTTTACTTTTATCAGCGAGTGGCCAGTGGCCACTAACTTTTTAAAAGTGGCCACTAAAAAAATGAAGGCTAGTGGCCAGTGGCCACCAACGAAATTTCTTAATTTCCACCTTTATGATCCAGGCAAAAATTGGGTCCTCTTTGCTGCCCCTTCACAAAATTCCACACCATAAAAGAGGACCCTTCACAAAATTCTAGTCTATAAAAGGGGACCCTTCACAAAATTCTAGTCTATAAAAGGGGACCCTTCACAAAATTCAAGTCCATAAAAGAGGACCCTTTACAAAATTCAAGTCCATAAAAGAGGACCCTTCACAAAATTCAGATTTATGAAATGAGTCCTTCACAAAATTTGTTTTAGAAAAGCTATTTTTTTTCAAAAATGTTTCCATGTTTTCTGTAGTATTTTTAATTAATTGGTTCAGTGAAACTATGTTACTTTGATATTAAACATTATTTAGAATGGCAGTTAAAATGGAAGGTTTTGTACACGATTTTTTTTTTTTTTTTTTCACAAAAATAAATAAAAATTTCACAAAAATATTTAGTTTTTCACAAAAAGGGGATCCAAAATTTAAAACCTGTATCGACCCCTGAAAGTGCAAATTTATATGTTTTTTTTTTTTTTTTTAATCCAAATCGAATTGGTAGTTGGCGCAGGCAATGCCAGAAGGTCTGCTAATATCTATAAATATATGGTCACAAAAACAACAGTTTTCTTGTGGATTGTAAATAAATAGGTAGGTTCTAGTCAATAAATGCACATTATTTGACTCGTTCTTGAAGCATTCTAACAACTTTTGCTTCCAAGACTAACATTATTACTAAATAATCTAACAAGTTATTAAACAAAAGTCATGAAAACAGAATTATATGCACTGCAGAGGATGAATATCATTTGTTTAGGAACAACAATGAACAGCTCTTTTATTGGTATGCGGATGATTAGGGGGAATGTTGTAGATCACTCAGGAAAAACCTAGCTAACTCTATAAAATTAAAATAGGGCTTCTATTCTATATCTCTTAGACCTGAAGCTACTTTCAGCTAAATTTGTTTGCTAAAGTGGAGAAATTAGACTTTCGCAGAAGTAAACTTTTTTTTTTTAACCTTTACAAGCTACACAACTAATCTAAAAAAAAATTAAAAAGTTGTTGCAAAATTTTCATCTGAGGGGAGTTTCAGCTTGAATTTTCTCCTCCAGATATCCGTATCCAGACTGCTGATATCCGGTACCCCGTCAGATGTTTAAAACTCAGCCGGATAGGCCAGATACTGGATATCCGTTTCATCCCTAATTTAAAGTACAATTATTTAGTTTGTAAAAATTTCTTTATTATAACTTAATCATAAAAAAATATTAAATTTTTAATATTTTGATTATAATGAATAATTAACATTCAATTTTTTTAATTGACTTGTTATGCATAATACACTCGATGTTAAAGAAAGAAAATATTCCTGAATTCTTTGATTAAAACAGAAAATACTCTGGTTAACCTAGATTAAACTCGATAAAAAAAAAAAAAAAATTAAAACTCGTTTTTCTAACCATGGGATTAGATCTCAGAATATCAGTGTGATGAACTAGCCAGCACTCAGCCCAGATCTCAATCTGATAGAAAAATTTGTGGAATCCTCTCATGTGACATCTACAAGAAAGAGAAGCAGTATTGCTCAGTGCAAAAGCTCAAATCAGTGATTGGAGAAGCCTACTACAGACTCGATACTGAAACCTTCCATCAGGGGTGCAGAAAATGTTCAAACCTCGGAAATTTCCCCCAAACACAGTATAAATTTCCCTCAATAATGCAAAAATCTACTTTGCTATACAAAGTCATTTGTTCTATGTAATAAATCTTTAAGAGAATAAGTATACAGTGTAACATAAAAATATCGCTGTTATTGTATAAGCACTTCAAAGTAGCAAATTGTTATTTTTGATTTACATTTTTATTTTCTCTTAAAAAAATATTCAAAATTTCACCAGTCAGTTTAAATTTCCCCCGAACCCTGTTCGGGCGTTCGGACATATTCTGCACCCCTGCCTTCCATAATGTGTTACCAATGGGAAAATCATGTACGTAATATCATCATGGGCAATGGAAACCCCATAAACTACTAAACAACTTTAGTGCTTTGTGAAATATAAATATTTCAGTTTTGTGCAAAATCTTTTGCGACATCACAATTTTGATTTTTTTATAATTTATTATTTTCCTAAAATCAAAAAAAAAAAAAAAAAAAAAATCTTTCAATTAATTGTTTTTGAATTCAAAATATAAGTTAGTAGTCCTATTGTTTAGATACAGTAAAACTTCTAAAACATTCCAGTGTATATTTTTCCTTTTATTAAAAAATTTAGCTTGTGTATAAACTTTTCTGCTGAACATATATATTAAAATGAACATAAAATATACATTTTGTATTAACCACATGCCTATGCAAGCATGCTCCTAATACTATGTACAACTTTTTATTCTGACACTCTGAGAACAAAGAAATTGTTACAGAATTATCGTACAGTATCGTTACAGAACTTCTATGAAAATCAAAATTACTCAAGAAGTTCGCATTAGCCTCTTTTCCTTTGTATTTAGATGAGGAACAAACTATTACTTCCTTATCATATTATAATTTTAAAAGAAAACTTATTAAGTGTAAACTGTAATACGATGCAAACAACTATATTAAAATAAAATGAAACTATATAATGAACATTTTGAACTCATCTTAAATATCATAATAACATATAAGAAACTAGTAGATATAAGAAATAGATATAAGTTTCTTATATCATATAAGAAACTAGTAGATCAAGAATTACTAAATTTTAATGAAAAATTATCATCATTTTGTTAATTCAAGCATGATTCCGATAAAAGATAGGTAAAATCAACACACAGCCAATTACTAATTCAAATAAAGAGTTTAAATTTTACGTACGTAACACAATGAATATCAGAAACCAAAATCAAAATTTTCAAATTTACGCACGCTGCCGCACTCACAGAAAGACAGCAAACAAAACAATTTTGCCTGTTGCCATCTCAGATATTGCTATGTCCATGAAACTAGAGAAGAAGAGAATCCAATGCCGTGTTATGAAAATGGTCCCGATTTCGAACATCTGAAGAACTGATGAAGAACAGCTCCGAGCAAAGGACCTTATGCACGAGTGGCAACGGCTGCGGGTATTTACCGATTTAAGCGTCTCCTATTGGCTGATAGAGAAGTAAACAAAAGTTTCGAGCTCAGCGATTGGCGAAGAAACTTTTATATACACGCAATGACGTGCGGTGCATAAGGTCCAATCCACTGAGCTGAAGAACAACTGGAGCAAATGCTTCCAATACTTTTACACAGTGTTCGTGCGTGCCAGTTTTTCTGCAATCGTTCGCCTGCCTTGCATGGCAAGCCACATTTGTCGGGTCGTCTATTACAATTATAATCTTTAAAGAATTAAAATTTAAAATTGTAATGTCATGTTTAGCATATGGTTGTTCGAACAGACAACCTTTACACAATTTTACTTTGAAATATAAATATATCAAATGCTTTTTGCCATGCAACGCTCGGAAGACAAACCGCCAAAAAACGGCACGCGAAAACCGGTCTAGCATTTCCTCCAGTTGTTCTTCAGCTCAGTGGTCCAATCATAGATATAGTAATCCCATTGTTCTATCAGAGCCTCCTTAAGTAGATGCCTTCCACGCCCGTCGAATCCCAATGCTAAATTAGGCAACATTTAAAAAACAGAACTAACGCTAGGTGACAGCACCTACGCAGAGCAACAATTTTCTTCTGTTTCATAGATAAGTTATATTTTTCATCTAAAAATCTAGCTATTAATTTCAATTTAAAGTCCAAAATTGTATTTTTTTTTTTTTCTTTTAATTTGAAAAAATGATGTGAAAGTGCTTTATCGTAAATATTTTCGATAAAATATTCAAATATTTATATTTAAAAAAATATAGGGTTTAATTTTCTTCGAAAGTGGACAAGACCTATTTTAGCTTTTCAACTAATTGAATTACAGCGTATCAAATAAATAACACCTTTTTTTTTTTTAATATATTATTAATTAAAAAACGAAATTTAAAATTAAATAAGCAAAAACATGGCATGTCTATCACGCGATTAAATTATTTTTTATAGATTTATTCAATAAAAATTTCAAAAATTTTTTTTATTTGGATATCAGATGACAGTTTTGTTTATATAAATTAAAATCTCTGAACTTTGAATGAGTTTCAGTTTAGAATGAATAATTTAAAATGATAAATTATTAAAAACATGTCTTTTTTTTTTTTCTTGGTCATGTCCTTTACGTTATATTTTTACCTTATTAGGTGTGAATTATTTTTTTTTTAAATCGAAAATTTTAAAAACAATCTGTTGTCTAGTCGGTCACAAAAAAAAAAAATAAATAAATAAATAAATAACCATTAAGATTTAAATTTTTAAAATTAAGGATTTCTTGAGTTTAAGTTTCCTCTCGCACCAAGGTCTCCTGAAACGAAAAATAATATTTTTAGCGGCTGGTCTGTGCGCGTCGGTTTGTCTATCTGGGATATACTTGAAAAATGCTGAAAGTGTATTTCATTTTGTGTTAGGTGTTTTTCATATAAGACTAAATTTAAATGCACAATCTGATGTGCACATAGTTTATTGAAAACATACAGGGCTATCCAAAATTAAGCTAAACGTTCTTTTCTGTAGAATGTAATTGACGGAAGTGCTTTGCTACACTTTTTTTTATGTCGACGAATACTGTTGAAGAAGGAAAAAAATAGAAATAAAAAAATAGAGGTTGATCCAGAAAGTGTTAAATACTTTTAATAAAACAGGATTTTAACATATATAAATATTTATCATTGTTAACCTTTTACACGTCGCCTTCAGATCCGGGTGTAATTTAAATTAGATTTTTACATATTTTGCCTTTTAATGCTTTAGTTTAAAGAACTCTATCATTAAAATGTGTATTTTTTTAATATATATATATATATATATATATATATATATATATATATATATATAATTTAAAATTATTAATTTAATATTATTATATTTAATATTATTATACAATGTTATTATATTAAAATATTATATTTTAATAATGTAAGTTATTTTAAACATGCCAGCCCATTTTTAGAAGCACTTGCTTAGTTTTCTAAATTATGTGAATTTTTTAAACTGTGGGGTAGAAGGGAAAATGGTAAAATAGGTCATTTTTAAGTTTTTCTGTACGTTTTCCCTTTTATGATTGAATTGTAATTTCTATTTCAAAAAATCAAGTCATCTTTCTGTTATATCTGATAATTTTTCAAATCAGTACTCATGATATTTAATTTTTACATGAATTTTTTAATTCCATATTCCATTTGTGTGGTAAAAGGTTAATAAAAGTAATGTTTTGAATCTTAAAACTTAATATTTTAAAAAAGAACAAAAATAGAAATAAAAATTTTCTATTTTTTCTTTTCAAGATTCCCAACACTTTTGTTTCGATTTAACTGAAATAATCAAATTTTTATACGCATTTACACAAGTCTTTAAAAAACAGTGATATTAAAAAAATATAAATCAATCTTGTTCCTATATTGGAGTATTTTATAGTTTTATTCATAAGTTACTAATGTAATTTATGAATAAAACTATAAAATACTCCAATATAGAGTTACTTCAAAGTAACTAAGAACAAGTTACTTTTCTGTATTCCTACATAAATAAATAAAAATTTTATTTTATTTTGTAATATGCATAACTATTTTATTTGTTAAATGTAACTTACTAACAGAGGTGTCAACCCTTCGAATTTTTATATCATAATTTCTTTTAAATTTATCTTCGTCTTAATCACAGAATTTATACGATAATAAATAAAAATAATGTTTTTTGTGAAAAATATGATTGATATTAAAAAATCCGGAGGGTTGGTAATTTTGCATTAATTATTTATGCAGTTTACATACCTTGTCTTGAAATATTTGTAGCTTGGTATTTCATGAAAACTTATATTTTACGGCGACTGTCCGATTTACAAAATGGAACGACGCAATACACCATATTATAAAAAAAACTTCTCACATTTGTTAAATTAATAAAACATAAACCATAAAGAACTCAATTGAAACTCAATTGAACCGCGGGAAATAAAGAGAACTTTACGTACGGTACCAAGCGCCATCTACTGGCTATGTTCTTCTTGTACTGTTGCCAAGTTTTCGAGCGACTCGCTAGGCATCTACTTAAGGAGGCTCTGGTTCTATCATCCCATTGTTTCATGCAAAAGTTTTTGATAGCGAAAAAAATTTTTGGCATCACCCATATAGTGGTATTGAAACTCGGCAATTGTCATAAAATAGAATACAATACAATACAATACAATGTTGATGAATTTTCAAAATGTCGAAATAATGTGTCTTAGGGAGGCATACTATTGTAACAATCGCAGCTAGCGTAGATCACAAGTCGGATCGTATACTCCGCAGCAAAAGTATCCGAGCACTGGCAATAATCCCCGTCTTTAAAAAGTACACCTAATACTGCTTTTTTAAATACAGTCGGCTGCAAAATTATTCGAGCACTAGCCAATAATTCCTATATTTAAAAAGTACACTTAAGACTGTTTTGCTAAGTAAATCCTTGTCGAATCATGTTCTTAGACTGATTAAGTACATGAATCGACAAGGAATTATTTAACAAAGCTGTATTAAGTGTACTTTTTTTTGGCAAGGATTATTGCTAGTGCTCGAATAATTTTGCAGCCGACTGTACAACTAAATATCAAAACAAACTTGTATATCAATTTGAAACGTTCTACGTCCAACCGTTTTTGAGTTTATTTACACACACACGCATGTACATACAGACGTCACGAAAAATCGTGTCAAGTCGTAGATATCTCTAAAACGGGAGCTCTTATTAAGACCAAAGTTGCAGGTTTACAACTAGACATCCTGACAGTCACAAATATAAATTTGTAACATTCTACTATCATTCGTTTCTGAGCTATGCGAGATACAAAATCCATTTCGCAAATCGAGATGACAATGTACTTCCTTATAATTATTTATATAAGGAAGTAAAAAAACTTATTCTAGTACTGTTTAATCTTTTGAACTTTTTAAGAAAAATTATACATAAATAATAAATAAATTATGTTAAGTAAATAATAATAATAATAATAATAATTGATATACATAGGTTATGTAAAAAATGCAGTAGCACATTTTAAAGTAATGTTATGTATAAATTCGATTAAAATAATAATAATGCTATTATTATTTTAAAGATGCAAAATCAACTTTCGACTACCTGCAGCTCTACGAGCTTCAGAAAAATTTAACACCAAAGCGCAAGACATAAAACTAAAATACACTTTTGTATTTTTTTATCGATTAATTAAAACAAAGTATTTGTGTTTGAGGTTGTGCGGCTTAAAGTAGATTGATTGCACTAGAATCCTTGGCCTATAAGTAAAATACCCTCCATGGGGATCATTCTAGGAGATCCTAACCCGTATTCGCGCAAGCTTCGGAGAAAACCACGGTAAACTACGGACGGCTAGGACAATGATCGCGATTTAGGATCGAACCCCGCACTTCCCACCTGCCAGCAGAACCGCTCGGTCACTGATGGAGCAGGGGTGTTTAGGAAAAATATCATCGACCAAAACTAATGCAGAAGTCTCTGTTCCTATGTCTTTGGGAGTCTTTGTATTTATACACTGCAACTATTTGTCACATAATCCAAGTTATGGAGAAAAAGAAAATTTCCCCTCCACATTTTCTTATGAACAATAATATTATAGTTTAAAAAAATTAAAGAACACACTTTTATAGAAATGTGAACTAAAAAGCACAAAATATCTAGCTTAGTATTAAAATGCAGGGTAAGAGAAAATCGTGTGAGTGACACACCATAATATTTACATACATTTAAATCTTTAATTAAAATAACTTAGAATTAGACAAAAACCATTTTTTAAAAATCTCCCCTGACTGGGATCGAACGCTGGACCTTTAGGTTCGTAGCGCGGAGCTATACCTCGACGCCACGGCGTTCACGTAGGGAAAGTATTTTTTTACAATATAAATTTTTTGTTTGCTCCCAGAGCGGTTACAAACATACATTCATACAAACATACATACAGGTGAAGCTAATAAAAGCGTGTTAAAAATGTATATATATATACATAATAATACATAATAATCAAGGCGATTACTGAACTGTTTCAAAACTAACAAAGGTGAAGGTAAATTATATTTATTTTCGGAAATCTTACAAACCATACATAAAATGTATTCACTAAGAAAACGATGAAAAAAAAGAGATTGAATCAATTGCAAGTACTTCTATTCATTTTACTCCTTCCTTATAAGGGACAGGTGTTGGTGTAAAGGTTAACGCCGATTTCCTACGAGGATTATAGACTTAGGTGATATGCCTTCCGTGGTGACTTTCTAAGGTTTCTATTTACGCGAATTTAGGAGAAAACCGAAGAAAAAACGGAAATGCTAGGTCAACGAGTGCGATCTAGGATCGAACCCGACATTTTCTTTCCTACTTTTGATCGCAAAACTCTATAATTCATCCAAAAGAAAAGTGAGAAAAGCATTTTTAATATTTGTAAAAAAAAAAAAAAAGTGTGGATAGTTTTTATTTAAATCATAGCAGGTGGATGGTTCAACCATTCGTTTTAAGGTATGGCCGAGTTATTTTTAATAATACTCATATTAAAAATATTCTTCTCCGAGAATGAAGCGGGGCTATCAATTATTATTATTATAATAATAATAATAATAATAATTGATATACATAGGTTATGTAAAAAATGCAGTAGCACATTTTAAAGTAATGTTATGTATAAATTCGATTAAAATAATAATAATGCTATTATTATTTTAAAGATGCAAAATCAACTTTCGACTACCTGCAGCTCTACGAGCTTCAGAAAAATTTAACACCAAAGCGCAAGACATAAAACTAAAATACACTTTTGTATTTTTTTATCGATTAATTAAAACAAAGTATTTGTGTTTGAGGTTGTGCGGCTTAAAGTAGATTGATTGCACTAGAATCCTTGGCCTATAAGTAAAATACCCTCCATGGGGATCATTCTAGGAGATCCTAACCCGTATTCGCGCAAGCTTCGGAGAAAACCACGGTAAACTACGGACGGCTAGGACAATGATCGCGATTTAGGATCGAACCCCGCACTTCCCACCTGCCAGCAGAACCGCTCGGTCACTGATGGAGCAGGGGTGTTTAGGAAAAATATCATCGACCAAAACTAATGCAGAAGTCTCTGTTCCTATGTCTTTGGGAGTCTTTGTATTTATACACTGCAACTATTTGTCACATAATCCAAGTTATGGAGAAAAAGAAAATTTCCCCTCCACATTTTCTTATGAACAATAATATTATAGTTTAAAAAAATTAAAGAACACACTTTTATAGAAATGTGAACTAAAAAGCACAAAATATCTAGCTTAGTATTAAAATGCAGGGTAAGAGAAAATCGTGTGAGTGACACACCATAATATTTACATACATTTAAATCTTTAATTAAAATAACTTAGAATTAGACAAAAACCATTTTTTAAAAATCTCCCCTGACTGGGATCGAACGCTGGACCTTTAGGTTCGTAGCGCGGAGCTATACCTCGACGCCACGGCGTTCACGTAGGGAAAGTATTTTTTTACAATATAAATTTTTTGTTTGCTCCCAGAGCGGTTACAAACATACATTCATACAAACATACATACAGGTGAAGCTAATAAAAGCGTGTTAAAAATGTATATATATATACATAATAATACATAATAATCAAGGCGATTACTGAACTGTTTCAAAACTAACAAAGGTGAAGGTAAATTATATTTATTTTCGGAAATCTTACAAACCATACATAAAATGTATTCACTAAGAAAACGATGAAAAAAAAGAGATTGAATCAATTGCAAGTACTTCTATTCATTTTACTCCTTCCTTATAAGGGACAGGTGTTGGTGTAAAGGTTAACGCCGATTTCCTACGAGGATTATAGACTTAGGTGATATGCCTTCCGTGGTGACTTTCTAAGGTTTCTATTTACGCGAATTTAGGAGAAAACCGAAGAAAAAACGGAAATGCTAGGTCAACGAGTGCGATCTAGGATCGAACCCGACATTTTCTTTCCTACTTTTGATCGCAAAACTCTATAATTCATCCAAAAGAAAAGTGAGAAAAGCATTTTTAATATTTGTAAAAAAAAAAAAAAAGTGTGGATAGTTTTTATTTAAATCATAGCAGGTGGATGGTTCAACCATTCGTTTTAAGGTATGGCCGAGTTATTTTTAATAATACTCATATTAAAAATATTCTTCTCCGAGAATGAAGCGGGGCCGCGGTAGCCCAGTCGGTAGAGCGCCGGACTCGTAATTGGAAGATTGCAGGTTCGGTACTTGAGCCGGCTAAAGACCGTCGTGTACACTAATGGTGGCTGGTGCACGTAAAATCTGTCGTGGCCGCAATGTCCTCCATGTTCCCCTCAAAATTATACCTCTGGGGGTCACCGAGGCGGGAGAGCCATCCCTTCCGTGGAGGATCAAAATTGTGATGGCATGTCTCCGGACTACCTCTAGGGGTGAGTCCCAGGTCGTCGCCAATTGCCCATTGTGCAGCACTAGTGCGACGTAAAACCATTCCATCCATCCGAGAAAGAAGTGGGACAGGTGTTGGTATTAATGTAATTAGCGTAAGGTTTATGGCAGTTTGACTACACAAGTGTTCTAGACCTAGGTAGTATGCCTTCTGTGGGGGGTCTTTCTATGAGGGCGTATTCACGCACTCATAGAAAGCACGAACTCATAGCACTCATTCTCCGTATTCATGTAAGTTTCAGAGAAAAACACGGAAAGCTCAAAACAACTAAGTGTATGAACGACTGGGTTTGAACCCAGCACTTCCCGTCTACCAGCTTTGAGAGTTGAATCGCTCGGCCACGGGTAGGTGGGTGAGAGGTGAAGGAGTCATGTTATAACTACTAGCATACTACATTTTTTAATTTTATATGTGTTTAAAAATATTTCTTATTTTGTTCATTTACACGAAACTTTGTCTTATACTGTCATAAACATTACTATAAAAACAGGAAGATAGTGTTCTATGTTGAGTGATATTCAAAAAAAGCTGATAGACATCAATTCAAATTGTATATAAATAGAACTTTTAATGATATTTTGTATGTTGAGTCATGATCAAGAGATGCAACAAAGTTTATGTCACACTTATCCAGTCATTATCTAAAAATTATCGAATCCTGTTCAGGAAATCTAAAAATGTATAAATTCATGAAAAGTAGAAGTCAAAAAATTGTACGTAAAAAGTAAAAAAAAAAAAAAAAAAAAAAACTGCTAATTCTATCAATTTATTGCAGAAAAATTGACATAATTAATTAGCGGCAAAAATATATTGAATTAGAATGTAAATAATTAGGCACTAATGGTGAATTGTTTAAACAGTTTCACAAATACTGCTTTTTCATAAAAGTAAGGTCATTTAAAAAATAATAATAATAACGATAAATACGGAGGGAAAAAAAAGGGGGAGTAGCAAAATGTGGATTCTAATTGCTTCAGTACTCAAAGGATACGTAATTTTTCTTAATAAAATTCATTTTTAAAGTTATTCAGCCTTGAAAATCAATAAATTATATCTTTTTCTTTCATATTTTTCATAAATATATTTCATATAACGCCGATAAGAATGCATTAATTTATACTATTTTACATTGAAATACAATAGTATCACATGCTTTCTGCCGTACAACGCTCAGAAAACAAAACTTTACGAAGGAAGACGAACTTCAAAAACGGCACGCGAAAACCGGTCTAGCATTTCCTCCAGTTGTTCTTCAGCTCAGTGTTTTGAACTGAATTGCTATACCGGCGGACCCTCGCGCCATCTATTGATCATTTTCCAAAGCAACATTAATTCTAAACGAATTTGGGAATGGGAAAATAAAGAATTTAAATATATTTGAATTATAATAGACTTATTTTATGGGATGTCATAAAACTCACGTAGGAATACACATATATATATATATATTATTTCCTAAAATACTTATACTTTATTTTCTTTCTTATTTTTTCCAATTTATTTTAATATAATTTTCGACGTTAGAAATACATTTCAATTATTTTTTATGCATTTTCTTATTTTTAAATGCTTGCATATTTATTTTAAAGAATTTTATTTGTTTAGATTACAAGAAGTTTAAATCCATTAAATGAATGCCTTATAAATATAATATGGAAAATATATTAAATGCAGTAAACTCATTGGGATGAATAAAAAAAAATTCCTGACGAAATAGTTAAGTCACTTTCAGTATGTACATTATATAGAAAATTCACTCCACCCAAGTTTAATTAAGTTTTATTTGGAGGTGGAGATGTAGAGGTTAAAGCTTATTGACTGACTTAAGACTAGGTCCATTGCCTTCCTAGGGGACGATTTTTAAAGGCTCCTAGCCCATATTTACAGAAATTCTATAAGAAAACAACGGAAAACTCCGAGCGACTAAGCTGACGATCGCGATCTAGGATCAAGCCAGGCACTTCCAGTCAACTAGTTTATTTTGAAGTAAGAAATTTGACTGATGAATTGTATACTTTGTATGCAATGTAAATGTTACTTCAAAATTTTATCTGAAACAAATTTACAACATTATTTCTATGCTAAAATTATTTTTTCTAGTCTTTCCAACATTAATTCAGAAATTTGTACTATTATATATACAGTAATGCACCGTTTATACGTCGTTCAAGGGACTGGAGTAAAAGGACGTATAAATGAAAAGACGCATAATCGAAATTTTAATAATAACATTTTTATTACAACAAATTTATTGATACTTAAGCAAAATTTATATGAAAATGCTAATTAATAAAGTTTAAAGTTAGTATATGTATATTATACTTTTTTTAAAGACAATAACCAATATATATATATATATATATATTATAAAAAGTGAGAAAAATCATACTATTAATGCATGACAGGGTACTAGTTACATATCATACATTGAGAGTATTACATTACATTTAAGAACTATATGAACACATTTTGAATATTAATTATATATTGCGTATCTTTAATAATAATCATATGATTTATGTCCATACAGATAGTTATTCAATAACATTAAAAATCTTTAATATTCGTCTGATTTGCTGCTTGTCTATGAGTATTAAAAATTCTATTGTGAATTCAATTGATTCTTTGATCAGAATTCTTCGATCTTTCCTGTGTTCCTCCATTTAAGATGCTTTCTAGGAAAAATCAGTCTTATTTTTAGAATAGAAAATAATGACAGAGGTCGAGAAATTTTGCGAATTTTAGTAAAGTGGAAAAGACGTTATAACTGATATTTGCGACGTATAAACGAAGAATTTTTGTATAAATGTAAAAGTAAAAACGTATAAATGTAAAAGACGTATAAACGAGAAACGTATAAATGGTGCTTTACTGTGTATATATATATATATTAATAACAATATATATATATATATATATATATATATTAATGTGTGTATATATATATATAATGTGTGTATATATATATATATATATATATTAATCCAAATTTATTTTTTATTCATAAAAAAAAAGTGTTTTAGACTTTAAAATGTTACGGCTCACTAGCGGCCAAGAGATCCTGTCCTCGAACCTGGTAGACGTGAGGTGACGAGATCGATCCTTGGTCACGCTCATCCGAAGTTTTCCGTGGTTTTCTCCGAAATTAACGTAAACACATGCTGAGATCCTTTAGAAAGACCCCCTCCACGGAGGGTACACCCCCACAGGCCTAGGACCCTATTGCAATCAATCGCCCACCAACACCTTTTACAATGTAAACTTAAAAAAAAAAAAGTTAAAAAAAAATTTAAATGCATGAAATGAAAACCTGAAAAATTTATAAAAGATATTAAATGTAAAAAACTCAGTCGGATGAAGATAAAATTTTCCTTACAAAATAATCAACACATTTACTTCATTCCTCTCTCTCTCTCACACACACATGATAATAATGTTTTTCTGACTTCGGCCCTGGACTTAGGTGGATTGCCTTTTTATTAGTTTTTTTAAAGGGACATAGCCTGTATGTCCCCCTATTTACTCGACTTTTGAAGTAAATCACGAAAAATTCCAAACGGTTAAATTGACGCCTGTGACAAAGAATCGAACCAAGAACTTCCCACTTACCAGTTTCGACAGCAGAACCTCACGGTGGAGTATATTTTATTTGGAAGAAAAAAAATAACTGATGAAATGTATGCTTTGTATGTGATGTAAAAATGACTTACTATGGCCAAGAGGTCCTGTCATAGAAGCTGTAGACGTGAGGCGCTGGGTTTGATCCTTGGTCGCGCTTGTCGGCCTAGCCGTTCGAAGTGCTAGGTGGTTTTCTCCGAAACTAAGTTAAATACGGCTAAGATTCCTTAGAAAGACCCCCATGGAAGGCACTCCCACACAAGCCTAGGACCTAGGACCCTAGTACAGTCAATCGGCCTCAATCCTAAAATCGTCTACAACTTTTAGAATGTCTTTAAAAAAATGTCAGCTTGTAAAAAATTTAAATTTATGAACTGATAACCTGAAAAATTAATAAAATACATTAAATGCAATAAACTTATTGTGGGAAATATAAAAATCTCTTGCAAAATAATCAAAACATTTACTTCACTTCCCCTCATGATAACGTTTTACCTAACTTAGGTCTTAGACCTAGGTGGATTGCCTTCATATTGGTCTTTTTAAAGGGATCTAGCCTGTATTTACTCGAGTTTTTGAAGTAAACCACGGAAATCTCCGAACGGTTATTTTGACGACCGTGACCTGGATTTGAACCAAGCACTTCCCACTGACTAGTTTAGTTTCGAGAGTAGAACCAAACTGCTACAGGTAGAGCATGTTTTATTTCGAAGAAAAATAAACTTATGAAATATATGCTTTGTATGTGATGTAAAAATGATTTTAAAATTTTATCTAAATCAAACTTACATTATTTCTTCAAAATTTTCCGCCTAAAATGGATTTCCCCTCGCTCTCCCCTTAAAATTTTAAATTTCCTAAATTGCATATGTTTTATTTGTACTAATATGTAGTCTCCCCTTGGGCAATTTCTTCATTGTGAAGTAATTTGGAGGCGAGTTATGCTTACAAAGGTATTTTGCCTTCTGTTCCCTCCAAGGGGAAGGGGGGGGGAGAACGTGATTAATTTTGATAAATCCCGTTACTTTAGGTGTCATGTACATATAAACAATCCAAGCACCAAAATTCGTGACCGCAGCTCCCATAGACTTTTCAGGACAAATTTAATGCTAAAAGGGGTGTCTCAATTTCGGCCCTTCGTAACCCCCCCCTCAAAAAAGAAACACCGCAACCCGCCCCCCCTACACACACACACACACTTAAAAAAAATGTGTTTTTGGAAATATCGTAGGGAAGTCGCATAGACTTTTTCAATATATTTGTTCCATTTTTGGTAGAAGTCTACTCAAAAATCAGGAATTTTCAATATTTCCCCCCTCCCTTTCCTTAAAAATCGAAAATTCCTAAATGCAGATAATGTATTATTTGTACTCATGTCTAGTCTCCCCATATGGAATTTCTTTACTGTGAAGTAATTAGGAGCCGGGATATGCTTACAAACGTGTTTTTGACTTTTGCCTCCACTAAGGGAGAAAGAGGAGTAATTTCGGAAAAGTTGATATATATAATTTTAAGTTGGGTAAAGACCTAAATTCCTGCGAATCGCCGTTCAATTCCGTTCAGCCGTTCTCAAGTGATGCACGGACAAACGTGTTTTTGTATTTTGCCCCCAGGGGGGAACGTGAGGGAATTTCTGAAAAGTTGATAGATATAATTTTAAGTTGGGCAAAGACCTAAATTTCTGCGAAGCGCTGTTGAATTCCGTCCAGCCGTTCTCAATTGATACCCGGACTATTTTTGTCTTTTGCCCCGCACTTGGGAACGTGGAGGCGGAGGAATTTTTGAAAAGTTGATAGATATAATTTTAAGTTGAGTAAAGACCTAAATTCCTGCGTAGCGTCGTTGAATTCCGTCCAGCAGTTCTCAAGTAATACCCGGACAAACGTGTTTTTGTCTTTTGCCCCCAGGGAGGGAATTGGGGGGGGGGGAATTTCCGAAAAGTTGATAGATATAATTTCAAGTCGGGAAAAGACCTAAATTCCTGCCAAGCGCAGTTGAATTCCGTCCGACCCGGACAAACGTGTTTCAGTCTCTCCCCCCCCCCCCAGGGGGGAACGGGGAGGGGGGATTTCTGAAAAGTTGATAGATATAATTTTAAGTTAGGTAAAGATCTAAGTTTCTGCCAAGTGCCGTTGAATTCCGTTCAGTCGTTCTCAAGTGATGCCCGGACAAAAAAAGCGACATACAGACACGATGACACACGCACACGCACACATACACACACACAGGCAAAATTTTCTGAAGTCATTTTCAGCTTTCATGGTGTGTGAAACGTGAAGATATCGAAAAATGTTTTGATTTTAACAAATTTACAGACAAAAGTCTGATTTTATTAATATAGATTATTTATATTATTAAATTATTTATTATACTTATTTTTTTTTTTTTTTTTATTTTTTTATTTATTTATTTATTGTCTTATCACTAATTTAGTTAAATATGCCCACCAAATGACAGTTACCTAGCAGAAAAGTAACATATATATATATACTATTTGACAAAGGTGCATTGTGCTCAGTTCCCCATCGTATATAAGTATTTTAAAATTTCTAGAAAAGGACATACTATATTTAACTTAAGAGAAATGAATTTGATAGATCGCTTGATACAGTGACAGACCGAAATTCCCCCCACAAATAGGCTATCCACTGTTCAGTTACATTTACCTTATCCTAATTTGTTGATTCATTTTATTGCGATCTGTTTCGTAGATTTGTTTTCTGGCAATTCCATATTATTTCCAGTGCAAAGCTGCTCCCCATAATGCAAATTATTTCAAATCCCCATATTACTCCCCACAATGCAAGCTTGTTTGAAATATTGCTCTATTTTGCTATGTTGAGAAAATTTTAAATTTTGAATAACTTATGAAATTTTTAAATTGGAATATTTGTAGTCAGTGATGTTGAAGACAGTATCATGAAAGACATTTTAAAAGTAGTCTGACATCTCGACGATAAATATATCCCTCGAAATGGACATTTATACGAAATTTTGCCGTATTCTGCCATGTTAAGGAAAACGTAAATTTCAAATCACTTGCGAAATAATTTAGTTTCCATATTTTAAAGCTGGCCTGGCTCCTCCAGTGTCAAAATATTCCTTTAAATACTCATTTAAGCGAAAATTGCATTATTCTCCCATGTTAAGAAAATTGTAAATTTCGAAAAACTTACGAAGTTTTTAAAGTAGAATGTTACAAATATACATAAGGCTCTTGCTAGTATATTATATGCTAGTATATAGTACCCTTCAATCAACATTAACGAAATACCTAAAATTATAAATAATTCACTTAAAGGGAATTAGGAACATCAAATCGCTAACACGTTAATCGCTACTAACAATTTAATCCTGCGCGAAAGCTATTTCAAATTTAACGGTAAAATATTCAAACAAAATAAAGGGGTCCCAATGGGATCCCCCATATCAGGCCTCGTTGCGGAATATAAATTAAGACTTTTCAAAAAAAAAAAAACATTTTTGAAACCCTAAAAAATTAAATAGTTTTCTGGACGTGACATGTTGATGATATTTTCGTGATCGTACATAAAAATGAAAATATTGACGAAATTCTTAACATTTTAAACCAGTTGGACAGTAATATAAAATTTACATGCAAAATCGAAAATAATATAAAAAAAGAATCCGCAATCTTAATTTTATTCCTAACCACCCAAAAGTCCCCCAAAATTTACTTTTTTAATATCCTTTGATCAAGAAGCCTCAATTAAAATAAAAAACACAGATAAAAAACATAATTTGAATAATCCCTATTAAACCAAATCCCAGTATTTATCAGTTAATTCGCAGCGATAAAGATCCCGTCCCCCCTTTTGAAAACTGCAGGCATTTACAAGATTTCTTTCAACTATCCCAACCACAATACCGGGTGCTAAAAGAAAAATACGTACTAGGATAAAAGAACACATGAACGATATCAAATATGAAAAAATAATTACTGCTTTAACCAAGGTTCACCAAAATAACAGTACTGACGTAAATTTTAATAAAGATACAAATATCGCAATCGCAAACTATAATAACTTCGATTACGCATTTTACCGTGAAACGGTTGAAATTATTAGTAATGGGGTACTTGTAATGGGCACGAATCACGAGCACATTTAAATCAAGTTTGGAGCCACTTTTTGAGGAACATCAGAAAGAAAACAAGGAACAGCACTTAAAGCCACAAAGAAGGTTCCTGAAGACGGGGGCGGGTCTGCCACCGAAAGCCGCTACAATCTAAAAGGTATGGAGCTTCATAAGGTTAACAATTAATTGATTATAAGACTGAAGATTGTTTGGGTAAACACAGTAGTCGGCAAACTACAGATTGTGAGTCACATGCGGCATTTAGCCCTTTCAGAATGATTCTTTTACAAAGTACAACATGAGGAAGCACTCATACAGTGCGATTGAAATTTCGCATATCAAAATAGTGATATTAAAATTGAATGGACTGAGGTTTTCATGTTTATTCAAACCTGAAATGGTCTTCTGACCTGTTTTTTACAAGAAAAATTAGCTCATAACAAAAATACTCTACAACTAGATGCATGTCATTTAGCATTAAATATCCTGACGGTTATGCAAAACAAGCAGTTAGGGAGCTTCAGTAGAATTAAAAAAAAAAAAAAAATTAATAATAAGAATAAATTTTGTTTTTAATTAGTAAATGTAATTCTACAACAATGTTAATATTGGTTGGTTAAGAGATTGCTATGATAAGTGAAACATATAGAAACTATGAATGTACAAAATTTTATTTTATAAATACTTCCAAATTTGGGATTTTAAAAACAAAGCATCATTCTAAAAAAAAAATTAAAGAATTACCATTATCTTCTAAAACAACACTTCACTGAAAGACAGAAAAGTCAAAATATTTTTTAATAGAACTAACTAGCAAGTCGAAGATCTTAAATTTATTTCCGTTTAATCAGTAATGGTTGACCAATTTTGAAACATAAATGAGACAGTACAAGTTCCACTTTTCTGTACAGTTTACTTCATCCTGAGGATCTTTTGCGATAATTTATCATGAGATGTTTACACATCATTGCATCCTTCCTCAAGAAGCGCTTTGTGTGCTGGAAATTTACAAGGTTATGGATTTGGTGATTAAGATTATCAACTCCATTATAGCTGAACGTCTTAATCCTTGCCAATTTAAAGAATTTTTAGTTGAAATTAAGAGTGAATGCACAGGTCATCTGCTGCATAAAATGGTACATTAATTATCAAGAAGAAACACTTTGCTTCTTAATTAACAAATGTTTCGTTTCCTCATTAGTAATAAAAATTTAGATTTTTTTTGTCTTAACGGCCCTCTTCACTTACCGTCGTCGGAAGCCCGAGCCAATGTTATTCTATGGGGAAATTTTCTTTACAAATAACTTATTAACTAATACATATTTTTAAATTCTGTTTTCACATTCAGAAAATTCCCAACTGTTAAGTGGACGGACCTTTTTTAAAAATGTATTTTTTTAATTTTTTATTTTGAAATTGCAAAATGAAAAAATTTCACATATTGAATATTCGTATTTTGCAGCTTCAAAATAAAATATAAAAAATTTTAAAAATAATTTTTTTAGAAAAGGTCGATCAATTGAACAGCTGTGAATTTTCAGAATGTGAAAACAGAATTTAAAAATACGTATTAGTTAATAAGTTATTTGTAAAGAAAAATTTCCCATAGAATAACATTAGCTTCGGCTTCCGGCGGCGGCGAGTGAAGAGAGCACTTAAGAAAGGTGTTTCCTAACGAATGAATGATCAACATATCCAAAAATTTTATTTCATATTGTGGACGTTATAACTGCAAACTGTACGGGAAGTAAGCACATTTATTTGACGTTAGAAAATATTTAATTCAAAAACAAATTATATTTTGCTCAAGATTTGAAAGAGAAATTGTCATTTTCCAAGCCTTTTAAAATGTCGGTAAAAAAATAATTCTGATATCAACATTTGCTAATTCCACACAACACTTTTAACAGTGAAAATAGGTTTCAGGAATTCAGAAATCACATACATTAGCTTTGTTATAATACTTCTTAATGCAACAGAATTATTTTCTTCTCAATTTGATGCAACTTTGAAATGCAATTGTTGAATTTAAAAAACAAAGAAATGTGAAGCTCGAAATTTGTACATCTTTCTGTTATTATAGAAATATTCGAGAGAAACAAAAACATGAACTTAGCAGAAACAGTTTGATTTGAATGACTTGGAGAAAAAAGATATTTTGATTTTCAGTATCTGGTATATTTTTAACTCCTATAATCAGCTAAAAAATCTAGCATTTTCTATTCTTTCTTTACTGGTGTCTACATATTGATGTGAAAATTAATTTTCAAGCATGAACCTTATCAAAAATAAATTAAGGTATCGCTTATTGGTGAGAAGCTGGACTTATGCCTAAAATTTAATATACAAATCTGACTTACCCACACTTTCATTGAAAATGCAAGACAGAGTTTGCGAATCATTTGCATAATTTAATTTTATGAATACTTTACAATTTAATTGATATCATTAGGTATGATATCAAGTTTTATCTTATAGTTTAAAATTTAAAACTTTAAGAAAGATCTTTGAAGTTAATTTTAGGGATCAATTGAGGAGTGAAAGAAAATACAGTATCAAGGATTGAGATATGTAGATAAAAGATGAAGGTATGTATACAAGTGTAAAAATATATATACATGTATGTATGAAGGTATATTATGCATGTATACCAAATGAGTATAGAAGGGCTTGACCTTAGGAAATGTACACATAAATCAGATTGAGAACATTATTAACAAAGGTCGGTATAAGAGTACACTAATTATGCTAATAACAATCTATATAAAACAAGTTCTGAACCTGTTAACTGGGTGTGATGAATTATTTTGTTATACACGAACTACTAGCTACTGCAATGGGCATGACGAAATTTTTCGTCATGGAAATTTCCAGTAATATTTTGAACACATTAAGTTTTATGTAGTTCTTATCCTAGTGTGGATACATGCAAGCATATACGGAAAGGGCATTTTTACAAACAAATGCTCCGTTAATCAATTTTTGTTATTCACGAGTAGCAAAAGTTTATTCCCCAGTTAACAGGTTAAAAGAAATTTCAATTGTACTGCTGATATTTGTCTCTGTTCAATAATGAGTTTGCCGACCACTGGAATAAGAGAAAAAATTATTCTTTCAAAATAGGTATTAAAACATATTTCTGATAGTAATCAGAGTTAATTTTGATATTTTTCCTTAATTTAAGTTTTCTGTTGTAAGAGAATTCAGAAATAACTTTTAGCATAATTTACTTTGTTTTCTCTGAATCAACATTTTTCAGTAGTAAATTGATTGAAATCAGCCTCATCAATTTTAACTCTATATTTCACTTTTTCATTTGTCAAATAATTTTGATACAACATATAATCTTATGCTGCGAAACATGTTAGTGAATGAACATGATCTTTTTTTGCTTCCATTAGCTTCAAATCAGACTTTTATAACATTGTTCACAGTTCTTACAGAGATATTAAAAGATTATGCGATAGATCTTCGGGGGGGATTGGATTTTCTTTTTACTTTCTCTTACCCATAAGGTAGAGAAAGTATTGTTTTAGGGTCAAATTTTTGAAAGTGAGTTTTTCTTATATTTATATGTTCTGAGGTCCCCTGAATATGAAAATCATGTTTTTAGCAAATGGTCTGTGTGTGTGTTATCAGCACATCTCAAGAACAAATAGTAGCAGAAATTCCAAACTCGGTATTTCTAAATGTGTATCATATAGGGATGCTACACTAAGCTTTTTGTTGAGATGAAGCAGATGGTTTGTGTACAGGGACACTCAAAAGTATTCAAATACATTATGTCTATGGGGGAAATTGCAGGTAAGTAGAGCTTAACATCTATAAACTGCACTAAACCAAATGAAATGGATATATATTTTTTATATGCATAAAAACATGTCTAATGTACAATAGGGTAGGGAAATCATTGACTGTTCATTTACAGGGCTACACAAAAGAACTAGATAAAAGTGCAGCAATCATTGCAAATTGATGGAAGTATATTTCAGGCTGGGCCATGTATGATTACTATAGGATTATATTTAGATGCACCATGTGGTCTGTATATAATCTTCAAAAGATAATATACAGGGCTACAAATATATAAGTGGTAACATTCTTTTTTGTTGTTAGTGGATGTGCTTTACTAATAATATTTTACCATTTCCAGGAAAGCTGTTCAGGAATTGAAATAAATTCCTCGTAGAGATATGGTAAATAATGTATGTTTTGAAGCTAAATATTCATCGCTTGTCTTTTGTATATTTACACGTTTTGAGGCTTTCTGATTACCGTAGTCAAGTTTTTTAGCGTTTGATCTTTGTCTGTGTCTCTTAGAGTGGCTGAAAAACGAATAATTTTAGGAAATCCAAATGTTGTATTTTGAAGTTAATATAAGTTTGTTGCTGCAAAAGTTTGATCAACATTGATAAGTTTCAAGGAATGTTGCATGTGAAAATTGTCTGTATAATTTTAAGTAAACTTTTGATTTTAATAGCAGAATTAAATACTATATAAAAATAGGTACATTAATGAAACAGGGGGTTAAGGGGGGCAGTAGCCCCCCTCACGCAGAACTAATTATCATATAAATATCTTTCGAAGCCTAATTTGAATTGTTTAACATAGGTTTACATAACAGTACTCGTTATCTTACCTCTTAATCTCCAACCTGTATTTATAGTACTAAATTTCAGGGTAAGAGAAAGTCGTGTCAGTGACACAACAGATTATTTCAACACGAGATGTGACTTAGATTTAATAAGAGGTGTATGTATCTTGGTTGGGCATATATTTTTTGCATTTTCCCCAGTCAAATACACACTCAGGCATTTATTTACCTTTTCTATTATTTATATCCTTTATTTTATGTGTAGAAATATTAAAACTATGCTTCTCACATCTTTTTATTATTATTATTATTATTATTATTTAAATAACTGAATAATAAGTATTTCACTTCAGAAAGAAAAAAAATACAGGTTTGGATTCATTGTTTATTTTCCAGGGACAGTTTATAGCAAAAAATATTTTTAATGCTGCAGAAGATAGTTAAACTCTATTAGTATTTCAATCTGATATCAGTCACATTTTTATTTTTAAATTTAAATTCAAGGAGAAAGTCAAAATCATTACGAATATGTGCAAACATCCTCTGTAAAAATAAAGATACATTTAAACCTACTTGGCATTAAATGGTCATTTAATTAATTAATTAAAGTGGAGTACAATTTAAAAAACATTTAATTCAGAACTAATTTGTTTGTGACTGGTATATGAGCTCGTACAGTTTTCCAGAAAAATAAAATTTATACATTTTTTTGAGGAGTCTAACAATATTTATCACTAGATAATTTTTACTGTCTTTAGAAAAAACATGTTTTTTGAAGGTACTTTATTATTATTATTATATTTTACAATTTTGTCATTTTGTATGAAGAAATTTTCTTTTTTTTTTCTTTTTTTTTTTTTTTTTTTTAATGTACAAAAATGTTTAGTGTTGAAGACAATATGCACACATGTAATTTAATAATTATAATTGTTAATCTTACTAACATCATATGTCTATGCTTGTTTTACAAGATTATTTTAATTTATTTATTTGTCTTAAAAATCTTGATTCATATCCTTTCCTGAAATGCCATAAAAATGTCATAAATTTATTTTTAAAGGATTTATTTTATTATATTATAAAATTGTTATAAATTTAAATAAAAATAAATAATATCCATATGAATATATCCACATTTTTTTTTTGAAAATAAAGTATAAAGGCTGTAACACCAGTCAGATTTATTCCCCTCCCTCCTTATGTAATCCTGTAAGATTTTTATTGCTACATAGATCTTGAAAAATGAAATTTTTAGAATTCCCCCCTTTAAATACATTTGTTTAGTCAGAATTTTTCAAAGAATAAACATTTAAATTTATTTCATTAAATAAATTCTTCACTCTATTTTTACTTTCCGAGCATACATATGTAAGGAAAGTATTGTAATCATGTCAAAAATCCGAATTAGAGATTTTGATGTTTCTATACCTTTTGAGGTCCCCTGAGTCTGTTTTCACTATTTTTATGATTATGTATGTATGTGTGTGAGTGAACATACTAGCATCTAAACGCGTTGCTCGAATGAGTTGAAAGTTGGTATGTATGTTGTAAGTCACCTTAGCACGAACCCTATTGATTTTGGTGAATCTAGCACTTAATAGTTTTTTTACAGAGACACCAAGAAAAATTCTTTATCATTATGGTCTATGGGAACAAATTTTATTTTAAAAGTGCAATAGCGTCTAAACGCCTTATTCAATTGAGCACAAAAAAAAAATATATATATACATATTACTATAGGTCACAGTTTCACGATTTGTATAGGTTTTGGTGAATCTAGCACTATAGTTTTTTTACAGGGACACAACAAATAATTCTGTATCATTATGGCCTATAGAGTGAAATTATTTAAAGTGAGATAGCATCTAAACCCCTTATCAAAATGAGCTGAAAATTTATATGCATGCTTTAGGTCACCATCACACAAACTGTATAGATTTTGGTGACTCTAGCACTTACAAAATTCTACAGAGACACAAATAAAAACTGCTTATCATTATGGCCTATAGGCTCAAATTATTTAAAGTGTGACAGCGACTAAACGCCTTATTCAAATGAACTGAAAATTTATATACATGTTATAGATCACCATCACAGGAACTTAAGAGAATCTAGCACTTATGGTTCTTTTTACAGGGACATAATGCATATTTCTTTATCATTGTGGCATATGGGCTCAAACTTTAAAGTGTGACAGCGTCTAAATGCCTTATCCGAAGGGAGATGAAAAATTTTATAAATATTATAAGTCACTGTTGCACTTACTATAAGCATTTTGGTGAATCTAGAATTTACAGGTTTTTACAGGGACATAACGAAAAATCCTTTATCATTACGATCTGTGGGCTCAAAGTACAATAGCGTTAAATTAATCATCGTGTACTATATAGAGAAAAATACTCAAACACCCTATTATAATTTTCTCGCTTTTGTTTATTAAACAGCTTCCCTTACTTTACTTTATCTACAAAACCGTTGATTATTCCATGTTCGGAAAGTCGAGTGGAGTCACTCCAGATTTTTTAATCTTGAAAAGGAATGTAATATATATATTTCATTATACTATTGTAGATGGTAGCACTATTCATGTTATTTTTCTTATTCCTAATTTTAGGATTTAGGATTCTTTCCCATTTGAATTGGTTCTTGAACTCTTAACTTATTCCATAATTCTTGGCCATTCACTGTACCTTTAATGGTTTACTGTTGCTTAATTTTTACATGTGTGATAAAGATCATGTTTTCTATCAAAGTTACTTTTTCATTTTCTGCAAAATTTATCTTTTTTATTTAATTGGTTGTTTAATTATTCCAATATCTTCAATTTATCTTGAGGATTTTCTCATTTTGTTGGTGAGTTAACTTTGATTTCAGTTACTTTCTTGTTTTGTTTGTTTGAATGTTTTGGGCCAAGAGCAAAGATATATTTAGCTTTTGCTATCTTTGTGACAGAAAAACATTAACTTTGCATGTTTGTATTCTATCAGGCCCCTGATGATGTTGGAATGCAAACATGCCATTCTCTAAGTCCTATTTGAATTTTTGGTTTGATTTAGGTAGTTTATGATACTGATCATTTTAATTGTTGGAATTGCTATAATATTTATTGACCTTTATATTATTACTGTATGTAAGCTCTGTTTATCAATATATATACATATATAATAATGATGATTTATTAAACATAGTAGATCCAAGCAACAGATAAAAGATCACTGAAACACCAATGACCAATAAGATTAAAAAATTTTTTATCAGTGAATGAATTACACTAATGTAAAGAAACAAGATTTATTAATTAATCCTTTGGGTACGGATTTATTTGAGAAAATATTTGCATGCGGAACGGATATAATTTTTGGTTGCTTGGAGTAGTATGTAAAAGCAGTACATTTTGCGTCAGAATTTATTTATTTCTAAAATATTGGTGACATACGTAGTATTAAGATGTCTTCAAGTAATTAGAATTGCAAAACAAAAATAAAAAACAAAAAAAGTGAATGATGTGTCTCAGACGTCAAATGTACCCAAGGGGTTAACAGCCTGCAATACAAACAAATAAATAAAGTAACACAACAAATCGTAACTTAAAACCATAAAATTATCAAAATTAATGAAAAAATAATTTAAGAAACATAAGATAGAAAGGAAGGAGGCAGGCGGCAAGACTTGTGACTTGCCTGTGGGGTTAAACTAGTTTCACGCCGGCAACACTCTCCCAGCCAGTCAAGACCAGATTAGGAGTCATATGGATTTAAAAAAGCAAAATTTCAAAGCAGATGAATAACAATGAAACCACAAAGCAACAATGAAATTCACTGATTGATTACATTGTGATATATATATATATTCACTAAGATAAAAAGTGACATGCTCAACAATGTAATAAAAAAAAAAAAAAAAAAACAATTTAAAAAATTGCATTTTTTAATGAACTTTGCAATGAGCAATGAAAATCTCATAGAATTATATAGGGAAGTAGAAAAGGGGAATCTGGCTGATGTGCAATCTTGATAAAAGAGAGAGAGAGAGAAAAGCAAATATTTGAAAAATAAATACTGGTACAGCCAACCAATCATGTCAAAAATATCTTTTTTGGTATTGGCATTTATTTATATTTAAATGATATACTGAGCTGAAATTTTAACAAGAATAAGCAATGTACTTTCACTAATAACATTTTTATTTCACACAAGGTCATAAGTGAATCCAGTGTTTACTGTATTCAAAGTAACAAGTTCTGCAGCTTTATTCAAAATTTATCTTTTAGCACTCTACTTTTTTTAACCCTTTAAGTGTTAAGTCAATCTTTTTCCATCATGGACAGTCAAAATAAAAGGCTGGTATGACTAAATTTTGACCAATTTATAGTGTTCCACTTCGAAAATGCCTTCCAATATCCAATTTTACCATTTAATTTCTTACTCTGCCTAAAAATATTTTGTGAAATCCGTAAAAACTTTTTTTCCCCACTTCCTATTGGTGAGGATCGAACTCACAACTTTCGTGTGCGTAGTTGTATATTCTAACCACAGAGCCAACGGGTCTCAGCTGAATATATCCTGATTATTTGGACTAGGGTTTTCAGACCCTTTTTTTTAGGTTGTTAAAATACGAATATAAATTGTGCTGTCGTACTAAATTAAATTCTGTCATAGACAGAATTTTATCCATAGTTAATGTTTTTTTTTTTTTTTAAAGATGTTTTCAAGTCAACAGAATTCACTGAATACTAGATCCGACCCGAACCGCACATAAATAGATCAGTCAACCCGACTACGAGAGAAAAATATTTAGTCGACCCGAAACCGAATCATGGGTCAGGTTGGGTTCAGGTTATCCAACCCGATGCATGCAGGAATCCTAATTCATTATGTATCGCATCATGAGTATACAGCATTAAATTCTCCTGTCTATACTGTGCATAGCATTCATAGACCTATTATAACAGTGGATGGAGCATTCCTTTATTTCAAGAATATAAGAAAGTGTGACAAAAATCAAACAGCTGAGTATAGTGAAAAGGTTACCTTTTTTTTGGCATTTATTGCATTATTTGCCATTACCTGTTTCAAATATAAATATTTATTATTATTATTATTAAAAGATACAGCAAGCAAAACTTGTAAAATACTATAGCTTACTGAAATTTATTTTTACCTTGTTATTAATACTTTCCAACAAAGTTCAAATGAGTTTATGACTTCATTTTGTCTGTTTGTCTATACTCGCTTTAACCCCCATTAATAATCATGGAATTTCTTGAAATTAATATATGGTATAATATATTTAAACTTATTTAATTTAAAGAATTAAATATAGCAGTTATAAGCATGGGACTGAGTCACGAATTTTGGTGTGAAAGTTGGTTCTAGAAACTTGACACCCACTAAGACAGGGTTTTGCAAAATTCCTCCCCCCCCCCCCTCCACTGGGGAGCTAGCGACAAAAGCCTGTTTGTGAACATAACTTGGCTCCAATTGAAGTCAATGTTTTGTTATGGGGCTGAGCTATATGTTCACCCAACAAGCACAATTTCACCCACCAAGCCCTATAGAGGGATTTTGCAAAAGAACTCTTTTTACACTTTGGGGTCTGGTGGGTAAAAAATAAGTTTCCAATTGTAACTCTACTCTAAATTATCTAAGAAAGGCAATTTTTTGGTGTGTATGTGTTGGTTATGTGTACCAACATACACTATTATGAAATTTTGCACCAATTTCAATGAATTTTTACTTCCATTACCCGACTACCGTAGGTAATGAATGTATTTATTGTATTCGGTCCAAAAATTAGATATTGAGCTTTCACCTGATTTACAAGTTTTATTACTTCCATTATCCCAATTACCATATGTAAAAAAAGTATTGTATTCCGTCCAAAAATTTGATATTGAGTTTTCACCTGATTTACATGTTTTAAGGTCTCCCGAGTCCAAAAGCATGGTTTTTAGTAATTGGTCAGTTTAAGTGTATGTATATATGTGTGTGGGGAATCTTTTGACTATCATGTCAATGAAACTAAAAAAGATAAAACTACAAAATTTCAGAATTGAGAAAGGTCTGGTGTACAGATAATTTTTCTAACTTTTGGTGACAATTTGAAAAGTGGGACATCGGGAATCTGAAGTAGGACTGGAAGTCCATATCTCAAAAACAGCTCTAACGATTTTTTTTCAAAGTTGCTATATAAACACTCCATTAGATGTCCTTTTGTATGAATTAGTTGGTTAATTCAGGAAAATTGATAGGCATCCTGTATAAGTAGCTCAATTTCAGGTCTTGTAAGTGCGTTCCTTTAAAAATGGCTGTACAGATTTTTTTTAAAAACTTAACTCCCTTTTAAATATCCTTTTGTACGTAATTATTGTTTTCCAGTCAATAATTGAGTATGCCAAGTTTTGGTAAAAATTAGTATCTCAAAAGCGGCTCTAAAGATTTTCTTGAAAATTGTTACATAAATCCATTTTAGATATCCTTTCTCATATATTATGTGGTTACTGCAGGAAAATTAAGTTATGCAGATTGGGTAGGTCAGTTTTAGATCTATTAAACTGGTGTTTCAAAAAATTGCTCAACTGATTTTTTTCCTTATTTTTTAACACTCTATGTAAATTCTGTTTTATGTCTTTACTTTACACGAATATCAGCTTTCTCTTAGAAAATTATGAAGTGATTATTTTGTTAGGTCAATTTTATGTCTAATCATACTATCTCTAAGTGAATATAATACGTGTAATAGTGGGTAATAGAAGTCGTGTGGTTGTTTCACACCAGATTTTTATTATAATTTTTCATTTTATGATATTTTTGTATTAATAAGATGTATTTAATTTTGAGACTTTATTTAAATATAGTGACCAGCGTAACGGGCAAAGTCTGGTAGTTTATACAGTGAAGCATCGATAATCCAGCATCGGAGTGGAAATAGACATTGCCGGATTACGGATTTTTCTGGATTATAGGTGTTCCGAAAATATATATCGAAATCATGTCAGTTACAGCATCTAAAGAAATATTTTTTTAAAGTTAGCTTTGAAAAACGTATGAAAACTCATATAAAAAATGAAAAGAAATTATTTTTTTTAAAATAACAATTATAAAACAAGTAATACAGATTGTTCACTTATGTACAAATAATAGTAATAAAAAAAATTTATATTAAAACTGGCTATTACAAATAAGATCAGGAATTTGACATTGCTGTATTCTATTACATAGTCAGTCAATTTTTTTTATTTTTTTTTTTTTTTGTTTTTTCGTTTGTCGTAGACTGATTAACATATGCATGTTCATTCGTTGGTTATCGCTGATAAAATCATATTTTTCAAGTCTTTGTAAAAACTGTTGACCGAGATTTCGGGTGGTTGTGTGTATTTTGACTTTCGGTATCAAGAATAGGAGCGATCTCTTATTAATAACTTTAGGATTTGCCATAGCGAGACAAAAATTTCATTGTTCTTTTTCTGATTTTCTGACATCTTGATTAATCTGTAAAAAATTTATGCTAGTCCGTAAATCAATGAAATTAAATTAAATCTGTAAACTTTACTAACGAACCATAAAAGTTGGCAAACATGCTGCAAATAAGAAGTTGTGTACTAATATGATTTGCGGGCGGAGGTTTAAAAAAAAAACAGAAAAAGTTATTAGTGCCAGTTTATGAGTGTTGCCAGATTATAAAATTTCGGATTATGGATGCTTCACTACATGAGTGTGTGTGTGATGCAAATTGTTCTAGGAAGGATCTAGACAGATTATTCTAGGAATATCATTTCAACTTTATTTGTACAAATTCTGATTTTTTTTTTCCTTTTTATATACATATTCATCCATAAAGTATTGATATCTAAAAAATACAATTTGTATCAGTAATGCTAAGTCGTCAATTCTTGTACATTTAGCTGTTACTATGAAAGGAAAAAAAATTATTAAAAAGTAGTTCATTATCAAAATTAAATATTCACACATGCACACAATAAATAAAACAAAGTATTTTGTCAGTTTTTACTATTTCTCTCAGTTTTTCGTTAACAAACAAATTTTTGTTCATGTACTGGAAAGTTTTTTTTTTTTTTTTTTTTAATTATTACAGAATGATGATACTTCAGTAAAACTTTTAATTTAACAGCCCTCTTCCCTTACCGTTGCCGGAAGCCCGAGCCAATGTGAGGAAATTTTCTTTACAAATAACTTATTAACTAATACATATTTTTAAATTCTGTTTTCACATTCTGAAAATTCCCAACTGTTAAATTGATGGACCTTTTTAAAAAATGTATTTTTTTAATTTTTAGTATTTTATTTTAAAATTACAAAATGAAAAAAATTCCCATATTGAAAATTCGTATTTTGCAGCTTCAAAATAAAATACTAAAAATTTAAAAAAATAATTTTTTAAAAAAGATCCGTCAATTTAACAGCTGGGAATTTTCAGAATGTGAAAACAGAATTTAAAAATATGTATTAGTTAATAAGTTATTTGTAAAGAAAAATTTCCCATAGAATAACATTAGCTTTGGCTTCCGACGGCGGTGAGTGAAGAGGGCCCTTAAGAGAAATTAATATTACTTCCCTTAGCAATATTTGGAATAACATATTTTTTGCAGATCTATGTAAAAATAGTAAATTGAAAGAGTTTAGCTCTTATATTCTTGCTACCATTTTCTTAAAAAACATAAAAAATACACATTTTACATTTGACATGGTAAAAATTTATTTTAAAGGACATTCATTACTTTAGTCATATTTGAATTGATAGTAAATGGATGAAGAAAAGTCTCAAATCTCAATTCACTCTTTTTGGATTGATAAATAATTTTATTTCATGTACAAAATTATTGTAGATAGATGTACACTAAACAAAAGAGAAATAAAGTTTTTTCTTTAACATCTAAATGAATTGTTACTCTTTAGCAAGTGGGCAGGGTTCTACAGGTCTAATGTATTCAAAAAGTAGAGGATCATGGTATGCATGTATTCTGAAAGGTTTCAGCTCATAGAAGATCCTTGTTTCTAGTGGAGTCAGTTCGACACCTAAATCTTCTAATGTTGGTAAATCAGGCAAAACTTTATCCGTCGTGCATTCCTAAGGAGGGAGAGTGAAAAAAATTTCTGCATATATATATATATATGAAAGGAAGCAAAAATCAATTAATATTAAATTGAAATCCCTATTTAAAATTACAGACCAACATTAACTCTTCCAATTGCCCATGCGACATTATCTGCCTAATGTTTTATAAAGAAAAGATCAAAGTCTTAAAATTAAATAATGTGAAATATATAGTTTTTTTGAGCTTTTAAAAGATATAATTCTTCAGACGAGCTCAGCTGAAGGAATAGACAATCAATGAAAACCCAGTCAACAATTAGAAAGAATAATTCTCATTGAAACTGTCTTTATGCATAAGGAGGAATCAAACAAAATCATATTGCAAAGTAGACCTCAAAATTGAACAAGTCCTTCTGGTTCATTCGGAAGGATAGGTTGATTTCTTTTTTCTTATCAAGTAGCCACCATTTTGAACCAAAATGGCTGCTACAAATTATTAATGGACTTGGTAGAAATATTGATGTGGGTTATGCACATATGGAGTTTTAACCAAATCGGTTCATTAAATACTTTTTTATATGGATTTGAAATTTACAAGGGGCCAGCACTTGGAAACAGGATGGCGGGCCAAGTTGGTAAACAAATATATCAAAATGCATTTGTGACATAAGTCTACTGTACATATTTAGTTTGAATTAATTCAGAATTCCAAAAGTTATTGTGTTGACAAATCAAGTGGCTGCTACTTGGAATAAAATGGTAGAGCAAGTTGCTCAGTAAACTAATCCAAGATATTTGTAACAAATTCTCAAGTGGCTGCAACTTTAAAACAAAATTGCAGAGAAACTTGACAATCGAAATCATAGATATTTCAATGATAAATCCATTTTTCAACTTTGGTTCAAATTAATTAAATATTTTAAAAGTTATCGTGATAACAAATTTTCAAGTGGCAATCTAAAAGGCTGCAGCTTGGAAACAAAATGGCAGAGCAACTTGCCCAGTGAAATCATCTAAAATATTTGTATGATAAGTTCACTGTCCAACTTTGGTTCAAACTACCGTAAAATTCCGATCCCCCCCCCCCTTTTTCAATGGGAAATTTTGTCAAAATTGGGGGAGAGGGGTTATAATTGGAGGTTTCACAATCTGTTAACTTTTTGCCATTCTATAATTTCTAGTTTTTTTTTTTTTTGCAATAGTATAACTATTTCTAGTTTAGGCACAATTAAAATAAAAGAAAAAAAATTGAGCAATAACACAATTCTACTTAATTATCGAAAAAAAAAAACTTGTTCTGAACAATCGACATGAACATGCGATGTACACGTGCAACCCCCCCCCCCCCCCTTTAAACGAATTGCGAAGCCGTCCAGAAGATTCGCTGGAAGTTAAAAAAACAGTTAATTGCACTACTATTAACTGATATGCAAAAACAAAACAGGGTGAACGATAACTATTAAAATTGCATATTCAAGTACTATTATGGAGTTATTTCACTATTTAACGATTTATTTAATGTCTTTGGTTCAGATTAATTCAGTATTTCAAAAGTTATCATGATGAGAAATTTTCTAATGGCACCGCGATTTCAAGTGGCCACTATTTGGAAACTGTGTGTGAGTGGCACAGGAAAGACACAAGTTTTAAAACTAAATTTCAATTTTATTTATAACTTTAAATATATATATATATAAACAGAAAAGAATTATTAAATATATATATAGGAATGAATCTATTTAAATGCAAATTATTGGAAAAATTCATACAAAAAAACACACAAGTCAAAAAACATATTAACAATATTTGCTGCTTCAAGAGAATAGATTAGTGTTTTGACAGATGAGTACTCCATGACACAAGTGTTATTTGAATTCAATGTAGTGTTTAAAGTTGCAGCTTATTAAAGATTCAAAAACAGTACTCACAACACTTGAAGATTTACCAACCATATTAGGATGCAGCAGACACTAGGCACAGATCACATTTCATATACTTGGAAGAAAATTTCATTCATTAATATCATTTAAAAAAAACTATCGATCTTTTAGCTTTAAACATTTTAAACTATTCATTAACTCGTTCAAGAAAAACTTTATTTGAAATTCATTAAAAAAAACATTTTTAAACTTTTTAAACTATTAATACAACTATTAATTTATGCAAAAATTACTATTATACTAAAAATGAACGAACTGTTTCTTTAACAGTTTAAATTAAAGAAGAACTTAACGAAACAAAATTATAATTCAACAAAAACGGCAAGACGACCTGCGTCTGCAACAAAAACATCGCGACTAGCTTGTCAGCCACACCAGCCGCATATACTGACGTTCCTCCCTATTTATAGGTTTCATTTTTATGAAGATTTGCATATTCGCGGTGAATCGGCATGCGCCGTTGAACGATTACACGATGCAACAACGTTACCTGCAACTGTTAACTGAGGCCGTTGCAAAAATAACGGCATGTCGCCGGAAACGTGAATGAATCAAATGATTCATTCACGGAACACGTCGAAAACAAAACAAACAAACGCTGTTAAACAGGTAAGTGTTTTTAAAGTGAATAAAAGAGGTATTAACTATTTCATTTATATAATTCATAAAGATAAACCTTTTAATAAGTAATGAATAAACTTTTTAACAATCAAGTTGATCAATATTTTTAATAAAACTTAAGCAATTAAGTATGACTCCAAAGTTATCTACCAAAGTAATGGAGTTGAAAATTTGGGAGATGGAATACTTCCAACATTGCCCCCCACAACGACATTACTATAGCCGTAAAAAAAAATTATATGAAACATTTAATTTTTTTTTTTTTTTTTTTTTTTTTTAAATAGACCAATTCAAGCTCATTAAATATACATAAATATGCAATAGTAAATTTCCAAATCAAATTTCAATCCTCTTATAATAATCAAAAATTATTCAAACATTTAAATGTATATTAAAGTTCATTATATTATTCAATTCATTTATATTTCTATATTCAACACAGTGGCGGATCCAGAACTTGACTTTTGGGGGGGGGCTAAGATTTTTCAAAGTGTTATTCTAGACCAATAAAAAATTTACAATTGCAAAATTCAATTATGAATGACAGTGTTTTGGGGGGGGCTTCAGCCCCCTAGCCCCCCCCTTAAATCCGCCACTGATTCAACAGTTATGCAATGCAGTAAACAAATTTAAAGAAAAGTATTAATTTGATACTGGGAACGTTTATACATTATGCAAATTTAAAAAAAAATTTTACTATAACAATTAGACAAACACAAATTTAATGAGTGATAGATGATTACACACTTATACTAGGCCTAGTATCACTCATACCGATGAAAGATGCATGACTTAAACAACACTACAAATGCAATTACTATAACATTAATACTACAATAATATATTATAATTTACCATAAATATTCTACTATAAATATACTACACATTTAATATATACAATACCAATTTAATACCAATATTATTTATTTATACATTTACACATTATAATTTATTTATATTCCCAGTTCCTTAAAAAAACTTTTAAACATTTGAAAAAAAAAATTTAATTTGAAAAAAAACTATACATATGTATTTTTTTTTTTTTAACCAAAGATTAATGTCTTAATTTAATCTGATTGCTCATCCTCAACAAAAATTTGTGAGGTAAATTTATATAAATCACATTTTGTCAAACCTTTAGTGAATGGATCTGCTAAATTAAGTTTAGAAGGAATATGCTTTAAGTCAAATTTTCCCTCGTAGAACCATTCACGTATAAAAAACAACTTTACATTTATATGCTTGCTGCGGCTGTTCTCAATTGGAGATTTAGAAAAATCAATTGCTGACTGATTGTCAGCATAAAGAATAGGTAAAGAAGGCTTTTTATAAATTATATTGGATTCAAAACAATCATCAATGACATTGCTGAACCACATCAGCTCTTTAACACATTCTGTCATGGCGATGAACTCACTTTCCATCGTAGATAGAGAAACTCCACGTTGTTTAAAAGTTCGCCATGAAATTGGGCTCTGGCCTAACAAAACAATCTGTCCACCTACAGACACAAAATCATCCCTGTTGGATGCGAAATCTGCATCCGAAAAAGCAACAAGTTCAATTTTATTACATTTCAAACTTAATTTTAAATTTTCTGTATATTTAATGTATCCTAATAATTTCAATAAACCCGTCCAATGCGTCAATCCAGGATTTGCTTGGAACTGACTGAAAATGTTCACAGCATATGTTATATCAGGTCGACTTCTGCTGGCAATAAAAGACAGACAACCAAGAATGTTACGATAGGGAAACTTAGCCATTTCTAATTGAGCTGTATTATTTGATGGACAATCCAATTTTGAAAATTTAACACCTTTAACTATTGGTAATGAAGTAATTGGGGGATGAAACTGTTTAAATCTTTCAAAAACTTCTTTAATGTAGTTAGTTTGATTAATTTCTACACTGTTTTGTTTATAATTAAATTCTACTCCTAAAAGATTCCTTGTTTGTCCCAACATCTTTAAATCAAATTTGGACTCTAAAACTTTAATAATTTTATCTACTTTTTCTTTACTTTTTCCAAAAACCACTATGTCGTCCACATAGACTAGTAAAATAATATAATTTTCATATTTATAGGCACAATTGCACCACTGAAACTTAGAAAAACCTATCTCAAGAAGCACACCATTCAATTCATAAAACCACAGCCTGCCACTCTGGTGTAGTCCGTAGAGGGCACGGTCTAGTTTACATACGAATTCTTCCTTCCCTTTTACGATGTATCCGGGAGGTTGCTTCATATAAATTTCTTCAGTAAGGGGTGCATATAAATATGCTGCTTTCACATCACACTGGATGTTATACCAGCCTAAATTTGAAACCAACAAACTGAAAAAAAATCTGATGATAGAAAAATTGACGACTGGGGAGAAGGTTTCATCATATGACTCGCCTTTCACTTGCTTGAAGCCCTGGGCAACCAGACGCGATTTATAGCGTGCAATTCTTCCACTTTCATCACGTTTTATAGTATAGACCCACCGGTTACCAATTATGGTTTTACCAGGCGGTGGTTTAACCAGGTGCCAGACATTTCTTTCAGACATAAGCCCAATTTCTTCATCCATAGATTTCTTCCATTCATGGTATTGGGCAGATTTTAGAGCTTGGTTGAAGGTTCTTGGAATGTTGACATCTAGTCATAAAACAGCAGAACTTGAAGGTTGAGGTGAATTTGACTCTGAATGTTCTGAAGATTCTGAGGAAGATTCTGAAGTCTGTTGTGGTATAACCCCTTCATAAGTATCACTGGGTGAAAAATTAAACAAATTTGCATCAAAAAAGATATTATGGCTTTTACAATATTTTTCTATTTCTTTTATAGACTTTAATCTAGAATTAGTTCCTTCAGGATAGTAGTACACATCAGTGCGCGTGCCAGTCCTTCTCTTCACTAGACACCTGTTCCAACTGGTTACTCTTGGCGGAACTTGTGGACGCACCTCCTCTGCCTCACTTTCCGGCATTATCGTAATCGTGGGCGGTGGGTCGGAGCTCTCACAATTTCTTTCCTTTCTAGATACTTCAAGGTCAGGTGAAGGGCCCAGCACTGCTCCACTTCTGTACACACGATCCTCTGGATCAAAAGTTACATTTAAGGTTTCGTAAATTTTGTCTTCTTCCTCTACCCATATACGGAATCCTTTAGTTTTTAACGAATATCCAATCAAATATCCCTTTTTTGATTTTTGCTGTAATTTATGACTTCTTAGCTGTTTTGGTATACCAACATATGCCACTGAACCAAAAGCTCTCAAATGTTTAACTGAAGGTTTAGTGTTCTGATATAGTTCAAATGGTGTCTTTGATTGACCCCGGTGACAGACTCTGTTCCAAGTGTAGCCAAAATAAATGACGGCATCAGGCCAAAACTTAAAAGGCATGCCGTTTTCAATTAGTATGGCACGTACACAGTTTAAAATAGTTTGGTTAGCCCTCTCGCTAATACCATTCTGTTCAGGCGTGTACACGTTTGTTAATTCGTGTTTAACACCCCTTTTTTCACAAAAGTCCTGAAAGTTGGCATTGCAGAATTCTGTACCATTGTCACTACGAATGGCTTTAAGTTTTTTATTGAGAAACAGTTCAGCTCTAGTTACATGTTTCAAAAATATGTCAAAAACCTGACTTTTCTCTACCATTGGGTAGATAGCAATTTTCCTAGAAAACTCATCTGTAATTGTCAAAAAAAATCTCTCACCGTTTCGCCCTAAAATACTAATTGGTCCCCAAACATCTAAATGCAGTCTTTCAAGTGGTTCTCTAGATTGCCCACCTTGAATAGGTTTAAATGACCTGCGTCTCTGTTTTCCAAGACGGCAAGGCTCACAAAAATTTTTAGTATATTTTAATCTTGGCAATCCATGAACACAATTCTGCTTACTGGTATGGACCACCAGATCTTTACCAACATGGGCGAAACGAGAGTGCCAAGTATCTACCGAATTGAGATCAACCACAGCAGCAACAGGCATGTGAGAAAAAACATTTAAATTTTTATTTCCTAGCCCCCCATTAATTTCAAATTCAGGATTCTTTAAAATTCTAGGAAAAACATAATATATACCTTCTTTAAGTTTAGCATTGAAAACAAAATTACCATCTCTATTAAACACTGAAATTTTTCCCCCTTTTCCAATATAACTTCCTCCCATACTATCTATACATGGTCCCGACATGAGGTTCTTCCTTAATTTACTAGAATACAATACATTATTAAACTGATACACAACATTATTAAACAGCATTTTTACCATACCTCTACCTTCGATCGGGAAGCTGACCCCGTCCACAGCAACAGACATGCTTTTATTATCAACCTTTTGAAAATCCCAATATTCTTTGACTTTGCAAAAATGGTGCGAAGCAGCCGAATCGAAGACCCAGCTGTTTCTGCCATCCAAATTAAAGTTTAGTAATGATTCAGCCACAAAGAAATTTTGAGGGAAAAATGAATTAGTGAAACTGACTTGTGGACGAGTTTCTGCTCCCCTTCCGAAAGGTTTTCTTTTACCAACATTAAAATTTCTTGAAGCTACATTTTTAGGTTTAGGAAAAGTTCTAGTAGGTAATGCAGCAAAACAATTTGAACTATAGTGACCATTTCGCCAAATCTAAAACATTTAACATTTTTCTTAAAAAATTTATTACCAGAATTAACAGAATTAGAGGAACAAGTTACATTTTGGACTTCAATACCAGGTTTAGAGTTATTAAATTCAAGATCACGCAATTCTAGGCGGGTCTCTTCAGCGATTAAATGAGAAACAACTTCCTTATATGAAAAATTTTTATGATCTAGCCTAAGCAAAAATTGTATAATTGGCTGAAATTTATCTGGTAAGCGACGAAGAATTTGATAACAGGCATAAAAGTCTGCTACCGGCTTACCCATATTTCGGAGTTGTTCAATAATCTCTGAGAGCCTCGCCGAGTAAGTACGTATAGATTCATTATTTTTAATAAAACAGTCCAAAAATTTATGAAATAATGAAAAATGTTCAACCCGACTGTCAGGGACCAAGTTAGATTTCAAAACCTGCCAAGCATCGCTTGGACTGTCACAATTTTCAATTAAGCATTTTAACTCTGAATCTAAATTTAAATAAATTGTGGTCAAAGCCACACGTGACCGATTTTCAAAACTTTCTTTTAATTTTAAATCTTCATCACTAGGAGGTTTTTCAGTACCCGTAACAATTTCCCAAGAATTTTTCTCTTTAAGTAAAAATTTAATATCACGAGACCAACTTGAGTAATTCTTATAAGTAAGTTTTTCAATTGAAGGACTCAAGGTCAAGGCCATGTTTAGCAAGAAAAAAACCCCCTCAAAAATTTAGATATTAAAGCTGCTAGAAAAACTGTGCCAAAATTAAAGACCACTCACACATGGTATGGACCGGTTTCTGAAGCCCATAACCCTAAGTATGTTGTAAATGTTGAAAAGTTCAACATACAAACATAAAGAAAAATTAAAGAAGAGTTATATTATACACAGTGGAAAACGTTACCTGATCCTAACAATGTGTGTGTGAGTGGCACAGGAAAGACACAAGTTTTAAAACTAAATTTCAATTTTATTTATAACTTTAAATATATATATATATAAACAGAAAAGAATTATTAAATATATATATAGGAATGAATCTATTTAAATGCAAATTATTGGAAAAATTCATACAAAAAAACACACAAGTCAAAAAACATATTAACAATATTTGCTGCTTCAAGAGAATAGATTAGTGTTTTGACAGATGAGTACTCCATGACACAAGTGTTATTTGAATTCAATGTAGTGTTTAAAGTTGCAGCTTATTAAAGATTCAAAAACAGTACTCACAACACTTGAAGATTTACCAACCATATTAGGATGCAGCAGACACTAGGCACAGATCACATTTCATATACTTGGAAGAAAATTTCATTCATTAATATCATTTCAAAAAAAACTATCGATCTTTTAGCTTTAAACATTTTAAACTATTCATTAACTCGTTCAAGAAAAACTTTATTTGAAATTCATTAAAAAAAACATTTTTAAACTTTTTAAACTATTAATACAACTATTAATTTATGCAAAAATTACTATTATACTAAAAATGAACGAACTGTTTCTTTAACAGTTTAAATTAAAGAAGAACTTAACGAAACGAAATTATAATTCAACAAAAACGGCAAGACGACCTGCGTCTGCAACAAAAACATCGCGACTAGCTTGTCAGCCACACCAGCCGCATATACTGACGTTCCTCCCTATTTATAGGTTTCATTTTTATGAAGATTTGCATATTCGCGGTGAATCGGCATGCGCCGTTGAACGATTACACGATGCAACAACGTTACCTGCAACTGTTAACTGAGGCCGTTGCAAAAATAACGGCATGTCGCCGGAAACGTGAATGAATCAAATGATTCATTCACGGAACACGTCGAAAACAAAACAAACAAACGCTGTTAAACAGGTAAGTGTTTTTAAAGTGAATAAAAGAGGTATTAACTATTTCATTTATATAATTCATAAAGATAAACCTTTTAATAAGTAATGAATAAACTTTTTAACAATCAAGTTGATCAATATTTTTAATAAAACTTAAGCAATTAAGTATGACTCCAAAGTTATCTACCAAAGTAATGGAGTTGAAAATTTGGGAGATGGAATACTTCCAACAGAAACAAAAAAACAGCGTGAGATGCCCAGCGAACTTATCTGAGATATTGGAATGATAAATCCGCTACCCAAATTTGATATGAATTGATTTATTATTACAAAAGTTATCATTATGACAAATATTTAAGGTGCCTGACTACCGTCGGAGGTGATTTTTTTTTTAATAATTGGAAAATTGCCTATTTATGTGCATTATATGATCGAATATAGTAAAAAACAGTGAATAACCTGAAAAAAATTGCAAATTAAAAAATATTTTGATATTTAGGCTCAAAATATGCATAAAATTTGAAAAAAAAAAAAAAAAAAAAAAAAAAAAAGCATTTTAACAAAACATCATAAGTCAAATTTAAATAAAGATATTTTTATTCTATAAATTTTATTTAGATTATTGAAAGGTCCTTAAGGGAGTGAACTACTCTCAAAACTATAACCATGTTATTTAATATTTTAGAGAAGATAACATTTTTACATGCTGAAAAAATCATGAATATACATGGCAGTTCATAACTTCTATCGACAAAAAAAAACAAAAAAAAAAAAACACCTAGATTCATTGTTGTAGTTCAATCCCTAAAACAACTCCTCTAGAGTATTTTGTCAAAGTTTCATAACATTTCAATTATAACTTTTGGAGTTATGATGCTTTGGGATAAAACAAAATGCTAAAAATCTCATTTTGAGAAAAAGCAGAAAACAAATTTAAAAACAAGATTTTACCTATTAAACAAAAAATAATTTTAATAAGTTCCTGATTTATTTCAAAGCTTTTTATTTTCTTTTTTAAATTCATTTTATATTCAGTAACACATTTTGACACTTATATTGAGTAAAACATTTATGTAAACAAACATTTACGGTCACTTCCGGTTTCAAAAACTGGCGAGTGAATGATATTAAAATGCCTGTAATTCAAGTTCTAAGCAAGATAGAAACAAAATTCAAACTGATTTAGAAAGCTAAAATCTCAGGCTTTAATACTAACCCAAAAATAGAAAATCAGAGTTTTGACCGAAAATTGCATTTTAAAGGTAGGCAGGTACCTTAAGTGGCCGCTACTTGGAAATAAAATGGCGGAGCAAGTTACCGTGTGAACTTATCGAAGATGTTTGAACCATAAGTTCAAACAGTTGTAGAAACAGTTCATGTTAAAAATAATTCATGTTAACACAAGGTTTGACTGTATTGTTGACTTTAACACTGTCCAACATTATATCACTTAAAGGAAATTTGTGAAAGATATAATCATAAGCTTGCATATAAAAGTTTTTTTAGTGTTTTTAGAGAAGTTTTTTTTATTTCATTGATTGTAATTGTTTGACACGTTACTCTAATTGCAAAGTTTAATCAAAATTCTACTGATAAAAGATAGGAGATTTTCTCACATAATTGCAAAATGAAGAGATAAAGATACCATAAAAATTCCCTACCCAATTCAATAGATATTGCAGCTATGTCAAAAATTTAAGCTACTGTAAAAGCACTTATTTCCACGAGGCTTTAATTTTCGTGATTTTCGTGAGCCCATTGTAATCACGAAAATTTAAGCCTTGCGAAACACTTTTTTTTTTTTTTTTTCCCAGCAAATAATAAAAAACAGAAATTTTTCAATTACCAAAACTCACATGCATTGGCGGTCCGAATCCAAGAAAAGTAAAGGGGATGGGGTGATTACATTTTTGGTACAAAAGGGGGGTTCAGAAGTCCCTAGTTTGATAAACAGCGTGAGAAAAAAGGTATTAAGAAAAGAAAATTGTTTGGGGTGAAATGTGCACGTTGAGCCAAAGCCAAAGTTGATGTATAAGCACTGCTGTAAGCATAAATTGTTTTTAGAGCGATGGATATTTCTTAAAATGACTTATGCAAAAGAGGTTCTACATTTAGGTACTTTTCAACGTTAGGATTTTTTCAACTTTCGGTTCTGTTCATATAAAATTCGCGAAATTTTCAGCTCGCAAAATCACCGATATCTTTATTTTCGCGAAAATAAGTGCTTTAACAGTATTTAAATTTGGGCAGGAATGAAAAGATACGAAAATGTGAATGAGACTCACCCTCTCGAGTCTTTCATAAGTGAGTGTTCTGTATCTCAGAGGAAGCATCTCAGATATAAAAAGTCTCATCCTGTAAAAAAGAGAACGGATCTTGTAAAATAAATATTGCATAAGAATTATTACTAGAATAACACGTCTCTGCTTTTTCTGAAAGCAAGACGATAGTTTCTAGACACACACCAAATAATAATAATAATAAAAGATTGATTTTTACATATTTTAATAGACTCTTCCCAGTTTCGTCTGCTCAGTCATGTGATAGAGGAAAACGAATAGTCGAATTCTGATAATCGAATTCAATTAAATATTGTTCTTAAGAACAAAAATGGTAATATTTAATATAAAATAAAATAAAAGTAATATTCTGCATTTGTAAACAGTAGAATAGTTGTATTTGTAAATTTAAGAATTTTTAAAAACACTTTATGTGTTTATTTATTTTCAACTGTAAGAATCGATTTTTGAATGTTCTAGTGTAACTGTTACATTAACTGATCTAGCAATAAATAATAGCTTGTTCTTGTGGAATGTTTATGGATTATAATTTGAAATTTTAAAATGTTTTCATTTAATTTAACTGCATAAAGGTGTTACAGCAAGTTAATTAACTTAGTTACTGGTCTAAAGGGATTTACACAGTACGATATTGCACTATCACTGATTTATGTACCAAAAATCAGAGTATTTAATATGTTTTTCATGAATATCAATAACTAATATAAACTAAATGGTGATTGTAAATGTATGCAGCAAATAAAATATGATGAATAATAATATAAAATGGATTAAAAATGATGATGTATAAAAAAAATAACACAGATTAAATACGATTGATCAAAAATAAGAATAGAAAATGTTATTTCAGCAATCGCTATAGATAAACAAGACTTGTTTTTCCTCTATCATGTGACCTCTGACGTCAGGTGGGAAGAGCCCATTTAGAGGTAAAGGCTTATATTAAAAAATAATCTTCCAATATTTTTACAAAAGCTAAGCATAACACCTTAACAAATCATGTTGGCAAACATCCATATTCATTTTATGTAACTCTACAAAACTGATAACCTAGAAAAATTATAGAGTGAAAGAAACAGAGCTATGCCTCTATTCTATTTTATCTATTTTTATTTATTTATTTATTTATAGCAATCAAAAGGTCAAGCTTGTGTAGAGGATTGTGTCAAAATGTCTCTTTTACTCACTGAAAGTATTTATCCTTTTGTGTAGGACATAAACATTAAAATATAAAATATGAGTGTGGGCCAATGAGTAATGTGAATAATAATAAATAAATAAATAAAATAAATAAATAACAGAAATAAAAAATATTACCCATTTATTATTTTTATGCATAATTTCTATGATGTTGAGACATTAGTCTCAACAATGGATCAGAAATGTCCTCATTTTTTAAGAAACGTGCCTTTTTTTTTCTCATAGAAATGAAGACATTGCATAATTCGTCCTCATTTTGTAATAAAAAAAAAAAAAGTGGTCACCCTAACCTACATTTTTCTACTGATAAAGGATCCTATTTAATTTTTTCTATTCGAAATTCTATTGCAATTTATGGTATTTGCTTACAAAGTTCTTATTCTATGCCGTTTTATCTTCCTCTACCATATATGGAAAAAAAAAGTGCTGTTTTGGGGTCCAATTTTCAAATTTGAATTTTTACTACAATTACACTTTTGCCATGTTTTTGGTAATTTATTTATTAATCATTATGTTTAAACAAAGAGATATTGGCAGAAAATCCAAATTCAGTAGTCTGAATCTTCATAGGATAATATTAGTTGAAACATAACATAAACAACGCTTATCAAGTGAAATATAGATGAGGCTATTATTAAGAGATAACAATTATAACACAAAAGCCATTACAGGGTTCATACTCAAGTATGGGAAAAAAATTCCCTGAGTTTTCCCTGAGTTCCCAGACAATTTTCAAGATAATATTAGCGACATATTACAAGAACAGGGTTCCCACTCTTAACAAAGAAAAAAATTCAAGGACTTTTCAAGGCCTAAGGGAAAATCGCAGAACGCTAGGTATACACACAAAACTTTAGTAACTACTTTCATTAGTAATATATTTTTCACAATTAGAATAACTTTGCCTGTTTTCACAATACATTTTTGATGGATTGACCAAATTAACTTTTACAAGAGTCAAAAAACGATTAGTTCAGGATTTGGAATCATTATGATTATTCCAAAGTTTTTAGGTTTGAGTCCTGGTCTAGTCACTTTCTGCTCAAAATTAATGACCAGTCCATCAAACAGGTATGAGACTGGCAAAAAAAAAAACCCAAATAAGTTGAAACTATACGCAAAAGCAAGACAATGAAATAAGAATTTTATGACAAAATCATTATATTAGACAATGGCGTGCACATGTGGAGATGGAGATAGTTTAGCAATGACAGAATTCGCGATAAGCACATCTACTGGAGTGGAAAATTCAAGGATTTTCAAGGACTTTGCACAAAATTCAAGTACTTTCAAGGGCCCTTGAAAAAGAAAATGAAATTCAAGTACTTCTTAAGGACTTTCAAGGACCGTGGGAACACTGAAGAAATGCTCCTCTAGACAGGACAAAATACACAGCTACTTCCACTGTATGGTGTCATATTACTGTCGACCATGATAGAAATTCAGGTAGAAATCATTGTTTACATGTGCATTTTCACAATACTTAATCAATGGAATTTTGATATGAAGCTAAACAAGAAAAATATAACTTGAGAGAAGGAAAATATTTGTTTTTCCAGGTTTTATAACCGATTTTCCCTGACTTTTAATGAAAATTTTTATTTTCCCTGACTTTTTTTTTACAAATTCCAAATTCCCTGAGTATTCCCTGTTTTCCAGGTTTTCCCTGAGGAGTATGAACCCTGCATTACAATTTAATTATTTCCATTAAAAGTAGGGTATCCCCAATACTTGCTAGTTGAGTAGAAAAATTTGAAGTAATACTTTGCTTAATGTGACTATGGAAAGAACAATTAAAAAAAAGTAAGAATTACCAAAAGCTCAAATCCAAACGAAGTTCAAGTCTGAAATAAAGCCTCTCTTCTGTCCTGTTCATAATCCTGTGAAACCAGTCCATTAATTCAGAGAGTTCATAACGATGAGGGCTGCCATGAAAACAAAATGTTAAGCAAAAGTTAAGTTAAAGTTAAGCAAACATAGAAATAAGTCATTTGCATTTACATCCACAATTTAAAATAAGCTAACATAAAATAGAAATCTGTCTTAAATAGAAAGGATGCCGGGAAAGAAAATCACATTCATTTGTTAATCATGTATATATATAAAGTTTAACATTAGACAGCAAAATCAACTCTATTTGTCAAAAAATTTAGGGTGCAGTAGTGTGTTAAAATGAGTGTATCACTGATTTTCATAACCTCCTGTGTAAAATTGAATGCTGTCAATCAGCAACACAACTTTCTGGGGAATAAACTTTTATTTTAAATATTTTTCCGACCCTTCAGCGCACTTTTCTCCCTTGTAGCAAGTAGTGTAGTGTAAAGTTTGCAGCCTTTGTCCCATTAAAAAAAATTGCTACTTCATTGTACAAAATAATAATTGCATTGTATAAATTATTCTATCATTGTAGATTTTCTTTATTACCATGTTTCTATTAACTTCTATCTTTGTTTGTTTGTTTATTTGTGCGGTACAAATCTTGCAATTGAATTTTAACTAACTTCCCTACTAGCGACATTTGAAACTTTCACAGTAGCTCAGAACCCAGTGACAACACAATACTTCAAAGTCTGATTTTCGAATTTTTGATTAGTTTTCTTAGAATTAATTAAAATATGAAAATAATAACATCCTAATAGCGTTAAAATAGCCATTAAAATAATAGTTATAATTTAATTGTTGCCAACAAAAATTTACGAGTTCATTTTCTTTCGACATAAAAATAAATACATTTAATTAAACGTGAACGTTAAAAAATTTAAAAAAGTTAAAAAAATGATGCACCACACAAAAATTAGCGTCATTATCATTTAAAAAATTTTATGCACATTGATAAGAGCTCTATGATTCATCAGAAAATTTAAAACTGGTATATAAAAAGTTTTTTTTTATCTTATAATTATTTTATAATATATGCCATAACACATTATCATAAATAAATTAATTAAATAATAATAATCCTGAAAAAGTTTCGGATAATCCTCCTGCAGATAATCAAGAGTTTACTGGATTATCTACCATTATTCATGAGCTATTTTATTCAAATGGTTAAATAACTTTTCCAAAAAACTAGTATGTTGTGGCAACCACAAAACTTTCAACTATGTTTTCCTATACAAATTCACGTAGTACAAATTATTTATTAAAATTATTTTTCCTGATGAATGCAGACAATTTTCCTCTCGGTTAAATTTAACACTAAATTTCAAAAGAAAGTCAATTTTGCGACATCTGAGAAAATGCTTCTCTTTTTTCTGAGCTTGATTTTTTTTTTTTAATAAAAAGTCACTAAACTTGTAAATTATCACAGACTTATAGTTCGACCATTCATTTAAAAGGTATTGATGTTTTATCGAAGCTTGACAACTGCTACCCTTATTGAAGGTTTACGTCTCCCAGGAAAGGGTCGAGGGAAAGAGATGTCCCTTGATACACATTTTTCCCCCTAGTTGACTACTACTATTATATAAACATGTATTAAACAGACAATATACCGTCAATTAATTAAACACAGTCATTGGCTAAAATGGTTCTTTAACATGTTCACGCCAACGCATTTTGTTTACATAGTCTACTATAAATCCTTGTCAAATCATGCTCTTAGACTGACTAAGACCATGACTCGACAAGGATTTATTTAACAAAGCAGTATTAAGTGTACTTTTTTGGACAGGGATTATTGCTAGTGATGGGATACTTTTCTGCCGACTGTAGCTGTGAACCACCGGTGGTTCATGCCGGCGTGAATGTGTCAATCAATTCAACAGGTTACATTCTTTGTGCGAAGATGAGCCCATCTCTTAAAACCCACATTTTGAAAAGACAACTTAAGAACCAATCAAAAAACTCTCTTTTCACCTCAACTTAGCTGAGGTCATGGGATTGCGACTGGCCCGGTTGGCTTAGGAGGGAGGAGGGGGGGGGGTCATACAATACACAGGAGAAAAGGACAGAAGATTCTAGATTAAAATTATGTTTAAATTGCACAATATAAAAAATAATGGGTTTGTTTTATTGGAAAATAAAATAAAATAAGTTTAAGAAATGAGAACAAGAACAAGTTAATGAAATCGGGATTACTGAAATATTTAGAAAATGGATTAATAAAAAATTATTTAGGGGAATATCAATGGATTAGTGGCATGCAGAATCATTTAAGTTTGAGAAACGAAGCTTTAAAGGGGCTCTTAATTATTTTTCATATATATATTTAAATTTCTCATTGAAAAGTTAAAAATAATTCTTATTATGTACATTTATATGAAATTTTGTCCTATACTGCCCTATTAGAAATTATGAAAAGATTGGAAGAGAGTGCCTGCTGTTGAGCGATTGATCCCATTCTTATATATATATATATATAAAAATAATTCATTACTAAATATTTCCATTTTAGTTAAAATATTATACTTTAAAAAAAAAAAAAAAACTATACACTATGAACAACAATTTTTTCTTATTTTTTAAATGTTCCTATGAGAAATAACATAAATGAATAAGGAAAACAAATAATTGCTATACTGTTATTTGTTATGTAACTATTGCTATAATACATTAAAATAATGATTTTTACCCCACAGCCTGAAATGTGTGGCCTGCAGCATTAGGATCCATTAGAGCCTTAACCATGCCCTTTGCCACATCAGGTCCATAAACTGGCTGCTTAATGATACCTCTACCTCGATTCCACAGAGACATACAACGCCATGTTCTTCTGACTAAAACAAAGATCAGATTATACATAAAAAATAAGACGACAATTGATCGCTGAAACTTCACTGGAAAAGTATTAATATTTATACAAATTACAGAAGAGTGCTTGAGAATATTTTACATAGACTCATGTTATACACATATAGAAATAAGGTTAAAAAATGAGTTCAATATCTAATCACTAAATGAGGAATTGTTTATTTCATGGAAGAATTAACATTTTCACACACAAATACCAAAAAAAAAAAAAAAAAAAAAAAAAAAAGAGAGAGTGAGAGAGAGAAAGAAAATCTTGTGATTTACATAAATTATAACCCAATTTCCAATTGTACAGGCAGGGCCCGACTTAGACTACCTCGAGCCCCGGGGCAAGCCTATTCTGGGGGGCCCCCTTGCAGTGCCATAAGAGCTCTTTAGGTTGCAGAATTTCTGCATATGCCTCTTCCAGAAGGGGGGCCCAGGGCATTTGCCCCATATGCCCTGCCGTTAGTCAGAGCCTGTAGTACAGGGTGGCCATAATTAAACTTGGTCTCTTCAGAGCACTCTGTAGCTGACACTAAAATGTGAATTAAGTCGAAAATTTGTATATAGACATTTCAAAGGATACACTCAAAGGTTCTGAAAAAATAAATAAATAAATAAATAAATTAAATTTTTTAAATTTCTACTCTGAGGGGACATACATCAAAATACAAACAAGCTACAAATTTTAATACAAACAACTTTATTTATTATAGATTTAATTGTTATTTGTTATATGCTACAGACAGTTTATTGGTGGAGATCATATCGCTGAATGTGGGCTCCATCATTAACCCGTTAGTAGTCGTGTATTAGTCTTTCCCCCACCAATCACTTTTTAATTCATCCTGCGGATCACCCTTTAAAGATAAAGTGGGAAAACTCAGTGTAACTGACCTTGGGTGGGTGTCCTCTAACATTTTATGTTTTCAAGTCATTCCTATTATTTTTGGAGCAGTTAATAACATTTTACTTCTAAAATCGGTCTATTTGACCGTGATGCAACCAGTAACATTGATTCATTTTCCCCCCTCTTCCGTTTTTTCAGGCAGGTCAATGTTTTGCAGGAAAAACTTTGGATGAAATAGATGCACTTTCTCTACTGGCTTTCTTTCAACTTTCCCCCAATACTATGGGCGGCAGAAAATAGACCAAGATGCGATCACAAGTGTTTCAAAAAAACCTCTCAGGTTAAGTTGTAAAACCTGCAGCCGATCACAGCTGGTCGCCAGTGATCCTCCGCACATGCAATGTTATATGGTCCTTCAAATCAGTAAAAGTTACATTTTTCTTAAAAACTAAACTCTTTAAATGGCTCCCCATAACCAAAAATCCCACAGATTAAGATCGGGGGAATGGGCCTGCCAAACAGTGGAAAATGAACGGATAATCACTCTGTCATCTGTAAAATTTTGCAACAAAAACCTGTTGTAAAATGTAAGAATAACAGTTTTAAATGTCATATGGTTTGAAAATATTAAAATAGACTACAGTTATTTATTACATAACTTTTCAAGCATTTTGAATGTAATACTTGTTTGTATTTTGATGTAAGACCCCTCAGAGTGGAAATTTTCAAAATTTTATTCATTTTTTTTTTTTTTTTTTTTTTTTTTTTTGCAGAATTTTTGAGCACATTCTTTGAAATGTCTCTATACAAATTTTTGACTCAATCTGCATTTTAGTTAAAGCTACAGAGTGTTCTGAATAAGTCAAGTTTAATTATGGCCACCCTGTACTTATACGCTTATAAAAACTTCAACAGTTGAATTTTGTGTCAAGTCACAAAACGGAAAATGCATTTTGAACGAAGTAAACTTATATACTAAAATGTATCTCAATAATTTTATGTGACCCTATAATTCAACCATTAAGACAAATCATACCATATTTTGCAGAAAATATGCTTTGAACACCATAAATATATTAAATAAATATTACTTAAGCTATTTGTTTAAATTATGGATGAAGAAACCTCATAAAAGTTATATTTATAGTTTTAAATTCAACAGGGTTCCCACTCAATTTTAAAAATAAAATTCTCTGACTTTTCCAGGTTTTCTAGGTCTATTTTTAGAAAATTCCAGTCACAAAATTCAGTTCATGGCATAAAAAGAAGCTCACAGTATAAAACAGAACATAGCTCGCAACATAAAAGACAACATAGTAACATGACTTGCGATATAAACTGAATGCTCAAAAAGCATTTTCCAGGTTTATATCATCATTTTTCCAGGTTTTGGAGCAATAATTACAATTTTCCCTGACTTTTTTCAGTTATTTCAAATTCCCTGACTTTTTTCAGTTATTTCAAATTCCCTGACTTTTGCAGGTTTTCCCTGCCCAGTGGGAACCCTGTTTCAAAGAGAAAGCATAAAATAAATTACTTTTGTGTACCCTGTTTAGTGATTAAAAATAAAATACCCTCCATATAACCTACTAAAAAATATAAGGGGGGGGGGGGGAATAACAACAACATATTTGAACATGTCTTTTCAGCATTTTCCTTTCAGTTCTCAAAATATACCTGAACATTTTGTGGGAGTCCTGTAAAATAATTATTAATGCTAATCACTCCATTCCATAAGAAATATGTTTTTGTACAGTCAGGAAAATTCAATTACAATTTTGCATGAAATTTGTATTAAAAAACTTGAAAACTTACTGAAGCTAGTATAATAATAGAGGAAATTATCTTGCTGTCCCCACATATCGGATGGTCTGAAAATGATAGCATCAGGAAATTCTTCTCTCACAGCTTGTTCCCCTTGCCACTGTGGAATTAGATTCACAGATACAATGCATAATTAACAGGTAATGTACATATACATATAGGGCTGACAAAATAAGTAAACACTTTCGGACTGTGACGCTTTATTGAATATCAAAAGAAATAATTTAAAAGAGTAAAATCCGCTGTGAAAGGCACGTTAAAAATATTTAAAAGAATTTTAAAAGGTTAAAAAACAGTTGGACAACATGTTTCCTGCTTATTTACTAGCACATCATCAGGTCTCGTCAGTTAATGAAAGCCACCGAGCTTTATCTTGTTGTTCTAAGAAAGGCTGCCATAGGGTTGCTAAGTCTTTACTCTGATTCTCGTTGATGCATTTATCGCCAAATTTCCAAATCATGATCTTTTCGTATATGTCTAATGTGTATTCGGTGTGGGGGGTTGCTAGAATTTTACTTTCCTCCCACTTTGGTTGGGCTTCTTTATTGTCGAGTAAAAGTTGCTTTAATGCCGTGTTTCCGTACAATGATTTAATGGAATGTTGATGTTCTTTAATCCTTTTACTCAAATTGCGCTTTGTTTTGCCAATATAATAAGATGTTATATTATTGATTGAGATGGGGATTGCATATACGCCGCCAACTTTTGTTTTTTTGTCACGATCGGATATTATCAGATTTTTCAATGTTGAGGTTTTAAATGCAATATTATATCCAATATTTTTAAATTGTCGTATTACGGGATAGAAACCTTTATTAAATGAGATTGCGCCAATAAATCTACTAGTTTCGTTTCCAGTTTTTAGATTCTTATTGTTAAGCCGGTTTATTATTCTGCGTTTCAACTTATTAAATATTGTGATATTGTAACCTTGATTAAGCATAGTCTTTTTAATTAAGTTTAATTCTTTATCTGAGGAGGATTTATAGGTGCAATGTGTGAAGGCTCTATTAATTAATGGTGTAATGGCGTTGAAAAGTAGTTATTTAGATGTGTAAGAGTTAACAGGTGCTATGGTGAGGGGGGATGTTGGTTTGTGATAAACTTCAGTCCAGATAGTACTATTATCATGATTTCTATGTATCAATACATCGAGGAACGGTATGGCTCTATCTTTTTCTTTCTCGATTGTAAGATTTACAGAATCAAAAATGTTGTTCATATTGTTTACTAGGGTTAGAAGGCTATTATGTGTATATTCCCAAATTATGTAGATGTCGTCTACATATCTCTTATAGAGTATTAAGTATGCTATTTGTTAAAACTGTATTCTCAATATGTTGCATGGTTATTTCACCAAGAGTAGGTGCTAAACATGATCCCATTGGTGTACCTGTGGTTTGTTGATAAATAGTGTTATTAACTCTAAAGTGATTGGTTTTAAATATCAGGTTTAAACTGGCTTCTATGAATTTAACATGCTTACTTAAGTTATTGTGATTATTGCACTTGTCAATAATTATATCTAACTGCATTAAGTGGAACTGATGGGTAAAGAGACTTTACATCTAAGCTGTAGAATTTAGCAGTAGGTTGTAGTTTAATTTTATGGATATCTTCTAAAAAATTCAAACTTGAAACGGTTACGTATGGCGAGTCGTATTAATCCTGGACGATAGGACCCATGCCCCAGCCCACCCGGTTCCTGCTGTTCAATGTATTTTTCTAGTCAACTTTGTCCCCTTATTACTTACGGTGTGATTTTTTTTTTTTTTTTTTTTTTTTTAACACACTTGACATTGTGAGTTTTTTTGCTTTTCTTCCCATGCTATTCCTATGGGGTTTTTAGCCTTTGTTCCCCCTCTTTTCCTACATTCTAAAGTGGCGGTGGTTCCCGCCCACCCACCCCCACCACCGCCAAGAGTTATACTAGGCGAGACGTATTAATCCTGGACGATAGGACCCATGCCCCAGCCCGCCCGGTTCCCGCTGTTCAATGTATTTTTCTAGTCAACTTTGTCCCCTTATTACTTCCGGTGTGAATTTTTTTTTTTTTAAACACACTTGACATTGTGAGTTTTTTTGCTTTTCTTCCCATGCTATTCCTATGGGGTTTTTTGCCTTTGTTCCCCCTCTTTTCCTACATTCTAAAGTGGCGGTGGTAAACGACTCGCCATACGTAACCGTTTCAAGTTTGAATTTTTTAGCCATCTCTACGTGGCTTTATAATTTGGAAATGCATACAAATATAGCGGAAGGAAGAAATCAATAAACATTCTCTGATACAGCAAAAGAAGATACTCAAGAATTTGCATAATAATAAAGAACTTAGAATACTTTTAGCAGATAAAGCATCTAATTTTGTACTCATTACTAATGAAGATTTTCAAGCTTAACTTAATGATGTCCTAGTTGAACTCAACGCAATAACAGTGAACAAAGATCCAACTGATACAATAAAAAACTCTATGACTAAACTGGCAAAAGACTTTCCCAAATACAAGAAAGATTTCTACCAATTCCCCCTTTATACATCTGTACCGCCTATGTTCGTTAAAATCAAAACACATAAAATTTCCATGCCTCTCCGACCAATCGTAAACAGAAGAATATCACCAGTCTACTTTCTCGAAAAATTTATTAATAGTTTACTTAAACCGCTTATAAACGACTCGCCATACGTAACCGTTTCAAGTTTGAATTTTTTAGAAGATATCCATAAAATTAAACTACAACCTACTGCTAAATTCTACAGCTTAGATGTAAAGTCTCTTTACCCATCAGTTCCACTTAATGCAGTTAAAGATATAATTATTGACAAGTGCAATAATCACAATAACTTAAGTAAGCATGATGTTAAATTCATAGAAGCCAGTTTAAACCTGATATTTAAAACCAATCACTTTAGAGTTAATAACACTATTTATCAACAAACCACAGGTACACCAATGGGATCATGTTTAGCACCTACTCTTGGTGAAATAACCATGCAACATATTGAGAATACAGTTTTAACAAATAGCATACTTAAACCCTCCTTCTATAAGAGATATGTAGACGACATCTACATAATTTGGGAATATACACATAATAGCCTTCTAACCCTAGTAAACAATATGAACAACATTTTTGATTCTGTAAATCTCACAATCGAGAAAGAAAAAGATAGAGCCATACCGTTCCTCGATGTATTGATACATAGAAATCATGATAATAGTACTATCTGGACTGAAGTTTATCACAAATCAACATCCCCCTTCACCATAGCACCTGTTAACTCTTACACATCTAAACAACTACTTTTCAACACCATTACACCATTAATTAATAGAGCCTTCACACATTGCACCTATAAATCCTCCTCAGATAAAGAATTAAACTTAATTAAAAAGACTATGCTTAATCAAGGTTACAATATCACAATATTTAATAAGTTGAAACGCAGAATAATAAACCGGCTCAACAATAAGAATCTAAAAACTGGAAACGAAACTAGTAGATTTATTGGCGCAATCTCATTTAATAAAGGTTTCTATCCCGTAATACGACAATTTAAAAATATTGGATATAGTATTGCATTTAAAACCTCAACATTGAAAAATCTGATAATATCCGATCGTGACAAAAAAACAAAAGTTGGCGGCGTATATGCAATCCCCATCTCAATCAATAATATAACATCTTATTATATTGGCAAAACAAAGCGCAATTTGAGTAAAAGGATTAAAGAACATCAACATTCCATTAAATCATTGTACGGAAACACGGCATTAAAGCAACTTTTACTCGACAATAAAGAAACCCAACCAAAGTGGGAGGAAAGTAAAATCCTAGCAACCCCCCACACCGAATACACATTAGACATATACGAAAAGATCATGATTTGGAAATTTGGCGATAAATGCATCAACGAGAATCAGAGTAAAGACTTAGCAACCCTATGGCAGCCTTTCTTAGAACAACAAGATAAAGCTCGGTGGCTTGCATTAACTGACGAGACCTGATGATGTGCTAGTAAATAAGCACGAAACATGTTGTCCAACTGTTTTTTAACCTTTTAAAATTCTTTTAAATATTTTTAACGTGCCTTTCACAGCGGATTTTACTCTTTTAAATTGTTATTTCGCACGTGGTTTTTAATTATTTAGTCAAAAGAAATATTCAATGGATTCTCTTAAAACTTCACAGTGATAAAGAACATTTTATACTATATATATTTCAGTAAAAAAAAAAATTTCCAAAGCAAAAATAAAATAAAATAAATAAATAATAATAATAACAATAATGTCTGGGATCACCTTGTACAAAATAGCACATGAAATGCATTTCTATCATGGGATTATGAGGCTCCTTTTAATTAGCATGCACATTCATGGTGTTATGAAGGTTCCTTTAACAATAAAAATGTTTTTGTTCATAGTGTATAGGGTTTCCAAACCAGTTTTTAGAAAACTTGAGGAAAGGAATAAGGATTAAAAGAATTTTGTTAATGCTTGTACCATCAAACAGTAATTAGTAATAATGCTCTTGGATCATTCCATGTCAAATCAACACCAAAAAAACCCTGCATTTTTAACCTGACCACCTCAGATTTTTGTGAAATTGGGCTCATTTATTTGTTCTATTGAAAAATGAATGTATACCAATTAATAAGTCTCTGTCTCTTTTAGTTTTTGATATACAAATGCAAAATGCAAATTTTCAAACTTCATCCACTACAAATGTACCCATATTTTTTTTTCTAATTAACTTAGAGATAAAAAAAAATTGGTATCATTAGTAAGTTTATAATGCAGGCTTTCAAATGATATATCACGTGTATATATTAAAAAAAAAAAAAAAAAAAAAAAACATTTTAAGGTCAAACAGTTTGTCCTTTAACCTTCAATATCTCAAAAAACACATATTTAATTTTCTTTTAAAAATTATATGTTATTTTTACTTTTATTTTAACTTTCCATCTCCATGAATAAACACATTATTTACAGACAAATAAATAGAGATCATTAAAAGAAGCTTCATGCTACACTTACAAGTATTATACTTCACAGGGTGCTCCCAAACATCATTTTTATCTCTTAAATTTGTTACCGATTTTCTCTTTGGCCTTTGGGACAAAATTTTTACTGGAATATATGTAGTATAGCATGTTCTTTACATTTGTAAAGTTGTATGAGAAACCATTAATTACTTTTATAGATTCTTGACAAGACATGAAAATTTGAAAGTATTTATATTATTTTATTAACCACCAGTATATATGTTAACAACTAACAACATTTTTAAATGTATATTTAGAGGTGGCACTTCCTCTAAAAGTAGTTTTAAGTGTAAATAGTATAATCCAACTAAAATAATACAAGAATAATGTATGAAAAGTGCAAAATTGAATAAAACACCAGCAACAAAATTCTTTGAATCAAAGTGCAAAATCCTAATAAGCTTATAAAATTGAAACATATAAAACAATTCCCTCCCACATTCTTAAAAATAAATAAATTAATTAATTAAAAGCAATTTGGACAAAACAGTTTTGGTCATTTGTAGGGCATATACTGACTGCTTCCTATATTGTTTATACTTTCATTCTTAGTAATTAAAACCATACAAATTGATTATTAAAGAAAAACAAAAATAATTATTGCATGTTCTTTAATTTTATAGTGTTAGCTTTTTAATTTCACCCTTACTTATTACAGCCTCCTTTATCTAAATAACCAAAATTATGGCCAAATTGAAGATGAAAACTTAATATAAATGATTATTTCTCACACACAGCCAAACATTTGTTTTTGAGTTTCAAAAGCATTTTATCACTTATAAGACTTTTGTCTCATAAATAATGAAGGTTAAGACTCTAGATAGATTATATCTAACCATGCATTGTTATCGCTCTGCATAATAGAATTCTAGATTTTTTTAACATTCTATCTGAAATTAACTTGTAGAATCAACAGAGTAAAACTTTTTTTATAGTTAAATAATTAAAATCACATTTTCTTTTTATATAATTTATTTCACATATTAAAAACAATGTAAATAAAGTTGCGGCTATAGCATGGCTGAATCTATAATCAATATATTTACTTTTCCATTCAAAATACAGAGATCGATCCAGGCAAAAATTGGGGCCCTTTTGCTGCTCTTTCATAAAATTCAAATCCATAAAATGCAGAGATGCCAACTTCTAATGACAAAAAAGCAGGAGATTTTTTAACAGAAATCCCAAGACTTTTTCCAACAAGAAAGTTTGTAAGAAAAATGAGTAAAATAATGCAGATTTAATTTTAAGTAAAGCTTTATAAGTTTAGGAGGTATTTACAAAGCATCAGTATTAAAATTAAATGAATAATATATGTTTCTTGCAGTAAAACAAACTATCCAAAAAAAAAAAAAAAAAAAACCTCAGACATACAGTTGTTTAAAATTTAAGTCAAAATAGAGAGATTTGATCATTCTGCTCCTAATGAAAAACAATAAGAATCTTAATTATCTTTGTAAAAGAAAAGGTAAATAAAGAAATGAAAATATCAGCTATATTCTCATGAAATTTGAATTCTTTGAGTTTTGAACAATGGGTTTTTGATATTTAAAATATTGTTACAAAATTGTAAATAATTGTGTTTATTTTTGTATAAATTCTTTCAAAGAGGCTTAGTAAGTTGATAAAGTGCTAATTTTGTGCATTTCTAGTCGTTTTAGCGTTGAAATAGCCTTATTTTCCCTTAAAAACGCATTAAAAAGCCCCAGTAATGCAGGTAATGGATTTTGCGCCAAATTTGGCGATTTTTTCCCACCTTGGCGATTTTTTTGGCGACCTTGGCGAGAAAATCCTTATATGGGATATACCAAGTATGGAAGCTGTAAGTTGATTGGTTGACCACTTTCTAGAGTTTTCTCGAAAAATCTGGGTTCCATGGAACAGCATATAAGGAGCACTTCCTCGCCAAGGCAGTCAGTTCAGTTCAGATCTCAGCCAGCTTCGCTAGTGCTTGCATTGCTCTTGAGCCTCTTTGAGAGAGACTTGCTTCAAGTGTTATTGCTATACAGTTTGTACTGTGGATTTGCTATTGACAGCTGTTGTTTAAGCTGTGGTTACTGCTTGAATTGAAGCTGATAATTGGTTTATTGACCTGTATTTTTCTGGAACTTTCTGTGAATAAATTACTGAATTTTTGTAAGTTTGGCCTTTCATTCCCGGACAACTCACGAACCCTCAAGTACGCAACAATATATATATATATATTTGATAATAAGACATTTTTAATTATGCAAAAATGAAAGTTAAAAATTTATTCTTAGCAAAAATTAGTTTCAAAGCATTGTATAGTAATTCACATTCAAACTGAACTTGATAAATTGCAGGGCAAGATAAATTTCAATTTTCTTTCAAAATTTTTTACCCAATCCTACAAATTTTAAGCATAAATTATGCTAAGAGGGATAGATAAAAATTACATCAGAAAAGCAGGAGAAATGAGTAGAAAATCAGGAGCATAGAAAAACAAGCAAAAAGCAGGAGACTTGGCATGTCTGAAAATGGAATCCTTCACAAAATTCAAATTCATAAACAACATTTTCATTTTCACGAAAATTTGTTTTATAAAAATGATCCTTTTAATAAAAATTTTCTATATTTCCTGTATTATTTTTAATGAATGTCAGTATTTATTCAATGAAACACTATTAACTTGATTTTAAATTATCATAGTGACTGCTAAAGTGGAAGGTTATATATGAATATTATTTGGTGACACAGCCTATCTATGATGAAGAAAGGTTTTCACATAATAACGAGTCCATTTATTTTATGCAGTCATTTATTTGAGGCTCTTGGACATATTACAGTTTATTTTCTGGTCATTAGGTCCAAGCACACTGAAATTACTCCATCGCGGCCGAATCAAGCCGTTGCCGTCATTTTGACGATCTCATTTCGGAATCGCAGTTCTCTAGGCCACTCCCGATGTAAGATTTGACATGAATTTGGCAAGAGCACCACACAAAAAGGTGCTTATTTTCGTGAGTTCTTGCTTAAATACCATTTATTTCAGCATGAATCTAGACTCCTCCTATGCTTTCTCATTGGACAATCAAGCTGAGTTAGTCTCCTCCCATGCTTTTTCATTGGGCAGCTTAGTTGAGCGCCTGGCATCTAGGATTAATTAATCTGCATTATTTTACCGCCAAAACTGGAAGATTTAGAACTAATTACTTTTTATTCTAAAAGTTGTTCTAAAATCTGATTCCCACGTTAAGAACGCGCTTTGCTGCAAAACCAACTCTACAGAGGAAAACCTAGAATGAAATTCAAGTTAAGAATTTTCAATGGGGAATTTTCCCAAAGTTATCACGCAATATTAATTTAAAACAATAAAATAATAGTTTAAAATTTTAATTCTTTTTTATCCTTTCATATATATATATATATATATATATATATATATATATATATATACATTTTTTTTTTTTTTTTTTTTTTTTTTTTTCCCACAAAAATAAATAAAAATTTCACAAAAGTGGGCCTTATAAATGATAACTTGGACTGACTCCAGAAAATGGTATTGAGAAAGCACTTACAGTTTGAACACATATTGTGTAGAAAGGTAAACATCCAACTAAATGATGGAAATGGACTCATTCATAAGCAAATAAGGGTTCTAGTCAGACTTTTAGAATATTCAGAGTTCAGTTAAACATATTAAAAATAAATAAATAACAGATTTCAGAGACATTTTATAGTAAAGCAGCTGTAGAACAATTCAGGTTTAGGACAATTATAATAATTTATTTTGAAATATATAAATAACAATAATATATATATTATTTGAGTTGTGTTATTAAATAATAAATATGTAAAAAAAAAAAAAAAAAACTTTCTATCAGTGATAACATTTTTTTTCTGCAATAGTGCCTCTGTGTCTGTGCTACCTAAATTCTGCCACAGGACACCTACCAGGGTTTATACTCAAATATGGGAAAAAAAATTCCCCCAAGTTCCCAGACAATTTTCAAAAAAATATTAGCGACATATAACAAGAAACACTCCTATAGACAGGACAAAATACAGCTACTTCCTTCCACTGTATGATGTCATATTACTGCCGATCACAATAGAAATTCAGGTAGAAATCATTATTCACATGCATATTTTCACAATACTTAATCATTTAAATTTTGATACGAAGCTAAACAAGGAAAACATGACTTGAGAGAAAAAAAAAAAAAAAAAAACATTTGTTTTTCCAGGTTTTATAACTGATTTTCCCTGACTTTTAATGAAAATGTTTATTTTCCCTGAGTTTTCCCCGACTTTTTTTAACTTCCAAATTCCCTGAGTATTCCCTGTTTTCCAGGTTTTCCCTGAGGAGTATGAACCCTGCCTACTCATTCTTTAAGGTTGGACAAATTAATTATTCCAATTTTTAGAACAAAGTAATTTTTAATATTTCATGAAGCTATCTTTGTACATTGTATTAAAAAAATTATTTTAAATGTATTTATTCTGTGTGATAGAAAGTATTCGATTTAAATGAACTCAGCTTTAAGTAACAATGGGATTACCTTAGTAGCATAAAATTTGGAGCCTTTCTTTCTGTAAGTGGGTTTGGGATTTTCACAGGCATTCAGCGCAGAACAATGAAGGAATGTTTCAACTCCAAGTTCTTTGGCGATGCGAGCTATTCTTCTAGCACCAGCAACATGCACATCTTCAAATGAGAAGTTGCTGAAATACATAAAAAAATATGAACTATATCAATTTAAACGGCACTAGAAATAATTAGAAAAGTATCAAGTAAACACATGAGCAAAATAATAAAAAACTAGTATGTTGTGGCCACCACAAGATTTTCTTCTATATTTTCCTATACATATTCAATTAGTAACAATAAAAAAAAAAAAAAAAAAAAAAAAATTACGATTTTTTTTCCTGTTTTTTTTTTTGTTAAAAGTAAAAAAAAATTAATAACTTTGTTTTAAATTATCACAGATTTATAGTTCAACCATTCGTTTTAAATGTATTGACGAGATCTTTCGAAAGATACCCTTTTTCAAAATTTACCCCCCCCCCCCAGGGGGGAAGCGATGCCCCCACATGCACAGAATTTTTTCCCTATTTAACTACTACTATTATCAACGAGATCTTTCGAAAGATACCCATCGCGAAAATTTACTCCCCCCCCCCCCCCCAGGGGAGAGAACCGATGCTCCACATGCACAAAAATTTTTTCCTAGTTAACTACTAATATTATCAATAATTCATATTAATTTTACAATCACAAGTTTAAAATAACTCTCATTATGCACATTTATAAGAAATTTTGTCCTATACTGCCAATGTTAAAAGTTTGCATAAAATGCGATCACAGCGCCACATGTTGAGCAATTTATCCCCAAATCTAATCAGCACCAGTTTATGTCAGGGTGCAACTCAATACCAAGTTTGGCTATATTTCATTCACTGGTTTGTGAGATACAGCGTCCACAAAAAGTGATACAGACAGACAGACTGACAGACATTGTCTAAAAACTATCAATTTGTGTTCTGGACATCCCAAAACGTTTAAATCCATCAAAAAACGGCGGTCGAAAATTTTCACGAATCCAATACTTTCTCTATATTACATAAAGAAGAAAGTAAAAAGATACATTCAGTTATTAATAAGCTGTGTCATTTGCATCATGTTATTAGCCAGATAAACAATCAAGACTATATTTAATCACCAATATTTAAAAACAATGACATAAAACAGATATGCACACCCTATGACTTCCCATGGATGTCCATGTACATATGCCTTTAATAATTAAAATATAAAATATTGATTTCTATAGTGTGTCCAAGAGGCAAGGGTATAGAATTGCAGTAATTGACTTGCCCAAGACAAATAGATTTTTGATGTGGCGAGAGAAATTTTAAGTATAAGAAATTGCACTAAAATCTCCAATTTTATATTTACTCCTTTTCAATATTTATTGTTTCTCTCAAATCCCGAATGTGGTGAAGTGAACACAGCACTATAATAGTTTATTTCTTTCAATCTTGATATGGGATTCACTGCTGATTGCTCCACTCCTGCAAATTTTGCTTATTTGATGAGGTACTATTACTTGCAGCAATAGTATACATGGGATGGATCGACACTTTTGAATAACAGGTAAATTTCATTTTGCAGCAGACTGGTACAGACAATCACATGCCTCTATCTCTTGTTCTAAGTTTTCAACTTCATAATGCCAGTTGGTAACATTTTCAGTGAATTTTCATCTCTACTACGAGGAAAGCAGTTTGAAATTCCCTGATAAATGCCTACAATATTTATTTAGTAACATAAAAGGTTACTTTACTAGTTTGCCAGAATTTATTATTTAATGAACTTTTATTTCCCTGATTTATGAAGCCTTCTCTCTCTTGCAAATTTCCTGTTATTTCTAGAAGCGCTGAATTCCCTGTTTTCAAGGTTGAAATTTGCCTTGTTTCTAACAGTAAAACATATGGTGATGGAATGATTGAAAAAAAAAAAAAAAAAAAAAAAAAAAAAAAAAAAAAGCAAATAATTCAGTGTAATACAAGCACAGTTTACCCCCAAGTTATGAACAGCTCAAATTCGATAAATTTAATCTCTTAGCAATCTCATGAGTTGTTATTTGGCAGTTTACATCAATCAATGCCTTTATTTTCTCTTTATCAGCTTCAACTGGCTTTCTAAAGCATGGTGCAGCTTCAACATCAAAACTGATGACACAAAATTTTGCAAACCAGTTTTGGTATTGTCATTCTTATGCATAGGCATCGGATAATTTTTTTTCTTGCTTTAACAGCACATTTGTCTTTTCATCTACAAAAAAGTAAAATATGCTGAAAATGCTGCTTTTGACTTTCTGTATTTGAAAGGGCGCTAAACAAAACATATTGTGCAGAATCAAACTTTTTCAAAAACGAGACCTTACTGGTACAGGGTCCACAACTAGTGCGTTTACCTTAAATAAATAAACAAATGTTGAAGTAAGAACTATTCAGTAAGATCAAGAAAATATTATCATACTAGCAAACCCATGCGAAACTTTCGCAGTTTCTTTTTACTTTCTTTTATATTCAATAGAAGAAAGTATTAGATTTGTAAAAAATTTTGACTTTGGGTTTTTAATAGATTTACACGTTTTGAGAGCTGTAGAACACAATTTGACCATTTTTAGAAAATGTTTGTCTGTCTGTGTGTGTGACAAAATTTTTTCAACTGTATCTCAGGAATTACTGCACAGAATTTCATACAAATTGGTATGTAGCTATACCTTGACATAAATTAGTGCCTATCAACTTTTGGTAAAAATTGTCTAACAGGTTGCGTTGCCATCCTGCTTTTTCTAAATTTTTAACATGGTGGTATAGGACAAAATTTTGTATAAATGTTCATAGAGAAAATTATTTTTAATAATCATTATGAAATTTACAAGAATTATTTATATAATAGAGATAGTCAACTGGGAAAATTTTTTTGTATGTGTAGGAGCATCGCCTCACCACCTGGAGGGGAAGTCTCCCCTCGAGGGGATAAATTTTCATGATATCTTTCAAAAGAATGCGCCAATACCTTTAAAATGAATGGTTGAACCATCAGTCTGCAATAATTTAAAATAAAGTTATCGATTTTTTTAAATTTTTAACAAAAAAAAAAAAAAAAAAAAAAAAAATTTTTTAAATGCAATATCAAGAATACAATGAACTTTTTTTGGATATTTAGTGTTATACTACTTCTCTAACATGGAAATCGTACTGCATTATCATGGAAGATATGTTTATTAAATAATGATTTTAATAAATTATTTTTACTGAGTGAATTTGCATAGGAAAATATAGAAGAAATTTATGTGGTGGCCACAACATTCTAGTTTTTTTTTTTTTTATTTACCTTTAAAATTTGAAACTTATAAATCTTATACGAATTTCATCATCCAATTAAAATTTTAATTCACCAGAAGTCAAATTATTATTAGTTTTTGTGGGATAAAACACTAGTGATAGTTAAACCAAATCATTCAAAGAAAAGTTTCAAAATAAAATTCATGTATTTCCCCAAGTAAGACAGCTTTAATAAAGGACCTCTATGGTGACTTTTAAATTTTTGCCACCATGCTGGCAAGATCACTTTTATTTTATTTTTTATCATTTATTCATTTTGCCATAATTTTCTGTTAAAACATTTAGTACCTATTTTGATTGTACTTTTTATTATTGCATTTTTCAGTCAATTTATGAAAAATAAATAGACAATAAGACTTCTTCACACACCATAAATTTTAAGCCAGCACAACCGGTTTCGAAAGGACGTAACTTGCTTTTGCCTCCAAGGCAGTAGCACGTGTTTTTTTGTACCTAATGAAGGAAGGCTACGTCCTTTCGAAACCGGTTGTGCTGGCTTAAAATTTATGGTGTGTGAAGAAGTCTTATTGTCTATTTATTGTTTGTACACCAGTTTTGCATTTAGTTTTAGTGATTAATTTATGAAAAAGTTTATCCTACTTTGTTTATAACTTTAAAGTATTGCTGGGTTTAAAATGATGCTTGCAAGGATTGTAAAGTTGCAACTTTTAAAAATAATGTTTTCTATAAAATGATCTAATCGGACAAATATAGTAATTTTTTTTTTAATTTTTATTTTTTTATTATATCACTAAGCTGAGTCCACATGCTTCAATATTACTTGTATATTATTTTTTATCCTCGCATGTTTTATTAAGTCATTATTATCGTATCATTTCTACAAAATATAATTGTAACGGGTCCGCATTAGAGAAATATTATATAGATGTTAAATATAAAAGTAAAATGCTTAGCATTAAGAACAAGGAATCATATTTACCCTGTTTCATAATTTCGACCAATCAGATTAATGACTATGTTTGAGTGTTTCATTGCTGTATATAAGGATTCTTCATCTTTTAAATGGAAAGGCTACAATAGTAAAACAAGTTATACAATTAGAGCCACAATTAAACATAACAACTATACATACACTTATTATAAATAAGTACAAAGAATGTAAGTACATGGAAGCATTTGTGTTAAGAGAAAATACATGAGTTACAAATATCAAACGAAAAAGTTATTTTTAGAATGACAACCAGTTAAGAAAATCTTTGGAGGAATGATTTTAGCAAAGCTGACATGTGAGGAAAAACAAAGTCAAAATTGTAACTGCGAACACAGCACTAGCTTATGTATACATTAGAAATATGGGTAATAAGAAGAAACAATGATTACTCTTTTAAACTGTACAATTTATTATTACCAGTTTTTTTTTACTTAAATGGAACTTCTAAATAATATTTCTTAAATAAATATTTACCGTAAATAAAATTTGGCCTAAATCTCCACACAATTTTAATCTGCCAACAACATATGGATCACTTCTGTATGGTATGATAACTTGAGTTCCAACCTTTCCTGTAATGGATAATAAACATATGTTTTAGCACCTTACAGAATTGACACACTGCAAAAAGTCCTACAGAATTAAACATTACATAAAGAAACTATGGTCCAGGCAGAGAGGCATTCATGTCGGACTTAACAATATTACAGAAGAATCCAAAATTTTGAGGATTTATTTAAATATATCAGCACAAAAAATTGCTGCATAAAAATATAAATCTATACTACAGTTTTGGATGGAAATTTTAACAGTGAACTGGGACCAGGCCAGGATCTGAAACTGGGCCTTTTAGCATACGGCACCAATGCCGACCAACACAGTTTGCTCATACGAAAGTTAGCGAAAAAAGATGTAGTCTTAAATTTTTATTTATTTATTTTTAAATTCTGTAACTGCTGGATTATTAGCCTATTTATTCACTCATTTGAAAAATAACTTTTTGTTTTTAAATATGTTTTAGACATGTATATTATGTTTAACTTAATTTTTAAGTAAAGCTAATGTAGCTGAGCCATTCCACATCGAACTGAGATAGTACATTTTCTTTCTTGACTTCTTGCATTAGTGTGAAACTTAATTTATCAAGGGTATCCGTAAGAAAACATTAAAAATACTCTTTTAATGCATTTTTTGCTATATTTGGGACTCAACTAGTATTTGAACCTTTCAGAATTCTTCGATTATTTTTCATCATTTTCTTTTACTCCTGCCATTTCACAACATTACTGGACAATTTTAGAAATGAAATGAACAATTTAATGATTTAGAATTGCAAGCTTTAAACAATGTCTTTCCCCCATAACATTTGTTGAATGTCGCTGACTTTTTCAGATCTGTTAAATTCTCTGACCACAAGCCACCTTGACTATATAATTGACATTTTCTCATGAACTAATTGAGATAAGTACTTAATTTACATATTATTTTAAAGTACTTAAAGTTTCTAAAAACAGCCATTTTTAAAATTTTCAAAAAAAAAAAAAAAAATCTTCCAATTAATATTGGCCTCCCCAAATTTTATTTTGGAGGGATCAAATGAACAATTAATTTAAAGGATCTACCCACAATCGAAATATACTTTTATAAGAAAGTTTTTGGAATGTGTATAATGACAGATATTAAAAAGTAGTTTAGGGTTTTGAAGTTATATTGTACATAAAAAAAAAAAAAAAAAAAAAATTAAATTGTTAAAGCTGATTTTTTAGAATTAAATTTCAATAAATTTAGTCGTATTATACATGAAATTAAAGCACATAAAATAACCTTTTAAGATAAAATATGAATAAATTTTCTGCCAGAATTAGTTTTTGGGGAAATGATAACATAATTTTAAAAAATAGTAATTAAAAATGTTTAATAAATTTGTTAATAATTCTGAAATAAATTGCATTTCAAACTACATAGCAATAACATGGTTAACAATAAGTAAGTATTACCAACATCTACCTACCTTTTTTGGAAACAGAGGAAGAGAGAGAGAAATCGAAGAAAACACCAAAGCTATATGAAATTCTACTTCATTAACTTATGTTCTATTTTAACAAACTATATCAGATGATTATCTTGTGGTCCATTTTTCCTTAAATAAAATTTAAAATAAGACGTAGATATTGTGAGAAGCAAAAGAAAGAAACAGGGACTCACCAAGTTGATTGACGACAGACCTTCCAAGAAAACCGCTGGCACCAAACACAGTTGCGATTTTGCCATTGAAAGAGGATCGCCCACCAGTTCCTCTTTTCAAGCCATGAACATCTGAGGTTATTTTAGGGAATCGTTTTTTCTCCACTTCAGTTACATCACTACTGCTAAGTCGAACAGCAACAACTTGGACAGAATACAAACCTTTCATGAAAAAATCAGATTAATCAACAAACAAAATTTAGCTTGGACCAAATATAGTGAAACTTGAATAATTCAAACTTGTTTAATTCGAAATTTTGGATAATTCGAATATTTTACACGGTCCCTTGAATTTTGTATTAAAATAATGTTAAAAAATCGTGGATAATTCAAATTCTATTTTGGATAATTCGAATTTTTCATACGATTACCTTTAAAATATTACAGTAAAATTTGTTCCCGAGATTTTACTCATCTGAAGTGCATTATCTATTTTTATAGTCTTTCAACAGAAGGACAAGGAAATACAATAGAAGCCCCTAGCTAGTGCACCAAAAGATATCAGGGTTCCCACTCTTAAAAGAGAAAAAAATTCAAGGACTTTTCAAGTACTTTTCAAGGCCTATTTGAAATTTTTCAAGGACTAGGGAAAAATCACAGAACGCTAGGCATATACACAAAACTTTAGTAACTACTTTCATTAGTAATATTTTTTTAATAATTAAAATAACTTTGCCTGTTTTCACAATACACTTTTGATGGATTGACCAAATTAACTTTTACAAGAGTCAAAAAACGATTAGTTTAAGATTTGAATCATTAAGATTATTCCAAAGTTTTTAGGTTTGAGTCCTGGTCTGATCACTTTCTGCTCCAAATTAATGACCAGTCCATCAAACAGGTATGAGACTGGCAAAAAAAAAAAACAAATAAGTTGAAACTATATGCAAAAGCAAGACAATGAAATAAGATTTTTATGACAAAATCATTATATTAGACAATGGCGTGCGCATGTGGAGATGGAGATAGTTTAGCCTTGACAGAGTTCACGCTAAGCTCGTCTATTGGAGTGGAAAATTCAAGGATTTTCAAGGACTTTGCACAAAATTCAAGTACTTTCAAGGGCCCTTGAAAAAGAAAATGAAATTCAAGTACTTCTTAAGGACTTTCAAGGACAGTGGGAACCCTGGATATGGTGCATATGTATGAACTTCGAGGTTTTTGTGAATTGAAAGTCATGTGTAATGTAGAAGATTCTATTTTTGTATCAGGTCATATGCTATGACACAAAGTTTCTACTTTAAAAAGAAATAAAAAATATTTGACTATTTTTTAACAGGGTTCCCACTGTCCTTGAAAGTCCTTAAGAAGTACTTGAATTTCATTTTCTTTTTCAAGGGCCCTTGAAAGTACTTGAATTTTGTGCAAAGTCCTTGAAAATCCTTGAATTTTCCACTCCAATAGACGAGCTTAGCGTGAACTCTGTCAAGGCTAAACTATCTCCATCTCCACATGCGCACGCCATTGTCTAATATAATGATTTTGTCATAAAAATCTTATTTCATTGTCTTGCTTTTGCATATAGTTTCAACTTATTTGTTTTTTTTTTTTGCCAGTCTCATACCTGTTTGATGGACTGGTCATTAATTTGGAGCAGAAAGTGATCAGACCAGGACTCAAACCTAAAAACTTTGGAATAATCTTAATGATTCAAATCTTAAACTAATCGTTTTTTGACTCTTGTAAAAGTTAATTTGGTCAATCCATCAAAAGTGTATTGTGAAAACAGGCAAAGTTATTTTAATTATTAAAAAAATATTACTAATGAAAGTAGTTACTAAAGTTTTGTGTATATGCCTAGCGTTCTGTGATTTTTCCCTAGTCCTTGAAAAATTTCAAATAGGCCTTGAAAAGTACTTGAAAAGTCCTTGAATTTTTTTCTCTTTTAAGAGTGGGAACCCTGTTTAAAAAGTGTTGAATAATTAAGCTCGTAAAAAATATTGATTTAAAGGGGGGGGGGGTGAAAGGGGTAATGTAGCGGTATTCTTAGATATAAAGTTAATGTGTTAAATCTCTGATCGTAGAGTTTTAATTTATCACTTTTTTTGACAAAATAGTATACGTTCTTCGAATTTTTTTTCTGGTCCTTTCAACTTTGAATTATCCAAGTTTTACAGTATAACACATTTTTATCAAAGGAAATGCCAAATTAATTTTATCAGGAATTAATATTGGAAAAGATGAAACTTAGCTTATTTGGCAAAACATTATCCACGCTTTTCTGACTAACCTACCCAGTTGACTTTTAAGCAAGTGAATAACTACTAATCAAATATCTATTCTGAGCAAATAAATGCTAGATGTTGACTGACTAGCTCAATGAACAGAGCATTAGTAAGTGTGTTATGACAAGGATGTATGTTTAATCCCTCACTTGGTAACTTCTCGCTCATACTAATTAAACTGGCTTTTTGTTCCCTAAAAAAGTATATAATCAACAAACAACAGAAAGTACATGTAATGTAGACTTGAAAACGAAAATTTTAAATTATTTGCCAGAGGCTAGAAGGTCTTTTTAACACATTTGTACTTTTTTATAGGGATGAAACTTATAATAGTTGTGCTGGATATCAAATATCAAAGAGCTCTTTTGCCTGCCAGATACAGATAGCTAGCACTAGTTTTGTTTTCTGTTGTGTTCTTTGTTTATTTTCTTCATCTTAAAACAACAAATTACGAACACGTTTCACACACCATTCTTTTAAAAACTTTTTAAGTATAATTTACAAAAATTATTTTTTTAAACAAACATATATTAATAATGTTGCATTAAAAAAAAAAAAAAATAATAATCATTTATTGAAATTTATTTTTCCAACTGAGTGAAAATAATGCCTGGACTGGGAGTCGAACCCCAGATCATTGACTTACAAGGTCAAGGCTCTACCAATTGAGCTATCCAGGCCGACAACCGGTGGACATTACTCATTCAGACAACCTTTAGGCAGAAACATCTGGTCTATCATGTAGATACCTCAACAGAAATAAGCCACAGGTAAAGGAAAATACCATTAAACAATGGGAGAAAGAAATACAATATATTAATAACACACAATCAACTGATTAGGAAGAAAATCATTTATTGAAATTTATTTTTCCGACTGAGTGAAAATAATGCCTGGACCGGGAGTCGAACCCCAGATCATTGACTTTCAACTTTTCGAACCCAATCAGTTGATTGGGTAGTCTAATGTCTACCAGTTGTCGGCCTGGATAGCTCAATTGGTAGAGCCTTGACCTTGTAAGTCAATGATCTGGGGTTTGACTCGCGGTCCAGGCATTATTTTCACTCAGTCGGAAAAATAAATTTCAATAAATGATTTTCTTCCCAATTAGTTGATTGTGTGATATTAATATATTGTAAATAATAATCATCTATCTTTAGTATTAATACAGCTTTGAGTCACATTTAGTTTTATTAAAATTCAGTTGTTTAGAGATTCAGAGGAAGTATGAAATTACAATACTACATTTACTTCTCTACATATAATAATAAAAAAAAAAAGATGTGTGCGTGTATGTACATCTCTTTGCAGGCCTGACTGCAGAGCTACAGAATTTTGCATGGAGGTCCATATTGACCCCTCCTGGATGCATCTTGAAGCCCAATTTCTGAAATTTTTTTTTTTTTTTTTTTTTTTTTTTTTATTAAAGTTTTTAATTTTTTTTAAAGAAATGTAACAGTAAAAAAACATTCTATGGCTCAGTAGCTCAGTTAGTTAGGGCATCAGGCTAACGAACAAGCAACACGAAGGTTGTGGGTTCAATCCTCTAAGGGTTAAGGAGGATCAAACTATTACATTTTGCAAGTAATAGAAAAGATGCAAATTGATAAAGGAAAATCTTTTGGTGTCTTCACAGTATCCTAAACTGCAAGGATAGCTAGAAAATGACAAAAAACAAAGTTAAATTTAAAGGTGTGTCAGTTGCTTTTTAAGCAAATGTCTGATCGCAGAGCTACAAAATTTCGCATGGAGGTTTATTTTGACCCTTCTGATGCACTCCGAAAGACAATTTTCAAATTTCTGATTAGATTTTCTTTCTTTTTAAATTAATTAAATATTTCCAGCTCCAGGAAGATTGTCTAATGCTGCTGCCTGTTGTCAGAAAGTGAAGATAATAATCTGTCTGAGAAACGTAGTTCTTAATAATAGTAACAGCACTTCACTTATCATTCAGTTAGCAGCTAAGTTGAAATGTCCGTTAATGTGCTAATACAAGCAGTGTTTTAAGCAAAGCAACGTTTTAAGGGCCCTCTTCACTCACCGCCGCCGGAAGCCGAAACTAATGCTATTCTATGGGAAATTTTTCTTTACAAATAACTTATTAACTAATACATATTTTTAAATTCTGTTTTCACATTCAGAAAATTCCCAACTGTTAAATGGACGCACCTTTTTTAAAAATGTATTTTTTTAATTTTTAATATTTTATTTCGAAATTGCAAAATGAAAAAAATTCACATATTGAAAATTCGTATTTTGCAGCTTAAAAATAAAATATAAAAAAATAATTTTTTAGAAAAGGTGCGTCAATTTTACAGCCGGGAACTTTCAGAATGTAAAAACAGAATTTAAAAATATGTATTAGTTAATAAGTTATTTGTAAAGAAAAATTTCCCATAGAATAGCATTAGTTTCGGCTTCTGGCGGCGGTGAGTGAAGAGGGCCCTTAAGCTATTTCGATGAAATTGTTTTTAGTTTTTATTTATAAAGTCATTTAAAATATAATGATTGATATTTTTGAAAATTCTTTTAAATATAGTGACTAGTTAAGCAGGCAAAGCCAGTTAGTAGTGCATATATAGTAGGGGAGAGTGTTGTACCTTGGGATAGTTTTCACATTTTAATTTTTAACGTCTACAATTAAAGTTAGATTTGAATTCTAAAGACAATATATTTTATATAATATATAGAAATATATTTCTATAATATATTTTTTTTAATTCACACAGTTTGAAAATAAAAAAAACTGCCAGCCATTTTAAGTAGGAAGTGTAAACTGTCCCAAGGTACAACACTTCAAGATTCATGCAAAGTCTTAGCCTAAACCTGTTTTATGTAAATAATTAACAATAATAATATTTTAAGGCATAAAATTAAAAAAAATACATTTGCATATGTATTACACAAGTAATAATAAATTTGAAAGTTCAAAACGTATTCATAAATTAACCAAATATTGATTAATAATACACTTTAAAAACCTCATTCATTGTTAAGGACCTCCACCACTTCAGATCAAGGACGTAACCAAGAGATGTTCTAGGGATTCAAACATCAAAGTTAATAGTTTTTTTTAAATTATTATTTAAGACATTTTTGTAAAAAGGTAATCTTTCTGTTTCTAGTTTTCTAATATGTCTGTGATTTGATCATAGTCAATGCTGTCATCATGATCTGTACTTGATAAAATTGGTTTATAAACATTAGATTCTGAGAACTGCTAATTTGTTGTGCATGTGGTCCTTTTTCCCTATTCTGGATGCAGAAATTTTCTGCTTTGCAGTTTCAGTTTCAACTTTTATTGGAGAATCTGTTAAATGCAAGATTTTGGTTTTCTTCTATTACCATTATTTTTTCAAACTGATGGGAAATGCCCAAATCATTATTGGGGATGTCACAGCTTGTGAACTATCTGTTACATATGAAGTTATATATGCTAAAATATTACTTATTATATCAAATTACTATTATTAGAACATAACTATGCAAAAGATATATTTAAACTAAAACAATACTCAAATTATTGAGAATCATGTGTAGGACATATGTTGTTCCTTGAGACATGTCCCAAGGTACAATTACTGAATGTTTTAAATAAAATCAAAATGGTGGCCAATCAAAATGCAGTACCATTACTTTTTCATAACCAAAATATTTAAAAATCTTTTGTTCAATATCCATTTAAAATTGAGTAGAATAATTTTACAAATACTAGTTCAGAAATTGAAATTAGAATGAGAAAAGGTACAAGTTGCAGGTTAGTCCACAACTGGATTTGGCGATTTTTCTTTGGCATCGTTTTGAGTCGATGTCGTTCTGGATTCTTTGCAACATGAAATAGCAACCAGCATTCTGTTTATTTTTTATTACCATGGCAACCAGCATTTCAATTAATCATAAAATATAAAGATAACTTTAATTATTCATTATTCTATTCTGTTCTGTTTCAGCTGATGAAGCTTAATTTTATAAAACGGTTGTATTTTTACTCTTTATTATTAATTTATTTTGTTTAAGTATGGCTCCTAGAAGTAGTGAATCAGTGAAAATTGTTGAAGGTTATACAGATTTGTTGAAAGATAGATAATGTTAGAATGGTTGTGACATCGAGCAGATAGGCCAATTTTTGGAAAAGAAGGAGAATATAGTAGGATTTTTTTGAGCGAATTATTTAGAGAGAAATGTTTTGGAATTTTTGAAAAAATGTGGATTATTGAAAAGTATTTGGATTTCTGAAAAGTGTTAAATTGATATGGTTTTGTTTTGAGAAAGAAAAAGAATGTGATGGATGGATTTGCATGGAGATGTGATGGTTATGTTGCTGTGGATAATACGTATAAAAGGTGTTTCGCAGAAAAATCGATCAAGATGTTATATCATGCATAGTGAGGTAAGTTAAAATATTTGTGTACTTAATATTAAAAATAGGATAAATTAATTTTGTACATTACAAAAGACACCATTGATTTTGAAAAACAGGTTTTCCCTTTGATTACATTTGGAATCCATGGCAACCACTTCCGAAAATGGCATTTCGCAGGGGGGGGGGGGACTGGATGATATATAATGATACATATATGTACACAAGTATTTGAAGATAAATAAAAATATATTGTAACCCTCTTTTATAAATTTTCTGTGCATACTATTGACGTTATCAAATTAAACATGGTTAACATTAAGAAGAAAGTACTTGTGTTTTTGTAGACTAAATTTTGTGTTCAGAATTACATCAAATTATTACAAATACTCGGTAATATAAAATATATTTGGCTTGATGTTATATGTTTATTTTTCACAAAAGATGGCCCCAAAACTATAACTTCGATCGACTCCTAAAATACAATTTCTAGCGTAAAATAGTATAAAATGCAGTAAAACGATAAGTACATAAAAGTGTGAATGTAAAATAAGAGGAAATCAGAAAACATTAAATGTTTAGAGTAAATTCAATAAAAAATGTTAATAACGACAATGAATGGAATCACTAAAAGATTTTCAAACACAAAAATAATTCATCAGTTTTTGTATCATATGCACAGGGCTCACAGTCTGGTGCGATTTTTGAACTGGTATTGAGAAATAATTTTTTCTTTATCCAATATGCAATCGCAGAAACTTATTATAAAAGATTGTTATTGAAAAATATTAGTATAAAAGCTGAGCCAGAGTGTGACCCCTGCATGCATTTGTTTTACAGAAAATATAATTAATTAAATAGCTATGAGAAAACAAATCACATTTATTTTGGCTTTCAAAGAGAGAAGTTACTAAGTATAATTAATCATAGCAAAATAACAAAACAAGGCTAAATAATGAATTTTTTTTCATAAATATACGTCAAATAAGAGATGAAATATTTTGAATTAGATCTAATTTTAAAATATAACAAAGTTTCAGGATTATAATAAACGATTACATTTATTTCTCGGCAGACGACACACAGCAAAAGCCATTATTTACAAATTTGCCCTTGCTGAAAAAGTTAATGTTGCCAAAATTTGGACTGTAAAACTAAGATTCCAGTTTATTAGTAGATTTATCTATGAGATTTATCGGAAAGTCACGTGACTGTAGTAGTCCCAGCCATGCTACAATCTGATTGGTTGGCAACTTGTTGACGAAAACATTTTTATTAATTTATAAAATAAAGTAAATTTCCATTGGCACACTGCTGATAAATCATTTTAAAAATAATTAAAAATATAATTACTAATACACTAAGTTAAAAATTAAAAAAATCTGAAAAATGGATTAATAATAGTTTTTGTGTCAGACTAACTGCAACAGTAGTCTTTTTTTCCTTTTTCTCTCAAACAAAGTGCATGATACGGGAAGAAAACTCTTTTATATGCATTGCATTTGATTATTTATGGATTATTATTGTTTTCGCATGAATGACTTTAATAATAATAAAATAATAAGTTTTTTGTAGCAGTTAACCCGTTAGTAGTCGTAGAAATCCTTTAGTAAACCAGAGATAAGACAAGAGCTTAGTGCGCTTGCGCAGTGGACGGAAAAAAATAGCGGGCTGATTAAATTTCGTCCAAACTATGGCAACCTGGATTCCTAACCTTGGCGCATAAGCGCAGTATGGGCTATTTATTTGTATCTTTCATAAGTGGTTTTGTTTGCAGGTGTTCTAGTGCAGTGGTCGCCAAGTCTATGTTCGCGCTGCAGCCTTCCCTCAGGCGGTCGAAAGTAGCTTTGGACGAATCAGGATTCATTGCCACCATTGTCGTATCTCTAGTTTACTGAAGGATTTCTAGTAGTCGCTATCGACAGCGCCACCTATTACAGATTGCAAACTTTTTATTTAACTGTCACCAATAATTTTGAGAAGTGATATGACCAACGTTAAATCGATTTTATTCGCGTTTTATGTATATCAAATGCCACTTCTAAAAATTTTTGGTAGCTATTGAATAAAAAAATCTGGAAAAACTGAAGTATGGGCGGCAAATCGACCAACTAGCGACTACTAACGGGTTAAACAGAAAAAAAAAAAATATATATATATATTTAGTTTCAAATTACGATAATAGATGGCAGCACCAAAGAGTCTGGGGTGTCAGACTAACTGCAACAGTAGTCTTTTTTCCCTTTTTCTTCCAAACAAAGTGCATGATACGGGAAGAAAACTCTTTTATACGCATTGCATTTGATTTTTTATGGATTATTATTGTTTTCGCATGAATGACTTTAACAATAAAAAAAAAATAAGTTTTTTGTAGCAGTTAAACAGAAAAAAAAAAAAAAAAAAAATATATATATATATATATATATATATATATATATATATGTATATATATTAAAATATATGTATAGTTTTAAATTATGATAATAGATGGCAGCACCAAAGAGCAGTAAAAGTCTTGTTAAATAGTAGTGTAAGCAATAACTAACAATATTATTTAATGTCAGCATATTGCCTTGTAATACATTATTTTTAAAAAAAGAAAAGTTGTTGAAAATTGCATTAAATTTTTAAAGATTACACAGATTCATACTATATAGTCGTTAAAATTAATAAAATACTTATTTTTATTATAGTATATATATATATATATATATACTATAATAAAAATAAGTATATGTATATATCATATGTATATTTCATATGTATATATATATATATATATACATATGAAAGTGTTTATGACTTCGATTCGCCTGATTGTCTTCTGTCCGCGCTCTAATTTCAGTATATATTCATGAAAGTCCTAGAAATTCCTATATATTATTCAATTTCATTATGGGATGGTCCCTATTCAAAATTGGGGGAAATTCAAACACCGGTTTGTATACAGGAACATCCGAAAAAATACCAAAGTAGTGCGTTCTGTGAGAGTTATTGCTATAAACTATATTTTAATACCTCTGTCTTGCAGAAATTGGTGAGCATTAAGATTTGCAAGACCAAGCATAAACTAGTTGGCATAGGTGGACTCTGCTCAGTTCCCCATCATATGTATGTTCTCAAAAATTTCTTGTACAGGACATATAATATTCATGTTAAAAGAAATTAATTTGACCAAACGCAGTGACAGAAAGAAATCCTTGCCTAATAGGCTACCCACCATTCAGTTCGATATATTTATCTTATTCTAATCTACTAGTGGATCTGCAGATCAGGAGCCTCAACGTCCTATTTGCATCAGACATTATTCAATAGGTCATTTTTATTTATTCCTTATTTCATAATAGTATATATTGATTCGATCGACTTATTACCATAATCAGATGCAACCCCCTGCTGTATCTCTATTTAAATATCATATAAAGTGTTACGGAATTGTAAATAATTGCATTTATTTTTGCATAAATTTTTTTCAAAGAGGCTTAGTAAGTCGATAAAATGCTAATTTTGTGCATTTCTAGTCGTTTTAGCACGAAAATAGCCTAATTTTCCTTTAAAAACGCATTAAAAAGCTCCAATAAGGGAAGAAATGGATTTAGCGCCAAATTTGGCGACTGTTTCCCTCCTTGGCGATTTTTTTTGGCGACTTTGGCGAGAAAATCCTTATTAGGGATATACCAAATATGGAATCTCTAATCTCATTGACTGATGAGATACGAGAATTTTCCAGAACAGTCTGTGTTCGATAGATTAGTATAAAAGGAGCATTTTTTTAGCCAAGGCGGCCAATCTCAGAACTGTGTCAACAACAGTTTCGTCAAATGCTTGCTTTGCTTTGAGCCTCTTTGAATGAGACTTGCTTTATGTGTTATTGATAAACAGTTTGTACTGTTGTTTTGCTGTTAACGGCTGTTGTTTAAGCTATGTTTACTGGTTGAATTGAAGCTGATACTTGGTTTATAGACCTGTATTTTTCTGGAACTTTCTGTGAAGAAATCACTGAATTTTTGGACGTTTCGCCTTTCATTCTCGGACAACTTATGAAACCCCTAGTACGCAACAATATGTATTCTTAATAAACGACGGTCTTGTATTATTTCCCTGAAATTCATAAATACCAAATTTCATAACTATCAAAGTTCATACGAAAAAAATTACCTAGCATATCGGAAATATTTTGCGTAATCTTTAAACTAATTATCAATTCTATGCTCACAGTTTTCAACAGGAAAATATGCTTTTAAAATTCTAATAAAATTTCATTATATTTGATGGGGGTGTAACCATGTTAAAATACACTTTTAAGAAATACCGACTATAGACCGTAATAGTACGAAATTCTTTTATGTATCCCAGAAAAGTAGCCACAGTCATTATAAACGCCAATAATAAGAATAAATTATAACTCATTAATTTTTCAAACTAATTTGACATCATTTGGATGATTACAGTACATACTCGGAATTATTTTGTGTGGTCCCATAAATTATTTAATCTATACGTATCCTTTTTTAAGAGTAAACATGATTTTAAGCATCTTTATAATGTATGTTAACTTTATTAAGTTCAATTCAGCATAATAGCATTAAAGTGCGCGCTTAAATTAAAAATTTGTCCATAGACTCTAATGTTACGAAATTCTTTCGTATGTCTTTGTAAACGAACCATAAACATTGTATACACCAGTAAAAAATATTTAGCTTATTTTGCGTTTAAAATTAATAATTGTTCCAAATTTAACATCGTTTGGATGACTACGTGACATTGTCAGAACACTTTTGTAAGGTCCTGTACATTAATTAGAAAGCTTAAGAGCACATATTTTTTTTCAAACAACATAAGTTTAAGCATCTTACTCACGTACGCTAGTTTCATTCTCTTCATTGCAAAGTAATGATATTAAAATGCGTTTAAACGAAATTCACCCCATACGCCGTAATGTTAAGAATTTTGGCGTGTCCCTGTACACAGTTTATAAAAAATATGGCAATAAAAATTATACAGCTACTTATATGCAAAGCTGGAACGTGTGCGCCAATTTGCAATTCAATCGAAGGATTTTTGTGGCCGCTATTGCGGTACATACAAATTCTTCCCATAGGCCGTAAAGATAAAAAAAAACTTTGGCGTGTCCCTGTACACGAACGACAAATGGAATACACACCTAACACTATACAGCTATAATTCTGCTGGGCTCGTGAATATATGTACGAAATTGCAAGTCAATAGCGTTATTTTGGGGGCCGCTATCGCGGTACATACAAATTCTTCCAATAAGCCGTAATGATAAAAAAAACTTTGGCGTGTCCCTGTACACGAACAAGAAATGGAATGCACACCTAAAACTATACAGCTAATTTCGTGGGGATCATGAACATGTGTACAAAATTTCAAGTCAATAGCGTGATTTTTGCGGCCGCTATCGCACGACAGAAAGACAGACAGACGGACAGACGGAACCCAAAATCCTTTTGAGTCTCAACAGAGGGCCTCCACTAACGTTTCGGCAAAAATTGGAAGTCAATAGCTTGATTTTTGTGGTGGCTATCGCGGTACATACAGATTCTTCCCATAGGCCGTAATGATAGAAAATATTTTGCGTGTCCCTGTACACGAACTACAAATGGAATACACACCTAAAACTATACAGCTGATTCCGTTGGGCTCATGAACATGTGTACCAAATTGCAAGTCAATAGCGTGATTTTTGTGGCCGCTATCGCGGCACATACAAATTCCTCCCATAGGCCGTAATGATAAGAAAAACTTTGGCGTGTCTCTGTACACGAATTACAAATGGAATACACACCCAAAACTATACAGCTGATTTCGTGGGGCACATAAACACGGGTACCAAATTGCAAGTCAATAGCGTGATTTTTGTGGCCGCTATCGCGATACATACAAAACCCTCCCATAGCCCGTAATGATAAGAAAAACTTTGGCGTGTCCCTGTATACAAACTACAAATGGAATACATACCAAAAACTATACAGCTAATTTCGTGGCTCTCATGAACATGTGTACCAAATTTCAAGTCAATAGCGCTATTTTTGCGGCCGCTATCGCGCGACAGACAGACACAGCCCAAAACCGTTTTGAGTTTCAACAGAGGGCCTCCACTGACGTTTCGGCAATTAATTAATTTTATTGGAATCAATTTCGTAGTTTATTTTCATGCTACTATTTCCAATGCAACAATCCCAAAAATGCATATTTATATGTAGTATCGCCTCATTTTGCTATGTTGATAAAATCTTAAATTTCGAATAACTTACGAAATTTTCCTACTAGGATATTTGTAGTCAATTATGTTTATAGAATTATCATAAATGTTATTTTGAAATTGTCTGATATATTTATGATCCTCAAAATGGACGTTTATGCTCGATTTTGCCTTATTCTGCCATTTTAAGTAAATCGTAAATTCGAAATAACTTACGAATTTTTTAAATTGGAAAATTCACACTCTATGGTATTCATGTCAGCATCTTAAATAATACTTCAAAAGTGGTTTGACATCTTTATGATGAAAATATCCCGCAAGATTGACGTTTGTGTAAAATTTTGCCCTTGCCCTATTCTGTTATGATAAGATATTCGTAAAATTCTAATAACTTACGAAATTTTTAAATTGGAAAATTCGTAGTCAATAATGTTCATGCCAGTATCCTAAATAATATTTCTAAAGTAGTCTGACATCTTTACGATGAAAATATCCTTCAAAATTGACGTTTATGTGAAATTTTGCCCTATTCTGCCATGTTAAGAAATTCGTAAATATCCAATAACTTGCGAAATTTTTAAAGTAGCATGTTTATAGTAACTGATGTTCATTCCGGCATCAAAACTGATATTTTATAACTGGTCTGACATTTTTACAGCAAAAGCTTTTCATTTAATGCAAGTTTAAGTGAAATTTTGACCTATTCTCCCTGTTAAGAAAATCGTAAATTTCAAATAACATACGAAGTTTTTTAATTCGAATGTTGCAAATAAATAGGGTTCTTGGCAGTGTTGAAAGTAATATTTTAAAACTGATTTGACCTCTCTGCGACAATTTGTTCTTCAGATATCGTGTACACAGACTAACAAACTAACGGACTAACACACTAACACACTAACAGACAGACACCATACAAATTTTGTCATTTTCGGATTCCTCACACCTGAAAACGTGTAAAAAAGTAAAAAAACCGAGGTCGAAAATTTTCACGATTACCTAAGTTCCCCATACCTATAGTATGATGGGGAACTAAAAATCAGTACTATTTACTCTTCTTAAATAAAATCTTTAGATTAAATAGCATATCATTTTATGCCATTAAAAATTACAAAACATAAAATACATATTTACAATAAGAATCTTTAAATAAGAGAGAAATTAAAACTATGTCACGTCACACTGTCACACATTTGCCTATCAATAATTATCACAAGGAAATTATTAAGTAGTATATAAATGAGGCATCTCATTGAAAATAAATTCCCAGGATGCATTTAACTTAAAAGTTACGTAAAAAAATCTGGTGTGAAACAACCACAAGACTTCCATTACCCACTATTACACGTTTTATATGAATTTTTTTTTTTTTTTAGATATTATGTGCATTTTTTGGAATTTTACAGTAAGAGAAACTTGATATACGCGTAAAGAAATATAAAACAGAATTTACATAATGAGTTAAAAAGTAAATTAATTAATTAAATTAAATTTTTGAGATCTAAAACTGAACTACCTAATCAGGATGACCGTGAATTTTCCTGTAATAACCACGTAATACATGAAAAAGAGTATCAAAAATGAATTTATGTAACAATTTTCAAGGAAATCGTTAGAGCCGTTTTTGAAACACCAACTTTTACCAAAACTTGGCATAATCAATTATTGACCGAGAAAAATAATTACATTCAAAAGTATATCTAAAAGCTGGTTAATTCGAAAAAAATCCATATAGCCGTTTTTAAAGGAACGCACTTGCGAGACCTGAAATTGAGCTATTTATACAGGACGACTGTCAATTATCCTGAACTAACCAACTATATCATTCGAAAGGACATCTAATAAAGTATTTATACAGTAATTTTGAAGGAAATCGTTAGAGCCGTTTTTGAGGTACGGACTTACGGTCCCACTTCTGGTTTCCGATGACCCACTTCCGATTTTCCTATTTTCACAAAAATTTGGAAAATTCATCTGTACACCAGACCTGTATAAATTCTGAAGTTTCGTACTTCTATCTTTATTAGTTTTGGAGATATGATATCCAGAAAATTCCACACATACACTAAGCGACAAAAAAAAAAAAAAAAAAAAAAAATGTCGCACTTGGATGTCTTCCTTTTCACCTTCTACAACCACCAATATTATCGTTAAAAAGCAAATTTTCGAACAGATTTTATTATATTATCCTCCACATACACTTCAGCATTGAGTCCAGTGTTAAAAACAAAATGCAATTGTCAGAAAAACTGTAATTTTAGAAATTATTTCAAAAATGGTAAGAATAAGGCAGTTAACGATGCCACAAAAAGTATTAATTTTCGAATGAAAAAAAAAAATATTTTAATACGTGAGATGGCAAAATAATTAAATGTTAACGAAATATTGGTAAAATGGTTTTTAGCAAAATATAAAATGTTTTGGCCATTTAAACTAGAAATTTGGATTTAGGCGGCCACGTTGCTCATTCCAGCAAGATAACCGGAAGTTAAAAAGCAAATGTTTAAAAAATCGATCTGTATCATGTTCAGAACTTAAAAAAGATTAAGAAAAAGTGCATAGAAAAATACTTTCTTCAAAAATAGTCCGGAAGCAATTAAACAAGCCAGGTTAAAAACCAGAAGATCTGCAAAAAAGCCATTATTAAGGACAAATATGAGAAAAAAAAAAAAAAGACATCAGTTGACCGAAAATTAAAAAAAATTGGCAGTTAATTATCAGGCTGAACTGAGTTTCTCTGATGAGTCAAGTTTAATTTATTTCAAGTTGATGAAAAAAAAAAAAAAAAAAACTACTAGGATGGTAAAAATGGGACTGATTTAATGAAAACTGCTCTCTTAAAACAGTGACACATTCTCCATACATTATGGTAAGGAGGTGCATACGTTTTCAAAGATTCAGACACATTTTCATGACCAGGGGACCAATTAACTCAAAATAAAACATGGTAATTATAAAAATGGCGCCTGACCGACTATTTTGGAGGTATTTCAGACTTTTCTTCAAACAGCATTTCAAGATGATAATGCACCTTGCTGTACGGCGTCTGTGGTACATCAATTTGAAACAAATTGTTAAAATTACCTATCCATTCCCATGAGCACCTATAATTTTGTAAGTAATAATATCTTTTTTCACTCTAAGTTAAATCCCACAAAACTTTACAGAGTGGCTGAATTTGACCCGGGGAACGCGAATTAGACGTCCTTGCGGTAGAGGATGCCCTTCTATAAAGAACACTGCGAAAAACACATGAATATTAAAAAACAAACAAAGCCACCAGAAATTTTGAGCGTTAAAATGATTTCCCTCTTCCTGCTTCTAAAAACTTTCCTATAAAGATGCCAAAAACTGCCAGATTGCCACAAATGAAAAGCTATTAAAGTTGATTTTTCTCTTTTTCCCTATTCGATTAGAAAAAAAAAACCTGACAGTCAGTTTTAGTAGACAAAACTTCCACTCAGTGGGCTGGGTGACCACCCAGCCCCCCCCTCCCCCTAAGCACGACCCTAGTTCAGAAGGTCGTTCATACTTTATGGAAACGACTTTATAATTTATTTTTTCGCTTTTGCAATTTGAGATAAAAATTTGGCAGCTTTAAAAATAACGCAGTGGTTAGAGAACCGGCAACCGGGTCTCTATTATATTCCCTGCAGTTCTGACGCTTGCGCAGTATGATAGCCGGGTGATTTATTATTCATCTGCCGGTAAAGTGAACTACTCTTATCAACACAACGCATTTATTTGTATTGACCATGTTTTATATTTTGATTTTTCTCGTTAAATATTTGTTTCATTATTCAGTTTTATTTCCTCTTATATTTTTTGCTTTATCTGCTACGTTGTCTTTCGTTAAATAAGTTAATATAATTAAGGTAAATAAATCTCTCAAATTGCTACATATATTTCTGAGATCTTATATTACTCCACAATACAAATTAAAAATAAAAATTTTAGAAAACCGACAATGTACAGGATTGAAATATACGTGTATAAAATGGGGGGGGGAGATTTTACATTACACAAAAACCATTATATTTCTAACGTATTGTTATATTCGGATTTTAAAAGCTAAATTTATTTTTAAAATTTTTAAATTAATTGGTATAGTAAAAGAAATTCAATTTTTGAACTTTACATGGTTTCTCGAAAGATTACTCCAATATATTATTATATTCTTATTTTTAAAAATTAAATATATTTTTTAATTTTGTAATTTAATCAGTATAGTACAAAAAAATTTTAATTTTTCAACTTTTCGTGATTTCTCCAAAGATTATTCTAATTTTTTTATTATATTTGTATTTTTAAAAACTAAATATATTTTTTGAATCTTTAATGTAATAAATATAGTACAAGAAGTTTAATTTTTAAACTTTGCATGATTTCTCCAAAGGTTTTTCTAATACATTATATTCAGATTATTAAAAACTAAATATATTTTTTTAAATTTTAGTTTGATCAGTATAGTACAAAGTTTTTATTTTTAACTTTGCATGATTTCTTGAAAGGTCATTTTAATATATTATTATATTTTGATTTTTAATAACTAAATATAATTTTAAAAATTTTATTTTAATTAGTACAGCAATAAATAAATAACTTTTCAATTTTGCATGGTTTCCTCATAGATTATACAAATTTATCATTATATTTGGATTTTTTTTAGAAACTAAATATATTATTTTAAACTTTTATTTAATCAATATAGTACAAGAAATTTAATTTTTAAACTTTACATGATTTCTCGAAAGATTAATCTAATATTTTATTATGTTTTGATTTTAAAAAAGTATGTTTTTATATATTTTTAATTTAATTTAATCAGTATACTACAAAAAAGTTGTTATTTTAACTTTGCACGATCTCTTCAATGATTACTCTAATATATTACATTTGAATTTTTAAAAACTAAATATATAAAAAAAAAAAAAAAAAAAGAAGAAGAAAAGAAAAAAATCAGTTAGTACAGTCGGTAACAAAAATGTCCGAACACTAGCAAAAATTTCTATGTAAAAAATGTACACTCCATACGTTTTGTTAAATAAATCCTTATCGAATCATGTTCTTACACTGACTAAGAACAGGATTCGACAAGGATTTATTTAACAAAACCGTATGAAGTGTACTTTTTTTTGCATAGGAATATTTGCTAGTGTTCGGACACTTTTGTTACCGACTGTACAAAAATTTTAATTTTTCAACTTTGCATGGTTTCTCCAAAATCGTTTCTATTATTATATTAGGATTTTTAAAAACTAAATTATTTTAAAAAAATAATCAGTATATGTTAAAAATTTCATCCGAAGCTTTTCGATTTTAAATAGTAAAGCATCACCAGGGATTTTTTTATTACTCTTTTCCAATGAGCAGTTTTTTAAGTATTTTTTCTTTCACAGTCAACAGTTAAGTCTTTTAATAACGTGAATAGAAGCAAAGTCAAATCTGTTGACTGCGAAAGAAAAAATATTTTAAAAACTGCTCATTGGAAAAGAATAATAAAAAATCCCTGATGATGCTTTACTATTTAAAATCGAAAAGCTTCGGATAAAATTTTTAACATCTTTTAAATAAAATTTAATTTTACGTGTGTTTAAAGTGTTTTCAATATAATTAACAAATGACACGTGTTCAAGTTAACTCTTTTTTTAGAGATTATTTACAGGAATAAACTGTATCCCATTTAATGTAATACCTGTAAAATCTCCTTATGGACTTTTACACTTTTGGTTAGTTAAAACGAGCCTTAGGAAAACAGCATTCGAGAACAATGAACGGACTTTGGAAAACGGTACAAGAGGAACGAGATAAAATAAAATTGACGTGACAGTACAGTCGGTAACAAAAGTGTCCGAACACTAGCAAAAATTCCTATGTAAAAAAAGTACACTTCCTATGGTTTTGATAAATAAATCCTTGTCGAATCCTGTTCGTATTCAGTGTAAGATCATGATTCGATTAGGATTTGTTTAACAAAACCGTACGAAGTGTACTTTTTTACATAGGAATTTTTGCTAGTGTTCGGACACTTTTGTTACCGACTGTACGTACTGAGAAAAAGTTTACTTTCATGAAAAATTCGAGCTAGAGCTATTGTCAAGAATCAGGACTACCAGGTAGAAGCAAATCAACGCAATGATAGTAATAATAATAATAATAATGAATACTTCATTTATACATAAAACTCGACTACTAAAATCGTTTCCATAGAACGTGAACGATCTTCTGTATATAGGCAAGCCCGCCTTAAAATGTCACGACACTGCCTCGTATCAAATGTACTTTGAATAGCTTCTCTCTGTATCAGAAGTGGGCAGTCTGTGGTCCGTAATATAATATTATGCGGTCCGCGACAGAATTCAGAAAACTGCTAATTTGACATCTTTCATTAATGCATGAAAAATTAATCTTTTACACGCCGCACTATGATAGAAAGTTAAAATAAACTATTTATTGATAAAAAATTGCATTAAAACACAAACATAAGCACTATCAGTACTTTTATTTCCCCTAAAAAAAATTTCCCATATGATTCATAACATGTTCCAGAAATGCAACCTTGGCGTGAAACACTTAGTTTTTTTTTTTTTTTTCTTTTTTTTTTTACATATTTTTAAAAAGTGCGATTAACGTCATTTAAATTAAAAATTTAATTTCTGTAAACAAATCTTAAGTAAATAAAAGTAAACTTCTAAATTTGTTCAAAAAGTAATATAGGTTAAGAAGAAAAATAACCATGTGGCACATGTTAAGATATAGTGGTCTAAGTGCTGCTGTAACTAATCTTGTGAAGAAGTAAGAAGATGTTTTCACAAGAAAAATCTATGCTTCTAAATTCTAAAAGTTAATTATGCTGGTGATAAATAGGAATTATTATAATAAAACAATTTTATAATTATTAATAATCAGTACAATTTATTGTGTTAATTTAATAATTAAATAAAAATATTGGAAAACTGAAAAATAATCTGCATCAAAACTTACTGAACAATAAACTAATAAAAAAAAAAGGTAAATAATAAAAAGAATAATAAAAGTCTTATCAATATTCTATAAAATATAAAATAAATAATTATTGCTATTTATATTTATATTACGATTATATTTACTCTCCAGTGTATTCAAGAAATCACTTTTCACGCATGGAGGTCATCTTCAAAGATATAAAACTTGCCCCCCCAAAATTTTTTTTTCTTCTTTTTTTCAGACCAGCGTGTATCTCGAACACTATCTAGTACAAATTTTGGAATCCCTTCATAAAATTTGCCACCTTCTAATTGTGAAGTGTTCTTCACAAATCTTTCTCATCTGTCCATCCTTTTCAAATTGATTTATTTTAAATCAAAACCAGCTAAACCAGAAAAATGTTTAAAATCGTAAAACATCCTGTTATATAGTACGTTTTGTTTTGAAATTGTTTTAGAAAATTCGAATGAATAATAATAATAATAACAGGGTTTAATCCAGATTTTTTTAAAATGATACCCTATTTGTGAATTTATAAAATAATTTGTGAAAAATCAAGTAAGTTTTGTGAAAATTAATTATGCTTCCGAATAATTAACCGAAATTCACAAAGCAGTTTATTTAATTTTAAAATACATTTAAAAAGTAAAATGGAACAGTTGTAAAACAAATATATGTGTGGGGTGAGTAGTTTTATATGTGTAAAGTAAAATGGTGTTTACTACTTAGATATTTACCATTGTTTACAGTAAATATTCAAATTGAGGGTATTATTATGTGTTCGAGGCAGTGAAGCTTGTAGAAATTTTTAGTGTGTTAGCTATATTGCTGAGAATTGACTTTGTGAAGGTGCTTCTTTGCTTAAAGTTTATTTTGTGAAAGTGTCCCTTTGCCAAAAGTTGACTTTGTGAAAGTGCCTCAATGCGGCACTAAATTTGTTCTTGATTAACCCTCTGAATAATAATAATAATAATAGCAATGATAAATAACCTGCTGTTAAATAAAGGTTGCACTTAAATATATATATATATATATATATATATATATATATATATATATATAATAAATAAATAAAATAAAATAAATAAATAAATTGATGAAAAAACAAATTAAAGATGTCTTTTAAAATAAAATTTTTAAGGGCTCTTAAAATTTAGAGCTTCTGTGCCTGAGCCTTTTGTGCGTAAAAACAATTAGGGCCTCTCAATAGGCGTACAGGTTTCATGGACATGGGAAAGGCACATTAGAAGGCAGAAAACGGGAGAAAAAAAAACTAAAATGTCACAGAAAAAGCATGGGATGAAAACGAAAAAAACTCACGATGTTAAGTGTGGGGAACAAAAAAAAAAAAAAAAAAAAAAAATTGGCTAACACCGGAACAAAAGGACAAAATTGACTAGAAAAAAACATCGAACAGAGAGAACGGGTGGGCTGGGGCGTTAAACCTAGCGTCGTTAAACCTACACGTCCCGCTTAGTATGTGTTTGTCTGTGTCAAATTTTGTGGTTGATTTTTTATGTTGTTCTGCATTTTACACAAATTTTAAACATGAACCGATTACACTATAATGTGCAATGATTGACACCAGGAGGAAGTATCTGGTCTGCGATTTATTTTCAATGTACATCAGCCGAACTAATTTTACTCAAATTTTAGACATGAGTCGAGGATAACACAATGTTCAGAATTCTGTCTGAGGTTCCACGGGAAAAATCTGTCTTTCTCTGTCAAATGGAGCGTTTCTTTTCTTCCACTTGTGCTGAATCGGAAATTTGCAGTACGTTTTGTAATAGAAGCGGATTTTTCATTTCTTTCTGGCTTTTTATACGTGACATTATTTCCTTAACCAGTGTGTTTACTGAACAACCATTCCACTGTCAACAGAGGGGTAGCTATAGGAGAGCGATAAAACAGCTATTTTTAAAGATATTTTTGGCTAAGTTGTGAATTCAGGAGGAGACAATTCTTTTAAGATTACGTAACGTAGAAAGTTTTTGATATTGCATTTGTAAGCAGAGTGGAAAGACGGACCTCTTTAAAGAAAAATGGTCCACCCTCAACCGAATCGGATATTGCCAAGATTTTCATTCTAACCTTGCGCCTAGGCGCATGCAAACTTACTGACGTATTGAAAGCAAACGTATCGTAAACAATGTGTCTTTTTTAATCGTTTAAATCATCCGCTAGACAGATTTTTTTCCCCCTGCTGCATTATGTGCTTGAGGAGAATTGTAAATACCGCAAATTCACGCATCCAGAAGGTGTCAGAGCAGTCGGTCCGTGAGTCAAGGCCCCTTTTTTCGATATCTCTTGTCGGAATCTGTGTTCCCACGGAGGCCCCAGTCACGAACGGCCGGCCGTGAGCGGGCAGCCTTGACTTCCCGGGAGGTCGAGCAAGAAAGTAAAAGGATGGAAATTAATTTGACTTTTCTCGCACCTCGGAAACAAGTATTAAACACTCCAATAAGAGATCCAGTTTACCCCTCTCTCTCATTTAGATTTGCAAAGATATTCTAAATTCAGCGCCGGATCAAGACATTTTGTTGCCCTTGTCGGTGGCTTAAGGATAGATGGCAAAATTGCATTTCAGGTTCCTCTACAATAGTTTTGACTCTTTATAAGATAACAATAGGGAAATTTACCTGCTGCCCAAAGTTTAGGTTCGAGTTCTTAGTATACATTAATCAGCATCTTATAATTACATTTTAAGAATGGTACTGCATCAGCTTAGATATAGAAACCCACATGTTTTGCATATAAATACATTTCTGTAATACGTATGGTTTGACTCAGTTTTTTTTTCTTTTATCTTGAGAGATTGAACTGATTTAGGCTTTTACTTCTTTACGAGTTGGACTTTGATTGGGATTTAGTTCTTGGAAGTCAAAATTAAAAAATACTTTTTTTTTTTTTTTTTAGTTGCTTGCAGTCCTATTGCAATACAAGTGTTTGCACAACTGGAGCTTTTTAATGTGCTTATAAACTAATGGATTCTCTAGGCACACAGTGGGTGACACAATGGCGATGCCAGCAACTTTGACGTCTTCGCGCAAAACGTTTGAAAGAATCTTCCTGAAAAATAATGCCTGGCATTTTTCAATAGTTCGTTTTCAGAGAGTTATAAATTATCGAATTGTATGTTCATCTTTTAAGATACTAATCATTACAAGTATATTAGGAAAAAGAAAAGAAAAAAAATTTAAATTCAAAGCTAATGGGACGGAAGTTACGAAAATCACGGCTGACTTATCTGGCCCGTTTATTTTAAACGTTCCACTGCTGCCATAACAAAATACCAAAATAAAAAGCTTACGCAATAATATGGCTAAATTACGCCTAAAAATATTTTTTTGATTGCGAAAAAACGTTTTGGTCTCATATTGGGGAATCCTTAAACCTCCCTTACTCTAGTACCATCTGCACTCTGCTTGCAGCATTTTTCGCGCGACGTCTTTTTATTTTTATACAAAGTAAAGTAAGTTGCGTGCAAAGAATGTTACATTCTGTATTCGTGCATTTTTCTTAAATAAGATTTAAAAAAGAAAAAAAAAATGTTTGCCACGAAGCCCTAAATCAATGGATTGCAATTATACTATCCCCCAACCACCCCAAAAAATGGCAGATCACAAAAATTTAAAAATGTGTTTTAAAAATATCTTAAAGTAGACGCATGGCTGTTTTCAACATCTTTGTTCCATTTTGGCAAAGTTCTACTGAAAAATTCGGAATTTACAAAATTTACCGCCAAAAACTGATTTTCCCCCTCCCTCGCCTTAAAAATTTAAATTTCCTAAATCGCAGATATTGTTTTATTTGTATTCATGCGTAGTCTCCCAATGTGCAATTTCTTTACTGTGAAGTAATTTGGAGCCGAGTTATGATTACAAATGTGTTTTGTAACAAATTTGTTGCTTACAAATGTGTAATGTTACGGGGATAATTTCGATAAATCCCGTTACTTTAGGTGTCGGATACATATAAACTATCCAAGCACCGAAATTCGTGACTGCAGCTTCCATAGATTTCTCAGGACAAATTTAGTGCTAAAAGGGGTGTCTCGATCCCCACCCCACCCCCCCCCACACAAACAACAATAACAACAAAAAAATGTGTTTTGGAAATATCCTAAGGAAGTCGCATAGCTTTTTTCAACCTATGTGTTCCATTTTTGGTAGAGTTCTACTCAAAAATCTGGAATTTGCAAAATTTTCAGCCAAAAATGAAAAATTTCCCTCCCTCTCCGTAAAAATCGAAAATTCTGAAATCGCAGATGATATTTTATTTGTACTCATGTCTAGTCTCTCCATGTGCAATTTCTTTACTGTAAAATAGTTTGGAGCTGTGTTACGCTTACAAACGTGTTTTTGACCTTCCCCCCCCCCTACCCCCAGGGGGAGAACGGGGAATTTCGAAAAAGTCAATAGATATAATTTTGAGTCGGCTAAAGATCTAAATTATTGCCAAGCGCCGTTGAAATCCGTCCAGCCGTTCTCACTCGATACCCGGACAAAAATAGCGTTACAGACATACAGACACGATGACACACACACGCAGACAAAATTTTGTAAAGTTATTTTCGGCTTTCATGGTCTACAAAACGTGAAAATATCGCAAAGTTTTTTGATTTTGACAAATTTACGGACAAAAGTATTATTTTATTAATATAGATAGGCTGAAATTACAACGTAAAGAAAACTGTCGAGAAATTTAATAGGGTTAAATACGTTAATACGTTTAAGTTAATATCTTTCTTCCTAATTAAAAATATGAAAATCGGGCTTCAAGGTGCACACGGAGACATTGCAAACTATCTGTGTGCCAAATTTCATGTCTATGAGTGCGGTAGATGTCTCCGACTGACGGACAGATGTCATTTTGCTTTTATTAATAAGATTGGTTTATTACATTTCTACATTTTCCGAGTTACGGGTATTGAGATATACGAACCACTTCTATCTATCAGGATCCCATGAAAACTTTTAATGTCGCACGAATAACAGCAACACCTTTAGTTAAGTGATCTAAACCAAATTGAAATTAATGTAATTTCACGTGGTAAACACTTTTACACAATGGACTCTTCCCACCGTCGTCTGCTCAATCACGTGATAGAGGAAAACGAATAATCGAATTCTGAGAATCGAATTCAATTAAATATTGTTCTTAAGAACAAAAATTTTAATATTTAATATAAAATAAAATAAAAGTAATATTGTGCATTTGTAAACAGTAGAATAATTGTATTTGTAAATTTAATAATTTAAAAAAAACATTTTATGTGTTTATTTATTTTTACCTATAAGAATCGATTTTTGTATATTGTAGTGTAACTGTAACATTAACTGATCTAGCAATAAATAATACCTTCTTGTGGAATGTTTATGGATTATAATTTGAAATTTTAATATATTTTTATTTAATTTAATTGCATAAAGGTGTTACAACAAGTTCATTAACTTAGTTACTGGTCTAAAGGGATTTACGCAGTACGATATTGCACTGTCACTGATTTAAGTACCAAAAATCAGACTATTAAACATGTTCATCATGAACATCAATAACAAACATAAACTAAATGATGATTGTAAATGTATACGGCAAACAAAATATGATGAATAATGATATAAAATGGATTAAAAATGATGATGTATAAAAAATAACACAGATTAAATACGATTGATCAAAAATAAGAATAGAAAATATGTTATTTCAGCAATCGCTATAGATAAACAAACCTTTGTCTGCTATTTGTTTTTCCTCTATCATGTGACCTCTGACGTCAGGTGGGAAGAGCCCATTAGTTTAGTTCAGTTTTAAGGTATATAGCATAAGTCAGGATAATTAGTTTTATCGGGAAAATTGTGTACAGTGGAACATCTTCTCGGATATTAGGCCTCGAAGTTGCATTAGCACTTTACTTTACTTTTCTTTTCTTTTTTATAATAACAGTATCATTTCACAATATAGAGCAATTCTATGTCACAGAAGTTGCACTGTTGCTACGGCGGAAGGATTAACAACTCCTGTTGGGCAACATACTTTCAGTTCTAATGAGCCCAACAGATTTACACTACATATAAAATTTTGTAAAATTTCTGGCACAAAAATTATACCTCTGGAGGTACCGGAACATGGGTTTAACTTGCTCTGATCCGGATCAAAATTCGAGTTCTGTTGTTTGGCTGGTGCTGCCATCTTTCACCAGCTTCTGGAGCTAAAGTCATACTTCCTCCCTATGAGGCGCTCCTAAATAACGGAAGACGCACCCCTCATGCCTTAAAATAAACCCGGTTAATTCCACTACCGGGACTCGGACTTTCCGAGTGGCATACGACAATAACAACAACATCAACAAGTTGTTCTTGGGTTGCAGGAAGTAAATCAAATTTAAAAAAAAAAAAAAAAAAAGGAAAAGAAAAGAAATTAAAAAAGAAGCAGTGGCATATAAAAATTCATTTTTAACTTTTTTAAAGAAAATAAAAAATACTTTCGTTACATAAATAAATAAAATAGAATAAGTAAAAGATGTTCGTAAATTTTTTTTCACTGGTAATATCGTCTAAATTTATTTATGTTTTTTGTGATCAATTTATTACGTTACAATCTTGTGACAGTGGAAATTATAACCGATCATTGTCGAAACCTGGAAACCCAGGAAAATATTCCGGGAGGGGATTGCTTTCCGGGTCACCCTCCCGGCATACCCCCTGTCTGTGGAAAAGAAAAAAAGAACTTGGATCCAGCGAAGATTAAAACCTTTTCATTTTGAAGTTGAAATCGTGAAACGGAAGCGAGAAATGATAAAGTCATTTTGCGATTTCAAGATTACAAAATGAAAACCTAAAGTCCCAACTTCTTTAATTCGTCCATTTACGCAAAGAGATTTTTTTTTTTCTGCCGAAGCTATATCTCGATCTGATAAATGCGGCGGATCGTGATTTTCTCGTTTGCTTATCGTTTTGAAAAGACACGATTTCGTCGGCTTCTGCTTTGAAAATGTGAGGGGACTAAATAATTTAACCCTCGCAATGGGCTTTGGCGAGATGAATGGCCAGATTTCTATCTCATTTTTAAGCGTTTCGATAAGCGTAAACGATCGGGTTTCAGAATCTCCGACGATTAGATATTCGATATTATTCTATCTTATCTTGGATCTCGTGTTTATAGCATTTTTTAAGAGGATGATGGACGTTATAAATCGTTTTTATAAATTACAGTCTTAAATTTATGAAATTTTGCATGTCTATGCATTGAAATAGATCGATATTAAGTATATTAAAATTTATCGAAAACTATTTAAGGTAAGCGCACTAGTAGTGGCACCCTGTACCAGTAGTGGACACTTTTAATTTAAAACTCGGAAAATAAGCTACCTAAAAATTCTGAAGATTCGAACAATGTTCAGGGAGGGAGTTATAGTCCTTTACTGTTAAACACTTTAGCAAAAAATAATTCCAACCATTAGTTTTAAAATAATGAAATAATGTTAGTTTAACTAAAAAAATTTGCACTTTTTGTGATTTTGCCGTTTTCTTTTTATGACTTTGAATAAGGAAATGAAATTTTATTTGCTCACTCTCTGCTTATTTTTAACTGATTTCTTCTACCTTCTGCTTTCATATGACTAAAATAAGTATGCAGAATTCATTTATTGTGCTGTTTTTTAAATCTTGTATTAACACATAGTATTTTTAAGGGTGTCCACTACTGGTACCAAAAAAATGTCATCATGACAAATAGTGGACAGCTCTGTCCACCACTGGCTCATGTGACTTTTAAGGCCAGATCCAGTAGTGGACACAATTCTGTAATCTAGCAATTTTAGAGTTGAATTTTAAAGCAAAAATTCAAAGGGGTCCACTACCGGAACAAAAAAGGATCCACTACTGGATCTTATGTCCACTACTGGCTCATTTTAAGCTCTTCAGATTTTTGATTTTTTACATATATAAATGCTACAATTAGCAATTTTTATAATACAATCGTATTAAGAAAGAGTTAGTAAAGGTCTGAAATATTAATTATTTTTTGAAACTCTAAAATTTAGGAAATTACACAAAAAATAGCCGGAAAATGTCCTTAAAGTGTCCACTAGTGGTGCGTTTACCTTAAATCAAAATTAAAAAATAAACTTTAAAATTTAATTTAAGAGAAATTAAATGCTCGCTGCTAACTAGATATTTTTTCTTATCCTCGATTTTACATTATTAGAGTTTAACAATACGTTTTAAATATATTTTGGTTATTTTAGTGGGGACTGATTAACAAGTTTTTATTTATTTATTTAATACTAGGGAGCCCTGCCCCCTGCTCGCTCCGCTCACCAACCCCCGAGGAAGGCTTCGCCCCCCCCGACTCGCTTCGCTCGTTAATCCCTACGGGATTCTACCCGACTAATCGCAACTTTGCCTTTCATTGAATTGGAATATTAATAATACATAACACAAGAGAGTTGAACAATATTATAGAAATCCACCATATTTGGTATCGCATTGAAATAGACAATATTTAATATTATATCGTTTATAATATGTCAAAAATCTGTTATAACGTTCGACAATTTAATAACAATTTGCCATTATTTTGAGAGAGAACATAAAATAAACAACCATAGCACTAATTATTTAGAACAGAGAGAAATTCTTGACATCTAAATCATTTAGCGTTACAACTTTAGTATATGATCGACTTGTTAAATTTTTGTCACTGTTTGACGATGAATTTTTTGGGTGTTATTGCTTGATTAAAGAAATTATGAACTTATTTTTTCTAATGCCTATATTTTTTTTTTTACTATTGAATTTTTACTTTCCGAACACTATAGTGAGGGAGGAAAGTATTGTAATCATGTCAAAAATCCGAATTCGAGATTTTGATGTTTCTATACGTTTCGAGGTCCAACGAGTCCGTTTTCATTATTTTTACGATGATGTATGTATGTATGTGTGTATGTATGTGTGTATGTATGTGTGTATGTATGTGTGTATGTCTGTGAGTGAACACGCTAGCGTCTAAACGCTTTGTTCGAATAAGCTGAAAGTTGGTACGTATATTGTAAGTCACCATAGTACGAACCCTATAGATTTTGGTGAATCTAGCACTTATAGTTTTTTTACAGGGACACAAAGAAAAATTCTTTATCATTATGGCCAAGGGACCAAAATCTTAAAAGTGCGATAGCATCTAAACGCCTTATTCAATTGAGTAAAAACTTTATACACATATTATAGGTCACAGATACTCAATCTGTATAGATTTTGGAGAATCTAGCACTTATAGTTTTTTTACAGGGACACAAAGAAAAATTCTTTGCCAAATTTTTAAAAGTGTGATAGCGTCTAAACGCCTTATTAATCTCAGCAAAGAATTTGTACACATGTTATAGGTCACATTTGAACCAACTGTATAGATTTTGGTGAATCTAGCACTTACAGTTTTTTTACAGGGACACAAAGAAAAATTCTTTACCTTTATGGCCTATGAGACCAGCGATAGCATCTAAACGCCTTATTCAATTGAGCTGAAAATTTGTATGAATTTTATAAATCACTGTTGCACTAACTATAAGCTTTTTGGTGAATCTAGCATTTATAGATTTTTACAGAGACACAACGAAAAATTCTTTATCCTTATGATCTAAGGGCTCAAAGTTCAGTAGTGTTAAATAAAACCTCGTGTGATATATGGAGAAAAATACTCAAACACTCTGTTATGGTTTTCTCTTTTTTGTTTGTTTAGCAACTGCTCTTTCTTTATTTTATCTACAAAACTGTTAGTTACTCAATGTTCGGAAAGTCGAGTGGAGTCACTCCAGATTTTTTTAGTTAATTTAGGACAATATGTAATACTCTGCATTTATTTCCAGCGTACAGCAAGGTTTAAAATGGTGCTTCCAACACTAAAGATGAAACTTTTTAAAGTGCATTTTTTCTAGAATATGATTTAGTCAGGTTGAAGATAAATATCTTATGCGATTATTGCAATTATTTTAAAAATTCTATTAGTAGTAGTTGTAGTACGACAGGACAATTTCTTTCAGATAGCGATTTTGCATTGTCGCCACTTATTGCATTACACCTTGAATTTGCCAAGATGCCTGTCAATATCTGATTTTACCATTTAATTTCTTAAACTGTATTAAATACTAAGGAACAATTTTAGTGTATCCCCACAACGATATTTGGCGATTTTTTGTTGACGATTATGGCTAAATCATAAATGATACAATCATAATCTAAATCATAAATTATTTTATATATATAAAAATGAATGTTTGTCTGTATGTTATTTATAAAATCGTAAACGGCTTGACCGATTTCGATCATTCTTTTTTTGTTTTATTCCTTATAGGTCAGGGATGGTTTAGGGAAAAAAAAATTGAAAAAATCTTTAAAATTAATTAAAATATGAAAATAATAAACTTATTGACTTAATATAAGCCATTTAAATTTTTAATTGTTGCCAAAAAAAGTTTACGAGATATATTTATTTATTGTTTTCAGCATAAAATGAAATATGCTTTCACGCGAAAAATAAGAAATTACTAAATGTTAAATTGGTCGATGAGAAAATGACACATTATAATTTTAAAATAAAATAGTAATATTACAAATCTAACATATTTCTTCTGAATTTTATTTCACAGCATTTTTTTTATATACCTCAACTTCAGATTTTTTTTTTTTTTTTTTTTTAGTATGGCGGATGAAACACGCTTGGCATAAAAGTTAATTCAGCATTATGGTAAAGGTATTTTCTTATTGATAATTCTTGACAATTTTTTATAATTTTGATGCTGAAGTAGATCGGACATTTTTCGCCAAGGAAAAGATAGAAAGAAATACGCAAGCGAAGTGATGACGTCACTGGCCGTTCGTGGATGCAAGAAAAATATTTCCTATGTTAAACGCCCATTGGATTTTTGTAAAAAATTATTAAAAATCGAGGAAAAATATTTCCCGATTTTAATCCGCATATTTAGGTATAGATGTGTATTAGTTATCATGTCCATGCATTAGATTAAGTTATTTTTGTTGTAAAATTGACAAAATTTGAATTTTTAATTTCAAAACTCTAGAAGAAAAAAATGGCAAACTTCCATATTCGATTGAAAACACAAACATTTAATTTCAAAGGATGATATTAACACAATAAATATCCAACTTATATACTGATTAAAAGGGAAATGATAAATATTCTATCATAATTTGTTTTCAAATGTCTAAATAAAGTATCTGATATAAGATACTAATATGTTGTAGCGGAATAGATTTGATATCGGTCATCCTTGGTAGAAAAATAAAATATCGCCAAATTATTTGGCGAACATAATTTAATTCCTTTCAAAAATCATGGTTATTTTAACAACTTATTTTAAGACAGTAATGAATAATATGAAACAATATTTCGTACAATGCATATTACGAAAATATACATCTGGCATGTATATTTTCGTATTACGTTTTTGATCACCAAATACAATAAGCGCCAAGAACGACAGAGTTTTGAAATTTAAAATTAAAATTTTGTCAATTTGACAGCAAAATAACTCAATCTAACACATGCACATGATAACTAATACATATGTGTACCCAAATATGGGGATTAAAATCGGGAAATAATTTTCTTCGATTTTTAATCATTTTTTACAAAAAATCCAATGGGCGATTGACATAGGAAATCATTTTCTTGCATCCACGGACGGTCAGTGACGTCATACTTCGCTTGCGTATAGGAACAATAATCGCATAAATTATATTTTGGTCTAAAACGGCAACAAAAATTTAAAAGTCGCCAAGGGCATTAAGGCTGTACCATGATCAAGTTTACATACTAATTTATTTATTTTTCTATATACCAACTACTATTAACTAAGCATGAAGTATATATAACCACAAAATAATAATTGTCTCATGCGATAGAAGTTGCCGATCATAGCATATTGTAATATTATATGTGGCTTGAAATTACTGTCATTCTATGGTTGATTGATTAAATCAAATAAATATAGGAAATAATTTGAGAGCAAATATTATGTGCATCACATATAATGTTGTTCATATGTAACTGGGATTCAGATATAAAAGAGTTACTTCAAATTTTTCGATACTGTCCGATACCATTTTCTTGCATCCACGGACGGTCAGTGACGTCACACTTCGCTTGCGTATAGGAACAATAATCGCATAAATTATATTTTGGTCTAAAACGGCAACAAAAATTTAAAAGTCGCCAAGGGCATTAAGGCTGTACCATGATCAAGTTTACATACTAATTTATTTTTTTTTCTATATACCAACTACTATTAACTAAGCATGAAGTATATATAACCACAAAATAATAATTGTCTCATGCGATAGAAGTTGCCGATCATAGCATATTGTAATATTATATGTGGCTTGAAATTGCTGTCATTCTATGGTTGATTGATTAAATCAAATAAATATAGAAAATAACTTGAGAGCAAATATTATGTGCATCACATATAATGTTGTTCATATGTAACTGGGATTCAGATATAAAAGAGTTACTTCAAATTTTTCGATACTGTCCGTATCGAAACTGTTATGTATGATAAGCAACCAAATGGAAGCCCGCGGGTAAGCCATTGTCGCAGGCAATAGGGACAGGCACAGGAGATTGCAAGGACGAACAAGGCGCTGCCTAAGGCAGCGGGAACACAAAGCAAGCTTTTGACCGATTTCAGTTTTTTTTTTTTTTTTTTTTTCATAAAGCATATAGAAAAGAGTTTGCCAGCGAAGCGGGCAAAGCCGTCCAAAATTGTTTAAGAACTAAAATATTATTCAACAATTCGCCGGGAAATGAAAAAAAAAAAAAAAAAAAAAAAAAAAAAAAAAAAAAATCATTTATTTGTAAAAAAAAAAAAAAAAAAAAAAAAATTAAAAATTTGAAACTCATAAATATTATATGAATTTCACCGCATAGTTAAAATTTTAATTAACCAGTCACCAAATTATTATTAGAACCAGATTAATATTGTGCAATAGTGAACTAAAATCATACAAAGAAAGGTTTCGAAATAAAATTCATAATTGACGACCCAGTTTTTATACTTCCACAACGCAGTACTGTTTTAGTACAGAATCCCTATGGACGAATTTTAAATTTTTATCGACATGTTGGCGATAACTTTTTATTTATTTATTTTGGCATTTTATTTTGGCTTTCAATGAGTTACAAATTTTTTTGAGTGTACTTTATCAGACTCTGTTTTGCACAGCACCACAATGATAAGGTTTCATTTCATTACATATTATGATCAAACCGTCAGTTCCCACACATACACATCAAAATTTCCACGTGAACGAAGTCGCGGGTAACAGCTAGTAAAACATAAAATCATAAATCCAAAATAAACAACATATAGGCTGCCATATTATATCGCAAACAGTCCAGGGAACAACTATAGTATTTCCTCTCAGCTAGATTTGGCGATTTTTCGTTGGCGATTATGGCTAAATCATAAATCTAAAAATCATAAATCATATTGCATAAATGATAAAATCGTAAGCTAAATTATAAATCATAAAATCATAAATCCAAAATAAATAGCATGTAGGCTGCCATATTATATCGCAAACAATCCAGAACGACATCGTTATCGTTCAAATCGGCGCCAAAGAAAAATCACCAAATTCTGCTGAGGGGAAATACTATAGTTGTACCCAGTCCAGAACGACATCGTTATCGTTCAAAACGATGCCAAAGGAAAATCGCCAAATTCAGCTGTAGGGCTATACTAAAGTTATACTAAGTTAAATAGGGGGGAGGGGGGGAAGAAAATCACATTTTTCGAAATCTACTGATAAGTGAAAAAATCATCCTTCATTGTATTGTAAAAACGAATTGCCGGTTTGAAGAATTCGAGATAGACCATCACCATTCATAAATTGGATGGCTTTTGAATATTTGTTGACAATATTTTCTGAATAAATGTTGATGATGGCTCCAGAATACTTGTTGGCGATGTCTGCTGAATAATTATTATTGTTGGCGATATCTACTGGATATATATTGATCATGACATCTTAATAGTTGTTGGTGATATCTCCTGAAATTGTGTTGATTTTGGTCTGAATATTTGTTGGCTACATCTTCTGGATATGTACTGATTACACCTTGATTTTTTTTACATATATATTATGTAATATTAAACTTAGAAAATAAAAGATGAGCGTGGAGAAGGAAATTTAATGATACTGGATAATTTAATTTAATTTAATTTAATTTATAAAGACATCAATGGTACAGGAAAAACTACTTCAGCCATTTTCTTTCTAATAATGAACAGAACGAAAAACTGATATTTCACCTGGAGATATTTTGTACATTTAGACCAAGTAAAAAATTTTCTTCTTTTTTTCCCTCGTGAATTAAGTTTAAAAATATTTAAAATAAAATTGAAAAAAGTCGTTCTAAAACAATGGTACAGTTTAATTTATTGGCGAAATTTTAAATTTGGCACCGAAGTAGCTTAGACGTTTCTCGCGAAAATCTTGACATACATAATTGCTATAGATAATTTGTCATCGTCAAAATAAATGAAAAATTTAAAATCAGACAATGAGGTCCTGTATTAGCTATAACTACAATATTTTAGCAATGCAGTTACTACATTCCTTTATATATATATAAAAAAAATGTCCTGTTGTATTAAATTCTGTTTTCTGCAAAGTTTTATATCAATGCTTTAAAAACAAAAATAGGTTGCGGATTTTATTATTATTATCATTATTATTGCACCGTTTTATAATTTATCTCTATAGGAAGGCATGGCTAGAGTTAAAATGGCTATTGTGGTTGTGTAAATGAATTCCTTGGCGAAAAATGTACGAGCTTCATTTCTAAATTTAAAAAATCGCTAAATTGGTCATAGTAAAGATCTATCCTATTAAATATGTTTTGAGTTAAAAAACTAAATCTTTATATAAACTAATATAAATTTTTATCTCATAAATTCCATTTTAAAAATGTCTGCGCTTAATCTCTAACTCTATACCAATAATTGTTTAACATAATCATGGTATTCATTATTAAATCTTTTTCGCCTAACGTTAAAATAAAGGAACAACTTCAGTATATCCCCACAACGATATTTGGCGATTTTGTGTTGGCAATTATGGTTAAATCATAAATCTAAAAATCATAAATCATAAAATCGTAATCTAAATCATAAAATCATAAATGATAAAATCATAATCTAAATCATAAAACATAAAATCATAAATCCAAAATAAACAACATATACACTGTTAAAAAAATGCAGAAAAAATACAGAAATTCTCTGTAATTTCAGAAAAAAAGTCGTAAATTACGGAAAAATTACGTAGACAAAACGTATTTTACGACTTTTTTTCTGAAATTACAGAGAATTTCTGTATTTTTTCTGCATTTTTTTAACAGTGTAGGCTGCCATATTATATCGCAAACAGTCCAGAACGACATCGGTATCGTTCAAAACGGCGCCAAAGAAAAATCGCCAATTTCAGCTGTGGGGATATACTGAAGTTATACCATAATATAAACTAAAATAAAAATTTAAACTAATTTTCGTTTCATCTTTATTAAATTTTTACGTAATATTTTTTAAATATCGGTTATTTTCAAATGTTTTGCTATTCTAAATATTTTTTTCTTCTCTCGAGCATCTCAAAGATGCCAATTATTCAATTTTTCTTATTTACACCATTGATCACATTTTAATTTTCCTGAGGAAAGTGAGGTCAGAGACACAGAAAAATGCGTCATAAGAGAAACTTTTCCATCCGGTGGCAAATAGAGTACCTTTATAAATCTTACGTTTTTGTTAATAACTTCGGTAATTAAAATGATAGAAATTTCTAAGCAGCTGAAATGCCTTCCTTGAAACAGTCGGAATACACTGATACCTCTCATGATGCAGAGCACTTTGCCCTCCGCGAGAAGATGCTGTCGCAGACAAAAAAAATTGACGCCCGGGACAGTTACTTTTTTTTAATATATAGAGATTATGTTTAAATGCTGAAATTTCAAATTTTTAATATTGTAACATTAAAATAATAATAATAACTTACCAATTAATCTAATAAAGTTTAATTAAAGTAATTTAATAATTTAATGTAATATTTAATTAAAGTAATATCCGAATACGTTAAATATTGTTAAACTACAATAATGTAAAATCGACCGGGGGAGGGGAGGGGGAGGTGATAAAGTAAAATTTTGAATCTTTTTAAATAAATAAAAATAAAAATCGAGAAACCATAAATAATTTCATTTTAAATATTTTGATTTTTGTTATCTGAAAATTTAAAAATTATTATTTATTTGCGGAAATATCTGGGATATTTACCCGGCTCATATGAAAAAAAAAATATATATATATATACATTAAGGATAAAAGAGACAATAATTTAACAATTAAAAAGAATTAAATTGACTTGAATGAAAAATGTTCTTACTAATTATCAACTTTGTAGATCTTTTCTTTTGACTCCCGTTTCTCTCTTTTGTAGGAGCACGAGCAACTTTTTAATTACGTAGCGAATAGGAATTTGAATGAAGAATGTTTGTTCATAGCAAGGATAAAGTTTCTAGCGCAAGCGGTTCCAAAACTGTACAGCATAACCCCTCTTTGGAGGTAGTAATAATATAAATAAATATAAATAAATAAAAAGTAGTAATAATATAAATAAATTTCAACAGATTCAATTTAGTTAAAAGAGCCACTCAATTTAATATTTCTGATATTATTTTACCCCATTTTTCTGTTATTGAATTTAGTTTATTGTTATCATTATTATTATTATAATCAGGGGTTCGGGTTTATTTTGAGTTAAAGAATCTGAAGTTCGAGTCACAAAGAGGATGAAATATTTTCTCAGTCGTTGTTTTGTTGCAAGCGTTCTGTGTAATAATAAATTTTTATAAAAAGTCTCGATAATCACAAAAGCAAAAATGAAAAAAATATTTAATTAATTTATTTATTATTAATTTTTGGGGATGGGGGCGGGGTGTAAGGAGTCATGATGCAGGGCTGGAGGAAATTCTCCTCTCTCGGCTGTATCTTCCAAGTTTATCAATGGCAGGTTTGAAAAATGGGCAGAAAGACGTAATAAAAGGGTCTTCAAGTAAGACATAAAAACAACAGAAAAGGTATTTAAGACACATAAATGTCTTAATATACAGCTTGGACATAACATATATCTTAATTTAAGACACAAAGTGTCTGAAACACGTAAATAGGCGGAATTTCAGAGAGCAAACGTATCTCAATTTTCAGACATTTGCATTACTTAGCAAAATTTTTATTATGGAATCTAAGCAACATTTTAATCTTTTAAACTTCTTTCCACATTCAATAAATATAATATTATTTTATATAATAAATAGTTAAGCTATTTAACCCATATTGTCCCAAGCATTGAAAAGATATTTTTTTTCCTTATAAAATCTTAAATATATGTTTCTTTAAGCCTATGTATACACACAAAATCAAAAAACTTACCAACCTTTCATTAGTTTAATCGGTACAGACTGTCCTAAAAATAGGATAATGGTTTAGGACAGTCAGAAATATAAAGAAAACAGACCATCTATCTATCTATATACATATTATATAATTGTTTTCCAGTACAAAAGTGTAGAATATTACTTCAGTAAATTTATATATCCGTTATTCTTGAACGTAAAACCTTTTTAAGTAATAATGTGTTGAAAATGTAATGAATAAATCTTCAAAAATTGCCATTTTAAAAATTAAAAAAATATATCAAACGTTAATTTAAACTAACAATAAATACACATATGTATTTACTGGACTTTTAAATAATATATCGCTTTTAATTCGAATTAAAATATTTAAAAGAATTTATATATAAATACCACGTATGCATGGTGTCCTATTTTTAGGACGATGGTGAAATATGGGTGAACTATGTTAGTTTATGAAATGAAATTTTCATGGAATACTACTCTAGAGGTGTTCATGGAATTATGTTTAATAAAATTTATAAAACGACATATTTAAACGCGTAACTTATTCAGTTGCGAAGAAAGCGAATCTTGAATAATTTGTGCATAACTGCTTTTTATTTATTACTATTATTATATGTTTTCTTCCATATGTTTACTGAACCTAAATGTAAAACAACCAATTTTCTGGTATTCATGTTCTTAATTTGTTTTCTTTTAAAGATCAAATTAAGAATTAAATTATAAAACTGCCTTTGTTTCGCAAATACTTCAGTAAGAGAAGTTTTGCCGTGTTACGTGGTGGCATGATTTATAAGAGCCTCCACTCCGAAATCAGGTTTCATATTAAACGACAAGTATGGATTCGATTCCAGCACCGCCGGTTAAAAGAAAATTTTCTTTTTAAAATTATTCGTATTTTATTGATGCTCCAGAAAATTCTAAAATCTATTTTTAACAGAAAAACAGAATCGCAGTCCACCTTTATTTATTTATTAAAAAGTCTTACAAACAGCGGTGTTTTTAAGCCTAACATGGTGTTGTTTTTAAGCCTGAAAAAGATGGCAGCGTTTTAAGACATTTGTAATGTCTTAATTTCAGATGTAAAAAGGCGTCTTTTAAAGTAAGAGACATTTGAAATTTGATTCACTTAAAATGTGAATATCCGTATAAGACACTTTTTTATTACTTACAAACTTTGAATAAACACCATAAATTGCAATAAACTCGCAACAATTGTTTCGGGTCGAAAAAACACACGACCCTTCATCAGGCGGATAAAGTAAGCACGAGTGCTGCAGTCAAAGCGGCAACGCACGTAATATTTTTACAACGCCAGTTTATTGATGCTTCTTTATTAAGACACTTTTTTGACTGAATTTAAGACGTTTGAGTTTACAGTGGGCTTAAAAAACATTTTGAAGAGCAGGCGGTACCCCAAAAATCCATTTTCTTAAAAAAGTAGTCTTGTTTTCCATTCGATTATACGCTACTGAGAGCAATTATTGTAAGTTTTATATTAAATAACGGTAAAAGCAAATTTTATTTATTTATTGCAGAAAAGAGAAGAAGAGAGTCACAAATTCAATTTTTTTCTCTTTTTAAACTTAGAGTATGCAAATTTTAATTTTGAGGTTAACAACGGCGCTTTACCGGCAGCGAATGAAATCTGGCTTTCAACTTGATGAAAGACGAAGTGGAGAAGAATGATCGACATTCAGTAAGTGCGTTGTTTCATGATGAGGGCGATGTCTTAAAGAAGTCATTTAACCGATTGAAAAGCTTAGAGAGTTGTTGCTCGGTTAGAGAGAGAGGGTGGGGGGTGCGGACAAACACAAACCACCAAGAGCCACTGAAGTTTAACAAAGTATGAATTCCAGGATCTGGAACCGTATTTTACAGGCTGAAGTTTTCTGCAGGGCAATGTCGTAGATGTGAATAAACGGCTAATGAAGATCTCTGTTTAATGTTAACGACTCGAAGATACCGAAATATGAATGTCACTGTTCACCAACAAAACCTTCGCTCGGCTGTTGAAACCAACTCAAACTGCCAGAAACTGGCTCCACACTGTAGCAACAGGCCTGAGGATGTCATCGCTTTATTGGCGATTGGTCAGAGCTCCATTTCGAATGTTGTGGAGTTCGGTGCACCCACCAACGGAGATGCCAGGATTGACTATCACCCTCCCCACCGCCAAATCTGATACTTTCGTGCAAGAATGAAAGATTGTTTCAAGTGCCACGTTCCTTTCACATGAAAATACGCCTATTATTACAGAACAGAAAAACAGAACTCGTCAATGAAAAGAAAATCGCGCCAATCTCTTCTCCTATAGTTCTCAGTTCACATACTCTGTTGCGCACTCATCGCTTGGTCGGCGAACATACAGACCTACAGCGTGGAGCTGCTTTCGGACAATTTGAATCGAAATTGTGGTGCCAGTAGTAGAGCGAAGGTATGGTTGTAGAAGACGGGCATTCATATTTCGGTGTGTTAAATATCGATCTTTATTAAGCGTTGTCGTACATCTACGATATCGCCTTGGTCTTTTCAGTCAAACAATGGTTCCAGATCCTTTAAATAACACTTTGTGAAAATCCAGTGGCTTCTGCTACTTCGACTTGTGTTTGGCTACTCTCTAACAGACCAACAACTCCACAAACTTCTGATTCGGTTAAATGACTTCATTGAGACATCGCACTCATCGAAACAACGCACTTACTGAATGTCGGTCATTTTTTTTCGCTTTGTCTTTCATTAAGTTGAAAGACAAATTTCATTCGCTGCAGGTAAATGTCGTTTTTGACGCGTCAAACTGAAAATTTGCATACTTCAAAGTTTGAAAATGAGAAAAATTTGCACTTGCGACTCTCTTCTTCCATTTCCTGAAAAAAAAAAAAATCGCCGCTTATACCTTTTTCTTTATATAAGATTTACAATATTCTTTAATTTTACTGAGCAGTGATATTTTATCTTTATCCAACAAGAGATTCCGGAAGCGAGCGTGCTCTTCTATAGCGCTCTAGCGTTCGAACGCCGATATATATTTATTATTCTTAAACAGACTTTAAAACTAAACGATCAGTAAGAGGAAAAAAAGAAGGAACGGCAAGTTTAAATATTAGTCTAGCAATTTTCTTAATAACAGCCTTTTAAAGAATGAAAAAGTTTTCTGTCAGGGGGAGGGGGCAAAGGAATCGAGCGTAAATACCATCGATGACTTCTCCTTCATGATCGCGTTAATGCGGGGTCAAACTGTGTGATCCCAATTGTTGTGATACCCAGAGAGGAATCGAGCGTGAGGCAATGGGCCGGTCACGATCCTTCTTCTCTCATCTGATCGCAATAACTATGCTCTCCAGTTACAAATGGACACGAACTTCTCTCCCTGAGCAGACAGACGTGAGTGATTTCGAAATGCAAATGAGTCGCTATTAGAGGAGGCGAATTCTTATCTCTGCGCTCTCGACGTCTCTATCTTGACTCCTCGGGTGTGTTTCTCTAAATTGAATTCACTCCTTTACATTCGTAGTGTCTTTGGCCGTTTTCAAACAAAAAACATCAGGTTAATACAGTGTTGAACCCGAACTTTCAACTTTTCTATAAGAGGGACGTGGTGGACAAAAATTTTTCCTTTTCATGCCATCAACAGAAATTAAATTTAGAAATCTTCCTAGGAAGAGAATCGAGTTTTTTGATCTCCAGGGTGGTACTATTCCGACCGAGCCATCCGTATTATTAATTACGAGTAAAATACTAAAGATTATATCTGTACTGATAAGTATAAAGGATTTAAGTCCAAAAATGTCGATTTTGAGTTAAGTACATAGTCAGACTCAGAAAAAAATTCTCTATCGATTGGTATAAAGGATTTAAATCCATGTCATTTAGTCTTTGAGAAAATCCATTGGTAAAAAAAGATTCAAATCAGAAATTTAGCATTAATCTTTGTATAAAATATTTAATTCAATTTTTTTCCTTTATTAAATGAAGGTTGACTATCACTGAACGGTATAAAGGGTATAAATCAACATAATCCCTCTTTCCTACTCGATTCTTCTGATTAGTTTTTAGTTAGCTTAACTTTATTTTTCCTTGTCCTGAAAAATCAAGAATATGGACTTAAATCCTTTATACTTATCAGTACAGATATAAACATTATGTTTTAGTAAAAAGAATGGTTTTCAAATATTTCCCCTATTTTTGGAAAAAAAAGTAAAGTCACTTATTTCCATGACTGTTCAACGATTCAAAATGAAAATATGGGTGAAACCGTCATAGCGTTTTCATCTTTTTAAAAGTAATTGAAAACAAATTTTTTATCGATGATATTTTTCTGAGTTTAATGATGGTAAATTGGGGATTTTTTTTAGAGTTAGTCTATACATTTAGCTAATAAATTAGGCAAAAGAAATTTTTCTAGCACTTGCGCATGCGCAATTAAAAATTTCTTAATAAATAGGCTCATATTTCATCAGATATTTAATATTTTTATATTCTGATTACAGCATGTTGTGTCTAATGTAGTATGTCAAGTTTTCTACAAGTGACATTGCTTTTGTTTTAAAATGTTGTATATGTGATAAACAAAAAACGTGCGGAAAGTTGTCTACGCTATTAAAGAACCCTTTATCTCTGTTAATATTAATGCAACTATGCTATAAATTTAACTATAATTAAAAGATGACTATTAATCCCATATTATAGCTACAACTCATTTGAAACATTATTTTTTACACGGGATCCCAAAGATTATATTTTTTGGTTAATTTGTGACGGATCTTCTTTTAGCTTTCGGGATAAACCTTTCGCTGAAATGTATGTGGTATAACATGTTCTTTTTACCTTTAAAGTTTCAAGAGAATTCATGAAGTATTTCTTTAGGTATTCAAGAAAAAACCTCTAGATTCGAAAGTGTGCCTTCTTCACATCGGTGACTGTAAATGGCTTAAATGTCCCTTCAAATTAATTCCACGAAAAACTTCAATTAATTCTTCACTTTAATTCTGCTTAATCTGTTGCTTGTACTACACTTTTAATTACCATTCCTAAAATTCGCCCCTCTTAAACATGTAATTAAATACTAAGTAATTGCGGGTTTAAAATAATTTGCGATTGGATGGATTCTAATTTCCCATTGTTTTAGGCCAAGGCCACCTTAGTTTGTCATGAATAGGCAAGAGAAAGATCTGCAGTGGCCAAGATTCTGACATCTTTATGCATTTGTATATAAACCTTGTTAGAATTTACCATCTTAAGTACTCTTAAGATGGTAACACAACTTTACCATTAACGTGTTACTTTACCATCAACGCGCAGTTTTCTTCGACTAGTAATTTAGTAACTGAATGTCGAACAATAAAAATTTTCCTCATTCACAACAAGTTTCGCATTTTATCATCCATCTGAAGTTATTTCCTATTCTTATTTACTTGATATCTTAATTATTCTATTCCTTTTTTCCACGAGCTCATTGCCTTAATAATATCAATACGAACACTATTTTATGAACCTGATCTGTATTTCAGGTATGTATCAATGGGGTAGGAATCTTACAATTCAATTTTCAGCCACTTTTAGATATTATATTAACTTGCAGTTTAGCAGAACGCATCAAAAATCGAAGGCAATACTCTTTAGCGGAAAGGAAAATATAAAAGACAACCCTATATGACAAAATATATACAGAGCCATATAAAAGATTGAAGAGAGTTATGGGACTTTGTAACATTCGGATACTTTTTCATTCTTTTTTTCAATTAAAGCGTGTCTTCCTATTAATTTTTTTAAAAGAATAATTTTACTTTTATATCAGTAACAGCGAGGACACGGTAAAATGAGCAAGATTAAGCATACCAGGAATATTACTTAGGTTCCTTATTGAAAAAAAAAAAAAAAAGTAGAAGAAAGAAAAATAAATAGGCAAAATGAATTCAGGCTAAACAGCTTTTGATCCGAAGTTCAAAAAAAGGATTTTCCGGGAGATATTTCTGTACTGATAAGTATAAAGGATTTAAGTCCATATTCTTGATTTTTCAGGAGGCGAAAAATAAAGTTAAACTAACTAAAAACTAATCAGCAGAATCGATTAGAAAAAAGGGATTTTGTTGATTTATATCTTTTATACCATTGAGTGATTGTCAACCTTAATTTAATAAAGGGAAAATATTGAATTAAATATTTTATACCAAAGATTAATGCTAAATTTCTGACTTGAATCTTTTTTTTACCAATGGATTTTCTCAAAGACTAAACAACATGGATTTAAATCCTTTATACCAATCGATAGAGAATTTTTTTCTGAGTCTCACTATGTACTTAACACCAATCGACATTTTTGGACTTAAATCCTTTATACTTATTAGTAAAGATTTATCCCTGAGCCAGTTTAAGAAGAGCACGCGTATCTCTATTAGCAAACAGAAATGCATCGCCTCTCTGTCACTGATCAGACGAAAAAGGGAATCTGACAGGTCTTTGCCTAGATAATAGTGGGTTTCAAAATCAATGTTAAATCGCGTAATATTATATACATTACCGTGAAGTGATAGACGACCGAGTAATTTGTTCTTCGGTCCTTGCCAATCACATGATAACCACCTGTCAGATGCATGAAACGAGTTTACGAGCTGTTCTAGACTAATGTCTACCCGAACATAATCGAATGCACGAGAAAAGGAAAAAATTAAACATTATCTATTTCGGCAAATACAGTCGAATTGAAAAATAATGCTTTTAAAAAATTGCTTGTATTATGCGTTGGACATACAGTCGATAGTAAAAGTATCCGAGTACTAGCAAAAATTCCTATGTAAAAAAAGTACTCTTAATACTGTTATGTTGAATAAATCTTTGTCGAATCCTGTTCTTGGTCAGTCTAAGAACATAATTCGACAAGGATTTATTTAACAAAACAGTGTTAAGAGTACTTTTTTACATAGGAATTTTTGCTAGTGTTCGGGTACTTTTGCTGCCGACTGTAAGATTACCCAAAATGAAATAAATTACTTTCCAGCCCACTTCAGATCATGTCGTATCGGGAAAGAACTGGTTGAATTTTTGCTGTTGACAATATCGATGAGATTTAAGTAACTCAATCTTCGTCGAGATTTAGTTGTACGCAGTTTAAGCGTAGAAACGAGAGAATCGAAGGGTTGAAAAATGTTTCTAAGAATAAACGTTTCTGCCCTTGAGTAGAAACTGTAAAGTAAAAATAATTTGTCTTTAAAAAAATATATAGACTGTTTCAATAAAAAGTGAACTATTTTAATTAATATATTTATAAACTGCCCATAAGAGATATACTGTCATACACAATCAAATAAACATTCCGAATTTAAGTGGTAATGACTATCGTAAAGTGTACGCACGTTTGAAATCCAGTAACATGGGGGAGCCCCGAAAGGTGGTTTAAAATAAAGTCAGCAAATTAAGTGTTTCGATTTTGAAGTTTTTTCTTGGTGGATCTTACAGAAAATTTACACGAAACGGATGTTGAAGACTTACGGACAACTCTTTTACCTATAGTTCCAATATTTCCCCCTTGGAAATAAGGAATTTTAGAGGAAAAGAACTCGCTGAACATTTATAAATGCAAAATCTGGACGTTTATGAGGACCATCCTGGATTATAATTGCTGATTAGAGCCGTTAAAAGTGCCAGTCTTTTATAGATGTTATTTTTGTTTTTATTATTGAAATGATTATAAAATGTCGGCGTAGCTCTAATTTTTGTGTTCTTTCGGGTCGAGACCTGGGTATCTATTCTCCGAAAGGCTGGTCATCAGTAACCAAAAATTTCGTGTTCGCTCTTCCAGGGAAAAAGTCCCGTTTAGCCTTGAACTGTCATAGGTGCTAGAAAACGATTAGCGCTAACCCCCAAGACATCTGGTAGTGGCTATCAGTGACCAGTATTCATTATTTTACCTACTAGGAAGTCTGAACTGAATTATCTTGTAATCTCTCACATTCATTCTTCCACTGAGTTTTTCTGAAACATTTTGGAACTTTCGGATATCTAAATTTGTATCCAAAGCCATGAAATTTTCTCTTTTCACTTACGAAAGATTAAATATAGTTAGATCGACATCTTCGTCTCTTCTTATAAAGCGATTAAAATATTTAAACTGAAACGATATTTTACTGTAGTTGAAACAGTACGTACAATTTATGTAAAAACAGTTATTTTATTCATTATAGAATCGTAATACGTAAATCTTGCACCTTTTATTATTATTATTATTATTATTTTTTTTTCACGAAATTGAAAATAGTTACAGTTTATGTATACAGCACCCGCTGCTTATCAAAGTCACATTCGTTCTGAGCAAAAGTGATTTTATTAAATGGGTATTTTCTTTCTTTTTTTTTTTACGGAGACCGTTCATGCACTCAAGAAAAAGGTATTATTTACCTGAATTTGGGAAGAAATTTCAAAAGGCATCAAATAAATAGAACTATTAAACGATATTAATTAACTTTTAGCTGATAATTATTTGATTGTTTCTTCAAAGTAGGTGAGTTGAACACATCCGAAATTCAGAGGCGTTTTTCTTAGAGAAATATCGTCAATACTTTGCTAAACATTCAAGCTTTCCTTTAAATTTAAAACCTTTTCATTTAAGCTTTTTTCTTATTAACTTTATTAGAATAAGAACTAGAAATTGATCTTTTATTAATTAAACATTATAAAAAAACATCACTTGCTAATCAAATTAAATTTGTAATTTATTACTGCGCTTTGAAGAATACATTCCTTGAAATTGTCACTAAGACAAGTGATAGGCGTGATGATGCGTAAATGCTATGTGAAATTTTCGACAAAAAGAGATAACGGAGGGATTGCTGTATTTTATCTTCTATTTTATTCAAAAATAAAGAATCGCATTGTAAATAAAAATTTATTTAGCGTGCATAAATAAGATTTTTGTTGCTGAATAGATTTTTTTTTTTTTTTTTTTTTTTTTTTTTAGTTTATTAACCAGTGGCTTTATAAAGGCTGACACACACCCACAGATAGAGTCCTGCTTCGGGTCGGGTAACCCGCTTTTACCCGAACCCGACCCGCAGGTCGGGTTCGGGTTGGGTTGGGTTTTCAACAAGTCGGGTCGACTTGAGAACACCTTTCAAAATATTTTTTACAATTATAAATATAAATTTATAGGCATGTTTACAACTATGTAACTAATTTAAACATTCTGCACATACTAGACATGCATCGATTGGTTGTTTGGTTGGAGGATTTCAGGCCGATTGACTCCAGATATGTCCTAGGCCTATAGGGGGAATGCCCTCCTTTTTGGGTCTTTCTAAGGGGTCCTAGCCCGTATTTACGCGTGTTTCGGAGGAAGCCACGGAAAACTCCGAACGGCTAGGTCGATGAGCGCGACCTGGGATCGAACCCGACACTTCCCATCTACCAGCTTCAAGCGCAGATCCGCTGGGCCGCTGGTGGGCAAACATGTACCGGAGCTCCCTATTCGTATCCGCGGATATCTGCGCGAAAAACAGATCCGTATTTCTATCTGGATCTGTTTTCTTTTCTTCAACGGAACTAATATGTATATTTTGTAGAAATTGCAGGAAAATTAGAAAAGTATTATAAATCTTTCTCGACTGTTGTTAATATATAAATTAAAGAAATACAAATACAATATAACCTCACATTTACATTCTGGAAATTGAAAAGATTTCGCAGTTTACAAGGTTTTTTTTTTTTTTTTTTTTTTTTAACTTTCTTCTATATTTAGTAGAAGAAAGTATTAGATTCGTAAAAGTTTTCAACTTCCGGTTTTTGATGAATTTGCACGTTTTGAGAGTCCAGAACACGATTTGAATATTTCTAGAAAATATCGTCTGTGTCTCTATATGTGTGTGTGACAAAAATTTTGTGGCGACTGTATCTTAGGAACTACTGCACATAATTGCATATAAATTTATAAATAAATGCATCTTGACATAAATTAGTGCCTATCAACTTTTGGTGCCCATCGCTCAACAGATAGCGCTACTATACAGTGATTTCCACAATTTAAGGCAATGCTATATCTCAGAAACTACTGCAGAGAATTGCATGTAAATTTATAAGTAGATGCACCTTGACATAACCTAGTCCCTATCAACTTTTTATGTCAATTTCTCAACAGGTGGAGCTGCTACACAGCGATTTCCACAATTACAAGGAAAGCTATATCTCAGGTTCTATTGTGTATCATCAAACAAAACTTAATATGTGAGAAGGCGATTATGGGACATTATGCTGACTCAGGCTGTACGAACCATGATATGTGAGATAACCATTATAAAAACGCATTGTTTAAGAAGTTATTTATAGACGATAATGGATATTTAGTGTTAGATTTCCCTAAGATGAAAATTATTTGCATTCATCACGTTAAACTTTTTAATAATAGTTTTAATAAATTATTCGCACTTAGTGAATTTGACAGAAAAATATAGAAGAATGTCTTGTGGTGGCCACAACATACTAGTTTTTTTCTTATAATTTACCAATTGTGTGACAATGAAAATTTACTTTATTTTATATCATGTTATATCATTTTACGTTGTTTTGCATGATTTTTAGATGAATAAGTAATGTTGATTTGTTTTTCGGGTTTCGGGTCGGGTTCGGGTTAGATACGTCGGGTTTCGGGTCGCAAAAAATTCTCTGTTGCGGGTTCGGGTCGGTTTTCGGGTTGATGAAATTTTTTTTGTCGGGTTCGGGTGGGGTTTCGGGTTGATTTAAAATTCATCTGTCTGGTTCGGGTCGGGTAAAACCCGACCCGTGCAGGACTCTACCCACAGACATATATATATATATATATATGCATACACACGCACACACACACACATGTATATATATATATATATAAAATAGACATTGAAATTGCCCAAAGCCTTGTTTTGGTGTAACATTCCAGTAGTGTCTTTCCCGAATCTATTATGTAACGTTCGAGTTCGCATTGCCATCAGCAGTTAGAAATCTCGCTTCCAGCATCTCGTCCCTCTGCGTCTTTCCCGGATACATTTTGTCTCGTATATTTCCTTCCAAGTGTAGTAAAAAATAAACAGTTAAATAATGTATGAAATAAATTTATGATAATGCATACAGTATTTTCTTGAAAGAATTATTATTATTATTATTATTATTATTATTATTTTGTCCCTGAAATAGAAGTATAAGTTAAACACTCATCAAATTATATTTAGATTTTGCGATGATGACCTATAACATACCTATAAAGTTTTAGCTCAATCGAATAAGGTGTTTAGACGGTGTTGCACTTTAAATAATTTGACTCCATAGGCTATAGTTATAAAGAATTTTTATGTGTGTATAAAATAAAAATTTTAGTCTATTGTTAAATTAAAAAATATATATATATATTCACTCGCATTACTCCTTGAAAGTTATCAAGCAGCTTTTGGAGTAGCAACCTGATATGAACTTCAAAATATACATTATCTGCAATTATTTTGTTTCTAATTTACGCTGACAAGAAGCATTACGCAAAAATCGATCGTTAAAATCTTGACTATAATGTAGAACCTCAAAAAGTGTAATAGTACCAAAATCCCAACAATAAAAATTTAATTTAAATGCATTTCCTTTATGGTATTAGTATGATAAATTAATTTTCTTTCCTGATAAATTTTTCTGGAGATGGTAAAATATTATATTAAAGCATTTCCATCAATTACTTTCAATAAAAAACAATGTTTTTGCTCATTTATTAGTATCACTGTATATTTACTAAAAGAAATGTATACACCGTATTGTGTATTGAAATATAGTCTTACTTTAATAATACACAGCGCTACCTGAAATACACTTCCATCAGTTTTCTCAAGTAAAAACTGTTTCTTTCGGATAGCCCTGTAAACGAATGGTGAATGGTTTTCACATTCACACCAAATTCTATACGAAATACGTTTTTATGTATATAAAAATATTCATTTCATTTGGTTTAGTGCTGCCTATAAATGTTATACTGTACTAACTTGCAATTTTGCCCATAATGTATTTGAATTCTCTTGGATGTCCCTGTACACGAAGCATTTGCTTGATACCAACAAAAGGTTTAGTGTAGCATCCTTATATGATGCAGATTTAGAATACTAAACTTGGACTTCCTGTTTGTTCTTGAGATATGCACATAACAGACAGAGAAGCAGACACACAACCACTAGGAACATGTTTTAGGATTCAGGTCATCTCACAACATGTAAATATAACAAAAAATTAGTATCGAAAAACCGCACTTTTGGTCTTTTCGGTAATAGGAAGTGAAAAATGCTACCAGTTGTGTACACTCATCGAAATCTATGTAACTCCTGTGCCCCGATGTTCTATTATTGTAGCATACCTACCGTCTTTCAGCTCAAGCTTTATACTAAGCTTTAGACATTATAAAGCTTTAAAATGCTTTAGACATTATAGTGTTCAGACACAGACACACGCACATGAATCACAGTGAAAAAAAAAAAAAAAAAAAAAGAAGAAGAAGAAGAAGAAGAAAAATTAACTCAATCATTATTATTATAAGTTTTCCCCCCCCCCCATAATTACAATACTTATAGCTTACTATAATCTAGAACAGTTTGTTGCGGGCACTTGTACCTCTCCTCTTATGTTAGACTAGCAAGCCCGTGCGACTTTTTCGCACTTTATTTCTTTGTAACCTTTAAAATTTAAAATTATTATTATTATTTTATTTTAAAGCCATAAAAACGTTATGTTTACATATGCATAAGCAAATTTATTATTTAACGTTTCTTTTCTTTTTTTTTTTTTTCACGTGAAAGCATATTTCATTTTTTCATAGATATAGTAATAAGACATAGATTGATCATCGAGGGTGAAAAAGTGATTCCTTTTCATTTGGGAAAAGTCGGCCATCTTACTTTCTTATGGATATTTTTCCTCGAATTAATATACACGGGAATACACACAGATAATTTAGCTAATAAAATTTATGAAAAATGTATGTACTAAAAGAGAATAAAAAACTCTAGATACCCATTTTTCATTATAATTATTATTATTAACTCTACTCTAGTACACTCATATCTGCACAAAACAGACTTTCTTTCGGCATTTATTATTATACTTCTTTGAGATAAAAATCGTCTGCATTCATCATGGAAAATAATTTTAATGAATTATTATTAATAAATAATTTGTATTGCGTAAATTTGTATAAGATTATATATAGAAGAAAGTCTTGTGGTGGCCACAACATATTAGTTATGTATTAAAACTTCCGCGGCTGCTAACTACATATTTAAAAGAATTTTGAAAATTTCATATTACTTACTAATGTAAAATCTTAAAATTTAAAGAGAGTATTTCATCAAATATAAAGACATGTAATTGTTTCATAATAATAACAAAGAACTGATTATAAAAATGATATTTTTCGTAAATTACTTGAATATAACTTATTTATGAAAACTTATCCCGTTTCTTTTCATATATTTATTACAACACTTAAAAGCCGTGCAATATTTCGGCATTTTAAAAATTCATTAACATTCTACTGTATTACTATTTCCGAGTTTTATACTCCCTATTGTCTGATGCCAAAATTTTTTTCGGCATCAAAAATCTTTGCACGATAACATGAGGATGATAGATCTATATATAATACTATATCTATGCATTTTATGCTGGGGGGGAAAAATAATAATTCGTAATTTTATTTTATTTTATATTATTTATTATTATTATTATTATTGGCAACAATTAAAAATTTATATGTCCATTTTTAAAGTTTTTACCAAATTATTATTTTCATATTTTAATTAATTTCAAAAAATCTAATAAAAATTTCGTTACAAATAAGGTACCAAATGAAAGGGGAATTTTTTCTGAATCCGTCGGTTTAATCAAATTATCGATCGGACAATTAGATTTTTTAAAATTAACTAAAGTATGAAAAGCTGGTGGCAACTTGCGTCAACACACAGACAAACAGACTCCAAAATCTCTTAGCCATTTATATATAGAGAGATAATAAGCCAAGTGGTTTTTGAAATATAGTATTTAAAAAAAAAAAAAAAATGCTTCCCCCACCCCCCCAACAGATTTTGATAAAAGTTAAGATTTGTGTATAAATACTAATTATGGGTCCAAAAATCTATAAATTCGGTTGAAAGTTAGAAATTAAAATATATAAATATATTAAAATGAGATTTACAAAAAAAAAAAAGAAAAAATGTATTCTTATTTTAAAATTTGCGAATTTACAATGATCAAATTTTCAATTTGTGTTACATAAATCACGTAGCTTTTGGATTGAAAAACATATTAGCTTTTCTTAGAAAAAAGAAAGAAATGAAATGAAATGGGAAAAAGATAAAATAAAGAAATAAAATGGAAAAAATAAAATGCAAGAAAAAATAAATTGGGAAAAAAAAAAAAAAAAAGATGTTTTTGCACAAATGGAAAAATTGGAAAAATCGCAGTCCAAAAATGTCTAGATTCAGTTGAAAATTAAAGATTTTTATAGAAAAGTAATATTTTGCTGAGTTCAAGGCCACCCATGCGCTGACATTTATAGCTTCTCAATTAGCGTTAAATTTAAATAACATGCAATTACACAGAAAAAGAAGAAAAAAAATGGCAAAAAAAAAAAAAAGAAAGGGGGGGGGGGGAGAGGAAAAAATAGATTAAAAGAATCAATAATAACTTGAAATATTGAAAAACAAAAAATAATACACACGTTCCTTGTACCTTTACATCGGTAGTTTTCGAAACAGATAACTATTACACATCTATTTATAGATCCCTTCCCTCCAAGCAGAAAAGGGGAAGTCGAAAAACTCACACTAAAGTGGGGAGTGACCACCTGTGAAGTGATTGATTAGTGATCTTGGAGTACGACGATTCAACTTCAAAATAAAAATGTCTGTTTTATTATTAAAATATCTCTTTTTCATTTTAATAAAAATTCAATATTTTTAAATCAATGCACAGATAAAATATTGAAGTTATTAGCCGCGTGATTAAAATTTCAAATATCTCAAACAGAACTGAGTAAATTCCAGTTTTTTGATGCCTTGTCTAATTTTCATGATAATGTCCGAGTTTTGAAATTAAATTAAATATTATTATTAACTTTTTTTTAAAAAAATGCCCACTAGTCTAAAATCTAAAGACCTTCAAGAATTACATGCAAAAATCCAAATTCGAAAATCACAATTTCCTTTTGAGATATTTTTAGAAAACTGAAGGTCCTTAATTCCCATAGGATTAACATGGAGAAAGGATTTTGGAGATTTTACTGATGTACAGCCTTAAACAACGACAGTCGTCAAATCAAAAGTCGGAATGTGACGTCACGTGATCGAAATAACGACTGCCACAGTCGGAATTGAGGTCTGGTCGGAGAATAGATGCCCAGAATTTTAGAAAAATGAAACTGTTTTCAATTCACTCTGTGGCATGCCTTCCTACTCAATAGGTATTTGTTATGACATCCTGAAGCTATTTGAAATCTCAGCTGACGACGGGAGAAGGTGATGATTACTTTTTCCGTCTAAATCTGATACAATAGGTTAAAGTGTCTCTACACATTTTTCTCTGTTCATAGTAGCACCGCATTCCTTAGTGTTGCTGTGGCTAGAGAATTAATTACCCACAATTCGTGATCTTCGAAGTTGAGGTTCATCCTCTGGGAACTGTCATTCGAAACTTAGCCTTTCGGGGGTAAGAACATCCTCAGATTCTCATTTAGGATTCGTGTTTGATAAATGTTTCTCTATTTAATGCGATGCCTCAAAGAATGACGTTATGATTTTCATCACGCCGCTTTTCTTTCGAGCTGTGATGAATTAGAGGGTGCCTCGCAATGGATCGTTGCTCATTATTGAAAAAAGAGGCTATTTATATAGTGGCTTGCCGCTGGAATTTTCCACCCCTTACTTCATCACTTCAGCTAAAAAGTCAATGATTTTGACTGAACCGAAAACAGCATCGTGCGATTCTAAAGTTCTTATTAAAATTTCATATATTTGTGTGTGTATTCATGTGCATATGTTCCTACTTGAGAAGGCACAAATATTTGTTTTTATTTTCTTCTCAAATTTGGGCGAAAGAATTTCTCTTCCAAACGGTTGTAATCCAAATGGAAAGCTGCAGCTTCTGTCCGATTTCATCATTCCTATATCCCAGTCCAACCCTCCCGCTATTCAATGCATCTGACTTGACTGTTTTGGGTGCATATTTTTATAAGTGTCAGTTGAATTTTCTTGTTTTTTTCACACTTATAAATATGTTTTATTTCCATGCTTTTTCTTTCAATTTTTGACCCTCCTTTCATTTTTTCTCAAGGAAAATCTGCGTGATTTTTCACTATTTACGGTTTGCATTAGGCTCATGGCTCATTATGAGTTTTTCCTTTTCGTAAACTTTGAGCTTAATATAACAACACAGAATCCAGAAAAATTTCTTTCAAAATAAAATAGCAAAGTAGCAATCAAAGTTAAGTGCGCGGCGGATTCTATATGGATTTCAAAGATTCTGTATGCAACATAGTTTACATCTCATAAAATGTTTTTGTTATAACGATTTACTTGTAAATAAATTCGTCTAACACTTCAGAACAAATAGGAATAGAAAAATAGTCTCGTCCTTCGGCTGAATCACCTATAAGCTACAAAGCGGGTCTTTACATAAAGTGAGGGTAGAAGCGACGAATTGTTTGAGCGGTTTCAATTTTCAATATAATAAAAATTATGGAAGATGTCTGTTGCCATCTTTTACGCGAAAAAAATAAAAATAAATAAATAAATCGTAATTATTCGATGTTCCACTAAAATAACGAAAAATTCGAAGAGCAGAAGACTTTATTGACCTGAAAATTATTACCAATACCTCCTCCTTGACGTAAAATTCAAACGTCGTTATTCTACTCAGCTATTCACGGAAAGTGTTTTAATAAAGTTCTCTAATGTTTTAGGGTTTTAATTAATAATTAAAAGAGCTTTTTAAATTGAAATTGTAATTAAAAAAAAAATGATTTAAAGCAAACCTGAAAAGTATGGATAGATTCAAAATATCTTGAAATTGAGTATTGAGAAACCAATTCAGATTTTTTTTTTTTTTTTACAAAAAGCCAAATGGATTGGATTTTAAGTGATAAGATGTCATTGAAAGGATAGAGTTTTTATGATATAAGCTAGATTGATTTTAATGTGAAAGTTTCTTAATACTGAAAACATTAAGCTTCAAATGAGAAATCTCAAAATAACACAAATAATATGCAAAGATTAATTTTGTAGTACACAGAAACCACAGATATATATGTAGCGTCACAGAAATATTGCTTAATCACAGTATTACTATAAGTTTTAAAAAGGGAAGAGTACTTTTTTTCTCAAAACTGATAGAATTCAACTGATAGAATAGAACTGACTGTCGGATTCGAATCCAGAGCGCCTTTGTCGCCTAGCCGCCTTTCGGAGTTTTGCGCGATTTTCTCCGAAATTCGAATGAATACGAATTAGGATTCCTTTAGAAAGATATTTTACGGAAGATATTTCACCCAAGCTCCGATTCCACGCGTAAGAAACCCTAGCCTTAAACCAATCCTCCCACAACATCATTGTTATTATTGACAGAACTAACGTGACAAGACAGAGGACGATCATTAAAATCATAATTAGAGTGTTTAAAAAATAACCGAAAATTATTTGTTACATTTTGATGGAAACTTTTAAATAAGAGTCGTTCTTTCCTTCCTCCCACGTGATGTGGGTGGCAGGACACCGAAGCGAGCGCGTGACAGACTCTTCGGCCGGTGAGGTCCGGTCCCATGCTCTGCAATCACGGCATAATTGAAACATCAAGGAGAGGCACGCAATTACTAAGATTAGAGGCTATTAGCGCAAATCCTTAATAAGAGGTGGTTCCTTCCTTGTGGCAAATTTAATAGAATGTGCTGAAGACACTACACTCTTTCCGCGTGCAGAAAAGGGATCATTTTGGCAGGGAAAATAAAGCAAATCACTGTACACACACTGGGTTATTGAACAAGAAAGGAAAATCATGCGGTTCTTGCAGATTACAAAACACTTTCCATTTGCACCCACTTCTTTCCATTGTTGTACTTTTATAAAATTTAATACTTTTTACAGAAAAGACAGCGCGGACAAAGAGATAAATCTACAAAGAATGGAATAAAAACTCTTTTTCAATTTGGATGGGGAGAAAAAAAAAGAAAGGGGGGGGGGGTTACAACGCTTAACGCAGCTGATATTGCACCTGAAGCATTTCCCACTTATATCCCATAACCTATTGGTCAGTTTCCTGTCCCTGTGTAAAACGACCATTAACGCTCATGATATCTTACTATAGAGGCAACTGGATTTTATGAATCTGGACAAAATGGGTTAATTAGGTGATGTTTTGTTCAGTTTAACCCTTTCCTTACTGATCCCGAGCTCAACTCGGGCAGGCGAACAAACAAGGGGGCAAGAAACGAAACACTGACACCAGTATTCTTTATCAATAATTTCTATCATATTTGTGCAGTCATTTATTGTGAGAGAAATTATTGATAAAGAATGCTGGTGTCAGTGGTCCTTTTTGAGACGGAAATTCTTGTCACCCTGCGAATAAATTGAGCTGGTAAGGGGTTAAAGATATTAATATAGACTTAAAAAAAAAAGAGTCATAGAAACTATTTGCCATCTAATTTTGTTGCTTTATCAATTACTTCAGACATAATTACATACAAATGAGATACATTACACACATATTTAGGCTATTATTCCTTGAAAATTTAATTTAATGAAGCTAACATAAGTTTAAATAGCTTTACTTATCACATAAAATAATTTTAAAGTTAATATGGGAATGTCCTCTGTATTATTTAGAAAAATCTAAATAATGAAATAATAAAAACAAGGACAAAAAAAAAAAAAAAAGTTTTTCTGCAAATGAGCTGTCGAATGAGGGAAAGGTGGCATCTGGAAACTGAGATTTCAATTACAGTCGGTAACAAAAGTGTCCGAACACTAGCAAAAATTCCTATGTAAAAACAGTACACTTCATACGGTTTTGTTAAATAAATCCTTATCGAATCATGTTCTTAGACTGACTAAGAACAGGATTCGACAAGGATTTATTTAACAAAACAGTATTAACTCTACTTTTTTTATATAGGAATTTTTGCTAGTGTTCGGATACTTTTGTTACCGACTGTATGTTGAAAAATAAGATTTCAAGGTAATTTAAACAATATTTATAGAAATCAGAGTCGAAGTGAGAAAAGTGAGAAACACATTTCAACTTTGATAGAAAATGTAAAAAAAAAAAAAAAGAAATATTTAATTCTTCTCTCCATAGATATAGTAATAAGACATAGATTGATCATTGACGGGGAAAAGTGGTGCCTTTTCATTTGGGAAAAGACGGCCATTTTACTCTCTTATGGATGTTTTTTCCCGAATGAATATACACCGGAATACATATAGGTAATTTAGAAAATAATTTTTTTGAATAGTTCATGTACTATAAGAGAATGAAAAACTCCAGATACCCATTTTTCTTTCTTTTTTTTTTTCTTTACTATACTCTAGTATACTCATATCTGCACAAAACTAACTTTATTTTGGCATTTATTGTTGTACTTCTTTGAGACAAAAAACGTCAGCATTCATCATGAAAAATAATTTTAATAAGTTATAATTTAATTAATTTGTATTGCGTAAATTTGTATAGGATTATGTATGTATAGAAGAGAGTCTTGTGGTGGCCACAACGTACTAGTTATATATTAAAACTTTCGCGGCTGCTAACTGCATTTAAAAGAATTTTGAAAATTCCATATTACTTAATAATATAAAGTCTTTAAAAAAAATATTAAAATTTTTAAAAAAGTATTCCATTAAATATAAAGACAACAATTATAATAATAACAAAGCAACTGATTATAAAATTTATATTTTTCATAATTTACTTGAATATAACTTATTTATGAAAACTTATCCCATTTCTTTTCATATATTTATTAGAACACGTCAAAGCCGCGCAATATTTCGGCATTTTCAAAATTCATCAACATTCTATTCTATTACTATTTTCGAGTTTTAACTCTCTAATGGCTGATGCAAAAAAACTTTTTCGGCATCAAAAATTTTTACTCGTTAACATGGGGATAAAAGATCTATATAAATTACTATATCTATGGTTTTCTCATACAGTCGGTAACAAAAGTGTCCGAACACTAGCAAAAATTCCTATGTAAAAAAATTACACTTCATACGGTTTTGTTAAATAAATCCTTGTCGAATCCTGTTCTTAATCAGTCTAAGAACATGATTCGACAAGGATTTGTTTAACAAAACCGTATGAAGTATACTTTTTTTACATAGGAATTTTCGCTAGTGTTCGGACACTTCTGTTACCGACTGTACATGAATTGGAATAACCTTGCAGGTATTTTGGGAAGACCCAATATTAATTTGATTATTACTGTCCCTGCGATATCGAAAATTACATATCATCTGTTAAATTCAATTCCAGTTTTTATAAAGAGCTATTCTAAAAACAGTATAGCATTTAAAATCAAGTCAGTTGCGGTTTCTTAGCTGGCGAATATATCTAATTAAATCTCCCTCTGTTTCTTGCAATAACAATAACAATAATAATAAAGAAAGAAGAAACAATTCTTTTTTAATGAGCTGGGATAGTCAATCTTTCATCTCAGTAAAATAAAATAGAATAAGTTTTCGCTAACATTGTCATTTGTAGCAAAGATCAGATATGATCTTTGAAAAGAAAGTTATGTAGTTCGTACCGGCTCAGAGGTTTATGAAACCATAACAAGTAAAAACATTTTAAGTACATTGGAGTGTAAAGGTTGATATATATTTTTATTTACCAACTATGCGAAAAATACCAGAGCCGGGAATCGAACCCGGGCACCTCCGCTTAACGTACGGATGCTCTACCACTGAGCTACCCTGGCTGACAACCAGCTAGGCATTTTTCACATAATATTCGTTGGCGAAGTCACCGAGTCTGCAAACGCAGATATAACAGGTGAGACAATAATAATCGTAGCACAACTCCATAGACCACGAAATTTCAATTTAGAAATTTTTATTTATGAATTCATCAACCGTGAATATTCATTTTAAGTACATTGGAGTGTAAAGGTTGATATATATTCAACCTTTACACTCCAATGTACTTAAAATGGATATTCACGGTTGATGAATTCATAAATAAAAATTTCTAAAGTAAAAACATCTTTTGTGAATAAAATTCTTGAGGTTAGATTTCTAACGTACATCTTTCATTTTCCCAAGACCTTTTAACGATATTTTTGGCTAAAATTAGGATCGCCAATATATTAAAAAAATATATATACGGATTACAGCGTGACTGAAAAATTGGGTGTTGCCCTGCCCTTGGTTTCTTTGGCTCTCTTGATTTAAGTTTGGCGATTATATCGTCGTTTTTGATGAGATGTAACTCAGCCAAACTTTGATCGCTTTTCTTCAGCTTCTGTGATGTAAAGTCGCTTCGTTTTTTTAATCTGTACTCCCAGTGTCTCCGTACTCTTTAAAGAATAATTTTTTATCATGAAAAATTTGTAAAACATGATTTCTTTGTCAAGCTGCATTTCGATAATAATATTGGAATATTTCCTAACAATTGAAAGTAAATAAAATATTTATTGTCAGAAACATTCACTAGATTTATTGTCATCTCAGCGCAAACTACGGCCATTTATTAGTTCCCCATCATACCATAGGTATGGGGAACTTAGGTAATCGTGAAAAATTTCGACCTCGGTTTCTTGACTTTTTTACACGTTTTCAGGTGTGAGGAATCCGAAAATTTGTAGGGTGTCTGTCTGTAGGGTGTCTGTTAGTATGTCAGTCCGTTAGTGTGTTAGTCCGGTAGTTTAAAAGACTGTTTACACGATATCTCACGAACAAATGATCGCAGAGAGGTCATATCAGTTTTAAAATATTACTTTCGACACTGGCAAGTTCATTTGCAACATTCGAATTAAAAAACTTCGCAAGTTATTAGAAATTTACGATTTTCTTAACATGGGAGAATAGGACAAAAATTCACTTAAACGTGCATTAAATGGAAACTTTTTACTGTAAAACTGTCAGACCAGTTTTAAAATATCAGTTTTGATGCCGGAATGAACATAAGTAACTATAAATATGCTACTTTGAAAATTTCGCAAGTTATTGGAAATTTACGAATTTCTTAACATAGGGCGAAATTTCACATAAACGTCAATTTTGAGAGATATTTTCATCGTAAAGATGTCAGACTACTTTTGAAATATTATTTAGGACACTGGCATGAATATTAATGACTATGAATTTCCCAATATAAAAATTTCGTAAGTAATTGGAAATTTACGAATTTCTTAACATGGTATAATAGAGCAAAATTTCACATAAACGTCAATCTTGAGGGATGTTTTCATCGAAAAGATGTCAGACCACTTTCGAAATATTATTTAGGATACTGGCATGAATATCATAGACTATGATTTTTCCAATTTAAAAAATTCGTAAATTATTTGGAATTTACGATTTACTTAACATGTCAGAATAAGGCAAAATTGAGCATAAACTTCCATTTTGAGGATCCTAAATACATTAGACAACTTCAAAATTACATTTATGATATTGGTTTGAACAGGATTGAATACAAATATTCTAATAGGAAATTTTCGTAAATTATTCGTAATTTACGATTTTATCAACATAGCGAAATTGTAAATTTTTCATATAAATCTGAGTTTTGAGGATTATTGCATTGGAAATAGTAGCATGAAAACTAAACAACGGAATTGACCCTGACAAAATAAATGAATAGATTAGAATAAGATAAATATATCGAAGTGAACGGTGGATAGCCCATTAGGCGGGGATTTCATTCTGTCACTGTATCAAGCTTTGGTCAAATTCATTTCTCTCAACATGATTATAATGTGTCTCGCACTAGAAATTTCTGAGAACATAAATAGGATGGGGAACTGAGCAGAGTCCATCTATGCCAAATAGTTTGCAGGAATTGTGAGTTTTTTAAGCACCCCACTTCGATAGCAACGTTTCATCATTAAACTGAATTCCTCAAAGAATAATGTTGCTTCATCAAAACTAACTATTTAAACAGATCAACAAACAATTTAACAGTCTCATTGTATATTAATTAGTATTACATTTTAAATGACATTTTCTCCAAAATTTGCATCAAATTTTGCAGAAATTTTGTTAGGTTTAGGACTAGGCATAAGTCGTTTAATCCAGAGTCTGCGGTATGATTTTTTATATGGAGCTCTTTTCACGTCGGAAATGATTCAAATTAGAAAGATGGGATGTTATCGAGTCTACTAACCACCCTACGAATCTTTGGCAAGCTAGATTTTTAAAGGGCACGAAATGGTCATATCAAAATTTCCTGCTCTAAAATAAGAACAGTGTCAACTGCGCTGTTAAAAATCTCTGCATTAAACTTCTGGTAATCATTTATCTTAAGTCTTAATTAAAATTATGGAGAAAATTATACGGAAATGGTAAAAAATCTATTTCATACATGCATTTGAATAACTCATATCAATTTAACTAATTACTGGCAAGACCATATTTGTGACTTACAGTGCTTTTTCTAAAGTAGAAACATTCATTTTTAATTTGTATTGAGAAATTCAAAAATAACTTAGTTGGCACAGGTGGACTCTGCTCAGTTCCCCATCATATATATGTTTTCATAAATTTCTAGTGCAGGACATATAATAATCATTTTAAGAGAAATGAATTTGACCAAACACTTGACAAAGTGACAGAATAAAATCTCTGCCTAATAAGCTATCCATCGTTAAGTTCGATATATTTATCTTATTCTAATCTATTAATTTATTTTATTGGGGTCAATTTTATAGTTTAATTTCCATGCTACTATTTCCAGTGCGACAATCCTCAAAATGCATATTTATAGGGAATATCGCCCAATTTTGCTATTTTGACAAAATCTTAAACTACGAAATTTTCCTAATAGAATATTTGTAGTCAATCATGTTCAAACACGTATCATAAATGTTATTTTGAAGTTGCCTGATATATTTATGATCCTCAAAATGGACGTTTATGCTCAATTTTGCCCTATTCTGAAATGTCAAGTAAATCATAAATTCTGAATAACTTACGAATTTCTTAAATTGGAAAGATCATAGTCTATGATACTCATTCCAGTATCCTAAATAATATTTCAAAAGTGGTTTGACATCCTTACGATGAAAATATCCCCCAAGATTGACGTTTATGTGAAATTTTGCCCTATTCTGCCATGTTAAGGAATTCGTAAATTTCTAATAACTTAAAAAAATTTTATATTAGAAAATTCATAGTCAATAATATTAATGCCAGTATCTTAAATAATATTTAAAATGTGGTCTGACATCTTTACGATAAAAATATCCCTCAAAATTGACATTTATGTGAAATTTTGCTCTATTCTGCCATGTTAAGAAATTCGTAAATTTTCAATAACTTACGAAATCATTCTATTGGAAAATTCATTGTCATTAATATCCATGCCACTGTCCTAAATAATATTACAAAAGGGGGTCTGACATCTTTACGATGAAAATATCCCTAAAAATTGACGTTTATGCGAAATTTCACCCTATTCCGCCATGTTAAGAAATTCGTAAATTCCAAATAACTTGCGAATTCAAAACTGATATTTTAAAACTGTCCTGACATGTTTACAGTAAAAATTTTCTACTTAATGGGCGTTTAAGGGAAATTTGCCCTATTTTCCCATGTTAAGAAAATCGCAAATTTCTAATAACTTACGAAGTTTTTTAATTCGAATGTTGTGAATGAATAGGGTTCTTGGCAGTGTGGAAAATAATATTTTAAAACTGATCTCACTTCTGTGCAACTATTTGTTCTTGCGATATTGTGTACACAGACTAACAAACTCACTAACGGACTAAGAAACTTAACAGACATCCTACAAATTTTGTCATTTTTGGATTCCTCTCTTCTGAAAACATGTAAAAAAGTCAAAAATCCGAGGTCGAAAATTTTCACGATTACCTAAATTCCCCATACCTATAGCATGATGGGGAACTAATACAGGATAAAGATTTAGAATCTCGATTATTTACTTTTAACTAAGAATTGTTGTAAATTTATAGAGAGACTGGATAAAATTTCAATAAATACAGAATTCTTTCAGTGGGGCAAACTTCGGCAGACAGAAGTTGAGAGTTTCTCTGCCGTTCTTCTTTCATACCACATACATTTTAAAAAAATAAATAAATAAATAAAATAAACCGCCCATGAAGCTTTAACTCCTTCGCCGTGTCGCTTCTTGTGTTAACAAGGATCGCGATATTCGACGATATCACTTGTTGCGCTTTTTCGTCCGTAATTAATATTACCCCAAACAAGTATCGTTGGCACACCAATAAATAATAGCTGGAAATAAATGATCGCTCTCAGGCTGAGGGATAATGATATGCTGCCAAGAGGGCTGCGCAACCTATATGGATGCTCCGTCTTTTTGCTCCGAAATCCGAAGATGAATGCGTGTAAGCGGACGGTTATAATAACGCCTGTTTCACGGCCTTTTTTGTTTCTCTTAAAAAAGGTCTCATATACTCTGCTTTTTAAGTGCCATTAGTCTATTTCTTTTAATCTACCCTTTTACGTTTTCTCCCATTATATAAACATTATGGAATAATTTTTTCTTTACTTTTTTTCTTTTGGCAACAAGTTAAAAGGAACCCTTTACAGAAAATTAAAAAAAAAAAAAAAAACCTTGTTTCCTTATCAGTGCCCTTTATATTTTTAGTGCCCCATTTAGAGGTCTGCACGGGCCCGAGCCTGATCCGAAGCCCGTACCGACCCGGGAACCCAATGACAAGATTTTAAGCGGTCCAGGCCGGCAAAACAGGGATGATTTTTGAAGCGGACCGGGTCGGGCCGTCAAAACAAAAATAAACTTTAAAAAGATTCCGGTTGGGAGATAAACTAGTTGGTATAGGTGGACTCTGCTCAGTTCCCCATCATATGTATGTTCTCATAAATTTCTTGTACAGGACATATTATATTCATGTTAAGAGAAATGAATTTGACCAAACGCTTGGCACAATGACAGAACGAAATCCTCACCTAATAGGCTACCCACCATTCAGTTCAACATATTTATCTTATTCTAATCTATTAATTTATTTTATTGGGATCAATTTCGTAGTTTATTTTTCATGCTAATATTTCCAATGCAACAATCCTAAAAATGCATATTTATATGAAATATCGCAACATTTTGCTATGTTGATAAAATCTTAAATTTCGAATAACTTACGAAATTTTCCCATTAGAATATTTGTAGTCAATTGTGTTCATTCAAGTATCATAAATGTTATTTTGAAATTGTCTGATATATTTATGATCCTCAAAAGGGATGTTTATGCTCAATTTTGCCCTATTCTGCCATTTTAAGTAAATCGTAAATTCCAAATAACTTACGATTTTTTTAAATTGGAAAATTCATACTCTATGGTATTTATGTAAGTATCCTACATAATATTTCAAAAGTGGTTTGACATCTTTACGATGAAAATATCCCTCAAGATTTGACGTTTGTGTAAAATTTTGCCCTATTCTATTGTGATAAGAAATTCGTAAATTTCCAATAACTTACGAAATTTTTATATTGAAAAATTCATAGTCATCAATATTCATGCCAGTGTCCTAAATAATATTTCAAAAGTAGTCTGACATCTTTACGATGAAAATATCTCTCAAAATTGACGTTTATGTGAAATTTCGCCCTATACCACCATGTTAAGAAATTCGTAAATTTCCAATAACTTGCGAAATTTTCAAAGAAGCATATTTATAGTTACTGATGTTCATTCCAGCATCCAAACTGATATTTTAAAACTGGTCTGACAATTTTACAGTAAAAAGTTTCCATTTAATGCACGTTTAAGTGAATTTTTGTCCTATTCTCCCATGTTAAGAAAATCGTAAATTTCTAATAACTTACGAAGTTTTTAAAATCGAATGTTTCAAATGAATAGGGTTCTTGCCAGTGTCGAAAGTAACATTTTAAAACTGATCTGACCTCTCTGCGACAATTTGTTCTTGAGATATCGTGTACACAGACTAACAAACTAACGGACTAACGGACTAACAGACACCCTACAGACAGGCACCATAGAAATTTTGTCATTTTCGGATTCCTCACACCTGAAAACGTGTAGAAAAGTCAAAAAACCGAGGTCGAAAATTTTCACGATTACCTAAGTTCCCCATACCTATGGTATGATGGGGAACTAATAAAGATAAAATGCTCTGGCATAGAGGAAGTTTTCGAACATTTCCGCAATGAAGAATTACAGGGGTACATTAAATATGTATATAAATGTGGCAGACTGACCATATCTAGTTTGCTAACATTAAATAATAATAATAATAATAATAATAATAATAAATCTAATTCAGAAATATCTTCTTCAAACATTTTCTTAATTTTTGGTCTTTGTAGCTACATATCGTTTTGATGAATGCTTTAGTTAAAATTTGAATGTTTATATTTTGATTGAATATAGCCTCAAATCCAATTACGTGCTGTTTTTAATTTAATTTTTTGTATTTGTAAAAATAAATAAATAAAAGTAAGCTTGTGTAGAATTTTTATTACAGAATTAGAAACAAAAACCTATTAACTTTCCTATAACCTTTTATGCCTTTTAGTTCCCTATCATACTATAGGTATGGGGAACTTAGGTAATCGTGAATATTTTCGACTTCGGTTTTTTGACTTTTTTTACACGCTTTCAGATGTGAGGAATGCGAAAATGACAAAATTTGTATGGTGTCCGTCTGTAGGGGTGTGTTAGTTTGTTACTCCGTATGTCCGTTAGTGAGTTTGTTAGTCTGTGTACAGGATATCTCAAGAACAAAAAGTCACAGAGAAGTCAGATCAGTTTTAAAATATTACTTTAGACGCTGGCAAGAACTCTATTCATCTGCAACATCCGAATTAAAAAACTTCGTAAGTTATTAGAAATTTACGATTTTCTTAACATGGGAGAATAGGACAAAATTTCACTTAAACGTGCATTAAATGGAATATTTTTACAGTAAAAATATCAGACCAGTTTTAAAATATTAGCTTTGATGCCGGAATGAACATCAGTAACTATAAACACGCGACATTGAAAATTTCGCAAGTTATTGGAAATTTATGAATTTCTTAACATGGCCAAATAAGGGTAAAATTTCCCATAAACGTAAATTTTGAGGGATATTTTCATCGTAAAAAAATTAGACTACTTTTGAAATATTATTTAGAATACTGGCGTGAACATCATTGACTATGAATTTTCCAATATAAAAATTTCGTAAGTTATTGGAAATTTACGAATTTCTTAACATGGCAAGATAGGGCAAAATTTCATACAAACGTCAATCTTGAGGGATATTTTCGTCGTAAATATGCCAGATCACTTTTGAAATATTATTCAGGATACTGAGATGAATGCCATAGAGTATAAATTTTCCATTTAAAAAAATTCGTAAGTTATTTAGAATTTACGATTTACTTAAAATGGCAGAATAGGGCAAAATTGAGCATAAACATCCCTTTTGAGGATCATAAATATATCAGACAACTGCAAAATAACATTTATGATACTTGTTTGAACATGATTGAATATAAATATTCTAACAGGAAAATTTCGTAAGTTATTCGTAATTTAAGATTTTGTCAACATAACAAAACTGAAAATTTTCCATATAAATATGCATTTGAGAAGTGTTGCATTGGAAATAGTTGCATGGAAACAAAACTATGAAATTGACCCTAATAAAATAAATTAATAGAATAGAATAAGATAAATATATCGAAGTAAACGGTAGATAGCCTATTAGGCGGGGATTTTATTCTGTCACTGTGTCAATTGTTTCGTCAAATTCATTTCTCTTAACATGATAAACATGTTAAGAGAATGTCCTGCACTAGAAATTTATGAGAACATAAACATGATGGGGAACTGCGCAGAGTCCACCTATGCCAACTAGTTTAGTTCCCCATCATACTATCGGTATGAAGAACTTAGGTAATCGTGAAAATTTTCGACCTCGGTTTTTTGACTTTTTTACACGTTTTAAGGTGTGAATAATTTAAAAATATCAAAATAGGTATGGTGTCCGTCTGTAGGGTGTCTGTTAGTTTGTTAGTCCTTCAGTGTGTTAGTATGTTAGTCAATGTACACGATATCTCACGAACAAATGATCGCAGAGAGGTCGGGCTGGTTTTAAAGTATTAGTTATGACACTGGCAAGAACCCTATTCATTTACAACATTCTAATTACAAAACTTCAGAAGTTATTCGATATCTACGATTTTCTTAACATGGAAGAATAGGGTTAGAATTTCACTTAAACGTGCATGAAAAGAAGTATTTTTATCGTAGAGATGTAAGAACCGCTTTTAGATATCGGTTTTGATGTTGAGGTGAGAATCATTAACTAGAAACATGCTACTTTGAAAATTTCGCAATTTTTAAAAATTTACGAATTTCTTAACATGGCAGAATACAGCAAAATTTCGCATAAATGTCCCTTTTGAGGGATATTTTCATCGTAAATTTGTCAGACTACTTTTAAAATATTGCATAAGATACTGGTATAAATATCCTTAACTGTGAATTTTCCGATTTAAAAATTTCGTAAGTCACTGGAAATTTACGATTTAATAAATATGGCGAAATAGGGCACAATTTCACATAAACGTCCACTTTGAGGGACATTTTCATCGTAAAGATGACAGAACACTTTTAAAATGTCATTTAACATACTGGCATGAACATCCCTGACAACGAATTTTTTAATTTAAAACTTTCGTAAGTTATTTGGAATTAACGATTTACTTAACATGGCAGAATAGGGCAAAACTGAGCCTAAACGTCCATTTTGAGGATTATAACTATATCAGACAACTTCAAAATAACATTTATGATACTTGTTTGAACATGATTGACTACAAACATTAAGTTATTCGAAATTTAAGATTTTATCAACGTGGCAAAATGGAGCGATATTTCATATAAATATCCCTTTTGGGGATTGTTGCATCGGAAATAGTAGCATGAAAACTAAACTACATAACTGAACCCCAATAAAATAAATTAATAGGTTAGAATAAGATAAATATATCCAAGTGAACGGTGGGTAGCCTATTAGGCGGGGATTTCGTTCTGTCACTGTGTGAAACGTTTGGTCAAATTCATTTCTCTCAACATGAATATAATATACCCTGTACTAGAAATTTATGAGAACATGGGGAACTGAGCAGAGTCCACCTATGCCATTTAGTTTCCTCAAAATATTAGAAGATTTATGTTTTACCAATAAGTAATATAAAAAGTAGAAAAAAAACATTGTTTATAGAATGTCTACTGACCCGCCTTTTTTTTTCTTGGCGTGATTCTCCCACCAGTAAATTAATTTTAAAAATTTCCCCTTAAATATAATCATACTATAGAAATTTACTATATTGGTGGAACAGTCACGAAAAAATTGTGTCGCTGACCATTTTGTGTTCAATGTGATTTAAATGAACAAGGCGCAAGAGTTTCCGTCTCAAGACGGAACTCTTACACAACTATTTTTTATCAATAATTTCTATCCTATTAAATCTTTAAAAATTACTGAATAAATAGGATAAAAATTACTTATAAAAAATAGTGGTGTGAGATAGAAACTCTTGAAATATTATGATATGGATACTGATTTTAATTAACATTTTCCAAATTTTAAATAATTATTTTTATAGTATGATATACTAGTATATTATGTACAAGAGTGTCTATTCAAAAATTGTATATTGGATGTGGCAAGGCGTGTGTCAAGGTGTCAAGTTACTACGAACGAAAAGTCAATTTCATACCACAGTTTAGAGATTGTAATTTTCGTACTTTTTAATCGGAGAAAAAAAAAAGAAAAAAGAAAAAAAAAAACTATTTAAAAATTCCGCTATGAGGGTTGCGGACAATCCGTAATAACTTGGAGCCTCTGCACTGAGAAAAAATATATTACCACTTTTCTCTAGAATGAATAAATGACCATTTTTTAAATCCCTTAACTAGAAATATAGATTTCCGAGCTATGCGCATAAGGCATGCCAATAAACTGAATAGACGAAATTATCGAGAAATTCTAGTGTGCACATTTGTAGATGTGAAACAATATTCTGAATACTCTAAATATTCTGAATCATTTATATTGCGAGAAATTCTCGCTTGATTTTCTAGAATTGGGTCATAAACCAAGATTATAGTTGCAGAAACCCGCCTCTTGTAGTTTCATTTATTTGCAGAGATTTTTAAATAACTTTGCCCTCGAGAATATAGGCAAACGTTCTAGAATTCTAATAGGGGCTTCTAGAACTCGCTTTCCAAGGGGACTAGAATTTATAAGGATGACATGGAACTATTTTTTCTAGAGCTACAATTTAGATTCTAGATGTCAGTTACAGAATTTTTTCTCAGTGTGGGCAACACTATTGATGCCTAGTTGTCAAAGTATTTGATAAATTAAAATCTAAAAGCATTTATAACATAACAAAAATCAGCATGAAATTGCAATCGTAAGACCACTGAGTGCTCTTTAGTATTATCTGATTTTAAGTTGTTTCAAGTCCAATCAGGCTAATTCAGAAATTCTGATCGAATGATTTTTTTAATTTTGATGTATATCCTATCCTAAACTGACAATAAAGTATCATATAAATATTTTTTGGCTTTTCAAAATTTCAAAGATGCAAATTTACTTAAATTGACCTTCATGAAATAATTTATATATTTGAGAAATTAAATGCAAATCATGAAATTATATGTAAAGATTTAAGAATGCTCATCTTACTCTTTTTATTACATTCTAATTTTATGTTAATGAGAATATTAAATTAAAATTTATTTTTACACAAGGTCGGGCTGGGCTCGATCCCATTTCGTTACCTTTACATCAGGCCGGGCCGGGCTCGGTCCTATATTTTTACTTTTACTTCCAGTCGGACCGGGGCAAAGTTGTTAACGTACGGGTCGAGTCAGGTTCGGACTTTTCCAGGACATGGTAAAATATTACAGTAAAGCACTTCCTCTAACAATAAAAATGAATATTATGGCTTAAATATTGGTAGCTCTGTATATCTACTGAAAGCTATGTACGTACACATCACCTGGTGAACATAAATATAATCCTATATTAATAACGCACGGCACAGCCTGAAGTATACTTCCATAAATTTTCAAGTATTGTTGCACTATAATTTAGTTTTTTTGTGTAACCGCGTAAACGAACAGTGAATTATTTCTATACCATATTCTACATGAAAAATGTTTTTACGTATATAATATACATATATTCGTTTCATTTGGTTTAGTGCAGTCTATAGACGTTAAACTCTACTTACCTGCAATTTCTCCCATAGACGTAATGTATTCTCTTGGGTGTCCCTGTACACGGACCATTTGCTTGATCAAAACGAAAATATTAGTGTAGCATCCCTGTGTGATACCTGATATACATTTAGAATACCAAGTTTGAACATTGTTCTATAATTTGTTTTTGAGATATACTGATAACAGATAGACACACCCGTTAAAAACATGATTTTTGGATTCAGGGTACCTCAATACGTGTAAACCTAACAAAAACTCACTTTCGAAAATTTGACCCAAAAATAATACTTACTCTACCTTATGGGTAAGAGAAAGTAAAAATGAGCTTGTGGAACAAGAGAAAGAAAGAAAATAAAACTATTGTGTTGTGATTGTCATAAAACGTTTTTCTGTATCCTTCTAACATATTAGTGGATCAGAAAACTCTTTAAAACCTGTATAAAAAAGGACACCTTCTAGGCCATTAGATAATTAGAATAGGTATCAGAAATTGAATCAGGTTATTTCCTTAGTGGCCTTTTCACTTATGAAGTTGGGTACGCTTCCCTTAATTGGGGACTATTGCAGAATAGTAAAATCGCTTGGCGATCGTTAGGCGCTCCAACTGAATAATCATAGTTTTTCACAACCACCCTCTCGCTTATCAGGTTTCTGTGTGTTTATACACAATAAAGACTGAGATACAGCACCACCTCCTGGCTGGTATAGGGCAATATGTCATGAGCACCCATTTATATTAAGGTCCAACCAATATAAAGTTTCGAGCGTGCATTTCTCCGCGAGATACAGTGCTCGCCCAGCATATAACAGACATTTGTCTAAAATGGGTCCGATCGTGCTTCAGGACGTACTTTAAAACATGTCAATGCATGGGGGAAAAAAAAAAGTATTTAGTACTTTTTTAACTTTCTTCTATATTCAATAGAAGAAAGTATTGGATTCGTAAAAATTTTCGACCTCGGGATTTTGATGGATTTACACGTTTTGAGAGCTGTACAACATGATTTGACCATTTTTTTTAAGAAAATGTCTGTCTGTCAGTCTGTCTGTGTGTGTGTGTGAGACAAAATTTTTGGCAACTGTATCTCAGGAACTACTGCACAGAATTTCATACAAATTGGTATGTAGTTGCACCTTGACATAAATTAGTGCCTATCAACTTTTGGTAAAAATTGTCTTACAGGTTGCATTGCCATTCCGCTTTTCCTAAATTTTTAACATGGTGATATAGGACAAAATTTTGTATAAATGTGTATAAAGAGACTTATTTTTTAGTAATCATTATGGAATTTACAAGAATTATTTATAATAGCGATAGTCAACTGGGAAATTTTTTTTGTATGTGTAGGAGCCGTGCCACCCCCTCCCCCCCGTGGGGGGGGGAAGTCTCCCCTCGAGAGGAGTAAATTTTCAAGTTGGGTATATTTCGAAAGGTCTCGTCAATACATTTAAAACGAATGGTTGAACTATAAATCTGTGATAATTTAAAACAACGTTATCGATTTTTTTTACTTTTAACGAAAAAAAAAAAAAAAAAAAAACTTAGAAAATATATAATATTATTATCATTTTATTTATTTATTTATTTATTTTTTTTTTTTAACGAAATTTAATTAGTTTGTATAGTAAAATATAGAAGAAAGTATTGTGGTGGCCACAACATACTAGGTATAAAAAAAGTATTTAGTACTTTTTTTTTCTGATGTATAAAGAATAACATAAAGAAAAAAAAAATACGCGTCATTGTATTTATTGGAATCTAGGTCAGGATACATAACACAATTATATGTTTGATATTTTATGAACTTGTCAAGAGAAAGAATTGAAAATGTAACAAAAATGTTATGTTGGCCCCATTATTACGTCTAAAAACATCCCTAAAACAGATCGACACAGCTGTTTTTCGAGAAACTAAATGGTTGACTTTTGAGTTTTGACGCAGGCAAACAGATGGAAATATTCCAAGAGATGTGGAGTGATTTCACTCTACTTTCTGAACTTTTAGCCGTTGACAGGCGTTTGTCGCTAAACAAAATATAATAGGATGTGTGAGTAGTAATAATCCACTAGAGGACTGAAGTTGGAAAGTATTAAGTTAAAAACTTAAAAGAAACAAAGCACCATTAATTGAAAAAAAAAAAAAAAAAAAGAAAAAAAAAAAAGAAAAAAGAAAGAAAGAAAAAAAACTCCACAGCAGTAAATGTACTGAAATACCGATGTTGAAAGGTAAAGCGTAATATATTCGTAAGCAAACACTGTAAATTGAAAAAAAAAAAAAAAACACAAAAATTGTTTTGGATAGAAATAATGGAGCATGCCTCATCTTTGTGAGAAAAAAATCTGGGCAAAAGTGCAGAATGTCACTTGGTTTTTCATTCACTAACTAATTATCTTCTCATTGAATTGTAATGAAATTTAAAATTTTCAATAACATCATCAAAATAAAACAAAATGAAAAACGTTTTACTAATTTAAATCTACGTAAACGCAATAATCTTTTGTGCACCACTGTCAATTAAATAATTCTATGCACACCATTTCGTATCGAAATTATGCTTTTAATTTAAGCATACATATAACTTACGTTCATTTCTTTATTTTAAATAAAGTGTAACGGTGTCAAAAGTGCATTCAATAGAAATGCCGCCTGTAAACCATAATGTATTGTTTTTTTTTTATGTCCCTCTACACGAGCCACAAACGCTCCATATACCAAAAATCTGAAATAAAAATTAGGCCCAGGCCTGACTCTCTATATTTCAGTTTTAAGCTGTTTCAAGCATGGACTTCTCCGGTACTCCTAATTATTTCCATATCAGAAGCTTAACTCTTTCATGATGATCCATTATTATGTTTTTTTGTTGAATGAACTAATTTCATGCTGATCGCATTCCATAATAAGTAATACTTCATTTAAAAAAAACAAAATAATCTGGTGTGTCACTCACACGACTTTCTCTTACCCTGAAATTTAATACTATAAATACAGGTTGGAGATTAAGAGGTAAGATAACGAGTACTGTTATGTAAACCGATGTTAAACGATTCAAATTGGGTTTCGGGAGAGTTTTATATGATAATTAATTCTGTGTGAGGGGGGCCTGCCGCCCCCCCCCCCCCAAGCCCCCGTTTCATTAATGCACCTACATTTACATAGAATTTAATTCGGTTATTAAAAAATAAATCTGTTTTTAAAAAATAATTCATTAAAATTATTATTTAAAAGAATTATCTTTTATGATAATGCAGACGATTTCCATAATAGAGAAGTAGTATAACACCAAATATCCAAAAAAAGTCCATTTTATTCTAAAAAAAAAAAAAAAAAAAAAAAGATATTTTTTTTTGTTTCTTTTTCGTTAAAAGTAAAAAAAAACAAAATCGATAACGTTGTTTCAAATTATCAGAGATCGATGGTTCAACCATTCGTTTTAAAGGTATTGGCAAGCTCTTTTGAAAGATACCCATCATGAAAATTTACTCCCCTCGAGGGGGGACTTCCCCCCCCCCAGGAGGGGGGGGGAGGCGAGGCTCCTACATACACATTTTTTTTCCCAGTTAACTATCTCTATTACAAAACATATATATTCGTTTCATTTGGTTTAGACCAGTCTATAGACGTTAAACTCTACTTACCTGCAATTTCCCCCATAGACGTAATGCATTAGAATTCTCTTGATTGTCCCTGTACACGAACCATTTGCTTGATCTTAACGAAAAGCTTACTGTAGCATCCTTATATCATACACATTTAGAATACCTAGTTTGAACTTTCTGCCATAATTTGTTTTTGAGATATGCTGATAACAGGACAGACACACAGACATACACACAGACCATTTGCTAAAAACATGATTTTTGTATTCAGGGGACCTCAAAACGTGTAAATATAGCAAAATCTCGCGTTCGAAAATTTTACCCCAAAACAATACTTTCTCTACCTTATGGGTAAGAGAAAGTAAAAAAACATGGCATATTGTTTAATACCAGTACTCACAACAATATTTACAATCACTTTTAAATATTAAATTACAAATAAGAAAGCTTAAGTTTTAACAAATCGGGGGAAAAAAAAAAAAAAAACCTTTTTACAAAGATTTTTTATTATACTCAAAACTCTTTCATTTTTAACACTTTCCAACAAGGTTGAAAAGTGTTTATGACTTCGGTTTGTCTGTCAGTCCGTCTGTCCGTCCGCGCTCTAACTCCCGTAAATATTTATGGAATTTCTTGAAACTGATATATGTTATTCAAGTTCACTATCGGACGTTCCCTATTGAAAATGGAGTTTATACCTCTACTGGTTTGTGTACAGGGACGCCCGAAAGTATTTCAAAGCATTGTGTTCTAAGAGAGGTATTTCTATAAACCATATTTTCATACCCTTACTGTAGATATATCTTAATGAAATTGAAATATGTCATTCAAGTTCACTACTGGACGTTCCCTATTGAAAATAGAGTTTATACCTCTACTGGCTTGTGTACAGGTACACCCGAAAGTATTTCAAAGCATTGTAATCTATGAGAGGTATTTCTATAAACAATATTTTTATACCTTTACTGTAGACATATCTGAATGAAATTGAAATATGTTATTCAAGTTCACTATTGAATTTTTCCTGTATAAAATGGAGGAAATACCACCAACGGTTTATATACAGGGACACTCAAAAGTATTCCAAAGCATTGCGTTCTATGAGAGATATTTCTATAAATCAAATTTTAATAACTTTACTTTCCACGAAGTTTTAGGAAATTAAAATATGTTATTTATATGCACAAAAGAATGCTTTGCATAGAATATAGCATGATTAGCATTAGATTTACAGGGTGGCACAAAAATATCCATTAATATTTAGAGCTATTAATAAACAATTGCTAGAATTGTACTTTTGTGTACGTTAAGCGTTTTTAACACTTTCTAACATTTTTTAAGTGTAAATATCATTTTAGTTTTGTGTATCCGCCTGTCTGGTCTATCTGTCTGCCTGTCTGTGTGTCCGAGCTCTAACTCCCGTAAATATTTATGGAATTTCTTGAAACTGATATATGTTATTCAAGTTCACTATCGGATGTTTCCTATTGATAATGGAGTTTATACCTCTACTGGTTTGTGTACAGGGACACACGAAAGTATTTCAAAGCATTGTGTTCTATGAGAGGTATTTCTATAAACCATATTTTCATACCTTTACTGTAGACATATCTCAATGAAATTGAAATATGTTATTCAAGTTTACTATTGGATGTTTCCTGTATAAAATGGAGGAAATACCACCACCGATTTATGTACAGGGACACTTAAAAGTATTCCAAAGCATTGCGTTCTATGAGAGATATTTCTATAAATCAAATTTTAATAACTTTACTTTCCATGAAGTTTTAGGAAATTAAAATATGTTATTTATATGCACAAAAAAATGCTTTGCATAGAATATAGCATGATTAGCATTAGATTTACAGGGTGCCACAAAAATATCCATTTATATTAAGAGCTGTTAATAAAAAGTTGCTAGATTTGTACTTTCGTTGACATTAAGCGTTTTTAACACTTTCTAACATTTTTAAGTATGAATATGATTTCAGTTTGTGTATCTGTCCAACTGTCTGTCTGTCTGTCTGCCCGCGCTCTAACTCCCGTAAATATTTATGGAATTTCTCGAAACTGATATATTTTATTGAAGTTTACTGTCGGATGTTCCATATTGAAAATGAAGTAAATCTCTCTTCTGGTTTGTGTACAGGGATACCCAAAAGCATTCGAAAGCATTGTGTACTATGAGTTTGTTTTTTATAAATATTTTCCGTATAGAATGTTCCCCATTTAAAATGACATTAATAGGTCCTGTATAACTAGTTTGTTTACAGGGACAACAAAAACAAAAAAATGTCAATACATTACGTTTTAGGACAGAATTTTTTGAAAGTTATATTTAAAAATCTTTTTACTGTAAAAAATCATAAATATATTGAAATGTATTGTTAATATTCTAAAATAATGTTTTGTATAGAATGTGATATGATTAACTTTCTGATTTACAGGGCTACACTAAAATATTCAGAGAGATCAAAAGCTGTAATTGTAATCTAATGGCTCCATTTTCTTTTGCGTTACGCCTTTTTAACACTTTCCAAAATGCCCAAGATTTATTCTAAAATCCATTAATCTATCTGTATATTTTTTAGTCCTTCTGTCTGTTGTGTGATAACATAGGCAAAGAATATTAAAAGTTATTCGATACAACAATTACGTACAGTTGGAAAGTGTTACTAATCAATGCGTACTGCATGATTTTTCTTTCTTGTTTCTAGATAAATCTGATTTCTTTTTGCACACTTCTAAATACAAAAGTCACTTAAGTTTTCCCGGTTCTCATGAAATTGAGTTTTTCGCGGCCCGGTCCGTAAAAAATGTTGCTTCAGTTTCGTAGGATTGAACTGAATGAAAATTCATCTCTGTTTTAGCAGCCAGATTAAGAATTCTCCATTGTGTTATCGAGGTTCCTGAGCCGCATCGGGCCTAACACAGTTCAGTGCAGACCTCTTTTTCGATTAAAAATATACAGTGTGGGACCAAATTGTTAGAAAAAATTTTCATTGACATTTTTTGTGCTTCCGAAAAAAAAAAAAAACTGAACTAAATGGCTTTGAATTTTAGACATGAGAAAAACGTTTATAAACTCCCATTTTCCACCATCGATTTAGTTATGACTGTAGTAAGAGAACTAACTGAAAGTTGAACAAAAGCACAAATATTTTGGATCATTCTATATTACAAAAATCTACAAATTGTAACTTTAACACATAATTTCATTTACTATGTGCAATATCTATGTATGTATTTCTGCACGATATTTAAACAGATGTAAATTGTTTTTCAAAAAATATTATTATTGTTACTATTACTTTCTTCTATATTTATTAGAAGAAAGTATTGGATTCGTAAAAATTTTCGACCTCGGGTTTTTGATGGATTTACACGTTTTGAGAGCTGTAGAACACGATTTGATCATTTTTAGAAAATGTCTGTCTGTCTGTGTGTGACAAAATTTTGCGACGAGTGTATCTCAGGTACTACTGCACATAATTTCATACAAATTGGTATGTAGTTACATATTGACATAAATTAGTGCCTATCAACTTTTGGAAAAAATTGTCCAACAGTTTGCGTTGCCATCCCGCTTTTTCTAAATTTTTAACATGGTGGTATAGGACAAAATTTTGTATAAATGTGCATAAAGAGAATTATTTTTTAATAATCAATACGAAATTTAAAAGAATTATTTGTAATAGAGATAGTTAACTGGGAAAAAACATTGTGTATGTAGGAGCCTCGCCTCCTCCCCCCCCCCCCCCCGGGAAGGGGAGTAAATTTTCATGATGGGTATCTTTCAAAAGAGCTCGCCAATACCTTTAAAACGAATGGTTGAACCATCGATCTGCGATAATTTAAAACAAAGTTATCAATTTTTTTCATTTTTAACAATATATATGTATATATTTAATGCAATATTGAGAATAAAATGCACTTTTTTTTTGATATTTGGTGCTATACTACTTCTCTAATATGGAAATCATCTGCATTATCATGGAGGATAATTTTTTTAAATAATAATTTTAACAAATTATTTTTACTGAGTGAATTTGTATAGGAAAATATAAAAGAAAATCATATGGTGGCCACAACATACTAGTGTTTTTGAAGGGTTTTGCTTATAACAAGAATGGATTTTAACAAAATTTCAGAAAATTTGTAGAAAAAATACAGAAACACTACTCTGAAATGTAAAAGTCACACGTTTAATTTTCGTTGAGATATGAACATTTTTACTAAATGTTTTTTATTGCGCAATAAATAGAAATGCGCGAAAGATAGAAAATTTTCTTATTACATAAGGTTGAAAACAAGATACCTCTTTGAAACCCCTTATAAGTTTGCAACTTGCAACTATAACAAAATTTTATTTATTTACTAAGATTTGCGAGTTCATAAGGGATTTTTCACAAAAAAGAACTTTTGCAACGTGGACAAAATAATTGGGTCTGCAAATTAAATGCGTGGCATGTGAAAAAACCCTTATGAAGTTTTAACTCTGGAAAACATGTAAAACCTATCTCATTATTTTGCCTATGAGTTGTTTAATTTTTACTCTATTCAAATGAATTTTTGACATAAATTGCTCAATATAGTAAGTTTTTAACTTATGTAATAATAATAATAATAATAATAATAATAATAATAATAAATCTATTTTTCGTGTATGCACAGTAAAAAAATATTTACTATACAAATGCTCATATCTCAACGAAAATTACATGTGTAAATTTTATGTTTCAGAATAATATTTCTCTAATGTTTTAACAATTTTTCATTAAATTTTATTTGTTGAAATCCATTGTTGTTATAAGAAAAACATATGCCAAAAAAATCATAATAAAAAAAAAAAAAAAGAAAGAAAAGAAAGAAATTACATCGCTCTAAATAATCTCGTGCGATCCCCCTCTTTCTTCCCCTCAAAATGCCCACAAATAATTTTATATAGTAAGTGAAATTCTGTGTTAAAGGTACACGTTATTTCTAGCTTTTATGATACAGTGTGATCCCGTGTGGGTGTGCTTGGTCTTCTAACTGCAGTTCTGATTAAATCGATAACGTAAAATGGGTTTATGAATGTTCTTTTCATAACTGAAATTTAAGGTCATTTCGTTCAGTATTCTTTAGGAAAAAAAAATCTAATAATTTGATTACCCATTGTATATATACCGGGTGTCTCATAAGTCTGCAGACATTTTAAAAATTCATAACTATTGAAGGTAGAATTGAACGTGATTTTATTTTTAGGTAAAGGAAAAAAATAGTTAAATTTTTCGTCGATAGAGGGCACTGCACGGACGCGTAACGGCATATATGCAAATCAGAGACCTATAAATTGCGCGGTTTTAGGATTAACAGAGCTTATTTTGCTTCCTACTTACGCATACATGATGTTTTAATTGCGATAACGACTTGGTGGATAAAGCATTTTTGGTGAACATGGTTTTCTCTGAGCTAAGAATTGCCGACAGAAGCTGTAATTAGAGGTATTGAAACTCATTTGCAAACTGTAATGTGTGGTGATAGTGAACATATAGAATAGAATTGGTATGTTTGTGAGGATCTGCATGGAAATAAATATAGTTTCTCATGGAAATGTGTGATTTGCTCACGTAGAACGCCCTCTATTGACGAAAATTTTAACTTTCTTTTTTTTCCTTAAAAAAAAAAAAAAAATCCCCCTTTATGAGAATAATTTTTCTCAAAACGGGTTCAATACTACTAAATTCTTCACTTTTTATAAATTTTTAAAATGTTTACAGAGTTAGGGGACACCCGGTATATATATAGATATATACTAGCAGACGTTGCCCGCTTCGCTGGTCACTATAATGTGATTTGAACAGTAAACTTCTTGAATAAGAATAATAGAAATAATTAGATATTTAACCCTTTGGGTACATTTGACGAGTGAGACTCGTCATCTGCTTACTTGGGCAAAGTTACGGTGAACGAGTCTGACTCGTCATCTGAATTTAAGAAGTAGGCGTTGATGTTTGTGGTACTCCCGCCAGTGGGTGTTGATCGCAAACGCTTTCCTGGCTTCTTTTATGATATCTTACAATCATACTTATATCATCAATATAAATATATTCCAAATAAAATGTATTACTTTTGCATATTAACTCTTTCGCGACCGCTGACGTAGATTAACATCTTTTGAAAATCCAGTGGGAACTTTTGAACTCCACCAGTGGGCGTTTCTTTTGCAATTTGTATTTTTTTTCTTAAATATATAATCAATATTCACAATTTTACAATGAAATATACTATGGATACAAATACTTTGATTAGAAATAATAAAATTATAATGTATATCCATTTGTAATATAAATGGGAATACAGAAAATTTTGTTCTGAAATACTGTAACGTGGGAGAATAACGCCCACAGGCGGACCTTACTGTCAAAAATTCAAAATCATGCGGTCGCGAAAGTGTTATTCCGTATAGCGACAAATTAAATCCGTCCCATGGACATAAAAATTTTCAAATAATTCAGTACTCAAAGGGTTAATTGATGCAAAAAATATTCATTTAAAGAGGATATAATATCACCTGTGCAGGGTATTATACCCTGCAATTCTTAAAGGAGTTTCCGGGTCAAGTGATTTGGGTTTGTTTCTTCGAAAACCAGATAATCTTCTTGTGTTAATATCAGTATTAAACTTATAGACTACATGCTTTCGAACGTCTTACGAAACCTTACATCTCAGAATTAATGCGCAAATGCTCAGTAACTGTGATTTTGGTTTTTTGACCTGCTTTCCAAAGATCAAAACCAATCATCTTGCAGGAAAAATTAAATGTCGCTCCAAATAATTTGGACAATTTTTTCAAGGAACTGATAAAAAATTAATTCTATAGAATTTTTAAAAAGGTAAGCTCTGTTAGAATGATCTCATCGAATTAATTTCTTTTGAAAATAGCTTCATTGACAAAATAGATTCTTAAAAAATAGTTACCGGTCCATGGCGATCACTGCATATAACGTTTTAAATCTTGTAAGGAGTCATTAGATTTATGTTCTTTTAATTTATCTTCTAAACATTCTGTCCATTTTGCAGTAGATGTTTCTGAAACAGCACTTCTTAATACATTTTATAAGGTCCTGGAAGAAGTTATAAGGTCGATTAAATAGCCAATTAATTTACGCAAATTTGTCGGATGGGAAAGCAACAAAACTACAAAATAAGGATTTGTTAATTATAATACACTTCAATTAAAATCTAATTTAAATTAATCGAACTGATTACCATATTAGATATTAATCTTATTTGCTGAAGGAAAAAAGGACAAGGTCGTCGAATTTTTTAGAGGGATAGGCAAATTTTCTGCGGTTTGAGAAAGCACTAAATATGAAAGAAATCCTAACAACAAGTTTAGGGTTACTTTAAACTTTCTCTGTGCCATTGACAACGAGGCTGACAAGGAAACATTCAAAAGGTGTCGTCTTCAATAAACATTGAAAAAAATTTATGCGATTCTACTCTTTATAAAACACCAGAAAATGAAAAAATTATCGACTGAAATGAATTACAGCGACCACAAAAATTTATCAAAATTAGCATATTTGGCGATTAAGTTCGCTAGCACCGAGATTACTGTGTACGAACAGAACCGTGTTTTGCTTCTACGCCGAGTACTCAAAATCAATCGCCTAACAGTGTGAAATTGCCAAATATGCTTAATTTTAATAATTTTTTGTGGTCGCTGTAATTCATTTCAGCCGATAATTTTTTTCATTTTCTGGTGTTTTATGAAGAGTAGAATCACATTTATTTCAATATTTTTTGAAGACGACACTTTTTGAATGTTTCCTTGTGAGTCGGAAACAATTGTCCGATGTAGAATGCGGGAAAATTCTTCGAATGAAAGCGAGTGGAATGAGTGGTGCAGCTATTTACAGGTCTATGGGCAAGTCTAAATAAAGGGTTGTCAAAAATTAAAAAACCTGTATAGTAAGTGCAAGCGTCCAAGAAGAGCAAGTGCACTTTCAAGGTGCCAAAAATCGCCTGTTTTTCGATGGACGTGCGACAAAAAAATGTCTTCTTCTAAAATAGTTCGTACTTTAAGCTTACTAGCCGATCTTTCCACAAGTTTTAAGTTCCAACCCGAGGCCACAGTTCGTAAAATTACAACCTCGACCACCCTTGACAAAGAAGCATAAATTAGCTCGCGTACAATTTGCTAACAAATAACTTTCGCTTGAAGATGAATGGAAAGATATAGTTTTTTCGAATACAGGAATATTACATACACTTTTAATCTGAAACAGATCCATGATTCAACGTTTCTGCGTGCAAAGAAAAAGAAAAATTGAAGGCGCAATTCCTTCTTTTATCGCGTTTTTGTTGAGGTAATGTTGAAAAGCTATTCCCCGTTTCTGCCGGCAGAGAAGAAAATATTTGTATATTTTATCTTTTGGGTATCTGTGTATGTCACTTACAGTAGTCGCATTAAAAATTGAACTCTTTCAACGCCCCTGAAAATGAGGAGCTTTAATGACCAGAATTTTCATTTTAGAACACTGAAACCTCTGTCAGAGCCTCACTGCCGATATTAGAGGCAATTTGTCGTGATTACTTTTGGAAGGCAGCGTCTGAAAGAAATGATAAAAACGAACATGAAAGAATAAATTTTTTATTTTTCTAAATAACTTTTCAGTACAAGTTAAAAATATGTCACAGATATATAACAAATAGTTAAACAGTCATAAATCCGATTGCGAAAGAGAAACCATGCACTTCGTCAGAAACAACAACAATAATAATAAAAGTATCTACAGAAAGTAACATAACAATTGTTAACTAGAAATGAATCGTATAAGAACATAATCACTACGAGAATAAAATTCGTAAAAATAGAGCCTTTCACCTCGAAGTTCAGAATAAAGGACATTTTCGAGAAACGTCTTGCTGAATTGATTAAAGAAATAAAACTAAATTAAAACTGCGTGCAGTTTCAATTTGATTGTTTAAATATAGCTATATTCTGTTTTTTTTTTTTTTAGCACCAGTAGCGTTTATCGACAATGACCTACCTCTTATTATAGAGGATTTTTTAAACAAACAAACAATCAAAAAAATATGTTTCCGTTCAGTCCAACAACACTCTAAATTTGTGTAAAATCCGTCGTGGCTGCAACGTCCTCTCCATTTTCCCATCTAAATTATAATTTTGGGGGGTCAAGGAAGCGGGGGAGCCATCCTCGCTATGGAGGATCAAAATTGTGATGGTATGTCTCTTTAATTTCTTGCATTCTACCAATGATTCCCCCTTTATGAATAATAGAAAGGTGTAACGCTGAAGAATAAGACATGATTTCCTTTATTAGTGGTTTTAGGATCTTATCTTTTATTATTTAGCAATATGTATATTTTAAAGATTCGTACAGCATTTGCGATCCATAACCCTTAACTAATATCAAAGCTACGACACTCGTTCGATTCAACATAACAATTAAAAGTTTAAATTCGTTTCAGTTTTCATTCTTTTCAGAAAAAGTTTGACCCAAAACCATAAAAAAAAAAAAAAAAAGCAACTGAGTGATTTTGAAAGGAATCTTTACAGAATGTATTGATTCATTTCACGGTGATTTTCTTTTTTTTTTTTTTTTTTTTTTCATTTCATTTCATTTCATTTCATTTCACTTATTTATTTATTTATTACTTTCTTCTATATGTAATATAGAGAAAGTATTGGATTCGTAAAAATTTTCGACCTCGGGTTTTTGATGGATTTACACGTTTTGAGAGCTGTAGAATACGATTTGACTATTTTTAGAAAATGTCTGTCTGTCTGTCTGTCTGTCTGTCTGTCTGTCTGTGTGTGTGTGTGTGTGTGTGTGTGTGACAAAATTTTGTGGCAACTGTATCTCAGGAACTACTGCACAGAATTTCATACAAATTGGTATGTAGTTGCACCTTGACATAAATTAGTGCCTATCAACTTTTGGTAAAAATTGTCTTACAGGTTGCGTTGCCATCCCGCTTTTTCTAAATTTTTAACATGGTGATATAGGACAAAATTTTGTATAAATGTGCTTAAAGAGAATTATTTTTTAGTAATCATTATGAAATTTACAATAATTATTTATAATAGAGATAGTCAACTGGGAAAAATTTTTTGTACGTGTAGGAGCCACGCCACCCCCCCTGGGGGGGAAGTCACCCCTCGAGGGGAAGTCACCCCTCGACCTTTAAAACGAATGGTTGAACTATAAATCTGTGATAATTTAAAACAAAGTTATCGATTTTTTTTACTTTTAACAAAAAAAAACTTAGAAAAAAAAAATCGTATTTTTTTTTTTTTTTTTTTTTTAATATTGTTACTGGTTGAATATGTATTACTTTTAACAAAAAAAAAAAAAAAAAAAAAAAAAAAAGAAAGAAAAAAATCGTAATTTTTTTTTTTTTTTTTTTTTTTTTTAAATATTGTTACTGATTGAATATGTATATAGGAAAATATAGAAGAAAGTCTTGTGGTGGCCACAACATACTAGTTTTTTGTAGGAACTTGACTCTTTTAGTTAATAACCTTTTTTGAAAAATTCATTGTACGATTATCAAAGAAAAAAAAAAAAAATCGTCCCGCCCCACCTGACTATTTTCTCTGTAAATTAGTGAAAAACATGTGGCTGTGCCAATCGATTTGTAATAATTCTTAGTTTATAACGGTGTAGTTAGATTTTGCATACGGGTCGTCTACATATTAAAACTAGCATCAACTTCACTTTTTCAATGGCAATTCTCGTTTCGACAATTTCTTTGGGTTATTTGGACCATTTCAGCCCGAAAAAGGGTATAGTCTATCTCAATTTTTCATAGAGTTATAATTTATCAAAATATGGGAATGCTAATGTTAAATGAAGGTGACAAATATTTATTCATATCTCCCCGAAAAATTATTATGTTCAAATTTCATTATATATATGTATATACGAGGGTTGTAAATTAAATAGTGGCAACTTAACCTTGAAACTCGCAGAAGGGCGGGCATGCGCAAATAGGATATGGGAGCGGTGAGGTGGCGATGTTGTCAATGTGTAGAGTGCAAAAAACAGTCGATCTGCTAAGAAGGGTAGTTGTTGTGTGGCGTTAAAGTGAGGAGTTTCGTTTCCATCGCTCTAAAGCATGTTTTCAAAAGGTGATCAGCGGTCGTGGCTTAAAATCGAAGTATTCGTGCTACCCCATTGTGCTATTGTCCTATACGGTAAAGCATTTGTGCCACATGCTTCCACTAATCCTCGATAACATTCTATTGCATTTTTGCCAGGGGCAACTTCGATTTTAAGCCACGACCGCTGATCACCTTTTTAAACATGCTTTAGAGCGATGGAAACAAAACGCCTCACTTTAACGCCACATAACAGCTACCCTTCTTAGCAGATCGACTGTGTTTTGCACTCTACACATCGACAACAGCGCCACCTCACCTCTCCCATATCCTATTTGCACATGCCCGCCCTTCTGCGAGTTTCAAGGTTAAGTTGCCACTATTTAATTTACAACCCTCGTATATACGTTAGAATGAAGTGACCCACACATATTCCACGCATATTTTTGATTAAAAAACGTTTTTTCAATTATAAAAATTATTAATAAATTCATATTTAAAAAAATTATGAGTTATAGACCTAAATTTTTTTTCACGAATGGAACGAGCATCATTAAAAGGGCTGTCACTCGTCATCACTTGTATCTAGAGCTGTACCGAGTACTCGGTATATACTCGGCACTCGGCTTACTCGGCCTGTTTGCCGAGTACACGGTACTCGGCCAAATTTAGGCTATGTATTCGGCCAATACCGAGTAGTTGTGGGAATTTCACTATTTTTATACGTTATTGAAAGAAATGCGTTAATGAGAGATATTTATTTTATAACTAAAAAAATATGAAAATATAAATACAGAATCATTATAATTAAAATTTTTGTTGTAACAGCTTTCTGCAGTTAAAACGGGCTGTTACCAAACTTAGTATAGAGATGATTCATGATATGAGCTTTTAATTATAACTATCTTGTATGAATGTAATATGCATTATTTTATTAAAACTTAGTACATAAAATTGTATCTATAAATCAGACAAAAATAAAATATTTCTGAAAAAAAAAAGAACATCTATGTAATATTAATACAAAATTTTCGTTATACATTTGTACAAATAAAAGTGAGACACTTTCAAATCGGTAAGAAAAGATTAATTTTGAATTTTATACTATAAATTAACATAAAAAACTAATAACCTATTCAGATACAGCCTTTCATTGAGCAAAAGGTGCATTTATTTAGTATTTTAAGAAAAAAGAAAAAATGTGAAAAGGAGAGGGGGCATTTAACCGAGTAAAGGCTTTTATGACATTTTACGTTATACATAAAAAAGGTAAATACACTAAAACATTATTTAAACGTATTTTCATAATCAAATCTGTTGTTTTGCCAATTATGGCCCAAAACCACCTGTCATTTTACATTTCTACGATCTGAAGATTAATGAAGCCTATCATGTTTAAAATTATAAAATATTTTAATGCCCAGTGGCAAAAAGTTCTGTAGCTGTCTACAACAGGCTTTTAAAATTTCATAGGCTGTCTGCAAACTTTGCGTGTAATCAGGGGTGAAAATGGCTTACACTCAAACAGCCTGAAAGCTGATAGCGGCAATCTTGGGGGTGGGAGGAAGCTTAACAACAGTGATGATCTCGTGCAACAATACACAAATACAATTTTACTACAGAACAATATAAAATATACAATTATACAAAAATAAGTTGAACTCATTCAATTAAATATTTTATAGCAATGTTTGACACAACACAATATAAATAATTTTAAATAATAATAGTACTAGTTTTAGTTTTGATTTAGAAATTTTTATATGTCTGAAGAATGCTCAGAACATGGGAATGAACGTGAAGGATCCAGTATGCGTACGTTCCCATAGAATCTCAGTAACAGGTAACAGGATAAAAGAATACACGCATAACGCTGCCTATCAAGGGAGATCTAGGCTCCCTAGGTCACCGTTATTGAGCACTGTTTTATGTGTTCCTACCAAGGCTCTGGAGGGGGGCTCTAGAGTTCCTACCAGAGAGCATCTAAGACGTCATACATCAGTAGCACATTGTCGCGGGTGAAAAATATCTGCAAATTGCAGACAAAGTCTGTCTGAAAGTTGCGGGCATTTTTTTTTTTTTTTTTTTTTTTTTTTAAATTAGTGCAGACAAAAACTGTCCGTAAGCCATTTTTCTGTGTCCGCGACTATATCACGGTGTTTCTGCCACTGGGTTTTAATGTTCCCCTTTCATATGTGAATTTCATGTATCTTAAATTAAGCCTTAGTGCCTAGTAACTTTTATATTCTCTAAGAATTATCTGAGGATGATAATTTCGTATCTAAAAAAGATGTTAAGAATAAAGTTATCAGTTATGGTTTTAGTAATCCACTATGCTGAAAGTATCAAAATATAGCAATGAACCTAACTATGTATATACACTACAAAAGTTCTGCATGAAAGCACGCTGTTTACCATTTAACTAAATTTTATGTTCAAAAGCCTTTCTTTTTTAATTTCAAGTTGTGCAAGTTGTTTTCAAATTTCTTCATATATGCATCAATTATTCTTTCGTAGAACTACTCGGTACTCGGCTACTCGGTACTCGGCCGAGTACTTGGTATTCGGCTACTCGGCCAAAGTGCTACTCGGTGCAGCACTACTTGTGTCATCTATAACTTTGTATACACATGATTTAAAATAGTTGTTCAAGTAAGTTTAGCTGCACACATCATCTCTTAATTAACATTACTTTAGTTTATTTTCAATTTAAAATTGTCATACTTCTTTTCCAGTTGTTATCTGAATAGACCTGATGCTTTCTGTGTGAGATCTTAATTTAATTTTTTTCAAAAATCCCATTGGATTACACGGGGAAGGAGAAAGGAAGGTATTTGACTACTGGGGACTCTTAAAACATTTTCGCTTGTAACTCTATCAAGAATTAACTTAAAGTATATAAACATACCTTTTTCCAAACAGCCTTGATTTCAAGAATTCGAATAGGCAGTCAAAAATGGGTGCTACCATTAAAAAAAAAATGAAGTTGAGTTAAATTTCAATGTGTAGACGACCCCCCCCCCCTAATAAAAAGGTAACTATTGTAATAATAATTAGACGTTACTATCAATCGATCGACATCAGCCACATTTTTCTACGATACTTTACGGCAAAATTAACCACTTTCTTTTCCAAGAGTTTTTGTTTTGAAATATTTATTAGTAATAAACAAGATGACTGATGATTTTAGAATAAATGAATGTTTTAAAGGGCGAATCACTTTTTGATTCAGAGAGAGACATCCCATCCATAGCATAAGTTTCAATAATACGGAATATTTCAATGCTAAAATTCGCTGTGTTCTAGTTGAGAAGGTGACTTATGGCTCTCATTACTCACCCCTGAAAACTGCCTCTGATTATTTACAGAAAACCATTACAAAAGCAAGATTAATTTTTTAATCTTTTTCTAAGCATAGAGAACCATTTTAAATTTCTAATATCATATTATATGCATTAAACAATACAATAGGGCGTACTTCCAAAGCAGAGTAAAAGAGAGATTGATGATTGCAGCAGGCATTGCATCATCGAACACCATTACAATTCACGCATCATTCCGAAAACAATGCTATCGGAAATTCTAAACAGTCTGTTTGATTTGAGTCTAAAAATGGCCCGTGTTCCTCACAAATCGATCCAAATTTGCCAATTTCACGGAGTAAAACTACAGTACCGAATATCGACCTAGCTGATTTCCTAATCTAACGCTAATTTCAAGTGTTATTCTTATTTTCTTATCGTACATTTTTTTTTTTTTTAGTCCCGTATAATAAATTGTTTGGTTAATTCTTTAAAACATTACGAAATCAATGATTAAAAAAATATATTTAAGTCGTAAGGTTTGTAACACTGGATCTGTCACTGCATAAGCTGTACTACTACAAAAGGTGTCCTGGAAAGAATTTGCTGGGCTCTCTCGGTAGGCTACTATAAAAGCCAAGCGGAATGTCTTGATTTTGGACAAAATTAATTAAGAATGATGCTTGAATTGCAACAGTGTTATAATCTAAAATTTCGATCAAAATATCGTAGTCCTCCATGGAATAGGCATTAAAACCCATTAAAAAATGAATGTGACTAATAAGACAAACTCTCAGCCTGAAGGCAATTAATACATACAGATTCCACTAGGTTGCAAACCTTTTAAGGGCTTGAACACGGATGTATCTACCAGCAGATACATGGACGGAATGTTTTTATGCCATCAATAGCTTTTGTACAAGAAATGATAATCGCACGATTTCCACGTCAGGGAACATCAGTGATGGCTGAGGGCAGTCGAATGCTAAAATGAGGGCTGATTCTAAGTTTTCTTGGAAGTGGAACACTCGATGAAAGCTAAAACGTGAATTACAAACATGCAATGCACTTTCTAATACTGCTGCAAATCTCAGAGATGGATTTCTTGTTGCGAGACGAATCGACGTCACTTGGATTCAGGTACCTAGAAATAGAAGATATTCAGTTATTTTGGAATGGAATTATTTACAGATTCAAAATGTCTGTTGAAACAGTCGTCAGACCCCCATATAATAGTTTATTTATAATTTGAATCCATTACTTAGGTCTTTAAATCCCTTTACTCTTTCATGCATAATAAAAAATAACCAAAAATTTATGAATTTCATATCAAGATATTTGAAGAGAAAAAGGAAAATCCCGCACACAGAAAGTCACACACCAGCAAGAAAAATGACACACATTAAAAAAAAAAAAAAAAAAAAAAAAAAAAATCTGGAGTGACTCTACTCGACTTTACGAACATTGAGCAATTAACAGTTGTATAAATAATGTAAGAGAAATCGTTAAATAAACAAAAGAAAATATTATAATAGAGATTTCGAGTATTTTTCTGTATATATAATAATATGTTGTTTAATTTAACGCTATTGCCCTCCAAATAATTTGAGCCCATAGGTCATTATGATAAAAAATTTCCGTTGTGTCCCTGTAAAAAAATATAAGTGTCTATTAGACATTATAGCACTTTCAATAATTTGAGTCCCTCAGTCACAATGATAAAGACATTTTCTTTGCGTTCCTCTAAAATCTATAAGTATTAGATTCTCCAAAATTCATACAGTTCGTGTGACGGTGATCTATAATATGCACATAAATTTCCAGCTCAATTGGATAAAGTGTTTAGGCGCTATCGCACTTAAAAAAAAAAAAAAAAAAAAAAAAAAAATGAGCCCATGGGCCATAAATATAAGGAATTCTTTGTGTCTCTGTAACAAAAAAAAACTATGAATGCTAGATTCCTCAAGATCTATGCAGTTCGTACGACGGTGATTTACAACATGTGCATAAATTTTCAGCTCAATCTAATAAGGTATTCAGCCGCTATCGCACATTAAAAATTTGGGACCGTAGAACATACTGATAAAGAATTTTTCTTTGAGCCCCTGTAAAAAAAAAAACTATAAGCGCTAGATTCACCGAAAGCTACGCATTTTATGGAACGGTGACCTACGACACGTATATAAATTTTCAGCTCAATCGGATAAGGCATTTAGACGCCATCGCACTTCAAATGATTTCAGCCATAGGTTATAATGATAAATACTTTTTTGTTGTGTCCCTGAAAAAAAAAAAAAAAAAAAAAAAAAAAAAACTATGAGTGCTAGATTCCCCAAAAACTACACAGTTTATGCAACGGTGACACGTGTATAAATTTTCAGCTCAATCGAATAAAGCGTTTAGACACTATCGTGTTCACTCACACACATATACATGCACACATGCATATATCACGAAAAATCGTATAAAATCATATAGATCTTCTGAAAGGGAAAGTGTTATCAAAACTAAAGTTGGAGATGTGCTATCAGACATCATGATAATCCCAAATATAAATTTACAACACTCTACGATTATTCTTTTTTGAGTTAGGCGAGATACAAAATTCAGTTAGCAAATCATGACTACGATACTTTCCATATATATATATATAATGTTCGGAAATTAAAAATAGCAATTTGGAGTTTACCTCACTCAAAAATGTGCATGAATTTCTCCAATGTGCACAAAAATCGTTATATCACTCTCTCGAAAATTATCCACCTCAAAGGTAGTTGTGTTTAGTTGTACATCAATGCTAGTCAGTGAGCTATCGTGGTCTTTAAGTTGATTTTATACAAATACTGCAATTTGAGATACGTCACTTTTCTTGCTAGGGTGCGATTTATGTTTGTTTTAAATTTGAGTACTCCTGCCTAGGTACTGTTGATATAATTAAGGGTTTAAACATAGCATGAAGCAATTTATTAAATTATAAACAAAATGAATTGCATTCTTATTATAGACACAGACTCATTTTTCGCGCCTTGAAAGGATAATAGGATCTTGAAACATCTTGAGCATGCTAAGGGGGAATTGTTAAAGAAAGACGCACCTTTTAAAGACGCACTTTTTTGTTAATTTTTTACTACTATCTTAAACAATCAAAATTCTTATTAATTATTTATCTACCTTTTCAGGTTAATGGAAGTATTTACACATTTTTCGTTTCTCCTTCTTTCTATCTCGCTTTTCACTTTCTACTATATTCAATAGAAGAAAAAATTGGATTCGTAAAAATTTTCGACCTCGGGTTTTTCATTGATTTGGGAGCTGTAGAACACGATTTGACCATTTTTAGAAAATGTCTGTCTGTGTGTGTGTGTGACAAAATTTTGTGGCAACTGTATCTCACGAACTACTGCACAGAATTTCATACAAATTGGTATGTAGTTACATCTCGACATAACAAATCCTATCAACTTTTGGTAAAAATTGTCTAACAGGTTGTGTTGCCATCCAGCTTTTTCTAAATTTTTACCATGGTGGTATAGAACAAAATTTTGTATAAATGTGAATAAAGAGAATTATTTTTCAATAATCATTATGAAATTTACAAGAATTATTTATAATAGAGATACACCCCGCGACGAAAAAGATAGGTACAAAGGTTTTTTTTCTTTGATTTTTCATAAAATAACATTATCTAAATTGTGCTTATCATTTATTATTATCATAAAATAATTCCCGGACTAATTTTTGTTTCAAGAATAATTTAGAAAAATTTTAAGACTAAAATTTTTCTAATTTAAGACTACACGCCGCGACAAAAACAGTGAAACAAAGGTTTTTTTTTTTTTTTTTTGAATATGATTATTTTGAATATGAATATTTTGAATATGATTCAAATATTTAATATGTTTTTGATATGATAATATTTTGTTATGATAATAAACGATCAGCACAATTTAGATAATGTTATTTTATGAAAAAAAAAAAAATAAATAAATAAATAAATAAATAAATAAATAGGGGAAAGTACCCCAAAACGGGATAGCTTATCTATTCTTCGCTTTATTTCTTATTGTGTACAAGGTACATTCCAAAGCTAGATGTCATTTAAAAGTATACACCTTTTCAACTACTTAAAATACCTTTGTCACATTTGTTCAATAATATTTATGTGAAAAATACTGGTTTCCCAAAGTCTTACACGATCCCGTTTTACCCTACCAAGGGTCGGTAAAAAGGGATAGAGATTTTTATGTTATTAGGTTTTTGCTGATTTCTTTTGATTTAGTTTTTAGAACAAAAATAGGCTACGTTTTTATAGGAAGAAACTTTTTAATTGTAAATTTGAAAAATTACATAACACAGAAATCGCATAAAAATGTGTCGTCTTCTTCTTCTGCTCTGCAACAGGCTTCGTGGGCCCATCCCTGGCAGCTCGAGCATTGTATCCAGCCTTCTCCAGATTTCGATTCAAGATACAGAGTGTTGCAGAAAATACATGCTTCATCTTTTTCAGCTTCAGCTTCTGAAGACGACGACGTCCAACCTTTGCTAACTGATGATTTTTTTTTTAGGTTTTCTTATGTTAGGTCCATTTTTTTTTATTTTTGCAAATGATGATTGCGGTTTTTGCAGGTTGAGAGTAACATTTTTTTAACTTTATCTGCCTGTTTTTCATCTCCACTTGGTTTTCCTTTACGCCTCGTTTGTTTTCTCTTCGGAACATCCAAGAGACTTGTTTTGGCAGCCCTTTTTTTTTCAGCTTTTGAGTTCCTTCTCGTTCTTTTTTTTCACGCTCTTCTTCTTCCAACTCAAGCTTATATGGGCTTCCTGTTATAATTGCTGTTTTCCCTCTTCTCCTATCGTGTTTATTTTGAGGTCTTGGTCCAATCACTCGTGGTGGAGGTAGAATTTCTTTGGGTGATATAGAAAATGGCAGTGAAGGACGATAGTATAGCCCAAGTCCTTTGTTTCCTGTTGAAGTGGACGGTTGGATAAGTCCTAGTCCTGCGTTTGTGTTAGTGTTATCGGTGCCCCCATCACTAGGCGATTCATTCAATACTGTCTCTAGTGATTGTGATGACTGCAAACTCTTAGACGCTATGACCGAACTTGAAGATCCTTCGGATCTGGCCTCGTTTTGTTGCAGATTTAATGGTTGTCGGGACGTCCTGTTCTGAGCATCCGACAACGGGTGATCTGTTGGAAGAGAAGGAGCGAAGATATATTCAGGAAAGACATCTGGGTTATATGGAAAAATGCCTGTTTTCCTGAACCCATTCACAGCAGTTTGGACAAGAGCTGCTCGTTGAAATGCTGCATTGAACATCTTTCCTACTTCGTAGATAGTAATCCCCCTGCAAGGATGGTTGAACATCCACTTGCGAACTTCTTGCTCGTAGAAGGTGCTCAATGGAGACAGCTGTAACATCTAATGGCTGAAGCCGATGAGTAGTGTGGGGAGGGAAAGTCAACATGATAACATTTTTTTCTCTTGCCAGATTTATTAGTTCGATACTTTTAGTGTGGCTGCAGTGACCATCAAGCAACAGCAGAACAGGTCTTTCATGGGAAGGATTTGCTATCTGAACGAATTTCTGGAACCACACAATGAATGATTCCTTGTTTATCCAGCCTGTTTTGTTGTATGCCGCGAAAGAGCCTGGTGGAGTATCATCCATTGGCCTTGGGTTTTCCATTTCCCTGGGGAAGACAAACATGGGAGGAAGATAATTCCCTGCAGCACTTACACAGGTTTCTACTGTGACCAAGACTCCTCGCTCACCAGATGTCAAACTTCCCACTTGCTTTTTACCTCGCAATGCAAGAACTTTAGAAGGTTTGTTAAGAACTGTGAGAATCCCAATCTCATCAACATTGTAAATGTCATTGGGAGCAAACTTATACTTTTCATAGAGAGAGGCCAATAGGTCATAAAACTTTTTCACGGCAACGCGATTGAAACCTTTTGCTCTAGCCATCGATGTAGCTTCAGGGTTTCTCAGACTAAGGGATTTATTTCTTCCTAGAAAATTGTACAACCAGTGCTTACCCGCCATTTTTTTAACGGTGTTAAAACAGTGCTGAATTTTGTTAATTTCAGCTAACTCAAAAGCTAGGATTCTCAAGTCGGTTAGGGTAATTCCATAGAGCCATTCTTCTGATATCAGTACATTTTGAGCTAGCTTTTTTTTTCCTGATCTGCAGTAAAGGCGTTTTCAAACCTGCCCAGCTTTTTTACAGCAGCCACTTCTGGTGTCAAAGCATTTAAGCGAGCTATTTTCACTTTTCTCTCCAGTGTAGATTTGGGGACATTAAATGAATGGGCAGCTTTCAGAAAACCCATCCTCCCTTCTAAAACTTCTCGAACAGCCTCTGCCATGCTCTGCTCGTCCCAGCTATTTCTAAATGAAGTTCGCTGATAATTGCGAGGCATCTTGTATTCTGAAACCAAAATAAATTATCAGCTTTTTAAAAATTGCCAAATAAAATATGGTCAAAGTTTAGTTGTGATTAGCTTATGTTTTTACAATATTATAGTGCGCACAACGTGTGGTTTTCTGGTTTATCTTTGTATAAGCCTTCCCCTAAAAAAGATTTAAAAAAAAAAAACTCAACTTTTTTTAATTTAAAACTTAAATTTTTGGTCAAAATTTTTTCTGACTTACAGTTTTAACCTATAACTAAATTTTGTACATAACTCAGGCCAATTATTTGTACCCCAAAAGTAAAGTAAATTATTTTATTTCGAAAATATAATTATTTAAAATTAAAATAAATTGTTGTAATTGATTATACATATTTTAATTCATTACTTATTTCAATTAAAATAACTTAAACACATTGCCGAAACATTAATGGAAATGGTCGGGTAAAACGGGACACATCAAAATTGTATCCCGTTTTGGGCACCCTAAAAGTGTCCCGTTTTGCCCGACCGTGATGCTTTTGACAACATAAATGGCTGACCCCTGAACCGTCACTCACTAGCAATATTTAAATACATGAAATTGTTGTTAAAAGAGCTATGAACAAAACACAGTACTTACCGGAATTGTTCCGAAGGACGTAGAAGCACAAGGATAGTTGTTCTGCAGTCGAAAAAAGTACAGAGTAAGTAAAAATCTCACTTGAAAACTATGAAAAAATATTTCTTTGCGAAACACGTGGCTAGCGTTGAGAGATCAACTGAGAATGCTGTCATGGCGGTCGGGAAACAGTTTAGCCTTTCTCCCGCGAGGTAGCACCACCAGTCAAGATCCGAGGCTCAATATCCCGTTTTGCTCGCCTATCCCGTTTTGGGCAACTCTCCCCTAAAACCCTTTGTTCTCATCTTTTTGTCGCGGTGTGTAGTCTTAAATTAGAAAAATTTTTTAGTCTTAAAATTTTTCTAAATGAGTCTTAATACAAAAATGAGTCCGGGAATAGTGTTATTTTATGATAATAATAAATGATAAGCACAAGTTAGATAATGTTATTTTATGAAAAATCAAAGAAAAAAACCCTTTGTACCTATTAAAACCCGAATAAACTACTACGTCAGAAACGCCAAATAAAAATATTTGAGGTGCATACAGCTGTTTCGGTAGCCTTAAGCGTACCGTCTTCAGTGCAAAAAGAATTCTGAAAGGGGGAAGTGCTCGTATATATAGGAGAGGGACCGAATTTAGTTCAACCAATACGATTACGGAAAAGGTGGGGAGAGTGGCCAATAGGAATTTAGAAATGTGTAGCTGTGTAAACAGTAGAAAAATTAAGAAAATGTGGACTGAATGTAAAATTTCCAACAATCAGACAAATAGAGAACAGCGAAATCACAATTTACAAAATTTTTAAAATTTTAAAAAAATTATTATTATTATTATTATTATTTTTACCTAAATTTGTACCTATCTTTGTGTCGCGGGGTGTAGTCAACTGGAAAATTTTTTTTGTATATGTAGGAGCAGGGGAAAGTCCCCCTCGAGGAGAATAAATTTTCATGATAGGTATCTTTGAAAAGAGATCGCCAATACGTTTAAAATGAATGGAAGTGAATTAAAACCATCGATATACAATAATTTAAAATAAAGTTCTCGATTTTTTTTCATTAAAAAAAAAAAAAAAAAAAAATCTTTTTAACACTTTCCAACAAGGTTGAAAAGTGTTAATGACTTCGGTTTGTTTGTCCGTCTGTCAGTCTATCTGTTCGCGCTCCAACTCCCGTAAATATTTATGGAATGTCCTGAAACTGATATACGTTATTCAAGTTCACTGTTCCCTATTGAAAATTGAGTGCGTACCTCTACTGGTTTATGTACACGGTCACCCGAAAAGTATTCTAAAGCATTGTGTTCTATGGGAGGTATTTCTATGAAGCATCTTTTAATAACCTTTACTGTACACTAATACTTATGAAATTGAAATATGTTATTCAAGTTCACTATCGGATGTTTCTTATGCAAAATGCAGTAAATACCGGCACTGGTTTCTGTACAGGGACACCTGAAAGTATTCCAAAGTATTACATTCTATGAGAGGTATTTCTATAAAGCATCTTTTAATACCTTTACTGTACACAAAATTTAATGAAATTGAAATATGTTATTCAAGTTCACTATCAGATGTTTCTTATGTAAAATGGAATAAATACCAGCACTGGTTTGTGTAACCCGAAAGTATTCCAAAGCATTACATTCTATGAGAGGTATTTCTATAAAGCATCTTTTAATAACTTTACTTTGCACAAAGCTTAATGAAATTGAAATATGTAATTCGTATGCACAAAAGATTGCTTTCTATAGAATATAGTATGATTAGCATTAAATTTACAGGGCCACACAAAAATATTCAGTTACTTTAAGAAATATTAATAAAAGTTTGCTGGAATTACACTTTTGATTATATTAAGTATATTTAACACTGTCTAACAATTTTTAAGTGTGAATATGATTTCAATTTGTGTGTGTGTCTGTCTGTTCGTCTGCCCGTCTGTCTGTTTGTCTGTCCACGGTCCAACTCCCTTAAATACTTATAGAATTTTTCGAAACTGATATATATGTTATTCAAGTTCACTACCGGATGTTCCCTATTGAAAATGGAGTGAATACCTCTGCCGGTTTGTGTACAGAAATACCCGAAATTTTTCCAGAGCATTGTGTTCTGAGAAAGGCATTTCTATAAACCATATTTTAATAACTTTACTGTAGACAAAACTTAATAAAATTGAAATATGTCATTCCAGTTCACTATCGAATGTTTCTTATGTAAAATGGCGTAAATACCAGCACTGGTTTGTGTACAAGGACGCTTGAAAGTATTCCAAAGCATTGCGTTCTGTGTGAAGTATTTTTATAAGCCAAATTTTAATAACTTTACTTTTCACAAAGCTTAAAGAAATTGAAATATGTTATTCATATGCACAAAAGAATGCTTGCTATAGAATAATGCATGATGAGCATTAGATTTACAGGGACACACAAAAATATTTAGTTTCTTTAAGAGATATTAATAAAAATTTGCTGAATTGTACTTTCGTTTAGATTAAGCGTTTTTAGCGCTTTCAATCAATTTTTAAGTGTGAAAATGATTTCAATTTGTGCATTTGTCTGAACGATTGTTTATCTTTATATCTGTCTTTCTCCCGCCGCAGCGTCCGTTAATATTTTCAGAATTTAAAAAAAATGTTATATATTAGTCAAGTTCACTATGGTATGTTTCCTATTTAAATGGCATTAATATGTCCTGTAAAAACTAGTTTATGTACAGGGACAACCAAAACAAACTTCCAATACATTGCGTTTTAAGTGATACACTTTTAAAAATCGGATTTAACTATCTTTCTACTGTAAAAATCATAATATATATATATATATATATATATATATATATGTATTGTTAATATTGTAACATAATATTTTGTAATATGATTAACCTTCAGATTTACAGTGCTACACTAAAATATTCAGATTCATTCAGGGCTGCATTTTCTTTTTTGTTAATAAGCCTTTTTAACACTTTCCAACAATGTCTAAGAGTGATTTTAAATTCAATTAGTCTATCTGTATACTTTTCAGTGCTTTTGTCTATCTGTTGTGTGATAACGTAGGCAAAGAATATTGAAAGATATATGACACAACAAATACGTGCAGTTGGAAAAATTTTAATAATCAATGCGTACTGCATGATTTTTCGTTCTTGTTTAAATATAATATGGAGAATAAAATGTACTTTTTTTGGATATTTAGTGTTATACTTCTACTCTGATGTGGAAATCGTACAGCATTATCATGGAAGATAATTTTATTAAATAATGATTTTAATAAATTATTTTTCCTGAGTGAATTTGCATAGGAAAATATAGTTGAAAGTCATGTAGTGGCGACAACATTCTAGTTTTTTTTTCTCCCCCCCCCCCCCCCCCCGTTTTTGCCTTCTCTCTTACTTTTGTTTTCATGATGCAATCACGTTTAAGTATAGCTTTTGTTACAAAAGTAAATTTATTTTACAGCGGTTTCAACGACGTCCACAAATCCTTTCTTCAAATATTTCCAAAATAACTTTTTTTTTTTTTTTTTTTTTTTAAATACTGTCATTGATTTACACAGGTCAGATGTATAATTTTTAAAATTTATTTTCAGTTAGCTTATAATTTCAGAATTCCCGCGAGTTATTTCTCGAGTCCAATAGAAGATTTCTGTTCAGTCCCTGTCTTCACAATTTCCCACGTTTCTCTTTATTTTTATTTTTAAAATCTGTGGTAATATTTTATGCAGAGTTCCGTGTGCAAGGAATCTGGCCTACGCAACTTTTTGCGTTTTCGAGTGCGTTTCTTACGGAGATTCGCCACTAATTGAGTAATTACCCCGAAGGAAAAACCCACACAGCTAGAAAACCAATAATTAAGAATTACAAACACCTCCCCCTCTTTAGAGAACGTCCCGGAATCTGAAATCGATGTGAGTGACGAGCGTGACTGCGTGCGTGACCAAAGCCCCTCACGGATCTTGCGACACGCGATCACGTGTAAACACAACACAAAAGGGAAGCGGTGTCTTACCGCGCCTTCTCAGTTTAAAAATCACACACACACACACGCACAAGGGTCGAGAGGTCCGAGCTTCTTGGAACACGAAACAGGCCAAATATTTTCTCAGGCGAAAATTCTTACATAACAGACTCATTCTAATTTGGTTACTTTTGACCACAATTTTCATGTGCATAGGACATCATGTTATTTAGATTAACACGTTCGCTACAGAGTAAAATTTTAAAGAGCTATAAAATAAAAATAAAAAAAGGGATTTTTTTTTTCTAAATTTATTGTAATTTCCGAAATGTATTTACACACATTTTGTAAGAGTAGTCAGACTATGACATTTTAATACTTTCGCGGACCCTTAATAAGCAGCCCAAAATTTGCTTAACAACAGTCATAATGAATTAACTACTTACACATTTAACAGGGAAGAGGTGCCGCTCTCCGCTCTAGGAGCAGTGTCGAACGATTCCAGCTATGCTAGGCCCCTCTTCCGGAACGTTTATTTAAAAACTCAAAAAATAAAAAAAGCCGCCAGAGACAGGTCTCCCACGCGACAAGGAGCGGCATGCTCTATGCTTGTAGATAAAGTGCCAAGTGGCCTAAAGAGATATGGTAGCAAGGTGTTTGTGAGAGTTCATGAGAAAAGGTTTGGTGCTGTGAAAGTCTTTATAAATTTTTGTGCTGTGAAAGTCTTTATGAAAATTAGTTGCCTGGAAAAGATCCTTCTCGACAATGGGCAACGTTGTTGTTAATACTACTTACACATGTATGTATTCGTATATAAATTTTGCGAAAATAAATTAAACATAAACAAAAGCAACAGAGCTAGGTGATATACTAGCACGCGCTCGCCCTCAGAACATACCTCTAAAATATTCGAACGTTGAAGTGAACAATCCGAACATTTCGCACTATTTCATGTTACTTGTTGGGACAGCTAAGCTTCTTGAATAATATTTCATGTACAAAAATGTGCTGGGGATGCTGCTTTGCGTTTTAACCTGCTGTGAACTTGAATGGGATATTACGCTTTTTTGTCCAAGCAAGAAGAGTAGTACTTTGTAGAGCCCCTTGAATAAAATATATAGTCCGACGCATCGCCGCCATTTTTTTGCCTCGGAAGAGGACAGCATTTCCGCTTGGCGTCCTTATCGCTTCACTAATGCTTTTAAGAAATCTTGATCTGAAGCTAATCCGGTCAAGATAAGAGCAATAGGCAACAATAATATTCCTAAAAACACATTTCTTTCACAGTACATTCTCAGGATGTCATTTTATTCTGAGGATATCCCTATGGATGTACTGGGGTAAGATGTGTTGTTAGGGCGGTTTCTATTTCTTTTACAAAATGTCGCCAAAACTCAAATACACAGTAATAGAAGGTCTGTGAAAACTTTATATTCTCTTCTTGAATGTTTATAGCAGTTCATCGCTAAACAAAATCCCATATCATAGTTTACTTAGCTAAAATTATGAAATATAATAAAAGAAGTTACTCTAAAGTAACGTAAGACGATAAAAAAAGTGTTTGTCGTTTGTTTTTCAGAGAAACGCGCTGGGTACATGTGGCAACCTAAGGCAACAAAATGCCTGATGTACCAGCTCGTATATATAGGAGCCTTAGTACTTTGTCCCTTGGAGGACTAATGTAAGAAGAGTTGGCATCCAGCCTATCAGCAAATGAAGTGAACTGTTGCCTACTCAGTAATGGCTGCCGCAATAACGACCAAGGAGCCACATCGAGTCTATCAATACATTGGCTAGTACTACGTTCTTTTTTTGAGTTGACAGCTCTGAGACCCCGATGAGTTACGACGACTTTCGTCTAGAGTGATCCAATTTACCTAATGTCACAATGACATTGCCGAACTTCTTTCATAACTGCGTTACTTAATAACTTCTTCCGGTCATGTCATCTCCACTACTATCATTCCTCTACGTTTTTTTCAAGAAAACAAAACAGGGGAGGCGGAAACCAAGATAGGGCTTATGAAATTCAAACCAACCCGAAAATTTCACTATTTAAATGTTTTGAGTTACACTTCATTTTCAAGGTTTATATAGATGTTTTTGTAATGGTCTGCATAGTAATTTTATATTCTTATAGTTCCTAGATGTAATAGGCACGATACCCAATTTTATACTCCCTTGCCCCGAAAAATATTCTGACTACGATTTTCATAACATGTCATATAAATAAATATTACTGAAAATATTTACTAACAATTATGACCATAAAATGCGATATATGTGCAATTGAGAAGAAATGGCTGAACGTACTTTTCAGCCTCTAAATTAAGCACGTAACTCAAGAAATTAAGTACATAACTCATTTTAAATTGCTGCTGGAAACAAATACGTGAAAATATTTGCCAACAACTCAAAGTTGTTCATCTATAGCAGCATTCAGTAAAAAATAAAGTCTGGTTTTGAAAATAAACGGGGTAACATAAAAAGTGATTAAAATTGAACTTCGGTTACAAACAACATCCTGTAGCTAGAACGATCGGGCGGAATGTAACCCAATTTGGTACATAAACGACTCATGAGTGCACTCAAAGTACAAAAAAAAGTTCAAAAAATGTTCATTAAGTGGGCGATATACATTAGAAAATGACATATTAACAAATGACCTACACGAGATCAAAAAACAATTAATAAATTTACAAATTGTTATTGCATTCCTATGAGCCATTTCCGTATTTTCCTTTTGCTGATGAAAAGCACCACCAAGTGGACATTTTTAAATTATTTTTTTCCGATATTCCTCGAGCACACGGATTTGTCCATATACCAAATAGGATGATAATCTGCTCGTTCGTTTTAGCCATTTATAGCGAACGTTTAATTACAACTACCCTGATATCAGCTTGAAAAGAAACTTTGATTTTTTGACAAAATGTATTTTTGTTACAAGTGACGTTCGAAATAAGAGTCATCACTTGAGTTTGGAGTTAAAAGGCAGATTTTTCAGTTCCTTTGAATTGTGCATATCTGTATACGCGATAACCTATATAATTTTGCATTGCAGAAATACGAACCGTTGAGGTTTTTGTTCCGTAATAGTGTTTACAGTTGAGCTTCTATATTGTTCGATGAATCAGATTTATAACATGAACATCCTTAAGAATATGGAGGTTATCTTTATGCAATTGAACTGGTTCAGTAGAAATTTTGCTTATACCACCTTTGTTCGTTTAATATACACTCATTATAAAACGTCGAACCTGAGTTACACAATTTGGAGCCTTAGGCTTATCACACATTTCCTTTAGGTTTTAGGAATTTTGTTGATGCACCAAATTCTTTATATTGGCTTAATTGATGGCTATTAAGAGAAATAACATGATAGTAAACAATGAAATTTGGCATAGCAAAACTAAAAACTAAAATAAAATAAAATGAATAATACAAGCAAGAAAGAAAATATATGCAGTTAACAAAAATTATAAAATATTTTTTAGCTACAACATCGGTTAATTGACACATCGTCACATTTACACTATTGGTGGATTCCAATATATTAACAAAAAATAAGACAGGTCAATGATGAATTTTTTTTTTTTTTTTTTCAAGGTGATATGTTTTTCTGGTGTATTTTCGGATGCTGATTAAGGAAAAACTATTCAAAAATATCCATCACGTAAAGTTTTGACAAAAGATGGGATTGTATGAGCCTAAAGCATTTACAACTCTCATCTAAGTTATTTCCCGGAAAATCTGCGTGATGTGTATGAAAAATAAGGAGAGCTATTTCATCAAGACACCAAAGAAATGTAGAGAAGGTACCAGGGATGAGGGGGTGTTAATATGTTAGCAGATTATTGTTGAATTTTGCATAGAGACCGCCCCCTCCACAACAAGGCCTTCAAGCCGATGACAAAGTAAAATATGCTTTAAAAAGAGCCGATCTTGTAAAGAAGCACTTTTAAAAGATAATGAAGAAATAATAGCAGATTTTAATGTGTTCTACACATAAATTGGTTCGAATTTGTTATAATAACCAAATGAATTCTTCAGACCTTCATCCTTACTTTGTGAAAATTCCTTACGTGCTAGGGAAAAAAAAAAAAAAAAGACAATCATTTCGGAATTCAGCGCATCAAAACACATTAGAAACATCCAACGCAACGTAAAAAAAAAAAAAAGAAAAATGAACAGGACGATTTCGCAGACCTGTACAACTGAAGAGAAAAAGACAGTAACTGTTACGAACAATATTTAAATGAAACGCGGTATATTAATAACTTGGTGTGAGTCAACTTTTGTGATTATCTCTCAACAGCTGCTAACTTCTACTACACGGAGAGGATCAACAATACCACTGTTAATTTCTTGGCACATACTAGTAAATAACAGTTACTGATGAGTGCAAACATGGATTTTGTCTATGACTGAAATTGGCCATTTTAATATTAGACTTTAATGTATTTAATGAAATATTAATTCCTTTAGTAAACTTTGTATTTTATTTTACGGTCTTTTTTGTGCCATATACGAGAGTTAATGAGGATTCGATGCCTTATCAATAATATTGTTATTATCCTTCTTGTGTTTCAGCAATATTATTCCAGTTCGCTATTGATCAAATTCACTGTGATCACGACATTCGAATCTATTTGAACGCTATTTTCACCTCTAAATGTAATTTTCAGCTTCATTAAGTCATCGTCCGACATCAGCGATGAAATCCCGTGAGGAATGATTCATTAAAAGCGCCGTAATTATTAGAAAAAAAAAAAAAACTGGTTTTCATCCCCAGCCTCTGATGTAGGTCACCATTAACACGATGTGCCGAACAATTATACACTTCACTCATACCCGTGATGCATTACTCGCTCTTTCCCAATAGCTCGGGGGAAACAACGCAAAAGTGTCGATTCGTTATGCCGGAGATGAGTTATCACTTTTGTTTTTAACACACAAGTTTTTAATTAACTCGCAGAGGAGTTCTTCAAAGGCGAGTAAGCAAATATCATTCATTAATAAAAAAGTCCTACGAAGACAGAGAAAGGGGGATTTATGTGCAATTCGTGACTACTTACTCATTATTCCCCCTTCTACCTGCCATCCGCGAGCAATTTTTTTTTTTTTTTTTTAAACTTGCGCGAAACTGCGGATAAATTTTATGTTTTAGATTCAAAACGCGGATTTCAGAAAACTAAATCAGATAAAAAGGTATGTTTATCAATCTCGACAGGCTGACTAAAAACATGAATATACATACTGAAATATACAGGCGGATTTCCTTCAATTAAATGGGCGTTGTTTTCTGGCCTTGTCAATAAACATTATTTGAAGCCTATCGGGCAGCATCCTATTAAGTTCGACAAATCGTTCTAAATAAATAATAATAATAATAATAATAAAATCCCTAAGTTAAGAACATTTAACTTTTTAGAAAACTTGATATTTCTATGAAAGTAATTTTGTTGAAAGTTCTTCGAAACCATGGAAATATAACTTATACATAAACTTAATTGTGCATAAATTAAATGCCTCAAAAATAAAACAAAGCAAAATAAAGTGAAATAAAATTCCAAAAAGTTCAAAATTAGGATATTTTCCAGTCTGCAATTGAATTAGATTCTATAGGCGAATAATAAATATTTTTTTTAAAGGCAAATGACTGACCTGAATTCACATGAGATAGGGCTCCGGGACATAAGACATGATCATGTCGGGCGATCCTTCGAAAGGATACTCCTGAAATCCTTCGTTACACGGACACCCGAAGTCACATCTGTACACGGTTGGATCCTGGGGCGGAGGGGCATAGTAGTAGGCCGGTTCCGGTGGTTGTCGCAGCATCTGTCGCAATTGGCGGATATAGTCTATGGCCGATCGGAGGGTCTCCACCTAAAAATGAAAGAAAACACATTAAAAATGCATTTCTATACGTACTGCCGTGGGTTAGTTTATTTAAACGCGGATTTCATTCCAACACCAAAAGACTACGGTCAGTGCTTGGCAGAGTTATGCCGCTTTCGACAAATTTGTGATGTGACAGAAAATAGGACGGCGTGTCTGGTCTTGATGTGCCATACCATCAAGCAGGATTACGGGCGCAGAATTCACACCGGTATTTGTTTGAGAAATTTCTTTACCTATAATATCGTTGATCTAAGAAGTAGAAAATTTTGTTGTATAGATAGTGGTACGAGTTCTGCGCGCACGTGTTCCATTCATGCATCAAGTACTCGACTGCGAGCACAGTTCGGCGTGGTATCGAAAGAAATAAACTAATTAAAAACACATTCATCAAAGTGGGAGAAAAAAAAACTTATGTTACTCGTAAAATTTTACTTTCATATGTGGAATTTAAACAGAAACTAGTATAACGGCAGCAAGCAAGGGAAATGAGCAATGCAATGTTTTACATGCAGTATTTAGTTCTAGTTTATAAGCACTGTGGTGAAATTAAGAGTAAGAAAATAAAACTTTAAAAATAAAACGTCCATGGTTCAAGGTGCCCCATTCTTCCCTATTTCCATTTATTCCCACAATATATCTGAATGCGTTCGCGACGTCTTATAATCCTATCAATTATGGTAATCATAACTTATTACATGGAAAGAAAAGTATCTTAACAAGAACGAAAATTTTTGCAATTTACATATAAACACTTTTTAACTGCGCATCGTTTAACCTTCAATGCGTTTGCTTCCATGATGACCCATTTAATTAGGAAAGAAGAAAACTCGAATAAAATATTTTATATCCTTTTCTTTATTTCAAAGAAAAACCATGTAACAGATTGCTTTTGATCAGCCCTTGCCTTTGTAGTATATGGTCTAAAAACAGCGAGCAGTCCAAAACTATTTATACTGTTTTAACTAGGGAGTACTTTATTTCTAAGAAGAAAACATTAAAAGGATTGTTTTTAAGTAGCCTTGTATATCGTCTAAACTAGGCCTGTTCAACCGATATTAAATTATGTTTCAAAATAAATACATCTCTCATAGATCGCAATGCACATCGTAATTATTTTGCGAATCACTGTACTCAAGATAATTGTGCTATTTATACCATTTTCAATGAGCAACGTGATATAATGAACTTGAATAACAACTTAATTTCAAAGCATTCTAATTGAACACTCATACAGACAGAATGACAGGCAGGTAGACTAGCTGAAGTCATAACCACTCTTAAACTTCGTTGCAAGGTATTAAAAACGCTTGACAACAAACGAAAATACAATTGTAGCAATTTCCAATCATAATCATTAACGTATTTGAATATTTTGTTGTGTCCCTATTAATCACAATTCTAATGATATCATATCCTACAAAAAACACCTTTTTGTACATGTGAATAATAAATTTCTTTATGATTTGTGCAGTACGGGGTATTTAAATATGATTTGATACTTTTTAAAAATATAGCTATATATTGTTTATTCCATGCATATCAGATTTCATTTAGATTTTGGTGCCCTCTGTGAGATTAAAAGTAAAGGACTCGTGACCCGAATGTCCTGTCGTGAATCAGAGGGGACCGGTTTTGTATCTTAGCAATATTAATGATCCTGTATTCCTTTAATATTAGAACATTTTATTTTACAATACTCATGCTCCATATTATAGTGAATTAATAGAAATTAGTGAATGAGGGATGCTCGTAAAAATTTTCCCAGCCTCAAATATACCAGAAAATAGACCTAGGCATAAGAGTTTTGTCCTGAAATGTGATATATCCGCATACAGCTACCGCAAAATCTGCGATCTCTACCGGCAGAGAAAGGAAGAAAATACCTTACCTTGCTGAGTCTCTTCCCCGGCCTTCCGCTGACCGGTATGTACTGCCGGAGCTTCGCGAACCCCATGTTCACGAGGCGGACCCGTTTTCTTTCTCGCTCGTTACGACGGGCCACGGGGCCGCCACAGCTGGGCTCCGGGCACCAGGAGCTCGGTGAACTGCTCTCCTCCGGACAATAAGACAGGTAGTCCTGCTGGGGGTGCATGGTCAAGACGAGGACATAGCTGAAAGGAAAGAAAAAAGCATCATGAGATCAACTTCGTCTTAATAAGGGACGATGACATTAATTGCTTTCTTTGCTTTCTCTTCTATCCTTTTTTAAAATTTTATTTGCCAGGTGCCGAATTCGAATCCCGGTTTAGAGATGAATGTTTGTGTCAAAACTCGCTCTATACCGTAAGTGTCGTCCAACGAGTTCACATAGTGCAAAAAATGACCTGATAGAGGAAAACCAAAGTAAGTCTATCTCCTTCTAAATCCGGTACTGGCGGGAAAAGCACCTACTGAGTATGAAAACGGATATGTTCGATCTGTTTCGCTTGCAAATTGGTACACTCATTTAGGCTCTGTATAGAGATAGCGGTATAAATTTGTATGCCTATATTGTTTATGGACTGTGTACAGGGATACGTCAAAATTCTTGTCATTACGGCATATTGGGTGAACTTCGTTTAAACGCATTTTGACATCATTACTTTGCAATCAACAAAATGAAATTAGCGTACATTACCGAGATGCTTGAACTTATGTTTTCTGCAGAAAATAGGTGCTCTTAATTAATGCTTCCTAATTAATGTACAGGACCCTACAAAAGTGTTCTGACGATGAAACGTAATCAGCCAAATTGTCTCAAATTTCGAACAATTATTCATGGAAAACGTAGAATAAGTTGAATAGTTTTTACTGGTGTATACAATGTTTATGATTCGTTTACAGAGACACACAACAGAATTTCGTGACATTAGAGTCTAAGGAAAAAATTTTATTTAAGCGCATTTTAACGCATTTATGCTGCATTCAACATAATGTAATTAACATACAATATAAAGATGTATAATAGCATATTTAGTCTTAAAAAAAAAGGTATGTATAGACTAACTAATTTATTTAAGGGACCACACAAAAGAATTCCGACAACATTCTGTAATCATCCAAAAGATGTCAAATTAGGTTGAAATTTTAATCACTTATAATTAATTAGGTATCTAATTTTTTTATGTATATAATAACTTTTTATGTAGCTCCTTTTCTGGGGATACATAAAAGAATTTCGTACTATTACGGTTTATAATCGGAATTTCTTAAAAGTGCATTTTAACATAGTTGCATTCCATTAAATATAACGAAATTTTATTACATTTTTAATAGTATGTTTTTCTGGGGGAAAAGTGTAGGCATAAAATTGGTAATTAGTTTACTGAGTTACAGAAAACAATTCCGATATGTTATGCAATCATTTTGCATGGAATTTGGTACAAGTATTTATGCATTACAAGGAATTAATACAAGACTATCAGTTGATAGGAATACACACACACACATATATATACACACATATATATAGAAATAGGTATAGAATGAGAAATACAGCGGGGGGTTGAGAGGGCAGCAGCCTCGCTTTAGAAACGTATCTGTTTATGTAGCCAGTCAATCGAGTCACTATATATGTTACATAATAAGGAATAAATAAAAATTATCTGTTGAATAATGTGTGGTGCAAATAGGACGTTGAGGTCCCTGATCTGCAGATCCACTAGTAGTCACAACGTTTACCTTTAATTGCATAGTTGAACTTAACCTCTATTTTAAAGCATTATGAAAATGTGAAAACAACATTGCAGTTCGGCTCTTTTTCAAGGGATTAGTCGCAGAGGTTTAAAGAATAAAACGTAGTTTGAGGAGAGAGAAAGCTTCATTTATAGGAGGAAGAAAATTAAAAAATAGTATCTTATCTGAAAATGCTCCATTACACTCCAATAATGTCCAAAAAAATCCTAAATAAATTTAAATTTCTAGCTAAGAATTTCGTGTATGCAGCTGAACACATCTTTGGAATTGATTTTGTAATTTTCGATTTCGACACCACTTTAACACACACACGCACAAAATAAATAAAATAAATAAATAAATAAATAATAAATAAATAAAATTTGAAATATGGAATTTTTTGTGACTTTTTAGCATGCGTCAGAATTTGAGAGTTCAAAATATAGTAAGTGATCAAATTATTAGTTCTTTCTTTCTTTCTTTCTTTTTTTTTTCTAATATATATATATATATATATATATATATATATATATATATATATACACTGAACGAAATAGCCTTAAATTTTAGACATGCAAAGAGCATTTATAAACTCATGCTTTCTGTATCGATTTAGTCACGTGTGTAATAGAGTGCCAACCAAATTCGAAAAAAAAAAAAGAAAAAAAAAAGCCCTTTGTTTTCTAAGTAATATTCTATAAAATTCTGCACAAACCAGAATTTAATTTAGTACGACGGGACTTATTTTACTCTATTCTTCCATATAAAGGCACGTAGAAAATGTGTTTTATTTCCCAGCATCAGTAACTATATTCATTCCATAATTTTTTTTTATTTTTGCTGTCATTTAGACAATGAATTTGAATAATTATCGCAATTGCGTAAGTAAAGATTTTGGCAAGAAACGTCCGAGCTACTTCGATGCCAAACTTCACATTTCGCCAAGGGGTTCTACACTGAAGCTGTTCCATTTCTTTAGCACGATTTTTCTCAATTTTATTTTAACTTAAAAAAAATATATATATGCATGTTTTCTTTCTTTTTTCTTTTTGTTTGTTGGTTTGTTTGACATAAAAAGGAAGATTATTTAAGTTTTGGCTCATGAATCATAGAATCTTTTGATTTATAATTTTAATAAATCTTTAATAGTCAAATTCATTCCACAAAGTTTGTTTATTTTGTGAAAATTTAATTTCTTTTAAAAAATGTACGCCTTTTTCAACTTTTTTCCTTTATTTCATTTTATTAGAAATTGCAATCATTATTTTAAAAACTTTAACTTTTTTTTTTCAGTAATTTTTAAAATGTTAATTATAAATATTTTCAAAATAATTTCTTACTTAACTAAATACGTCATATCCTTCTAAATAAATGCATGCAAGTTACCTTTTCCTGTTATTTTTTTTTTCTTTCAACATATAAAAAAAAAATAATAATAATACATAATACATAATGTATATCGTTCTATATACAGAAGTTGTTTTCCAAAAAAAATTTCAAAATATCAGAGAAACATTATTCTGAAACTTAAAAGGAACGTATTCATTAGCTACTCACTCAGTTATACTATTTTCATTTAGCTGTATTAAAATCATCACTTTGTTGGATACTTTTTTAATTGAACGCTGCGTGTGTTAGATGCTATGTAATTTATACATTTTTGTAAAAATAATAAAAGTTAATTCGGGATATCTCAAAACGTATTGTTATATAAATATCTTGAATCATTTCATATTTAAAATACTTTCCTTATACAATCTTGAAAAGGTAAAAGAATATAACTTTCATAAATACGAAAACATTAATGGATGATGAAATTAATTATGAAGTATAGTCAATAACAAGAAACCTAAAAATAAATAAATAAATAAGTAATCAATTAATGATTTAAATTATCAACAAATTTAAAATATCAAATAATAAATTTACTTCATTTTATTGACAAAGTCCCTACATTTTCATATTGAAACGCTGATACAAATAAAAGACCTCGCAAGAAAATAAAATAGTTTTGAAATTATTATACATATACAATTAATTTCTTTGTATAAGTGTTCAAACAACAATATGAAATTACTAGCCCGCCTACTTTTGTTTTATTTTATTTTTTTATTCAATCCATTTACTTTCTATTTATATATGGATTAAAATATATCGACAGATACTTGAAAAAAAATTTCTGAGTGCTGTAATCTTATTCACTTATTTATCAATAAAAAACAAAATTAATAAATTATAAAAAGTATTGTACACTTAAAATTTAATAAATAAATAAATAATATCATTGCATACTTAAACATTCATTTAATTAGCAGCGAAAAAAAAAATCATCAAACAATTTTTCAATCGGAAACCCTCTTTTAATTCACATGTTTTATATTAAAATTAAAAGGAAAGATAGAGTGAATGAACAATAAATATATCGGGAAGTACTGTATGTATGTTTATATTTTTATTTGTAATTACGCTTATATTTTACACTACTCGGAGGCGAAAGTTCCGAATCCCATTTATTTTTATGCTAAATTACCAAAACTCAAGCTTTTTTTCAGAAATATTTATTCCACTTTTTTTATATATGCTGTTTTTACAATTATGAAAAAGTACTAAATAACTTTCAGCATATTAATCTTAAAAACTTTAATAAATTTTAAATCCAACGTTTCGGCTAAATTCCTTCATTAACCTTCCTCAGGGAAGAATGATGTTAAAAAACACATAAACATAGAAAATTTAAGTTACTACATGATATCACAATTACAACTTCAAAGAAAAATTTAACAGATGATTACACAAATTATAAAAATTTACTATATACATTTTAAAAATATGCTAAAACACTCAAATGAACTTGAAACATGATCACTATAAGACAAGGATAAAGAGCCACTAAAGCAAAGGTTAAAAATATCAAAATTGCGGGGTTGCCAGAACTAAACTAAAGCAGGATAACCATAAATTAATTTAAGCCCAAGAAATGAAGCCAAATTGAGGGGGGGGGGGGTTACGGATAAGGAATCATTACAAATTTCTGATTTTCTTTTAATAATTTCGAATGATTCATAAAGAAGTGCTTGGTTTCTATTGTCAGTATTGTAAATTATTTTGGCATTTTCAAAATCGGGGTCAATGGGATTAGAATTATAATTTTGTGAAAAAGCTGTGTTGGGTCTATTATATTTTAAATCTGCAATATGCTCCTTCATTCTATCACAAAAAGGTCTATTAGTCATATCTATATAGTAGTTAGTTTTATTATCCACTTTATATGGGATTTCATAAACACCAGATTTTAATTTGGGGGGAGGAGGATCAATTTTTTTAGAAATTAATGAATTTAATTTTAAAGGAGCTTTAGCAACCAAATTAACTTTTTTATGTTTGAATAATTTAGAAACTCCCTCATGAAGAGAGGGCCAATATTGAATTTTCTTAAATTTACTATTAGAAGATTTATTATCATTAGAAGATGAAGAAGGGGGAGGAGGGGACATAATTTTATAAATTAATTTATTTATAGTCTTGATTTTATAACCATAATTTATAGCCAAATTATAAATAAAATCGATTTCATGGTCTAAGGCCTCAAGGGTAGAACAATGACTAAAAGCACGTTTAATCAGAAATCTAAAATTAGCTATTTTATTGGACCAGGCTATTTTCTGAATTAATTATGCCGAATCTGGGTAATTTACAAATTCCACGAACATTTAAACATAGATTTAATCCATTTGTCAAAGTTCGCTTGAAATTAACAAAACTTTTGCTTGATATAAATTTCTTAAGGAGATGCCAGAAGAGTGCCATTATTCCTAATTTCTTACGAGTACGCAATGTGTTCATGGAAAAGAACCTCCCTCATTTAGTAACTAAAAATGGATTGGTGAATTTAAAACTGGCTATAAAGTACAAATATTCGCAGATCAATCATGTTCAATCGGAAGCCTATTATCTCTATTTGGAATTAAGCAAACAAATCCCTAATGAATTCTTCGATATTTTAATGGGGAGATTGGAATATAATATTCAAAGGACTAAAGAGTTAAAACAAGGAAATTTAGATCGAAAATATAATATACTGCAGCGCAAGCAAAAAGGATTTGATCACACCCATGATACGATTCATTATCCATATTTAAATTTAACTAAACACAAATTTTCACAAGAAGAAGATGAATTGTTGGGACGAGGCCCGAAGTTTGTTCCCCAATATAATATTAATTATCAAGGTTATATATCCGAACTTGAAGATGCTATTTTATGCACTGATGAAAATCAACGTGAAGAATTGAGATCTCTAATTTATGGTAAATTATATCGTTCTATTAAGCAAAAAACATCGAACAAAGTTGATAAAAATACTCTTAAAATTATTCAAAACTTAAAAAATAATCCAGATATAATAATTGTTGAATCTGATAAAACCAAGAAATTTGTTGTTTTAGAAACTACTCAATATTATGAAGGAATCTATAGAAAAGATGGATTGTGTACGGATTGAAAAAGATCCTACTACTAATTTAAAATACAAAGTTAAAAATTTAATTAAGAAGCATAATTGGCCAGATAATATGAAAAAAGTTATTAAAGAAAATCTTTTTGCTTTTCCTCCTCAGCTAATTGGTAAATACAAAGATCATAAAGAAATACCTTCAGTTAGACCCATTGTGGCGAAATATTCAAGCCCTACATATTTTATTGAGAAAGCTTTAGTTCCTGTATTAAAGAGTTTACTTCCTGAATCTAATTATTCAATTTCAGATCCTGCTAAATTTTTAGATGATCTATTTGAACAGAATATACAGCTTCATGATTCCCTTGCTAGTTTAGATATTGTGAACTTATTTCCCTCAATAGATTTGGACTGTGTTTTTCATATAATAAGTAATAGACTCAATTTATCTACTGAATATTCTCAATCTGAAAAAAACTGCTATTAAAGAAGCCTTAAAACTAGTAATTTATAATAATTATTTTAAATTTAACGATAAAATCTATAAACAACTTAACGGAGCACCTTTGGGGGCTCAGCTATATCTGGACTTTTAGCTGAGTTTGAATTAAGAGATTTTGAGAATAATTTTATTAAAAACATATGCATTGTATTAAATTGTGGAAAAGATTTGTAGATGATGTTTTTATAATTTGGCAAGATCCATCTAGTTCCCCATAGGATTTTTTAGATATAATCAATAACGTAAATCCTAACCTTCAATATACTTTAGAAACTGAAAATAATGAAAATATTTTAACCTTTTTGGATATTAAAATTAAACGGTTTAATCAATATGTTGAAACTTCTGTTTATAGAAAGCCCAATATTATTCCATATACTTTCATAGCAATTATCCTTTGCCCTGGTCCTATAAAATAGCTAATTTTAGATTTCTGATTAAACGTGCTTTTGGTCATTGTTCTACCCTTGAGGCCTTAGACCATGAAATCGATTTTATTTATAATTTGGCTATAAATTATGGTTATAAAATCAAGACTATAAATAAATTAATTTATAAAATTATGTCCCCTCCTCCCCCTTCTTCATCTTCCAATGATAATAAATCTTCTAATAGTAAATTTAAGAAAATTCAATATTGGCCCTCTCTTCATGAGGGAGTTTCTAAATTATTCAAACATAAAAAAGTTAATTTGGTTGCTAAAGCTCCTTTAAAATTAAATTCATTAATTTCTAAAAAAATTGATCCTCCTCCCCCCAAATTAAAATCTGGTGTTTATGAAATCCCATATAAAGTGGATAATAAAACTAACTACTATATAGATATGACTAATAGACCTTTTTGTGATAGAATGAAGGAGCATATTGCAGATTTAAAATATAATAGACCCAACACAGCTTTTTCACAAAATTCTAATTCTAATCCCATTGACCCCGATTTTGAAAATGCCAAAATAATTTACAATACTGACAATAGAAACCAAGCACTTCTTTATGAATCATTCGAAATTATTAAAAGAAAATCAGAAATTTGTAATGATTCCTTATCCGTAACCCCCCCCCCCCCTCAATTTGGCTTCATTTCTTGGGCTTAAATTAATTTATGGTTATCCTGCTTTAGTTTAGTTCTGGCAACCCCGCAATTTTGATATTTTTAACCTTTGCTTTAGTGGCTCTTTATCCTTGTCTTATAGTGATCATGTTTCAAGTTCATTTGAGTGTTTTAGCATATTTTTAAAATGTATATAGTAAATTTTTATAATTTGTGTAATCATCTGTTAAATTTTTCTTTGAAGTTGTAAGTAACTTAAATTTTCTATGTTTATGTGTTTTTTAACATCATTCTTCCCTGAGGAAGGTTAATGAAGGAATTTAGCCGAAACGTTGGATTTAAAATTTATTAAAGTTTTTAAGATTAATATGCTGAAAGTTATTACTTTTTCAAGCTTTTTTTATTCGAGGGGATTCCCGAAATACGCGATTTCACTGCATCTCAAGAAAATTTCTTCTTTTTTTGGTATTTAATCTCCGAGATACACGGTATTCTTTAGGGCTATTGTCAACTGCGCTGTTTTTCTTAGTAGATTCTTGCATATAGGTTCCATTAAGCGATATATACGTACTTTCGATGACTACTGTTTGTTCTCGATTCGAGTCGTAAACAAGCAAGGACGATACTATTCTCGGAGCCGAATTGTCCTTGTTTGTTTGCGACTTGAATTGGAGAACGAACAGTATCTTAATTTGAATGCTATTTTGTTTGGAAACTACCATTCTTTTAACGAAATATCATCGCCATTTATTAAATACTAAAGGAAGGGGCGAGAAGCAGAGTGCATTTCATTCGTTCACTAGAGTATTAAAACTGAGAAATTACTTGGAACATTAATATTCAATTATTCAATACATCGGTCATTAAACGCATTTGAAGTTTCACCAAAAATAGTTTCGCAGGTGAAAGAGTTGTTTAACTTTCAAAGCTTTTCATAACTGACACCGGACGAGCACAAATTAAATTATTGAAGAAGAAAAGTGCTGAATGACACTATCCAAAAGAGGTGAAATAACAATGAAAATGATCAACTTAGAATAATATTAATAGTAAAACTAACCCGGTTCGCTGGTCAGTACGTTTAAAGGAATTCTCAATATACTTTGAATGCATCTCTTTATTATTACCATCTATATTTTATAAGCACCTTAAAGAAAAAAAAATCCATTTAAATCGGGCAAAACACAGGTTCGTCTCACCACTGTCTTCGACAACGTTTTTCCCGCTCTTATCAATAGAAGCAGTGAAAAAAATTCATCGAAATCGGTTTAAATCGCGGTTTGGGTCCCTACTGTCTTTAGCAGCGTCTTCTTCACGTGCACAGCCTCTGGAAGCACCTTACTCCAGAGCGCTGCGCTCGAGGGGAAAAAAACGAATTCGCACTACACTAACCTTACACTGTTAAAAAAATGCAACTTTGCTGCCAGAAATTTTCTGTAATTTGAGAAAAAAGTTAACTACGGAAAAATTACGTTGACAAAACGTATTTTTCTGTAATTATACAGAATTTCTGGCAGCAAAGTTGCATTTTTTAACAGTGTAATTAAGATCCCCGGTGCCTTGTGCAGCATCTTCCTCATCCACACTCTGTTGGATCTGGAAGCAAACTGACTGTGGTAACACCTGTCCTTTTCGAGTTGCACACATTCTGTCTCACCATTCGAATTTCACATCTTCCAAAGAAACTGAAATCGGTTCCCGGCCCCCAATTCATGAAAAAATATAAAAAAAATTTTATACATAAAATTAGGATTGCTTTATGAAAATATATATTAAAATAAAGTTTTAAAATGTGTCTATTCTCAATCAAAATCGATGGAAAACTATGTCTCGTCTTTTGCAAAGTCAAACTAAACCATTCCGTTAAACAGGATTGTTGTTCAATTATAATGACTTGGGGAACAAGGATCTTCTGATGTTTATTCCCATCGTGTTTTCGGTGGATGGAGCATCCTCACCCACGCACAAATGCAGAATTAAGTCATTTTCTCGTCCAGATTACTTCCTGGCGGCCTTCAGGGGAAACTGGGTGTGTGTAAGTACATATTTAACTTCTCACTGGGCTCGAAATTTCTTTGTCCTCGGAAGTCACACCGTCAAATGGATCCGCGTCGAGTCCCTGATCCCCGACCTAAAAAATATACATCACCTAATTCGCTCATTATCTTTCTTTTCTAATCAAAATGAAAATATTTGGACACCACGACTTCCTTAAACGCCGATTTATACACATTTATTTTGTTTCGTTTTTCAATTTTAAAACATAAAATATTATTTTTTCAACTTAATACGAAGAATCATAAAGTAACCTAAAAGAATGGAGCGGTTTCAAAATTAGAGGTAAGCCAAACTAAATAAATTTCAACATTCTGAAGCTAATCGTTTTTGATTTATCGGCGATGTTTTTAAAACGGAGGAACCTATCCTGACCAAACAGAGAAGAACACAATTAGATGTTAAAAACAAATCTATATATACAAATTTTCAATTTTCCGTCTTTCAAAAGATATATATACACATGCACCTATAACTTTGACGTCACAAAAAGAAATTAAAAATCGTGACTATCTCTAAAAATAAGGCTCCTATATATACGAGCTGGCGCATCAGGCATTTTTTGCCTTAGGGTTGCCACATGTACCCAGCGCGTTTCTCTGATAAACAAACGACAAACATTTTTTTTTTATATCGTCTTGCGTTACTTTAGAGTAACTTGTTTTATTATATTTCATAATTTTAGCTAAGTAAGCTATGATATGGTAGTTTGTTTAGCGATAAACTGCTAGAATCATTCACGAAGTGAATATAAAGTGTTCACAGACCTTCTATTACTGTGTATTTGAGTTTTGGCGACATTTTGTAAAAGAAACAGAAACCGCCCTAACAACACATCTTACCCCAGTACATCTGTAGGATATCCTCAGAATAAAATGACATCCTGAGAATGTACTGTGAAAAAAATGTGTTTTTAGGAATATTATTGTTGCTTATTGCTCTTATCTTGACCGGATTAGCTTCAGATCAAGATTTCTTAAAATGATTAAGGAAGCGATAAGGACGCCAAGCGGGAATGCTGTCCTCTTCGGAGGCAAAAAATGGCGGTGATGCGCCAGCCTATTATTTTATTTAGGGGCTCTATCTAAATTGAATGGTTATCCAATAACAACAAAAGAGGAAGTGCGTAATTAGATGTGAAAATAACTTCACCAGACAATGTTTTGAAATATCTAATCTAACAAATCCCACATACAAAATTTTAACATTCTGCGGCTAACATTTGGATTAATTCTAGTATTAAATTTTTACATGTGTTATAGGATTACATTTCCATTTGCAATAAGGAAATGCATTTTTACTTCCTTCTACATTCAATAAGAAGAAGATATTGGTTTTGTAAAAATTTTCGACCTCGGGACCTCGGGTTTTCGATGGATTGGCATGTTTTGAGAGATCTAGCACACGATTTGAACATTTTTAGAAAATGCCTGTTTGTGTGTGTGTGATTAAATGTTGTGGCAACTGTATCTCAGGAACTACTGCATAGAATTTCATAAAAACTGATACGTAGTTGCACCTTGTACTTTAGGTTGTGGCATATATTATTACTATACAATTATATTTAGGTGCACCACGTGATGTGTACATAATCTTCAAATGATATATATACAGGGCTGCAAATAGTTAAGCGAAAACATTCTTTTTTATTGTTAGTGAAAGTTCTTTAGTACAATATTTTACCATTTCCATCAAAGCTGTTCAGGAATAGAAATGAATTCCTCATAGACATATAGTAAAAAATATATGTTTTTAAGCTAAATATTCATTGCTTGTTTTTTGCATATTTACACGTTTTGAGGCTTCCTGATTACCGAAGTGAAGTTTTTTAACGTTTGATCTTTATCTGTGTCTCTTAGAGTAACTTAAAAACGAATTATTTCAGGCGATCCAAAAGTTGTACTATTTTCAAGTTAATATAAGTTTGTTGCTGGAAAAGTTTGATCAAGACTGAAAAGTTTCGAGGAAAGTTGTCTATATGATTTTAATTTTAATAACAGGATTAAATTCTATATAAATGTAGGTGCAGTAATGAAACGGAGGGTTGACACACAGAACTAATTGTCATATAAAACTCTTCCGAAGCCTAATTAAAATTGCTTTAACATAAGTTTACATAACAGTACTCGTTGTCTTACCTCTTAATCTCCAACCTGCATTTGTGGTATTAAATTTCAGGGTAAGAGAAAGTCGTGTGAGTGGCACACCAGATTATTTAAACTCTCAAAATATTTGAAACAGTGAAATTTTTAAAAGTAAGTTTCAATACATTTGGAATTTTGTTATATTGCAAACTAAAGTTTTGTTTGCATTTAACCTTTCAGGGGCAAGTTAATTACAGTTATTTAAAATCAAAAATCACCGATTTTTTTTAAACAAGTTAAGAATAAAATAAATAAAAGAACCTTTTTGTCAGATAAAAAAAATAATAATAATAATATCCGAGATGAATTTTGCAGTCGGGAATAAAAAGTAGGTAATATAAAATTTATCCTACTCAAGGAATTAAACATATATATTTGTAATATTTTTATGTAATATTTAATTTTCTGAAAATCTCTTTAATATTATAAATATATTTTCTATAATAGAATTTTAATTCAGTATTTTTGTAACATAAATTTAACATTATTTTAATGCGGGTCGGAGCTCAGAAGCTGTAGGTAGTGCAGTATTAATTTAACTTCTTCGTTAAATGCAATGCAATTTATGTGTTTCTCCTTAAAGCGGTTGAATTCTACTTTAGTTATTATGTATCTTCGTGGTAAAAAATATTTCTATTAATTTTTCTTTTCTTTTTTCTTTTCTTTCTTTTTTTTTTTTTTGAGTATCATATCTTTTTTTATTTCAGTCATTTTTTGTGTTGCTGCATACTTTTATCGAAAGGTGGCTACCAAAAGCGTAAAAGTGGCGACCATTTTTCATGACTATGGTCGCCAGTGGCTACCACTCATAATTGCTAGTCTAGAGCATTACCATATGATAATGTATTTTTTAAGCTGAATAGTCTTCACTTGTTATTTATTTATTTATTTATTTACACGTTTTGAGGATTCCTGATTACCGAAGTCAAATTTTATAGTTTGATTTTCGACTGTGTCTATTAGAGTAAATTAGAAGCAAATAATTTCAGGTGATCCAAATGATGTATTTTGAAGTGAATACGTTTGTTACTAGAAAGGTTTGTTCAAGATTAATATAGCTTATTTCCGTCAGCTCAAAATAAGTTGAACTTGACTCATCAGAGAAAAAAACTCTGGATCCCGATAATTAACTGACCATTTAAAAATTTGTTTGGACTACTGAAGTCTTGCCTTCTTAATTCTTTTCATTATAATGGCTTATTTTTGCAGAACTTCTGGCTTTTAGATGTTATTTCTACAACCGTCGCTGCTCTATTTTTAAAGAAATTACGTGGCTAAACACTTTTTCTGAATTTCTTCTAAGTTCTGAACGTAATACAAATCGATTTTTTAAACATTGTCTTTTTAAGTTGTTGTCATCTCGTTTTAGATGAGTAACGGGGCCGCCTGGAGCCAAATTTCCTGTTTAAACAGCCAAAAAGTTTTATATCTCACTAAAAACTATTTCACCCATCATTCGTTAACATTTAATTATTTTTCGGATTAAAATATTTTTTGCTTTTCATTTTAAATTTAATACTTTTTGTGATATCATTAATTGCTTCACCTTCTTTTAAATATTTTTCAAAATTACAACTTTCCTAACAACTGTTTTTAGATTTGAATACTTACCTCAATCCTAAATTTTATATTCAGAACGACATAATAAATTTTGCTCGAAAATTCGCTTTTTAAACGATAAGTTAGGCGGTTGTAGAAAGAGAAAAGGATAATATCCAAGTGCGGCATTTATTTTTTTTTCCCTTTGTGTATAATTTTTGGGTCAAATTTTCGAAATTGAGTTTGTGTTATATTTAAACTTTTTGAAGTCCCCTGAATCCGAAAATCGTGTTTTTAACGGTTGTTCTCTCTCTCACTCTCTCTCTCTGTGTGTGTGTGTGTGTTATTAGCATACTTCAAGGACAAATAGTAGCAGGAAGTACAAAAAAAGTATTCTATATCTGTATCATACAGTGATGCGACACTAAAATTATCGTTGAAATCAAGCAAATGGTTCGTATACAAGGACATTCAGAAGAATTCAAATACTGTATGTCTGTGGGGAAAATTTCTGCCCCCCCCCTCACATACAATTATTTGTGAAATAAAGCTGTTCCGAAGCCTAATTTGAATTGTTTTAACATAGGTTTGCATAACAGTACTCGTTATCTTTACCCTTAATATCCAATCTGTACTTTTAGTGTTAAATTTCAGGGTAAGAGTGACACACCAGATTATTACTTCCATTACCCTACTACCGTAGGTAATGGAAGTATTGTATTCGGTCTGAAAATTCGATATCGGGTTTTCACCTGATTTACACGTTTTAAGGTCCCCTGAGTCCAAAAAAGTGGTTTTTGGCAATTGGTCAGTGTGTATGTATGTATGTATGTGTGTGTGTGTATGTATGTATGTGGAGAATCGTTTGGCTATTATAGCTCAGAAACTAATAAAGATAGAGCTACGAAACTTTAGAATTGAAATACGTCTGGTGTACAGATAAAATTTTCAAACTTTGGTGAAAATTGAAAAACCGGAAGTGGGACATCGGAAACCGGAAGTGGGACCGTAAGTCCGTATCTCAAAAACGGCTAGAACGATTTTCTTCAAACTTGCTATATAAACACTCCATTAGATGTCCTTTCGAATGATATAGTTGGTTAGTTCAGGAAAATTGATAGGCGTCCTGTATAAATCGCTCAATTTCAGGCCTCGCAAAAGCGTTCCTTTAAGGGAACTGGGACGTTCTCGACAACGAAAAAGTAGTTAAAATTGCAGTTTCAAATAAAGGGTTTTCCCCAAGTAAAAGTTATATTTGAATTAAAATATTATACATATAAACAGAACATAATATTTTCATTATAAAACACTAAAGAAATCCTTTTAATTTCAAGTATTTATTTTTTAATAGCAAATCGAATATGAGCTCTAATGCAATTGTCTGTAAATACATAACCACAAATCGGTACGCTCAGAAAAAAAAGTTTTGCATAAAATCACATAAAAATTATCAAAATACATGAGTAAAGGTTCAATAATAATAGTGAACATATTTTTATTTTAATATACACAAAATAGAAATAATAAAAAAAAAATTTAAATGCTATATAACTTGAAATTCTATAAATTATGATTTCTTTTAACATAAACAGCACCCCCCTAAAAAAACTGGTGCCCACAAATAAATAAAAATATGTTTAATAGATGAAAAATGCTTAAAAATATTATATCACAAAATTGCAGATTTGTGTGATGCATAAAATTTTATACGAGCGTACCTAAATATGGAAAAAACGTGTTTTGAGAAAAATGCAAAAAACTGTTTATTTACTTACAAAAATATTTTTTTTTTCTACTTTTAGAACCTCCCTGGACCATATTCATTTTGTTTTGATATTTCTTGAAGCTCAGACATTCTTTTAACTTGCCGATTTAACTCGATTTTTTGAAGGTTAAAACGTCCCAGTTCCCTTAAAAATGGTTGTACGGATTTTTTTTTTTTTTTTTTTTTTTTTTAAGCATATAATACAAGTAATAATGGGTAATGGAAGTCGTGTGGCTGTTTCACACCAGATTTTTTTATTTATGAGTTGAATAGATGACATATTCATACTAGCACTCAATCCATTTTATATTTAAAAATTTTATTTCATTGCATCATCAAAGTATTTATTATATTCTGCATTTATTGTATATACTTACATATTTATGATATTTAAAATATTCTGCTATTGCATTAATATATTTTTAAATAGGGAAGATAGAAACTCTCAAAAATTATATATTTATATGTTTTTTGTTACTTTTAACCCCAAAACCATACAATAGATCGATTTTATATAGGCTTGTATATTGGCTAAAAGCAATGTGACTACGAAAAAAAAAAAATATTTTTAGCTGTAAAGGGAAATATTCTAACAAATGTATTTTTATTGCTTTATTTGTAAAGAAAAAGCATTAAAAGGATTGCACTTGTGTAGCTTTGTTTATAATTTAAGCTTGCAGGCTGTGATCATGCAGTGTATTTAAGAAACAAGAAAGAAAAATCATGCAGTACGCATTGATTAGTAACACTTTCCAACTGTGCGTAATTGTTGTATGGAATAACTTTTAATATTCTTTGCCTACGTTATCACACGACAGACAGAAGGACTGAAAAATATACAGATAGACTAATTGGTTTTAAAATAACTCTTAGGCATTTTGGAAACTGTTAAAAAGGCTTAACGCAAAATAAAATGCAGCCATTAGATTATAATTACAGCTTTTGATCTCACTGAATATTTTAGTGTAGCCCTGTAAATCAGAAAGTTAATCATATCATATTCTATACAAAACATTATTTTAGAATATTAACGATACATTACAATATTTTTATGATTTTTACAGTAGAAAGTCTTTTAAATATAACTTTTAAAAAATTCTGTCCTAAAACGAAATGCATTGGCTTTTTTTTTTTTTTTTTTTTTTTTTTTTTTTTTGTAGTCCCTGTAAACAAACTAGTTGTACAGGACCTATGAATGTCATTTTAAATGGGGAACATTCTATAGGGATAATGTTTATAAAAATAACACTCATAGGACACAATGCTTTCGAATGCTTTTGGGTGTCCCTGTACACAAACCAGAAGAGATATTCACTCCATTCTCAATATGGAACATCCGATAGTGAACTTCAATAAAATATATCAGTTTCAAGAAATCCCATAAGTAATTACAGGAGTTAGAGCGCGGGCTTACAGACAGACAGATAGATGGACAGATACTCAAACTGAGATGATAATCACACTTAAAAATGTTAGAAAGTGTTAAAAAATCTTAATATAAACGAAAGTACAATTTTAGCAATTTTTTATTAATAGCTATTAATATAAATGGATATTTTTGTGTCACCCTGTAAATCTAATGCTAATCATGCTATATTCTATGCAAAGCCTTTTTGTGTGCATGTAAATAACATATTTCAATTTCCTAAAACTTCGTGTAAAGTAAAGTTATTAAAATTTGATTTATAGAAATATCTCTCATAGAACGCAACGCTTTGGAATACTTTTGAGTGTCCCTGTATATAAATCGGTGGTGGTATTTCCTCCATTTTATACAGGAAACATCCAATAGGGAATTTGAATAACATATTTCAATTTCATTGAGATATGTCTACAGTAAAAGTATGAAAATATGGTTTATAGAAATACCTCTCATAGAACACAATGCTTTGAAATACTTTCGAAAGTCCCTGTACACAAACAAACCAGTAGAGGTATAAACTCCATTTTCAATACGGAACGTCCGATAGTGAACTTGAATAACATATTTCAATTTAATTAAGATATTTCTAGAGTAAAGGTATGAAAATATGGTTTATAGAAATACCTCTCATAGAACACAATGCTTTGAAATACTTTCGGGTGTCCCTGTACACAAACCAGTAGAGGTATAAACTCCATTTTCAATAGGGAACGTCCGATAGTGAACTGGAATAACATATTTCAATTTCATTAAGATATGTCTACAGTAAAGGTATGAAAATATGGTTTATAGAAATACCTCTCATAGAACACAATGCTTTGAAATAATTTCGGGTGTTCCTGTGCACAAACCAGTAGAGGCATAAACTCCATTTTCAATAGGGAACGTTCGATAGTGAACTGGAATAACATATATCAGTTTTAAGAAATTCCATAAATATTTACGGCAGTTAGAGCGCGGACAGACAGACAGACAGACAAACCGAAGTTATTAACACTTTTCAACCTTGTTGGAAAGTGTTAAAAAGAAAAAAAAAATCTCCACAACTCTGAAAAATGTTTACCAAATCTCATTTCTATTCAAAATCGTATCTGAACAACATTGTTTGGCACTGTCAACCAATCAGTTATACTAAATGTACCTTCTACAGGATATTTTTTATTTATTAATTTTAAATCTTAACGCTGCATATTAATTTCGTTCGCTGTATAAATATTTCAAAATGTGCTTTAAAGAGCATCTCATGTAAGTCACAATGTATCGGAATCCCAGTATACAAACCATTTGTGTTATCTATACCATTTTTAATAGAAAACGTGCTGTAGTGAACTTCAATAGTATAGGGTGTTCCAAAAAAAATATTTGAAAGTGGTATAATTTTTTAACTGGGCAATGTAATTTGCGAAAATTTTGAAAATATTGCAAAATATATAACCATGTTATAAAATTATTTTCCTCTTAATTTTCAAAACAGTTAAGATTTAGTGAGGTAAAAAGGCACTTTTTTGCATTCAACCCTTATTTTTAATTGAAAAAGATTAAAAATGTGATTTTTTTTTTCTGGACGCAATTATGCAATGGACTCATTGTTGTCATCATTAAATTACTTTTATTTTACATTTTTACTTTCTCTAGTATTGTTTTTGGGTCAAATTTTCGAAAGTGAGATTTTGATATATTTACACGTTTTGAGGTCCCCTGAATCCGAAAATCATGTTTCTAGCGGTTGGTGTGTGTGTGTGTCTGTGTGTCTGTGAGTCTGCCTCTGTGCGTATCTGTGTGTCTGTCTGTTATCAGCATATCTCAAGAACAAATGGTAGCAGAAAGTCCGAACTTGGTATTCTAAATGCATATTATATAGGGATGCTACACTGAGCTCTTCGTTGAGATTGATTCGTGTACAGGGACACCCAAGATAATTCAAATACATTACGTCTATATGGGGGAAATTGCAGATAAGTAGAGTTTAACAGCTATAGACTGTACTAAAACAAATGAAATGAATATATATTTTTTATATGCATAAAAACATGTCTCCTGTAGAATATGGTTGGAAAATCATTCACTGTTCATTTACAGGGCTACACAAAAGAACCAGATTATAGTGTGACAGTATCTGAAAATTTATGGAAGTGTATTTCAGGTTGCGCCGTGTATCTTATTAAGATAGGAATATATTTAGGTGCACCATTTCGTCTGTACATAATCTTCAAAAGATATACATGGCTTGAGGGGTAGTAGCCCCTGGACTAGTTATCATATAAAACTCTTCCGAAGCCTAATTTGAATTGTTTTAACATAGTTTTTTCATATCAGTTCTCGTTATCTTACCTCTTAATCTCCAACTTATATTTATAGTATTAAATTTCAGGATAAGAGAAAGTCGTGTGAACAACACACCAGAGTATTTAATATTTAAGTAGCTAAACATTAATCATTTTTAAATACACATTTTACCTCATCTCTGGGGTAAAATAGATAATGATTAAAAAATGATTATCATTATCCAAAAGAAATGATAAAAGGATTTTATTTTGAAACAAGAAAGAATTTGAGTTACAATAATTACAATTTTTGTCAAAAATATATAATAACCAGGGTCATTATGTCGTGGTTCCCTTAAAATTTTAACATAAAACCTCATTATTAGATCTGTTTCAACATTTTATATAAAACTAGGGGCTCTGCCCCCTGCTCACTCCGCTCAACAACTCCCAAGGGAGGCTTGCCCCCCCCCCCTTGACATGCTTTACTTTATTAACCCCTGTGGTGCTCTGCCGGCCTATTCGCTGCTTTGCCTTTCACTGAATAGGAATATGAATAGTGCATAACACAAGACAAAAGGAAAAAAATATTGTTATAGAAATCCCCATATTCAATGTCAAATTGAAATACATAATATTTAATATAATTTTTTTAATGAAATATTAGGCTAAACATTATTAATTTCTAATTAATTAATTTTGAATAGAAAGAAATTCGCAATATCTAGACTATTTTGCGTTACAGCTTTAGCTTTAGCACTTAGCGACTATTAAATTTTTGTCACTATTTGGCAATGAATTTTTTGGTATAATTGCTTGGTTTTTTTCCCACTTCCTTTCTTTTTTTTTTTTTATCTAATACTTATTTTTTTCTAATGCCTATACTTTTCTTTATTAAATTGTTCAGTTAATTTAGGGCAGTATTCTCTGCATATTTTTAATGTAAAGCTAGATAATAATTTCACACATTCGAAAATCTCTAAAAAGAAAAAAAAAATATTATCATTATTATTTTAATTCGGAAAAATCTCCTACAGCTTCAATTTTTAATTCTCTCCTGCCTACTTCTTAAAATAACGAAGGATACAATCTTTCCAATTCTTTATAAGAGTTTTAGGTGATTTTCTTGCCATAATTAGAAATGTGAAATGTATAATAGAAATACCTAATTCAGTAATATTAAAAAATTATCAATGCTAAATTAGAAGATGCTGTCATTTAAAATAAGTTTGAATTTGAATCTAAAATATTTTTTTATTCAATAATATATCCGAAGTATTTTAAGATATGTTTAAAAAAAATATATATATAAACACTTCAAAGATAAAATGAAATGCAATCACAGACACAATATTATTTCATTATTCACAATATATATATATATATAAACAACATAAGAAATTACCAGTAAGAAAATTAATCTTATAAAAGTAGGAGGGAAAAAAAAGATGTCTGTAGACGACAAATTATAATCCTAAATTCATTTTTTTTTTTCATTGCGAATGTCTAAAATAAGACTTTTTATTTGCAGACGAAAAAATTCTTTGTTACCAACAGCAGCGTTGACATTTATGCATTTTTTTTTTTTTTTTTTTTTTTTACACCGTTGATCAAATTTTAATTTTCCTGTGTAAAATGACGTCATAAGTTTGAAAGAACAACGATTTCAGAAACTTCTTGAAAGATGGCAAATAGAGTACCTTTATTAACCCAACGTTTTCAATTAATAATTTCGTTAATTAAGACGATAGAATTTTTAACTAACTGAAATGTCTTTCTTGGAGAATTCGGCACTCATTGATACCTCTCATGACGCGGATGCTGCTGCCCTGCGCGAGCAGATACGGTCGCAGACAAAAAAAAAAGTAACTTACCAAATGTCATCAGTTTTGGATATTTCACTATGAAATCGTCTCAGGTCTTGTCAACAATCTGATCATTATTATTTTTTTCCCCTCCATTGAATTGTATGTTCTACCATTACCCAATTTCCTAGCAACATTTCAGAGAAATTTAAATCGCACATTGACCTGGAGCATCGTTGCTAACTGTACGATAGCATTTGCCAACATGTCTAATTATTAAATCAAGTTTCCCACCAGTATTTTTTGATAAAAATATTTCACATTAATTTTTCGCTATTAAATCACGAGCAAAGTTTATTATAAAAATTTCTGGTATGAAGTATAAAGTATGCCACTTAAGGGCCCGCTTCACTCACCGTCGCCAGAAGCCGAAGCTAATGTTATTCTATGGGAAAATTTCTTTAATTATAACTCATTAACTAATACATATTTTTAAATTCTGTTTTCGCATTTAGAAAGTTCCCAACTGTTCAATTGACGGACCTTTTTGAAAAACGCCTTTTTTTTTTTTTTTCAAGCTGTAAAATAGGAATTTTCAATATGTGAAATTTTTCATTTTGCAACTTCAAAATAAAATATTATATATATATATATATATATATATATATATATATATATATGTTTTTAAAAAAGGTCCGTCAATTTTACAGTTGAGAATTTTCTAAATGTGAAAACAGAATTTAAAAATATGTATAAGTAAAGAAAATTTCCCATAGAGTAACATTGGCTCAGACTTCCGGCGACGGTAAGTGAAGAGGGTGGTTAAATCGGAGACTTCGCAACTATGTGTACAGTCGTATGGTTGGCAACACTAACTGGGAGGTAGCTTTCACAAAATTTAGTTTCGGTGTAAATGGAATTTTTTTCTTTTTAACTTGTGAACTTTCTTCTTTCGTATTTGATGAAGTACAATTTCTTTTCTTTTCTTCTTCTTCTTAATTTTTTTTTTTTTTTTTTTTTTTGTGTGTGTGTGTGAAGTGAAAACTTCTTTAGGTGCGTTGAGCACTTTTGGGTGAACAAAAATCATGAAACTCGCGTCATCGTCAGCGGAGGCTTTCCATGAGAAGAAACAAATTTTTTACCAATTTATATTATCGAAAGTGGAATTCGAGATTTCACCTGATTTACACGTTTTGAGGTCTCCTGAATGGGTTTTCTTTTGTATCTCAGCTACTAACTAAAACAATTTCATAAGTAATACACCATTTGAAAGCTTTGTTGACTTGGAATCGAACAGTAGATTACAGAAATTTCTACCGCCAGATGGCGCTGTAATATTTTAAAATTTCAGTATTTCAAATTCTAATTATGATTAAATTATTTTTAATACATCATTCGAAAGATATTTTAAAGTTCTTTTATATTATCGAAAGTGGAATTCGAGATTTCACCTGATTTACACGTTTTGGGGTGTCCTGAATCGATTTTCTTTTGTATCTCAGCTACTAATTAAAATAATTTCATAAGTAATCAATATTTTTACCTAATATAAGTCTTAGTTCGTTTAATTTGGGTAGCTACAAATATTGTGCCGAATCCTATAATACAGATCATAAACACTTCTTTACAAACCAAAAATAATTCGAAAATAATAATCTAATAGCTCGACGATACAATTCACAAGTTACTTAGTTTTCACTTCTATCTGCAGTCCCCAAACACTGCTTTTAGTTTTTTTTTTTTTTTTTTTCTTTTTACAAATTCAGTCATCATTTTTCAGTTTTACATTGTACTTGATATCTTTTATCGCGTGACATTTTATAAAACTCCTTTTGTCTCTTTTGATTGAGGAGGTGGGATAACTGAAGTAGAAGACTTTAAATTAGATGCCTCTGTGCAGCATGATTTGCCACTACAGTTCTGACTGAAAATTCTGTTAGATCGTCTACAGTTTTGCCTATGCGTCCCTCTGTTAGTGTATTTAACAGCTTCTTTTGTTAACAGAATAATGTCCTGCTTCTTTCTTTATTTTTTTATTTTTATTTATTTTTTAACGATTTATTCACTCTTCCAACGTAGAGAAAATTCATGAAGCAGGTGTAAGGGAATGTAGCTTTTGAAAAGCTTTAAAGACAACTCTTTCTATACAATTTTTTAAACTATTCTCCAGGAGCGCTTCATCTGGGCAAAACACTAACATCCAGAGGTTGTAAAACATGAGATATGTTTGGAAATAAACGAAAGATGGTTATTTTGTTGTTTACAGTTAAATTTAAGTTTCACCATTTGAAACATTTAGAATAATTTCCCAAACCTGACGGAAACATTTAGAATAACTTGCCATTTCCCTCCATCCACCATAGAAAAATATTCTTTATACATCAAATATTCTAAATATTTCTCATCTGTTTTTGAAAATATGTACTACTGAACCTCTTTTAAGTGATCGATAAATAAATTCTGTTAATAAACTAAATTAAATATTAGTTTTTTAAAAAGGTTTTAGCCCTATAATAAACAAGTATTCTCAAAAGAAACAGTATGTTGTATGTGTTGCTAAATTTGAAATAGAAATTGCTTTTTTAAAAAAATAAATGTTGCCAACAAATGGATCAAAATATTTCATACATTTAAGATTAATTCGTTCATCAAAATTTACTTTACAAACACAAAATTTTAAAAACTAAGGGGTTCTGCCCCCTGCTCGCTTCGTACACCAACCCACGATTATATTTATTAATGTATCTGAATATGTTTGTGTGATTCTGTGAACTTTAATGCCAACCACACCATTTTATGTAAAAGACATGCTTTTGTGCAAAAGAATAATAAATGTTAATTCCATTACGTTTTGTGTAGTAAAAAAGTATTATTATTATTTTAAGGAATGTATCTCATGGACCGTAAGGTATTAAAAATCTTTTGGGTGTCCCTGTATACAAATCACTCTTGTGGTATTTATACCGTTTTCAGTAGGAAAATCCCATGTCGAACTTGAATAATATATCAGTGTCAAAGCGTTCTAAGAACATTTACGGGATTTAGAGTGCAGACGGATAGATATAGAAAAACTGTAGTCACTTTTCAACTTTGTTAGAAAGCGTTGAAAAAAAAATAGCTAAAATAGAGCACTTTAAACTAGGTTAAATAAATAGATAGATAGATAAATAAATAAAACTTTGAATTTATGTGTTAAATTCAAATATTTTTCAAAAAATGTTAATTACTTAATGCATATCTATATTTCTATGCATTTGTATACAAAACTTCAGAACGCTAAAAGAGCAATTGATACTCAAATAATAAATAAATAAATAAATAAATAAATAAACTTCATAACGTCCATTGTACTTTCAACTCACTCTTCGATAATGTTTTATTTTTGTAATATTAACTAATTATTTTTCGTTAGCATACATTTTAGCAACCGGGGTAATAATCTATATACAGGAAAGAGTACTTCCACTCACTCACAGACTCATCAACGCACAGCAAAATCTACTGGAGCCACTGACTCGAAACTGGGTCAGATTATAGAACATATAGTGTAAGCACTCCTAAGAAGCTATTTTGCAAAAAAAAAAAAAAAAAAAAAATATCACAAAAACCTTTATATCTCAAAGAAAAAAACAGATACCCGTAAAATTTTCGCTTTAAAATACAGCTAACATAAATACTTAAAAACCAATTTCTGGAATTTTAGAAATTCGGCCCCCAAGGGGGGATGGGGACAAAATGTGATTTTACAAGCACAAATCGGGATTTCACACACACAAAAAATTCCATATCTCAAAGAAAAAAACAGATATATGCGTGATATTTTTGCTTTAAAATATAGCTAATACCTAAAAACCGCTTTCTGGAATTTTAGAAATTCGGCCCCCTACAAGGGGTAGGGGCAAAACGTGATTTCACATGCGCAACAGGTGATTTCAGATAACCCTTTATATATCAAAAAAAAAAAAAAAATAGGTATCCGTACGATTTTTACTTTAAAATATAAGAAACACAAATACCAAAAAAGAATTTTTGAATTTTAGGCATTCGGCCCTCAAGGAGGGGGGGAAGGGGGCAAAGCGTGTTTTCACAGGTGTCAAAAAGCAATTTCAGATATCCTTCATATTTCAAAGAAAGAAACAGATATTCATATGATTTTTGCTTTTAAATATAGCAGATATACAAACAATAAGAGGGTCATTCCATGTTCAATCAACAAATGGGTTGTGCCACATCATTTTTCATTTTGATGAAATTTGGTAAGTAATATGAACCTACCTTCTGTATATCCCAAAACAGTTATTTTTATTGCTTGAAAAAACAATTTCTTTAAATGTAGCCATTTATTGCACAGATGAGTAAAAATTGCCATTTTAGACTTATTTTCTAAAAGCTGTAGAATTTTCATTCTAATTAGCAGGAACATCAGATAAGGCTTATCAGAAAGCTTAAAGAATGAACTTTTATTTGTGCATAGTAAAATATATTTACGTTAATACTAAATAGAGTTTTTTGGACATCAAATAATCGTTCACAAACTAATTCTTTTTGTCATTTTAAGCATTAAAAAAACAATGAAGAAGTTGCAGTAACAAACCAAGTTTTTTTTCCTTTTACACTTACATATCAATACTATATGAAGAAAAAAATAATTCTGTTACTGGTGGTCTTTCATCCTAAAAAAAAAATTGCTTAAACTTAAAAAAAATTGAAAAACGTGCTTTTTCACCCCTCAAAAAAGTCATGTAGGACAAGTGATAAAAATCTCAAAATGTCACAGTAAAAAGTCCTTATATTGTACTTTAAAACAAAATAAAACATGCAAACAAAAAAAGTGATTCGGTTTATTGTAATGCTTTATAATGTGTTCGCATGAAAACTGTGTACTTACTAGCTTTTATATTTTTACTTTCTTCTATATTCAATAGAAGAAGGTACTGGATTCATAAAACTTTTCGGCCTCGGGTTTTTGATGCATTTTCACGTTTTGAGAGCTGTAGAATACGATTTGACCATTTTTAGAAAATGTCTGTCTGTCTGTGACAAAATTTTGTGGCGACTGTATCTCAGGTACTACTGCACAAAATTTCATACAAATTGGTATGTAGTTACACATTGATATAAATTAGTGCCTATCAACTTTTGGTAAAAATTGTCCAACAGCTTGCGTTGCCATCCTGCTTTTTCTAAATTTTTAACGAGGTGGTATACGACAAAATTTTGTATAAATGTGCATAAAGAGAATTATTTTTTAATAATCATTATGAAATTTAAAAGAATTATTTTTAATAGAGATAGTCAGCTGGAAAAAAAAATTGTGTATGCAGGAGCCTCGAAATTTTCATGATGAGTATATCTTTCAAAAGAGTTCGTCAATACCTTTAAAACGAATGGTTGAAGAGAATAAATTGACTTTTTTTTTATATTTAGTGTTATACTACTTCTCTAATATGGAAATCGTCTGCATTATCATGGAAGATAATTTTTTTTAATAATAATTTTAATGAATTATTTTAACTGAGTGAATTTGCATAGGAAAATATAGAAGGAAGTCATGTGGTGGCCACAACATACTAGTTTTCCAAGGAAACACTCATAAAAAATTGGATATATCTATGAGAGTAATTATTTAATGTTTAAACAGTGATGAACCTCATACACATCACTGAAGTTCACTTTAGTATCTACGTCCAAGAAAACGATGGTATATATTCATAGCTATTTAACCCTTTGTGCCACCGTGTTACATTTCTGCAACATATCAAACAAGTCAAAGTCATTTCTAAAGCAAGCTTTAAAACCTGATATTATTGGCTGTTGCTGTCCTGAAACAATAGTGTAAACACAAAATGTTTATAAAATTCTCAACAGATGGCGATATTTTTTAATGTTTTCACTCCGAGGTTTAATTTATGAAGAAAGAAAATCCAAATGTCCATTCTGTAAGGGTACGCAGTTTACATAGATGCAATTTCTGAGAAATAAAACAACTTATGAGTGAGCTTTTGTTATAATAAAATTAAGAGATTGTGAAAATTTCTATCTAAACCGAAAACTCTGACATTTTGAAAAAAGTTTGTCATTTTGCACGATGTTTATAGAGATCCATCAAATACTTTTTCGTCAATAAATGTTTAATTTTTTTGTATAATGTTTTTAAAACTACTTTTTACATGTTTCAGATAACATACTCAAACATATGGGTGAATATTTTTTAAATCTGAAATCTTGAGACATAAAGGATTGAGCAAAAAGATAAATTACTGTCTATGGGAGGAGAGTGTTAGAATTAAATTTTAGTTGCATTATGCATTTCTAATTAAATAACATTTTAACGCCGCGCAGTGGTTATGAAATTGATATTTCTTAAGCAGCATCACACAAAGCATATTTCTTACGCAGGTCTACGTAAAAGAATTTGAATATATTGCTTTGTGAAATTTCACAAGTTATCATAAAATTTTATATTATCAAAGTGAATATTTCGTAAAGTACATAATAGTCGCCGAAACGTCAGTGAAGGCCTCTATGTGGAGACTAAAAAAGAATTTCGGTTCTGTCTGTTTGTCTCCCGATAGCGGCCGCAAAAATCACGCTATTGAATTGCAAATTGGTACACATGTTCATGAGCCACACGGAATTTGCTGTATAGTTTTGGATGTGTATTCTATTTATAGCTCGTGTACAGGGACACACGAAAATTTTCCTTATCATTACGGCCTATGGACAGAATTTGGATTACCGCAACAACGGCCTCAGAAATCTCCCGATTGACTTGTAAATTAGTACACATGTTCAGCAACTATAAAGAAATATCTGAATAATTTTTGGTGTCAATACTCTTTGTGGATTGTGTATAGGGACACACCAAAGTTTTGTTTACCATTACGGACTATGGACAGAGTTTCATTTAAACGCATTATACAAAATGAAATTAACATACATTATTGAGATGCTTAAACTTATATTTTACATAGAAAATGTTTGTGCTTAGACTTAATAATTAATGTACAGGACCTTATAAAAGTATTCCGACAATATCATGTGACCTTCCAAATTATGTCAAATGTCGAACAATTATTTATGAGATGCATAGAATCAGTTGAATATTTTTTATGGGTGTATATTAGGTTTATGGTTCTTTTACAGAGACGTACAACAAATTTAATGACATTATAGCTTAGAGCCTATGGACAAATTTTATTTAAGCACTTTTTAACGCGTTTATGCTGCATCCAACATAACGGAATTAACATGCATTATAAAGATGCTTAAAAGCATATTTTCTCTAAAAAAAGGGTTTGTATAGATTAAATAATTTATTTACAGGACCATACAAAAGAATTTAGATGACAATCTGTAATCATCCAAATAAAGTAAAATTAGGTTGAAAGGTTAATGAATAACAATTTGTTGTATACTTTTTCTGTGTGTATAAAATAACTGTGTTCAGAGACAATTTTTGAGGGTTCAGGGACACACAAAAATTTTCGTACCATGATGGTCTATAGATGGTATTTCTTAAAAGTATATTTTAACATAGTTAAACCCCATTAAACATGATGAAACAAACATATGTTATTAGAATGTTTAAAAGCAAGTTCACTGTGGAAAAATTGTGGCATGGAATTGGTAATTAATTTACAGGGTTACACAAAATAATTCCGTTTTGTTACGCAATTATTTGGCATCCTATCTGGTACAAGTATTTATGATTTACAAGGAAATGACACAAGGCTATGAGTTACGAGGAAAAAACTGTTATTATGTTATCTTTTCCGATGAGAAAAACTTTAATTTGGATGGACCAGATACACCATTCCGCTTTTGCCCCATAGCGCATTTTCTGGCAAACTCCCTCATCAGTCGAAAATGAACTTTAGTAAGAGGCGGTCGTGACAATAGTTTTCCATAAAGAACCTTTATTTCTTTTCGTAAAACACACCGCAACAGTTCGAGCACTGCATTATACATTCGATTCCCGTTTAATTTCTGTCAATAATTGTTTTTTATGAGCAATCTCGCCTTATTATCCTTCTTCTCTTACGCATAGAAACATAAAATGGCGCACTTTTTATGTCTTTGTTCTTTTTTGTCCATATTTGACAATATTTTGAAGAAAATTATAAATGACCGTTCTCTAGCTATTTAGTTTTGTCGCAATTTGACGTGCAATAATTCCTGAAAATTTTAAAAGAACCACTTTCCGTTTCTCAAACTCCGAAAGCTTAGTTCCAGTGGCATGACTCCAAAAGTGGAATACAACGCTCCCAATTGCACTCTAAGCATTTATGTCGTCTGAGAGTGTCGAGTGGAGAAATAAAATCATGCAAATTGCGATTTTAAGAAAACAAAAATACAGTTATCCTTATAATTTGTCACAGGGCTGTCTAAATCCAAAATCAATTTTATGAATACCAATTTCGCATAAATTTTCATAAAAACTAATGAAAATTGCTTCATTTATCATTGGTTCTCTGCCATAAAATTTACATAATTATCCAGCGAACGGTAGCCAAGATTTGGCAATTTTCCCCTCGTCCTTATAATTTTGACCACCGCTATAAAATCTAGCTCATTCTTTTACCAACAATTTGCTTAATTTTTACTCTATTCAAATGTACTTTTGACAAAAGATGCCCAATAGGTATAGCTTTCAATATATGTAATAAAAAAATTTCTATCTTTTGTGCATGCGCAGCGAAAATGTTTGTCATAAAAAATACTTCTATTTCATGAGATATTTAAGATATTTGTATTCTGATTGCAGTATATTGTTTCGAAAGAGTTTCTTCAATTTATCTGAAAGTAGGAATAATTTTCGTTTAAAACTCTGTATATTATAAATAAAAAACATACTGATTTTTTTTGGAGTTTTAAAATAAATGCTTATATTTCCGTTATTCAACATGCTATCGTCACAAAAATTCATTCACAAATTTTACTGGGTTTATATTAACACATTCTAAAGTTTGAGATAATTTCGTTCATTTAATAATAGAGGGTGATCACAAACATTACTGATTTTGCTCAATTTGTTACCGTTCCCCTAAATGCTGTCTTAAACCATGGATGGCTAACCCACGGCACGCGTGCCACAGTGTGGCACGACGGAGTTTTAACAGTGGCACACAATGACTTGTTAAAAAATTTAAAAAACCGCTCTTTTCAACCAAATTATGTCAAACTATTTTCCTCTTTGAAGGCCGAATTACAGCTACTACTACTACTACTACTAATAATAATAATAATAATAATAATAATAATTTTTCAGAAATGGTAACAAAAGTCATGTTTCTTCCTCAGTCTGCTTCTGGCTGTGGCACAGATTGGCTATGGTATTTAGCTTTTTCGCCGATATTATTGGACATTTAAATAATTTAAAATTAAGATTACAAGGAAAAGAGCGCATTGTTCCTACCCTGGTCATATATCTTCTTTTGTGAACAAACTTTTGCTTTTTTCTCTCGAATTTGATAAAAAAAGATTCACCTTAATGAGGGAACTATCTATCAAAGTCAATAATACTACGACCTATGATACATTTAAAAATTTAATATTTATTTTGCAGGGTACAATCAGTGCTATGGTTTCATAATTTTCGAGATGATAAAAAAAAAATAATAATAATAATAATGTTATTTTCATAAATCATTTTTAAATTTTTCTGCAAGACTTTGTTACCCACCTGAAATTTAGCTGTAATTTCAGCTGAATTTCAGCTGCAAGTAAACCAAATTATATAGAATTTCGAAAATTTGTACCAACAAGCAATTTTCCAACTTTACACGATTTGACTGTCCGGTATTGTTGTAGGTTTGGATCAACATACATTTGTGAATATATGTTTCCTATTATGAACATAATAAAATCAAAATATCATTCAAGATTGCATAACCTAACGGAAAGAACATTTAACGATAAAAACTTAAATTTGTACTTTTGTTTTATTTATTATATTATCTTACAAATCTCTACTATTCAGACTTATTACATGAAAAAAATTGTGCTATTTGAGAGTAAAACATTCCATAATGAGCCTATAAATAACATTTATTTTCACCTTTTTACATTTTTTAATATGTTGGAAAAATTAGAAGTGGCACGCATAATTTTATTTTTTCAGATAGTGGCATTCTTCCCAAAAAAGTTGGTCACCCCTGTCTTCACTGAAAAACATGAGGAAGACCCCGTTCTTTAAATACCCAATGTTTGAAAACTCGAGAGATAAGTTTTTAAATTGAGAAAAACGGGTCGTTTGCAAGTTTTGCTAAACTTTTGAGCAGGAGTGTATTACCTTTTTAACACTTTCCAACAAGGTTGAAAAGTGTTTATGACTTCGGTTTGTCTGTCTGTCTGTCCGCGCTCTAACTCTCGTAAATATTTATGGAATTTCCTGAAACTGATATATGTTATTCTAGTTCGCTATCGAACGGTCCCTATTGAAAATGGAGTTTATACCTCTACTGGTTTGTGTACAGGGACACCCGAAAGTATTTCAAAGCATTGTGTTCTATGAGAGGTATTTCTATAAACCATATTTTCATACCTTTACTGTAGACATACCTTAATGAAATTGAAATATGTTATTCAAGTTCACTATTTGACGTCCCTTATTGAAAATGGAGATTATACCTCTACTGGTTTGTGTACAGAGGCACCCGAAAGTATTTCAATGCATTGTGTTCTATGAGAGGTATTTCTATAAACCATATTTTCATACCTTTACTCTAGACATATCTTAATGAAATTGAAATATGTTATTCAAGTTCACTATCGCATGTTCCCTATTGAAAATGGAGTTTAAACCTCTACTGGTTTGTGTACAGGGACACCCGAAAGTATTTCAAAGCATTGTGTTCTATGAGAGGTATTTCTATAAACCATACTTTCATACCTTTACTGTAGACATACCTTAATGAAATTGAAATATGTTATTCAAGTTCACTATCGGATGTTCCCTATTGAAAATGGAGTTTAAACCTCTACTGGTTTGTGTACAGGGACACCCGAAAGTATTTCAAAGCATTGTGTTCTATGAGAGGTATTTCTATAAACCATATTTTCATACCTTTACTCTAGACATATCTTAATGAAATTGAAATATGTTATTCAAGTTCACTATCGGATGTTCCCTATTGAAAATGGAGTTTAAACCTCTACTGGTTTGTGTACAGGGACACCCGAAAGTATTTCAAAGCATTGTGTTCTATGAGAGGTATTTCTATAAACCATAATTTTATACCTTTACTGTAGACATACCTTCATGAAATTAAAATATGTGATTCAAGCTCACTATTGGACGTTCCTTATTGAAAATGGAGATTATACCTCTACTGGTTTGTGTACAGGGACACCCGAAAGTATTTCAAAGCATTGTGTCCTATGAGAGGTATTTCTATAAAACATATTTCCATACCTTTACTCTAAACATATCTTAATGAAATTGAAATATGTTATTCAAGTTCACTATCGGAAGTTCCCTATTGAAAATGTAGTTTATACCTCTACTGGTTTGTGTACAGGGACACCCGAAAGTATTTCAAGGCATTGTGTTCTATGAGAGGTCTTTCTATAAACCATATTTTTATACCTTTACTGGTAGATATATCTTAATGAAATTGAAATATCTTATTCAAGTTCACTATTGGACGTTCCCTATTGAAAATGGAGTTTATAACTCTACTCCGGTTTGTGTACAGTGACACCCAAAGTATTTTAAAGCATTGCTTCTATGAGAGGTATTTCTATAAACCATATTTTCATAACTATACTGTAGACATATCTTAATGAAATTGAAATATGTTATGCAAATTCACTATCGGTCGTTCCCTATTGAAAATGGAGTCTATACCTCTACTGGTTTGTGTACAGGGACACCCGAAAGTATTCCAAAGCATTGTGTTCTATGAGAGGTATTTTATAAATCATACTTTCATACCTTTACTGTAGACATATCTTAATGAAATTGAAATATGTTGTTCAAGCTCACTATTTGATGTTTCCTGTATCAAATGGAGAAAATACCACCATCGGTTTATGTACAGGGACACTCAAAAGTATTCCAAAGCATTGCGTTCTAGGAGAGATATTTCTATAAATCGAATTTTAATAACTTTACTATCCACGAAGTTTTAGGGAATTGAAATATAATATTTTCATGCACAAAAGACTGCTTTGCATAGAATGTAGCATGATTAGCATTAGATTTACAGGGTGACACAAAAATATCCAGTGATATTAAGAGGTATTAATGAAAAATTGCTAGAATTGTACTTTCGTTTAAGTTAAGCGTTTTTAACACTTTCTAACATTTTTTAAGTGTGAATATGATTTCCGTTTTGTGTATCTGCATGTCCGTCTGTCTGTCTGTCTGTCCGATCTCTAACACCTGTAAATCTTTATGGAATTTCTTAAAACTGATATATGTTATTCAAGTTCACTATCGGATGTTCCCTATTGAAAATGGAGTTTATACCTCTACCGGTTTGTGTACAGATACACCCGAAAATATTTCAAAGCACTGTGTTCTTTGAGCGCTATTTCTATAAACCATATTTTCATACCTTTGCTGTAGACATATCTTAATGAAATTGAAATATGTTATTCAAATTCCCTACTGGATGTTTCCTGTATAAAATGGAGAAAATACCACCACCGATTTATATACAGGGACACTCAAAAGTATTCCAAAGCATTGCGTTCTATGAGAGATATTTCTATAAATCAAATTTTAATAACTTTACTTTCCACGAAGTTTTAGGAAATTCAAATATGTTATTTATATGCACAAAAGAATGCTTTGCATAGAATATACCATGATTAGCATTAGATTTACAGGGTGGCACGAAAATATCCAGTGATATTAATAGGTATTAATAAAAAATTGCAAGAATTGTACTTTCGTTTACGTTAAGCGTTTTTAACACTTTCTAGCATTTTTTAAGTGTGAATATGATTTCAGTTTTGTGTATCTGCCTGTCCGTCCGTCCGTCTGTCTGTCTGCCTGTCTGTCTGTCCGATCTCTAACTCCCGTAAATATTTATGTAATTTCTTGAAACTGATATATGTTATTCAAGTTCATTATCGGATGTTCCCTATTGAAAATGGAGTTTATACCTCTACAGGTTTGTGTACAGGGATACCCGAAATTATTTAAAAAGCATTGCGTTCTATGAGATTTATTTCTATAAACCATATTTTCATACCTTTTCTGTAGACATATTTTAATGATATTGAAATACGTTATTCAAATTCCCTATTGGATGTGCCCTGTATAAAATAGAGGAAATACCACCACCGATTTATGTACAGGGACACTCAAAAGTATTCCAAAGCATTGCGTTCTATGAGAGATATTTCTATAAATCAAATTTTAATAACTTTACTTTCCACGAAGTTTTAGGAAACTGAAATATGTTATTTAAATGCACAAAAAAATTCTTTGCATAGAATGTAGCATGATTAGCATTAGATTTACAGGGTGACCCAAAAATATTCATTTATATTAAGAGTTATTAATAACAAAATGCTAGAATTGTACTTTCGTTTACGTTAAGCGTACGTTAAGTGTTAAACGTACTTTCGTTTACGTTTAACACTTTCTAACATTTTTAAGTGTGAATATGATTTCAGTTTGTGTATCTGTCCATTTGTCTGTCTGTCTGTCTGTAAGCCCGCGCTTTAACTCCTGTAATTATTTATGGAATTTCTCGAAACTGATATATTTTATTGAAGTTTACTATCGGATGTTCCATATTGAAAATGGAGTGAATATCTCTTCTGGTTTGTGTACAGGGACACCCAAAAGCATTCGAAAGCATTGTTTTCTATGAGTGTTATTTTTATAAACATTATCCCTATAGAATTTTCCCCATTTAAAATGACATTAATAGGTCCTGTACAACTAGTTTGTTTACAAGGACTAGAAAAAAAAAAAGAAAAAAAAAAAAAAAAAAGCCAATGCATTTCGTTTTAGGACAGAATTTTTTGAAAGTTATATTTAAAAGACTTTCTACTGTAAAAATCATAAAAATATTGAAATGTATTGTTAATATTCTAAAATAATGTTTTGTATAGAATATGATATGATTAACTTTCTGATTTATAGGGCTACACTAAAATATTCAGAGAGATCAAAAGCTGTAATTATAATCTAATGACTGCATTTCCTTTTGCGTTAAGCCTTTTTAACAGTTTCCAAAATGCCTAAGAGTAATTTTAAAACCAATTAGTCTATCTGTATATTTTTCAGTCCTTCTGTCTGTCGTGTGATAACGTAGGAAAAGAATATTAAAAGTTATTCGATACAACAATTACGTACAGTTGGAAAGTGTTACTAATCAATGCGTACTGCATGATTTTTCTTTCTTGTTTTCCTTTCCAATTAAAAATATTCAGGTGTGGGAGTCGCACTACTTTATCTTGCCCTGTTAGTTTTAGAAATTGTTACATATATATTATACTTCTGTGTGACAGGGACTACCACTCCCTCAACCCCCGTTTAATTATTTGCTTACATTCATAAGACATTTACAGCTGTTGTTAAACACAAAAATACATATATATATATATTTCATATTATTTAGAGAACGTTTATTCACACCAGACATACAAAAACTTATCGATCTTTGTCAAAATTTTAAAGTGCATCTTCAAATGATCTTCAAAATATAAAATTTAAACTTCCAATATTTATTTCTTTTAAATTTTTTATATAACAGACACAGAGACCAGTAGTTAAAAGTTTCATTTCCGTGTCCAGGCGACCTCAAAACGCGTCATTAGAGTAAAAGTTCAATATCGAAAATTGGATTCCAAGTAACATTTTGTCAAACATATGAATAAAAGAAAGTAGACATCATTCTTGCACAAGGGGGGGGGGGGGTTTACAATTTGTACACTTTCATCAAATATGTCCAATAGAAAACTATGTTTAATTTTGGATAAACATATATGTTGTCTTTAAATTGTATACGTGGTATACTTAAATTTAGAGCACCACTTTAAAGAAATTTCAGCTATAGCCCTAATAAATGCGAATTTTTGTGTAAACGAATAATCAGTGCTTTTCAAACCCTATTTTTGCAAAACGTGCTTTTGCATCTATATAAAATAGGTTTGTTAAACATTATTTAATGCAGTCTGAAGATGTTAAAATGTAACACAGACAATTTTACTAATGAACATAACATGTTTCAATATTTTTTATTATCTCTGCACATCAACTACAGCTCAGATTTCAATAAAAAATTTTTTTCAAGTAATATTCTTTTATAATAAAGAATTAGAATATCATCTGTGAACATTCTGATAATATTTGTTTTCGAGTTAGGATGATAACAGACACTCAGACCAACCGCCAAAAAACCTGATTTTTTAGATTCAGAGAACCCCAAAACAAGTATCAAAAATTCCTTTTCGAAAATTCGACCCATAACAAAATTTTCTTTGCTATATACTGGAAATAGAGAGAAAATAAGAAGTACTTCTGATTATCCTGTATCATTAAGAGCTGCAACATAGGCTCGTGATTTAATTTTTATGCGCTTTTCTGGAAATGATTGCATTGGGAATCTAAACATACTTTTTAACACTCCAACAAAGTTTAAAAGTGTCTGATTTCGATGTCTGCTTATCTGTCTGTCCGTGCTGTAGTTGCCGTAAATATTTATAGAATTCTTTAAAACTGATGTACAATATTCAAGTTTACTACAGCATGTTTCTTGCTAAAAGTGGTGTAAATGACATCACGAGTTTCTGTACAGGGACATTCAAAACAATTCCAATGCATTGCTTTCTATGAGAGGTATTTCTATAAAATATATTTAAATACCTTTGTATTGCATAATCTATAATGGAATTGACGTTTATTATTCACATGCACGAAAAAAAAAATGTTTTATGTAAAATAAGATAATTAGCATTAAGGTTTACAGAGACACCCAAAAGGTTCAGGTATAGTAGTGGCTATAATTAGAAATTGCTTGAATTGTGTTTGACGTGTTTAACCCTTTCCATCATTCTTTAAGAAAGAGTTTGATAGTGTGTTTGTCTGCCAGATCGTCCGTGTTCTAATATTCCATTAATATTTATAAAATGCTTTGAAACTGATGTATGTTATTTAAGTTCACTGTGGCACCTGTTATCTATAAAAAATGGTATAAACAGCACAAATAGTTCGTATACAGAGGTTCACAAAAGATATTTTCAATGCATTGTAGTCTATGGGAATACTTGTTTAAAGCACATTTTGGTATCTTTAAAATACTACAGGCAACTTAACGAAATTAAGATGAACGAAATATCGTAACAGCAGAAACATTAAAGATTATTTTTATTAAAGAACGCATAAAACCTTGAAACCCTATGGAAAATCAATGAATCCCTAAAACTATTTACGATCTGAACCGAAAGTTGCAATCTATGTATAACGAGGGGGGGGGGGGTAAGAATAATAATAGGTACTGACGAAAAGAACCTTTGTTTTTAACATAGATGAATTTAGATTTAGAAGTAATCCATCTTTCTTTATCTCGTTATACAATGTATATACGACGTATTTCTCTATATTACAGTATATGCAATATATATATTTTCAAAAAACAAATCACAGATGTTTTAGTTTTGAGAAACGTATATAGCAAAAAACCACTAAAGATTGAGAAAGGAAAAGAAAGAAAAACAGTACATTTACGTATGTTTTTCAGAAAAACAGATGGTGTTTCTGAAACGTTTTAGACATTTACTTTGACTTGTTAAAATACACTGGTGGACAAAATTAAAGCAACAACCTGTTTTCTCGTTTTCTTCTTTAGCACGTAATTTTTAAACAAATAAACATATGAACATAAAATTCCGATGGCCTGTTTCGTTATCCTATTATTAACCGAATTGTATGTAGTTTTAGAATAAGAATAATTTTCAAGCTAATAAATATTCATTTTTTTTTTTTCTTAAAAGTAAGCTTTGGAAAAAATGAAAAAATTCAATAATTTTAGGAAAAAACACTTAATAAAAAGGGGTGTTAAGGATGCATTAGAGATACGTGAAGATGCACACGCATCCATATGTTAGATTACAACCAAATCTTTCTAACAGTATTCACTTTTCTGTTTATTATTATTATTATTATTCTTTTTTTTCGCATGTGAATAGTTTTTAAAAAAATATTCTTACAAACATGAAAACTGAATAAGATGTTCAGTATAAAACTATTTATCGACATTTTTATTATTCTGGTGATGCTCATAGTTTACAAATTATTAAATATATATATATATTTTAAAGTAAATTATAAAAGTAAAAGAAAAGTTAATACAGAAAGAAAAATCGAGATTTAGTTTAACATTTCTAGGCATGTGCGTCTTTACCTATCTCTAATGCATCCTTAACACCACTTTTCATTAAATGTTCTTTCCTAAAATTATTGACATTTTTCATTTATTCCAAAGCTTACTTTTGAGAGAAAAATGAATATCTAGTAGCTTAAAAATTATTCTTATGCTAAAGTTACATAAAATTCGGTTAATAATACGATGACGAACAGGCCATCCAAATTTTATTATCCTATGTTTATTTTATTTTTTAAATTATGTGCAAAAGAAGAGAACGAGAAAACAGGTTGTTGCTTTAATTTTGTCCACCAGTGTAATTTATAACACCTCTAGTGCAAGATGTCGTTTTGCTTCAATTTGGTTTAATAAACAGAAATCGTTCATTTAGTGCTATTTATTTAACCACAAGTGTACTTTCCGAACAACAAATATAAGAATTAACGTGTAGATAGAAATACTTTTATATCAAATGAAAACATTAGTAGTCTCAATGCCCACAACAAAATTTATATTAGTCAGTATATAAAGAGTCATCCAAAGGGTTTATAATTTCCCTACTAGCGGTCACAATCACCCCCAACTTTTTATAATTTCGTTTTTTGGTGGAGTAGTTATAATCCCCCACATTCATTTCAAATAAATAAACCTTTGAGGAGTATAAATTGAAGGGAATTTTTTGAAAGGTTAAAGTGACCTCCTAAGTGCCGAAACGTTAGTGGAGGCTTCCATGTGGAGACCCAAAATGATTTTGGGTTCTTTGTGTTTATGTGTCTGTATGTCTCGCAACAGCGGCAGCAAAAAATCGGCCTATTGGCTTGTAAATTGGTACACATGCTCATGAGCCACACGGAATTATTCTTCTACCACATTTCTTGAAACCATCGAAGCCTCTGCGCAAGTGCTAACTCAACGAGTCCAGTGTTAAAATAGGGGTGACAGAGAGAAAATAACCGATAAGAGAGATAGCGCAGAATGATTGGATGTTTTCCAAATCCCAACCTTTCGGTCAATATGGCACCCCTCTCGTTGTCACTGTTAGTTTTAGGAAACATGGTTCACATACCAAATTTTTCTTTTCATTAGGGCCTATGGACAGAGTTTCTTTGTAGCGAGATAGCGGCCACGAATTCACCTGATTGACTTGCAAACTGATACACATGTTCACGAGCTACATGAAATTAGCTATATAATTACGGGTGTATAATCTGATTGTGGTTCGTGTACAGGGACACAACAAAGTTTTTCTTATCAGGACCTATGGACAAAATTTCTCAGTACCCCAATACCGGTCACAAAAATCACCCGATTGAAATGCAAATGGATGCACGAGTTCACGCGCCATATGAAATAACTGTACAGTTTTTGGTGCGTATATTGTTAATGGTTCATGTACAGGACCACACTTATCATTACGGCTTTTAAACAGAATTTCGTTTAAATGCATCTTATAACGGTTACAATGCATTCAAGAAAATGAAATCAACATACATTATTGAAATGCTTAAAAGCTTTTTTTTTTTAACTTTCTCTTATCCAAAGTATTGTTTTGGGGTCAAAATTTCAAAATTGAATTTTTGTTTTATTTACACGTTTTGAGGTCCCATGAATCCAAAAATCATGTTTTTAGCGGTTGGCTTGTGTGTCTGTCTGTCTCTGTGTGTGTGTATGTCTGTGCATCTGCGTCTGTTATCAGCATATCTCAAGAATGAATGGTAGCAGAAAGTCCAAACTTGGTATTCTAAATGTGTATGATACAGGGATGTTACACTAAACCTTTTCATTGAGATCAGGAAAATGGTTCGGGTACAGGGACATCCAAGAGATTTCAAATACATTACGTCCATGAAGAAAATTGCAGATAAGTAGAGTTTAACATCTATAGGTTGTACTAAAAAAATTGAAACGAATATATATATATATATATATATATATATATTATATACCTAAAAACATGTTTCGTTTAGAATGTGGTATAGAAATCATTCACTGTTCATTTACAGGTCTACACAAAAGAACTAGATTATAGTACGACAATACTTGAAAATGGATGGAAGTGTACTTCAGGTTGTGCTGTGTGTTATTAATATAGGATTATATTTATGTGCACGATGTGATGTGTACATAACATTCAGAAGATACACAAGGCTGCCAATATTTAAGAAATAGCATTCTTTTTTTATTTGTAAGTAGAAGTGCTTCACTATAATATTTTACCATGTCAGGAAGGTGATCAGGATTGAAATTAATTCCTCATAGACATGTGGTAAATAATGTATTTTTTTTAAACTAAATATTCATCGCTTGTTTTTTTTTTTTTTTTTTTTTTTTTTTTTAATAATTAGATGTTTTCAGGCTTCTTGAATACCGAAGTCATGTTTTTCACGTTTCACCTTTGTCTGTGTCTGTTAAAATAAATTAAAAACAAATAATTTCAGGCGATCCAAATGTTGTACTTTGAAGTTAATATGTTTGTTACTAGAACAGTTTGATCAAGACTCATAAGTTTCAAGGAATGTTGGTGTGAAAGTTGCCTCAATAATTTTAAATGAACTTCTGAATTTAATAACAGATTCGAATTCTATATAAATGTAGGTACAGCAGTAAAACGGGGTGTTGAGGGGGCGGTAGCTCCCATCACACAGAATTCTTGTCAAATAAAGCTACTTCGAAGCCTAGTTTGAATTGTTTTAACATAGGTTTGCGCAACAGTACTCGTTATCTTACCCCCTAATCTCCAATCTATACTTCTTATAGTATTAAATTTCAGGTTTAGAGAAAGTCGTGTGAGTGACACATGAGATCATTTAATTTCTTTTACCCATAAGGTAGAGAAAGTATAGTTTTGGGTCAAATTTTCGAAAGTGAGTTTTTGTTATATTTACACGGTTTGAGGACCTCTGAATACGAAAATCGTGTTTTTAGCGGTTGGTTTGTGTGTCTGTCTGTGTGTCTGTCTGTCTGTCTGTTATCAGCATATCTCAAGAACAAATAGCAGCAGAGATTCCAAACTTGGTATTCTAAATGTATATCATATAGGAATGCTGCACTATAAACTTTCCGTTCAGATGAAGCAAATGGTTCGTGTACAGGGACACCCAAGAGTATTCAAATACATTACGTCTATGGGGGAAATTGCAGGTAAGTAGAGTTTAACATTTATAGAATGCACTAAACCAAATAAAATTAATATATATATATTGTATGCGTCAAAACATGCCTCTTGTAGAATATGGCAGGGAAATCATTCACTGTTCATTTACAGGGCTACACAAAAAAACTAGATTATAGTGTGACAATAGCTGAAAATTGATGAAAGTGCATTTCAGGTTGTGCCGTATGCTCTTACATTTAGGTGCATATTTTTATATATTTAGGTTATATATTTAGGTTATATATTTAGGTGCACTATGTGGTTTCTACATATTCTTCAAAAGATATACATGATTGCAAATATTTAAGCGATAAATTTCTTTTTTATTGTTAGTGGAAGTGCTTTACTACAATATTTTATCATGTCCAGGAAAGCTGATCAAGAATTGTAATTAATTCCTCACAGATATATGATAAATAATGTATGTTTTTAAGCTCGTTTTTTGTGTATTTACACGTTTTGAGGCTTCCTGATTACCAAAGTCAAGTTTTTTTACGTTTGATCTTTGTTTGTGTCTCTTAGAGTAACTTAAAAACGAATAATTTCAGGAGATCCAAAAGTTGTATTTTCAAATGAATATTATTTTGTTGCTGAAAATGTTTGATCAAGACTGATAAGTTTCAAGGAATGTTGGGTGTGAAAATTGTCTGAATAATTTAAAGTGAACTTTTAATTTTAATAACAGATTTAAATTCTTAATAAATACCGGTGCAGTAATGAAACGGAGGGTTGAGGGGGGAGGTAGCCTTCCTCACACAGAACTAATTATCATATAAAACTCTTCCGAAGCCTAATTTGAGTTGTTTTAACATAGGTTTACATGACAGTACTCGTTATGTTACCCTTTAATCTCCATCCTGTATTCATAGCATCAAATTTCAGGGTAAGAAAAAGTCGTGTGAGTGACACGCCAGATTTTTTTTTTTTTTTTTCTTTTTTTGCAGAAAAATGCGTGTTTAGAGTAAAGGAAATTACAAAAGTGTTTCGTAAATGTCACATGATCATCCAAATTATGTCATAATTTGAACAAATTTTCATGGGTTGCACAGAATAAGTTATATAGTTTTTACTAGTATATATGTTTATAGCTTGTTTACAGGAACACATAAAAGTATTTCGTGTCATTGGAGTATATGGACAAATTTCTGTTCAAGCTCACTTTTACGAGCCTGTGCTGCATTCAGCATTGTAGAATTAACATATATTATTAAGATGCTTATAAGCGAGTTTTCTCTAGAGAAAAGGTATTTATAACCCAAACAATTTATTTACAGGATCTCAGAAAAGGATTCCGATGACACTCTATAATCATACAAATGATATCAAAATTTGATTAGAATATTAATGAATTATGAGGAATTAAATGTATAGTTTTTATTAGTGTATATAATAACGGTGGATCGTGTACAGAGACGCACAGAAGAATTTCGTAACATGAAGGTCTATAGACAGTATATCTTTTAAGTATATTTTTAAAAAATAACACTTCATTAAACATAATGAAATAAACAAATGTCATAAGAATGTTTAAAAGCATGTTTTCTGTAAAAAATGGTAGGCTTAGAATTGCTAATTACTTTACAGGGCTACGCAAAATAATTCTAATATATTATGCAATCCTTTGGAATGAAATTCGGTACAAGTATTTGTGAGTTACAAGGAGTTAACACAAGATTATAAGTTAAAAAGAAATGTATATAGACAGATATAGACAGAAACGATTCTGATTACGTAGTGAGGTAATCATATACATGCATATGTGTGTATATACAGTCGGTAACAAAAATGTCCGAACACTAGCAAAAATTCCTATGTAAAAAAAGTACACTTCATACGGTTCTGTCAAATAAATCCTTGTCGAATTCTGTTCTTAGTCAGTCTAAGAACATGATTTGATAAGGATTTATTTAACAAAACCGTATGAAGTGTACTTTTTTTACATAGGAATTTTTGCTAGTGTTCGGACATTTTTGTTACCGACTGTATATATAATCATTTTAAATAATATGGAAATTTTATATTTTAAAAATGCTCTGATGAGTAATGAATGATGCAAATAGAACGTTGAAGCTCCTGATCTACACATCCGCTAGTTATTTTAAACAAAAATTTTTTCCTTTGAAGAAGAATAAAAGATGCACAAATTGAAAAATGTGTAAGTGGCTATGGTAATTACCACCCTCTGATCCTACACTAAAATGTAGGACGTAAAAGTTTGTGTCGTTGCTTTCTATATATTTAAAGAACTCTGGATTCGGAGGCCATGAACCGGTGCCTCATGTGACTGTGTTTTAACATGATCGCCGCTATTTTACACAGAAAAGTGACTAACGCGTCTAAGCATGAGAACATTCCATTAAAATTTTACTGGTGCCAATAAATTAAGAAAAGTGTCTCTTGTTGAATGCTGTTTCTAGTTTTAATGGCCAACACGTTTAATTTGATAGCATAGCATCAAAACAGAGACATATCGAAAGCGCCTTAATTCATCATAATTAATTTTACTTCCATTACCCTACTACCGTAGGTAATGGAAGTATTGTATTCGGTCTGAAAATTCCATATCGGGTTTTCACCTGATTTACACGTTTTAAGGTCCCCTGAGTCCAAAAAAGTGGTTTTTGGCAATTGGTCAGTGTGTATGTGTGTGTGTGTGTATGTATGTTTGTGGAGAATCTTCTGGCTATTATGGCTCAGAAACTAATAAAGATAGAGCTACGAAACTTTAGAATTGAAATACGTCTGGTGTACAGATCAAATTTCCAAATTTTAGTGAACATTGAAAAACCGGAAGTGGGACATCGGAAACCGGAAGGGGGACCGTAAGTCCGTATCTCAAAAACGGCTCTAACGATTTTTTTCAAACTTGCTATATAAACACTCTATCAGATGTCCTTTCGAATGATATAGTTGGTTAGTTCAGGAAAATTGATAGGCGTCCTGTATAAATAGCTCAATTTCAGGTCTCACAAAGGCGTTCCTTTAAAAACGGTTGTACGGATTTTTTTCAAACTCGCCATTTTAACTCACTTTTAAATATGCTTTTGTATGTAATTATTGTTTTCCTGTCAATAATTGAGTTTAACCGGAAGTGGGACATCGAAAACCGGAAGTAGGACCGTAAGTCCGTATCTCAAAAACGGCTCTAACGATTTTCTTCAAACTTGCTATATAAACACTCTATTAGATGTCCTTTCGAATGATATCTTATTTGACGGATAGAGCAATTTTGTTACTTATTTAAATCAAAAATGTGTATAAAATGCTCATAATGTGTGTAGTACTGGGTAATGGAAGCCGTGTGGCTGTTACACACCAGATTTTTTATATTTATTTACACAATTTATTATTTTATTTTATTAGAATCATTTTAATTATTTATCGTTAGATTGCCCACCGTTTGATGCCTACGTATTATCGGGACTATGATTCTTTTATTTGAGAGCGATTTGATGAAAAATTGAAGTCTTATATATATAAACACAAATGAAAATATTTTTACATTTAACTATAAATTGTACTATTATTTTAATGTGTAATTATTTTTAAATAATTAAGAATATAGGAAATTTAGTAAAAAGTCTAGGGGTGTTGAAGAGAATTCAATTCTAACATGGTGTTGCCAACATTGCATAAACTACTAATAAATAAATACATGCGCCTTAAAGAATTTTCCATTAATTATTGTTCGTTAGTATGCAATTTAAAGATGTCACAAAAACTTCAAGATCAGACAGGTATTAAGAAATTGGAATAACACTTTAAGGATTGTCAATGGCTTATCCATTTCCATTGATTTAAAAGCTTAAAAAAAATAACAATAACAACAGATTAAAAATCAATTAACCAAACTTTATGCATTAATATTATATGAGTGAAAGTAATAAAATAAAATCGTATCATAATAAAATCGGAATCATAACATAAAATTAAAAAAAGAAGAAGAAACAATTCCATGAAAACGAATCTCAGGGGGACAAGAAGGGATTTGTCCATCCCATACAGATCAACAGGTGGAAGAAGAATACGGTAACGAAAGGATTGTCTACTCACCTCTTTCCTGCGGGGTATTAGACAGGTATTGGCTGCGTGGGGCCCCAGATCCCTCTTCAAAGCCCCACCTCCATCGCACCAGGAAGTGGCCACTGGCGACCAATGGCGATTCAACCACGTGAGAGGAGCAACTTTTACCGATGACGTCATGGATCCATGATGTCCGAGATGGGATTTGTTGTTTGATTTTGTAAATAAAAAATTCTTTCATTGGAAGAAATGATTGCTCACGCATATGAATAGTGGATGAGGCATTTTTTCTAATGGGAAAATTAACCTGATGTGGCTCATTAATTTAACGGCTGATAAATAGATTTCTCGAGGGAACTACGAACTACGCTGTAGACAAAAATCGGGATGGAAAAGCAACTGGCTCTCGCTTACACTACCATAAAATAACAGTTATTGGCAGCTTTTTTTTTTTTTTTTTTTTTTTTTTTTTTGTAGGGTAGGTGTTCCAGTGATTGACATGCTCCAGTAATTGACATCTTTTCCGAAATAATTAATAAATAAGAAAAAAAAGAGCACATATTTTACATGTAAGAATTTTAACGTATGTCAAACACTGGAGCATAGGGCGCCAATAACTGGTAAAATGAATAACTAGCAGTGTCAAACACTGGAGCATAGGGTGTCAGTTACTGGTAAAATAAAAAAACTGACAGTGTCAATTACTGGAACATTCAGTGGGTGTAAAATAAAAATTCATAAAAAAATAATAATTATCAAATGTATATATTTTAACACATATGTGGTTCTGAAAGTCTTTCCTGTCATATGCATTAACTTAAGATTTCTAAAAATAGTTTCTGGTGACTAGAACATTAAACACATCAGAAATTGCTCTAAAAGTGTGTTAGTCACTGGAGCACTTACCCTATATACAAAAAAGAAGTGTTGCCATGAAAAAAAAAAAAAAAAATGAAGACAAATCAAATGATTTAATAACATTTTGCGACAAAACTAAAATAAAGAAATAACGAATAACGTTTATTTATTTATTATTATTATTTTTTTTTTTAGTTCTTAATGTTTTCTCATTTAAAGTTATTCGGGATACAATAATTTTATTTTGCAGTTGGATTGAATTTATTAGCATTTCACTAAAACTACCTAATGGGCAACTGGCGACGGTCTCAGATTTATTTCTAGGAGTGAACCGGAAACATGACATCACAATAACCCTTTGAGTACAGGATGGCTCCTCCATTTTTCCAATCTCCGGAGATATTAATTTTACGGAACAGGGTCGACACTACAACTACGATCTATTTTACGTGCACTAGACATGATTAATGTACATGTCAGATCTTCGGACGACTGAGGAATCGAATCCGCAATTTGCCAGTTACAAGCTCGATGCTGTACCCTCTAGATCAACACGGCCATATTTCAATCTATCCAAAATAATCGAAGAAAATGTAAAGAATATTAAATATATATATTAGGAATTAATTATCTAAGTTTACGGAGGGCCGAAACTGTTAATGATATATATTCAAATGTAAAATTCCTTAAGATTCATAAGCGAATGTTAAATGCAACAGCTTACAAAGATTGTTGTTTCATTTTTCGCCGTCTCCCTGATGCGGTTTACTGAATTCACCTATATCTAATAAAGATGACAGAAAATTATTTTGCATTCCTTACTTTTGCCAAAACGTCACTGAGGTCTCCCTCGTTGAGAGTCAGAAAGTTTTCGGTGACTGCATGTTGGCCTGTCATAAGAGTCACTTGAAATTGGGTACCACTGCTTTCCAATTTATGGGCAAATGCAACATCATGAAGAAAGCTTTCAAAATTAGCGAAATGTGTACTATGCATTAGAATAATGCACGGGTCGGGTTTTATAGGACTCGACCCCGACGATAAATTTTAAATCAACCTGAAACCCGACAAAAAAAAAAAAAAAAAAAAAAACAAGTCCTTCCGGCCTATTCGGAAGGGTAGGTTGATTTCTTTTTCCTTATCAAGTAGCCGTCATTTTGTTACAATATTGAGGCTACAAATTATTAACGAATTAGTAGAAATATTGATGTAGGCTATCTACAAATGGAGTTTTTAAGCAAATCGCTTCATAAATACCTTTTTTATGTGAATTTAAAATTTTCAAGTGGCCGGCTCTTGGAAACAAGATGGTGGGCCAAGTTGACAAATATATCAAATGCATTTGTGAGATAACACTACTCTACTGTACAAATATAGTTGGAATTAATTCCGAATCTCAAAAGTCATCATGTTGAAAAATTAAGTGGCTGCCACTTGGATTAAAACGGCAGAGAAAGTTGCTCAGTGAACTAATTAATCTAAGACATTGTAGCAAATTTGAAAATATTTTTTTTTTTTTTTTTTTTTTTTTTTTTTTTTTAGAAATTCTTTCAAAGAGGCTTAGTAAGTTGATTAATTGTTAATTTTCTGCATTTCTATTTTGTTTCAACGTTAAAATAGCCTAATTTTCCCTTAAAAACGCATTAAAAAACTCCAATATGACAGGTAATGGATTTGGCGCCAAATTTGGCGAATTTTCCACTTGGCGACTATTGGCGAGAAAATCCACAGTTCATTAATGAACTTCATTGAGACACTTATATAATCTATGTATACATCAAAATTCAAACAAATTCGAAATACGCTTTTTACAATTTGAATTTGAAACTTTCAAGTGGTCTCAACTTGAAAACAAAATGGTGGAGCAACTTGGTTAAGAAACTCATCCAAGATATCCATAACACAAGTTAAGACGCTGTCCAAATTTGGTTCGATTTGGAGTATTATTTCGGAAGTTGTAGTGATTTTAAATTACCAAGTGGTAGCCTGATTTCAAGTGGTCCCGCTTAACTTAAAATATCTGCCACTTTATTAAAAATGGCGGATAAACTTCATTAATGAACTTCATTGAGACCCTTATGTGGCCTGTATTTACAGCAAAATTCAGGCAAATCTTGCTTTAAAATATGCTTTTTACAATGTCGGTTTGAAATTTTCAAGTGGCTGCCACTTGAAAACAAAAAGTTGGAGCAACTTGGTTAACGAACTCATCCAAGATATTTATAAGATTAGTTCACTGTCCAAATTTGGTTCGATTTGGAGTATTATTTCTGGAGTTATCGTGATGACAAAAATTTCATTGTAGATAGATAGATAGATATATATATATGTAGATAAACGAAGTGATTGCAATAGGTCGATTTCTAAAGAAATCAACCTAAAAAATTCCATCGGTTCTAAAAACCGACCCGAACCCGCAATAGAGAATTTTGAAGATCCGTACCCGACTCGAACCTGATTTTGTTATGCCCGAACCCGACCCCAAATTCGAAAACTAAAAGAAAATTAATAATGTATCTAACAACCATACCAAACTTTTTTAAGTTATAAAGTAAATTTTCACTGCCAGACAGTTGGTAAATTATTCTAAAAAGAATTAAAAATGTGATTAGTAATATACACTAAGTTAAAAATTATAAAATCTGAAAAATGGATTGATAATAATTTTTAACCTTTTATGTGTTGTGTACTTCAAGTGTACAGAAATGGGATTCAAGTTTAGTACTTGTAGTTTATTGTTTAATGTTTACATTTGTTACATAATTATAATAATACTTGATATACAGTAGATTGTTTATATCAGTTATAATTATAACAAACAAATTTCTGCTTATTATGGTAACATTATTTTGAAAGGTCGACCCGACTCGTTAAAAAGTAAACCCGGATGTAGTAGAAAAAATTTCAGTCTACCAGACCCTGAAGAGAAAAAAATTAGTCAATCTAAACAGCACTCACGGTGGGTTAGGTAACGGACCCACCCGCAGTAAAATCGGGTTACCCGACCTGATAGGACTTTGCTGTGCACACACCTCGGTAAATTGACAGTTTAGTGTAGAGGCACATCGCATGCACTTATTGTGCTACTTACAAGCACTATAATAAAAGTTGCACACAAGGCTGTTTTTATATAGTATAGGCACCAGTAGTGGACATTGTAAGAACATATTCCAGCTATATTTAAGTTTTTCTTTTTTCTATTTTAGAGGATATAACTATAATTAGTGTCTTATAGCTTAATTCATTCTTTCTTCACATCACTGTACTGCGAAATGTTAATGGATCATTTTTATACACGAAAAATTAATTTTCTAGAGAACTTAAAATGCGAACATGTTGGGCACTTCATAACTGAGTTACGGACACCTTTTCTCTTCCAGCAGTGAGCATCTTTAAATTTTTCACAAAAGGTGAAATGAAATGTGAATTGATTAAATATGTGTATTTAATAAATAAGAGGTACTTTTTGTGTTATGAATGCGTCAAAAAAATGAAAATATTGATAAACTTGTATCATAACCTGAAAAGAATTAATCTCTGAAAATTTTAAGGACTTTAATAACACATTGTTTTATATTGCAAACGTGTCTTAATTTGCAAAAACATTTTAATGACGCTCTTGTGTGATAATCTTAAAAATGCCAAGGTTTTCTAGACTTTATTTTAGATATTTGTTTAAATTCTGTGTATTTAAAAAAAATAAAAAGATATCTAATTTTGAGTGAAATTAATTGATATTCAATCACATTTCGAATCAGGATAAATTCGATTTCTGTCTATTTCTGAATCTGTCCTTAAAAGTCAAATGAGCTTTGTATTCTATTATGGTTTATTATATGAAATAATCACGCTATATTTTAATATATGAAATCAAACTATTTATTGAATAGATCTAAATCATGAACTGAATAACAAAAAAGAAAAAAGAAAAACAAATATATCAAAGCAGTCTTTGGGGACTGCCGATAGAAGTGAAAACTAAGTAACTTGTGAATTGTATGGTCGAGCTATTAGATTATTATTTTCGAATTATTTTTGGTTTGTAAAGAAGTGTTTATGATCTGTATTATATGATTCGGCACAATATTTGTAGCTACCCAAATTAAACGAACTAAGACTTATATTAGGTAAAAATATTGATTACTTATGAAATTATTTTAATTAGTAGCTGAGATACAAAAGACAACCCATTCAGGACACCTCAAAACGTGTAAATCAGCTGAAATCTCGAATTCCACTTTCGATAATATAAAAGTACTTTAAAATAGCTTTCGAATGATGTATTAAAAATAATTTAATCACAATTAGAATTTGAAATATTGAAATTTTAAAGTATTACAGAGCCATCTGGCGGTAAAAATTTCTGTAATCTACTGTTCGATTCCAAATGAACAAAGCTTTCTAATGATGTATTACTAATGAAATTATTTTAATTAGTAGCTGAGATACAAAAGAAAACCCATTCAGAACACCTCAAAACGTGTAAATCAGGTGAAATCTCGAATTTCACTTTCGATAATATAAAAGAACTTCAAAATACCTTTCGAATGATGCATTATAAATAATTTAATCATAATTAGATATGGAAATACGCGTATAAAATTTAATTTGCAATTAAAATGTAAATTTTTTCCAAAATCGATGAAATTTGAACTGCAACTATCCCGTGTGCTGTTAATGGCGCACAGCAAGTTTCAAAGAATTTAGAAGAAAATTGAAGCATTTTGAAATTTGCAACTTTTATTCCTAGTAGAAAACCACGTGATGTCATTTGGCAAAAAATATGTTTCTTCCCGATCAGATTCTCTGTGACTGGGTTGTCATGGTAACGAACGACTGCAGAATTTCAATCAAAGCGTTAGCTGACGATGACGCGAGTTTCATGATTTTTGTTCATCCAAAAGTGCTCAACGCGCCTAAAGAAGTTTTTACTTCAAAAAAAGAAAGAAAAAAAGTACTGGATTATTTCATTTTTGTATGGAATTACTGCTTTAATGCGTAACGCCATTAGTATAATACAGTTTTAAAACTCCAATAATCTACTATGTCAGAAACGCCAAAAGAAAAATTTTTGTGGTGCATACAGCTGTTTTGGTAGCCTTAAGCGTACCGTCTTCAGTGCAAAAAGAATTCTGAATCTGGAAAAGTGCTCGTATATATAGTAGAGGGACCGAATTTAGGTCAACCAATAGGATTACGGGAAAGGTGGAGAGTGTGGCCAATAGGAATGTTAGCCGTGTAAAAAGTTAAGAAAATGTGGACTGAATGTAAAATTTCCAACAATCAGATAAATAGGGAACAGCGAAATCACAATTTACAAGGTTTTTAAAAATTTTATAAATATGAAAAGCTTTAAAGAAATCGAGTTCATGAATGGATTTAGGTCCTATTGGCCACACACTCCACCTTTCCCGTAATCCTATTAGTTGAACTAAATTCGGTCCCTCTCCTATATATACGAGCACTTCTCCAGATTCAGAATTCTTTTTGCACTGAAGACGGTACGCTTAAGGTTACCGAAACAGCTGTATGCATCGCAAAAATTTTTCTTTCGGCGTTTCTGACGTAGTAGTTTATTCGAGTTTTAATATTTCAACTCCAAGTCTCGTTATTATAACACATTTTTATTTACTTTTTTTTATCATAATTTTCAGAAATTTCATTGTGCCAAACATCGTAAATATTGTTTTTCTGGTTCACGCAAATTTGTAGGCTGCAAATTCCAAATCCTCCCCCCCCCCCCCACTTTACAGACTAAACACTTTCGATCGGATTGAGATGCAGGTCTGGTAAAGAGGAAATTCTATGATAGTTTTTGTTGGATTTCACCTAAAGCGAAATAATAATAATAAAAATGATGATGATTACTTACAAAATAATAGGTGCTCATGGAGATGAATACATAATTTTAACAATTTGAATCAAATATACTTACCACAGACGCTTTGTGGCAAGATGCTTCATCCTCTTGAAATATAATCCTTCTAAAATAGTCCATTAGGCAACCACTTTTATAATGGCGGTATATTTTCCCGAGATCCGTTGAGCATTCAAATTTGTCCGACACCTTCAAAAGTTATACACCCCCATACTGCAATGTACGAAGAATGTTTCACTGTTTTAGGAGTGCAAATTTCATTATATCGCTCACCTAGGCGACGTCCGACGGAAAGAGAGTTGAAGTCATTGTTTTCATCAGTTCTAAAGTGAGTTAAATCTGACTCATGAAGGAAAACTACTGGAGTCCAATAATTAACTGACCATTTAAAAAAAAAAAATTTGGCCCATTGCGAAATCGTGTTATTACGACAGGACGTACTATTTCTTTCAGACAGCGATTTTGTGTTGTTACCTTTTGCACTCTATCACCTGAATTAATGCGCGAACTTATTTATTTTTTTATTTATTTACAGTCGGCTGCAAAATTATTCGAGCACTAGCAATAATCCTTGCCAAAAAGGTACACTTAATACAGCTTTGTGAAATAAATCCTTGTCGAGTCAGGTTCTTAATCAGTCTAAGAACATGATTCGACAAGGATTTACTTAGCAAAACAGTCTTAAGTGTACTTTTTAAATATAGGAATTATTGGCTAGTGCTCGAATAATTTTGCAGCCGACTGTAAAATACATAAAGCTTAAAGTTTGTCTTTGTATCTGTTCGGATTTTTAGTTCGTTATACAAAGCTACACCATTCAGTCGGTTACTACAAAAATTGGTATATCATCGTATTTTTAAATTCAATCGGATAATTGTTTCGAAATATATTAAATAAAAATCCCATTTTAACTTTAAAATTGTTAAAATTTCACAAATTAACCAAAGACTAGCGAAATGAACGCATTTCAAAAATCGGGCTCAGATATATAGCATTTTAATACCATTACTTTGTTGAGGACTAAAATTTATTTTTAAAAAAAATCGATTCTTACATTTGTGATTTTTGTGCTGAAATATCTAGTGAAACTAAAATGAAATTTTTAAATTCAGAACAAGCCCTAGACTAAAACTGAAAATACTGTCTAATAGTTTCTTTGAAAGAAATCTTTTTCTATACCTTGGCCGCTAAACCGCCTCTGAATTCAGATTAGACAGATTGAATTTTCAGGCTGGCAGAAAAGAATTTCCGAGGTTACCCCCAATCAACATGTCTCGGTGTATTTCAATTTAAAAAGAGAAATTTGGAGCCAAACTCATTTCGTGCGGGCAAGAGCCGAGCCACGACTCTTCCATTCGTCATCGGTGAGAGATAACCCTTTCCTCCTTTCAATCAATTAGCGGCTCCTAATGCGATGAGCAGACAGACAGACGAATCCCCAAGACATATTACTACCGTGTTGGGATGAGGCTGCTGCGTGACGGATGCATATCAAACGGAGGAGGCATAACTCATAAGAATTACCCAAGGAACACGACGAATCAAGTCAGCTCTACCCTCCGTTTTAACAATTTTCTGACTCAGTATATTCTCGAATCATAAGGCTCTGAACGATCAGAAAAATTATCTTTCCCTTTATTAAAAAATTTTTTTGACTTTCCAAACTGTAAGTCATTAACGGGCGTTTGAATAAATTTCAGTCTAATCAAAAGAGAAAAATCATAATAGGATATGTGAATATTTCTCCCCAAATGGGTAATTTAGTACAGCGAATCTTAATGTAACTGATTTCTAATTGAATGCACTTCAAATAATCAATCTGCATAGGCTACTGAGGGGCAGGAGGATATTGTCCATAAATATAAGTACATGTGTATCTGTAAATTATTTAATAGTATTTCCTTGTCAGTAATATTATCATCAGATGCGCATAATGATGATACTTTAACGAAAGAATGTAAGGTTTATATCAATTCTCATTTTGCTTTAAACTATTAATCATTAAAACAGTAATTCGAGTCCACAGATCTCGAGGTATAAGAATTATTCTTTGTAGTTCCGTAAAGAACTATGAGAATCCTACGCTCATGAAAATCTATACTAGTCGATCTGCAGATGAGGAGACTCAACGCCCTACTTGCATAAATCGTTATTCATCAGATCATTTTTATTTATTCCATATTATTTAAATTAATTAATCATGTAGAACTTGGATAATTCGAAGTTGAAGGGACCAGAGAAAAATTCGAAATATCCAAAAATTCGAATCACATATACTGTTTTGTCAAAAAGAAGAGATAAAAATATAAAACTCTATGATCAAAGATTTAACATATAAACTTTATATCTAAGAATACTGCATCATTAAGCCCCTCCCATTAAATTAATATTTTTACGAGCTTAATTATTCAACACATTTTTAAAATAGTCACATATTTTTGATTGCTTCTTCAAGTACAATCTTTGTGTCATAGCATATATGACTTCAACCCATCAATTGATACAAAAACAGAATCTCCTACAATAGACATGACTTTCAATTAAAAAAACCCTCGAAGTTCATGTATATGGACCGTATCTTGTGATGCACTACACTGTAAAAAATATGTCCTGTTTGCTGCCAGAAATTCTCTGTAATTTGAGAAAATACGTTCTGACAACGTAACGTTTTCGTAAATTACGCATATTTTCTCAAATTACAGAGAATTTCTGGCAGCAAATAGGGCATATTTTTTTACAGTGTAGGTAGGAAATAATCTTGTATTTCCTCATCCTTCTTTTGAAAGACTGTTAAAAAAAAATAATGCACTTTAGCTGAGAAAAATCTCGGGAACAAATTTTACTGTAATATTTTAAAGGTAATGGTATGAAAAATTCGAATTATCCAAAATCGAATTCGAATTAGCCATGATTTTTTAACATTATTTTAATACAAAATTCAAGGGACCGACTAAAAAATTCGAATTATCCAGAATTTCGAATTAAACAAGTTCGAATTATTCAAGTTTCACTGTATATATATATATATATATATATATATATATATATATGCATATACAGGGTGTTCCAAAAGTTCCACACTCCCCTCCTAACTCGAAAATGAGTCGGAATTATGAAAAATGGCGAAACATATGTTCAATAAATTCGAGAGAGAACTCTTTTGGTGAAAAAAGTTTGTGACCGGGGAGCTAGGGGGCCGCTAGAAAGGGCAACTTTAAAATTTCAAATAGAAAGGTATGTCTTGTGATACATCCCTGGAAACATCTTTTCAAAACAATGAATTTCATGTAAATAGTTTCGCCCTACGATGATTATTAAAGGAGATACTCGAGTTTATAGACTTTTGAAATGTGGATTTTATACTTATGTATCCCCTTTAATAATCTTTGCAGGACAGAATTGTTTATATCGAATTCATTGTCTTGAAGAGACGTTTCCAGGGATGCATCACAAGACACACTTTGCTGTTTGAAATTTTAACGGCACTACTACCAACCCCTTGCCCTGACCCAAACATTTTTGGGCAAAGTATGTCTTGTGAATCCCTGGAAACGTCTCTTCAAGACAATGAATTCGATATAAACAATTCTGTCCTGCAAAGATTATTAAAGGGGATACATAAGTATAAAATTCACATTTCAAAAGTCTAAAAACTCAAGTATCTTCTTTAATATTGATCGTAGGGAGAAACAATTTATATGAAATTCATTGTTTTGAAGAGACGTTTCCAGGGATGTATCACAAGACATACCTTCCTTTTTGAAATTTTAAAGTTGCCCTACCTAGCGGCCCCCAGCCCCCTGGGCCCAATTTTTTTCCCCCCAACAGATGTCCCTCTCGAATTCATTGAACACATGTATCGCCATTTTTCATAATTCCGGCTCATTTTCGTGTTATGAGGAGGGTGGGAGATTTTTAGAACACCCTGTATGTATATATATATATATATATATATATAAAAAATAAGTTTAAAAATTTACTAACAACCTTGAACGGTTTATGAATGGAATTAAAATATTCAAAAAGGGGTTGAGGTCTAATTCTAATTTGCTTAAAGTAAATGTTTCCTCTTACTTTCCATCTTAAACTGCAATTATTAAGCTGAGAAAATTAAGTGTGAGTGCTGCACCGCACACTGAATCTATATTGTATATGAGGCAGAAGGAAAACTAGTTGTCATAGGTGGACTCTGCTCAGTTCCCCATCATATGTATGTTCTCATAAATTTCTTGTACAGGACATATTATATACATGTTAAGAGAAATGAATTTGACCAAATGCTTGACACAGTGACAGAACGAAATCCTCGCCTAATAGGCTACCCACCTTTCAGTTCGATATATTTATCTTATTCTAATCTATTAATTTATTTTATTGGGATCAGTTTCGTAGTTTATTTTCATGCTACTATTTCCAATTCAACTTTCCCAAAAATGCATATTTATATGAAATATCGCCTCATTTTGCTATGTTGATAAAATCTTAAATTTCGAATAACTTACAAAATTTTCCTATTAGAATATTTGTGGTCAATCATGTTCATACAAGTATCATAAATGTTATTTTGAAATTGTCTGTTATATTTTTGATCCTCAAAATGGACGTTCATACTCGATTTTGCATTATTCTGCCATTTTAAGTAAATCGTAAACTCCAAATAACTTACGAATTTTTTAAATTGGAAAATTCATACTCTATGGTATTCATGCCAGTATCCTAAATAATATTTCAAAAGTGGTCTGACATCTTTATTCCGAAGCGGGAGAGCCATCCCTTCCGTAGAGGATCAAAATTGTGATGGCATGTCTCCGGACCATCTCTAGGGGGTGTGTCCCAGACCGTCGCCAATTGCTCATCTGCGCAGCACTAGTGCGACGTAAAACAAAACCATCCATCCATCCTGACATCTTTAATGAAAATATCCCTCAAGACTGACATTTGTGTAAAATTTTGCCCTATTCTGTTATGATAAGAAATTCGTAAAATTCTAATAACTTACGAAGTTTTTATATTGGAAAATTCGTAGTCAATAATATTTATGCCAGTATCATAAATAAAATTTCTAAAGTAGTCTCACATCTTTACGATAAAAATATCCCTCAAAATTGACATTTATGTAAAATTTTGTCCTATTCTGCCATGTTAAGAAATTCGTAACTATCCAATAACTTGCGAGATTTTTAAAGTAACATGTTTATAGTAACTGATGTTCATTCCGGCATCAAAACTGATATTTTAAATCTAGTCTGACATTTTTACAACAAAAATGTTTCATTTAATGCAAGTTTAAGTGAAATTTTGCCCTATTCTCCCATGTTAAGAAAATCGTAAATTTCAAATAAATTACGAAGTTTTTTAATTCGAATGTTGCAAATAAATAGGGTACTTGCCAGCGTCGAAAGTAATATTTTGAAACTGATCTGACCTCTCTGCGATCATTTGTTCGTGAGATATCGTGTAAACAGACTAACAAACTAACGGACTAACACACTGACACACTAACGGACTGACACACTGACACACTAACGGACTGACACACTGACAAACTAACAGACACTCTACAGACGGATACCATACTCATTTTTATATTGTAGGATTCCACACACCTGAAAACGTGTAAAAAAGTCAAAAAACCGAGGTCTAGAATTTTCACGATTACCTAAGTTCCCCATACCTATAGTATGATGGGGAACTAAAAATATATTAACTTTATGATTTTGTCAAAAGTGAAAATTTTCATTTATCGGATGTCTAGAATAATCCTCTCGAAACAGATAATAAAACCATAGCGCTCACGCTACAAGTTTTAGTTCCCCATCATACTATAGGTATGGGGAACTTAGGTAATCGTGAAAATTTTCGACCTCGGTTTTTTGACTTTTCTACACGTTTTCAGGTGTGAGGAATCCGAAAATGACAACATTTCTATGGTGTCTGTCTGTAGGGTGTCTGTTAGTCTGTTACTCCGTTAGTTTGTTAGTCTGTGTACACGATATCTCAAGAACAAATTTTCGCAGAGAGGTCAGATCAGTTTTAAAATATTACTTTCAACACTGGCAAGAACTCTATTCATTTGCAACATTCGAACTAAAAAACTTCGTAAGTTATTAGAAATTTACGATTTTCTTAACATGGGAGAATAGGACAAAAATTCACTTAAACGTGCATTAAATGGAAACTTTTTACTGTAAAAATGTCAGACCAGTTTTAAAATATCAGTTTTGATCTCGGGATGAACATCAGTAACTATAAATATGCTACTTTGAAAATTTCGCAAGTTATTGGAAATTTACGAATTTCTTAACATGGCAGTATCGGGCAAAATTTCACATAAACGTTAATTTTGAGAGATATTTTCATCGTAAAGATGTCAGACTACTTTTGAAATATTATTTAGGACACTGGCATGAATATTAATGACTATGAGTTTTCCAATATAAAAATTTCGTAAGTTATTGGAAATTTACGAATTTCTTAACATGGCAGAATATAGCAAAATTTCACATAAACGTCAATCTTGAGGGATATTTTCATCGTAAACATGTCAAACCTCTTTCGAAATATTATTTAGGATACTGGCATGAATATCACAGACTATGATTTTTCCAATTTAAAAAATTCGTAAGTTATTTTGGGAATTACGATTTACTTAACATGTCAGAATAAGGCAAAATTGAGCATAAACTTCCATTTTGAGGATCCTAAATAACAACTTCAAAATTACATTTATGATATTTGTTTGAACATGATTGAATACAAATATTCTAATAGGAAAATTTCGTAAATTATTCGTTTTACGATTTTATCAACATAGCGAAATTGTAAATTTTTCATATAAATATGAATTTTGAGGATTATTTCATTGGAAATAGTAGAATGAAAACTTAACAACGGAATTGACCCCGATAAAGTAAATTAATAGATTAGAATAAGATAAATATATCGAAGTGAACGGTGGATAGCTTATTAGGCGGGGATTTCATTCTGTCACTGTATCAAGCTTTGGTCAAATTCATTTCTTTTAACATGATTATAATATGTCTCGCACTAGAAATTTATGAGAACATAAATATGATGGGGAACTGAGCAGAGTCCACCTATGCCAACTAGTTTCTCTTTGAAATCGGTTCATTTTAAATAGAAACTGAAAATTGTTCTTTAAAATGCGAGACGACGCAAACTGGCAGATTGAAAGATATCGGCCTCAAGCACTCGATAAAAAATTGGGATGGATTTTTTATACAAAACCTTTTTCTTTCTGTGCTGTTCTTAAACAAAAGGAAAAATCATGACAGGGTTGGGTTGGGGGTGTCGCTCGACGGTCATCTTTATTTGCACCTTAAGGTCTAATGGACAGGGACCTACTTAAAAGGATGTTTAAATGTTTCTCCCCAAAATCGTGCATTCGTATGATAGATCGAAATGCATTTGAATTATTTTGTGCGTCTCTATGAAAGATAATAAATGGTAAGCATGCCATTTCCAGCACCGACCATGTCGTAGCACAACTCTAAAACAGATATTAGTTTCAGTCTCTTTTGAATGTAGTTAACTCGCATAAGACATAATGTGTCAATTTTACGAATGCTTCCATATGGTAAAAGAACTATAAATAATACAATCAAGATTTTTCCATCATGATCATGCTTTGCAAAAACATTATAACATGTATCAGTTTCTTTTTCTCCCAAATAGTTTAACATTAAAAAACACTTCAAATAATTTGAGTCCATAGATCAAAATATATTAGACTTCATTTAGTAACCAAAAGAACTATAGGTTCACCATTCATAGAAATCTATTCCAGTTCTACGATGCAACCTATAATATGCCCAGCAAAATTGAACCTAATAGCAGGCAACGAAAATGCTGATAAACTAGCCAAGGAGTCCAGAAATCTCAACAATAACAGCAACGGTGTCTCTCTTCAAGATGCAAATGCAATAACTAAATCTAAACTTGGAGAAAAAACAATCCAAACGAAACACCAGCTTTGTGAAATAAATGCAGATCGACTAATAACAAAAACTATAATAAGGCTAAGAACCGGTCATCACAGAGGCATGAAAATTAATAAAGAGGGTGGTAGACCTATATAACGACAACATCCAACAAATCGCAGATGCAGTTATAAAGATCCACGGTTCAATCTAATTCGACTACGTCATGGACACGACAAAAAAAAAAAAAAAAATTAACCTAATCCTATAAAGCGTTTGGGCGCTACAGTATTCACTCGCACACACGCAGACACGTACTCACATAAGCCACTCTAAAAAATATCAAAAAAGAATCCAGGAGGCCTCTGATTATATAGATAAACCCTTATATCACAATCAGTGTTTCTCATGCTTACAAAATTTTCCTTGCATAGTATATGTTCAGAAAGTAAAAAGTATGGCGAAAATTGTACAATGTTAAAAATAATTCTTTCGTTTTTAGGTACGGACATTATCTTTTGCAATGAAACGTCCTCTTCATCTAATATCATGCCGCCCATCAAGGTTGAAATTTCGCTCGTCGGTGCAAGTCGGTTTCGGTAAAGACCGCCGCGCGCCGGTATCTCATCGAGATGAAAGCGGCGATAACCTCCGTCTGCGGCCGATGAGTTTGCCGACTTTCCTCGCCTCTATCCATCAACCTGCAGCGAACAGTATCGCTTAACCAATTCATTTCAATAATGGATGGCATTCAATCAAAGAGAGCTCAAAAGGTCCGAATTCGTCGAAATTTTAATTAAATATAGTTTTTAATTTGAATGAGTTAAAAAAAAAAAAAGAGGTTTCTTTTTCTTTAAGTCGATGTTGCTGCACATCCTGTTCTGTTCAAAATGGTTTACGACAAAAAGGCATCTTTCCTTGCTGCCTCTCCCAAAATAAATAAATAAAAATCTTTACATTAGACAGTCAGATATTTTGAGAGGAAAATAAGACATGTAGTATGAGAGGCATCCATTTCTATTACAAGTTCAAACATAAAAAATTTTCGCTTACTCTACTCTAACTCCTCAAATTGAATTAAGTACAGTAAGATGTCTTCTTCCAGCCAAGGTGAGATGTCGTCATTCACTTTAAGCAAGAAAATAAGGGGGGGGGGGCGTTTTGGCCATGATGGTTAAAATTTTCTTAGTCTTTGAAGCAAGCCTTAGCGACCACTTCAGGTTATAGTACCAAAATAAATGCAAATAATTTCAAATTTTCTATACTCTGTTAATATTAATAATAATAAAGATCTCCGAAGCATGACAGTATTTTTTCAATAAATATTTTTAAAGAAAAAAATGTGTATACAGGATGGTTCAAAAGGTCATGCCCAAACGGTACGTGTGAGTGTGTCAGATCATGAGTTCATGAGGAGCAAAAATTCCATAGGAACGGGGTCGGAAGTGCTATTGTGGCAGTGTAATTGTATCGTGACCGTCATACAAAGGATATACAAACGGTGTAACATCGTCAAACAAACGGTGTAAAAAGACCTTTATTTTACAAAAAACGTAATTGAAGTGCAAAACTGAAAGAAAAATGTTACAACTCATAATAAGTGCTCATAATATACTTCATTAGCCGGGATGCATTGCTTCACATCGTCATTTGTGTCTCTTTGCGTGCGTATACAAATTGTCCAGAACTTATCGCCCTCTAGCGGGTTTCATTCGCGTTTCCAACCCCCAGTTCCTGTGTAATTCTTACTCCTCATGTCCTTACACTCTTACACATCCACACCTAAGGTCTTCACATGACCTTTTGAACCATCCTGTGTGTGTGTATATATCCTGCAAACTTGCCGACCTCGCAACAGAAATATTTCAGCTTTCTACTTCCGAAAAGGTGAAAGAAGTAAATGAAACGTATAAAGAATTACTACTTGACGAAGATTATTCTAAAATTTAAAAATTAGTACATCCGGAAAAAAAAAAAAAAAAAAAAAATTCCAGCTTTGAGATTCGCATGAATTTACAACACTTAATTAAACGAATGAAGTTGTAAAATGAGCCTGATAAAACCGTCAAGCGGTGTAGTAATAAAAAATCGTCCGGATTTCTATAGTCTAGGAGGAAGACTAGCTTGAACATTGGGCACTCCCGATGCTCTTCCTTGCAAATGTCACAATAGAAAATTCGATAGTTTTTGGTGTGACAGTTTAGTTTTCAAGGACAACCATGTTATCCTCTAAAATTCATCTCTAGTTTGAACATCGAATTAAAATAAAAAAAAAAATAAAAAATCTTTGTTAGCCTTGTTAGTAAGTTGATTAATGCATCTCTCGTTTCAATTTGACTGAGGTTGATAGGAGATATGATTATAAAAACAACCATAGTGACATCTCGATGAGCCTAACTAGGTGTGCGATGCATGAGAAGTGGAATGTGCGGCCGCTTTTCCGAGATCGAGAGTCATTTTTCACAGCATCGTTGAAGGTGCGGATTAGGCAATCGTGGAAATGCGTACGAGCGGAATGTGTGATTACGCCGAGTCCCTATGGACGCTGGCCTTTCATCAACGCCTCGACCCCGGAACAGGCATCCAATTTTCACCTCTGAAGGGAGTTATTATCGACAACCTCTCGCCTCTTCAACAACCTGTTCGGTTGCTGGTGTATTATTATCGCTTTATAGCTTTATTCTGTCGTGTTGAAAGCTCGAACAAACTCCTTACGGGATGCACCGTAAAATTACAGAGCGGCGGTCAAAAATACACGACTTGGTGGAATTGACATCTTGTGATTTTTCATTCAAAGGATGAAGTTGTATATTTCTTTCTGATAGATCTCTTTAGAACCCGTGTCAGAAAGTGGCCACACAATCGCTGCATGAATAAGTTTTTTTTTTTTTTTTTTTTTTCCCCTCCTTTGTAAATTTTACGCATCATGTGAGAATTCGGGACGGTTGTGATTTATTCTGAATGATAATGGTATTCGGGAGTGTTTGGCTTATGAGATAATTGTTGGCTTCGAAAGTCCAAAAGGATTTTCTCTTGTTTTCCAGTTATTTGCAAAAACAATTTCCCCGAGAAATGAAAGAAAAAAATGTGATTCATTCGAGATTAGGGGTCTAAGCAGGAGAAAATTGGGACTATATACACTAAAGAACAAGGGGGGGGGGGGGGGGCAGACATACTGCAAAAAAAAAAAAAAAAAAAATAGATTTATATTTATTTGATGTGTAATAACTTCAAAACTAATTATTGAAACAAATAAAACTATCGTGTTTGTATAATATCAAAGCGATAAAATGGTACCTATGTACAATTTCGGTTTAGTAAATCACTTTATTGCACTCTACAAAGTTTCATTAAAAATCTACAAAAAAAAAAAAAAAAAAAAAAAAAAAAAATTCTTTAAAAATAATATAATAAACATATACTTTGTATTACATTATGATTTACTATATGAAATGAACACGTCATATCAGCATATATAGTTACACTCATCAGTGCCCGACTCTGTCAAGCTTTAGGCTTAACGGCTATCTTCACTTACCGTCGCCAGAAGCCAGAGCTAATGTTATTCTATGGGAAATTTTCTTTATTTATAACTCATTAACTAATACATATTTTTAAATTCTGTTTTCACATTTAGGAAATTCCCAACTGTTAAATGGACGCACCTTTTTTAAAAACGTATTTTTTTCATTTTTAATATTTCTCAATTTTATTTTAAATATTTTTGTAATGCGAGTAGAAAAAAAAAGAAAAAGCTTTTTTTTTTTTTTTTTTTTTTTTTAATTGTCTAATTATACAAAATATCTCCATGTAAAATATTATGCGTTTTCCGTTCTGTTTATTATCAAAAAGAAAATGACTAATGCAGTTTTTCCTGTATTGTTGACATTTCTATAAATTAAATTAAATTAAATTATCCAGTGCCAAGATGTTGCGGTGTAGAAGTCTCTGCCGAAGGCAGCGAGGGCCCGAAGCAAAGTTTTTAAGCAATTTCAATGTATTTTCATTTTAGTTTTAATTTGTAGAACGGTATAAAAAATATTGATTCTTTTTTTTTTTTTTTATTCATTTAAATATAGTGACCAGCGAAGCGGGCAAAGCCTGCTAGTAATTAATGAAACTAAAGTTTAACTTACATTACTACTGAAAAAACCTGCTGAATTTATCTTAATCACACAACAACAACGAGACTGAATACAGTTAAATTCACAGTTAATTTTGGAATTGTATTTACCAACTGAACGATTAAGTTACTAAAATTTAGTGATTTGTTTCTATTTTCTTTACTAATAATCCTTAAAGTTATAATTTAAAATTAAACTTACTTTAATTAAATTTTGATTTAAAACTCAGATTAATTTGATTTACGTAAATTCGCAATTCATAAGTGTCAAGCATTGATTGAATCAAAAGAACAAGATTCCATAGGACACTTATTACATTTTAAAGAATAAATAACATTAAAAGCCTTGCAGAAAATTAACCAAATTGGAAGAGTTTTTTATTTGTGATTTATCAGCGTTAGGACAAGTAAGACACCTAGAAGATTTACAGGTTAAAGCTAAATCACACTTTAACAAAAGCTAAATCAAAATAAACGAAGTCCATGAGGCAGCTATTGAACTTTATAGAAATGGTAAAAGTTCTGTAATGTTAAAAACAATGCAAGAAAAGGAAAATCAATATACATACACTGCGTGTCATAAATATACCTACCCTTGCGTTTTTCATTGAAATCTTAAAATATCAGATATTATGCAAGTAGTTGATTAGTAATATTATTGCATTATGAAAGAATAATCTGATATTTAAATAGAAACCGGAAATTTTTTTACAATATTAAATGAGTGTATAGATATCGAAATCAGAACATTGCGTGTGCCGTGTCATAAATATACCTACTGTGCTATTTTTTTCCAGTTTTTGTGTGCGTAAAAAACCTATTGCGATTTTTTTTTTTTTTTTTTTTTTTTTTTTTTTTGTTCAAGAATACCACGTGGCAAGGAACTGGCTGAAGTTGAAAAAGCTCAAATTGAATCTTTACGTGCTGCAGGTAAAAGTTATACTTTTATTGCAAACCACCTACATCGATCCAAGGGATGTATTCAAGATTTTGTTACAAAGAGGCGGTCATATGGCATAAAAAGACGAAGTGGTCGTCCTAAAACACTGACTCAACGAGAAGAAAGGCGGATTTCTAGAATTCCATTGATTTAAAAAAAATCTGCCAGTGAAATTAAAGTAGAGTGCCAATTGCAAGTGAGCAAATCTACCATAATCCGAGCTGTACATCGAAATCCTAATTTGAAAAGAGAGAAAATGACTTCAGCTCCAAAATTAAAGGCGGAACACAAAATTCAGAGACTGGAATTTGCTAAAAATAACATGAGCACAGACTGGAATAGGGTTCGTATTTTTCTCTTTTCATTAATCACTTGTATAATATGTACCAAACCTTATATATTTTTATTTTTATTGTACAGATCATATTTAGCGACGAAAAAAAATTTAATCTGGATGGACCTGATGGGTTTAAACACTATTGGAGAGATCTGAGGAAAGAAAAACGTTATTTCTCCAGAAGAAATTTTGGTGGTGGAAGTGTTATAGTATGGGGTGCTTTCTGTAGCCTAGGAACTCTTCCACTTTCTTTCACTTTATCAAAGATGAACAGCAATGACTTCGTTAGTGTATTAGACACACATCTATTGGCATTTTTAAGAAGATTTCGCCGCAAAAAGTACACTTTTCAGCTAGATGATGCAAGCATCCATACTAGTTCGACCACTTCTCAATGGTTTTCAGCCAATCACATTCAAGTATTAAAATGGTCCGCCTGCTCGCCTGATCTGAATGAAATGGAAAACTTTTGGGGAATACTTGTACGCGAGATATATGCCAATAACAAACAATTTCATTCTACAGACGAACTTGAAGCTGAATTTTGAATGCCTGGTCCAAAATTGATGCACAAACTACAAGTAACCTTGTGCATGGCATGAATAATCGCATTTTTCAGTTAATCCAGAGAAATGGAAATGTAATTAATTATTAAAGATGTGCTACTTTTCATATAATCTTTGTTTTTCTTTGGGGTAGGTATATTTTTGACACGCTGCAAACACACGTTTTTCACATTTTTGTATCTTTTAAATAAAATACATCCGACATTATTCAGGTCAATTGCTTTTATTTACGAGTTATAGATGTACAATTTGAAAAATCTAACGCCAATTTCAAGATCACGAAACTAAAATTACAAAAGTTGGAATATTTATAACTCTGTAACTCTTCGCAAAACGAACCCTGGTAAGAAAAAAAAAAATGCTTTCTTATATTATTTCTAAATTTTTTAATAATAAAAGCCCGAATAATAAGAGCCAGGTTTCTCGAAACGAACTTTGAAAATGATGTCATAGCTAAAACAATGCAGTGGATAGAAAGAAGTAAAATTTTATTCATTGTTTTCCGTGCATGCATTGCAACTGAGCAAAATAATGCAAAAGGATAATAGGAAAACTTAACAGATAAACGACGTATTGAGATAAAGAAAATAAGATTTTATCCATGTTTTTGGAATTTCGTTTGTGGAATTTTAATACGTCAAGAAAAAATAATAATAAAAAAAATTCTAACTTCTAAAATTTCATTAAATTATTTATTTTAATTTATAATTGTTGCCAAGAAAATTAAACTTTAAATTTTACATCTACTTTTTAAGATAGCACGCGATCGTGTTTTATATAAAAATCAAATCATTAAATTCATATTTTTATTTATTTTTATTTCATATTATTGCACGCGCACTATTTATTTCCTAATTCAAAATTATTAAAAAAACGTTTTCGATATCTCTTGTAACGATACTGATTATTATTAATTTTCTTTTCTTTTTCTTTCATGAAATTATTTTCTTTTGATGAAATTCTGGCAAAAGCAGAATTTAGTTTAGGACGGAGGACTATTAGTTTTTTTTTTCTTCCCAATTATAACATCGCTTTCAATTTATTCAATTACATTTTCGATAAATTTTAGATTTCGATAAATGTCCAACCATCGAAAAATGATTTCGAAAAATGTCCAACTATCGAAAACGACAACGCAAAAATCGCTGTCTGAGACTAATAGGCCCTCAGTCCTAAAAAAAAAAAAAAAAAAAAAAAAAAAAACTAGTTGGCATAGGTGGACTCTGCTCAGTTCCCCATCATATTTATGTTCTCATAAATTTCTAGCGCGTGACATATTACAATCATCTTAAAAGAAATGAATTTGACTAAAGCTTGATACAGCGAAATAATGAAATCCCTGCCTAATAGGCTATCCACCGTTCACTTCGATATATTTATCTTATTCTAATCTATTAATTTATTTAAACAGTGTCAGTTCCGTTGTTTAGTTTTCATGCTACTATTTCCAATGCAATAATCCTCAAAATTCATATTTATATGAAAAATTTACAATTTCATTATGTTGATAAAATAGTAAATTACGAATAATTTACGAAATTTTCCTATTACAATATTTGTAGTCAATCATGTTTAAACAAATATCATAAATGTAATTTTGAAGTTGTCTAATGTATTTATGATCCCCAAAATGGAAGTTTATGCTCAATTTTGCTTATTCTGACATGTTAAGTTAAGTAAATCGTAAATTCCAAACAACTTACGAATTTTTTAAATTAGAAAAATCATAGTGATATTCATGCCAGTATCCTAAATAATATTTCTAAAGTGGTTTGACATCTTTACGATGAAAATATCCCTCAAGATTGACGTTTATGTGAAATTTTGCTCTATTCTGCCATGTTAAGAAATTCGTAAATTTCCAATAACTTACGAAATTTTTATATTGGAAAATTCTTAGTCATTAATATTCATGCCAGTGTCCTAAATAATAATTCAAAAGTAGTCTGACATCTTTACGATGAAAATATCTCTCAAAATTGATGTTTATGTGAAATGTTGCCCTATACTGCCATGTTAAGAAATTCGTAAATTTCCAATAACTTGCGAAATTTTCAAAGTAGCATATTTATAGTTACTGATGTTCATTCCGGCATCAAAACTGATATTTTAAAACTGATCTGACATTTTTGCAGTAAAAAGTTTCCATTTAATGCACGTTTAAGTGAATTTTTGTCCTATTCTCCCATGTTAAGAAAATCGTAAATTTCTCATAATTTACGAAGTTTTTAAAGGGAATGAGGCAAATGAATAGGCAAATGAATAGGGTTCTTGCCAGTGTCGAAAGTAATATTTTAAGACTGATCTGACCTCTCTGCGACAATTTGTTCTTGAGATATCGTGTACACAGACTAACAAACTACCGGACTAACGGACTAACAGACACCCTACAGACAGACACCATACAAATTTTGTCATTTTCGTATTCGTCACACCTGAAAACGTGTAAAAAAGTAAAAAAACCGAGGTCGAAAATTTTCACGATTACCTAAGTTCCCCATACCTAGTATGATGGGGAACTAAAAACAACATTACTTTCTGGTCCCTCTAATATTATATTGCAGCACTGAGGGGGGAGGCGGGAGGATGAACTTAAAAGAGAAAAATTTAAATATTTCCTAAACAAACTAGTATGTTGCGGCCACCACAAGACTTTCTTCTATATTTTCCTATACAAATTCACTCAGTAACAATATTAAAAAAAAAAAAAAAAGGAACGATTTTTTTCCAAGTTTTTTTTTTTCGTTAAAAGTAAAAAAAAAATCGATAACTTTGTTTTAAATTATCACATATTTATAGTTCAACCATTCGTTTTAAAGGTACTGATGAGACCTTTCGAAAGATACCCATCTTGAAAATTTACTCCCCTCTAGGGGGGTTTTGTCCCCCAAGTGGGGTGACGAGGCTCCTGCACATACAAAAAATTTTTCCCAGTTGACTATCTCTATTATAAATAATTCTTGTAAATTTCATAATGATTACTAAAAAAAAATTTCTCTTTATGCACATTTATGCAAAATTTTGTCCTATATCACCATGTTAAAATTTTAGAAAAAGCGGGATGGCGACGCAACCTGTGAGACAATTTTTACCAAAAGTTGATAGGCACTAATTTATGTCAAGGTGCAACTACATACCAATTTGTATGAAATTCTGTGCAGTAGTTCCTGAGATACAGTTGCCACAAAACATTTTTACACACACACACACACACACACACACACACACACACAGACATTTTCTAAAAATGGTCAAATCGTATTCTACATCTCTCAAAACGTGTAAATCCATCAAAAACCCGAGGTCGAAAATTTTTACGAATCCAATACTTTCTTCTATTGAATATAGAAGAAAGTAAAAATTTATATGTCTTTTTCTCTCTTAGTCCCACCAATAGCTTGGTGTGATCTTAAAGCTGAAAAACAGGAAATACCTGGCTCGAATCAAGTTCGCTTTCGTCGACCTAGCCTTTTGGAGTTTTCCCGTGTTGGTTATGATTATTATTATTTCGAAATTCACGATTCAGTATAAATACTTAACATCCTATATAGTCTTATAAAATTTGAGAAGATGCAAATTTATAGATTGAAGGAAACAAGCACTACCAGTTTTTACTGATCACTTACTAGCGACTGCCCAAATGCCTTAAATTTAAATTTCAGCAGTTTCAATTTGGCACAATGAATCGATTTCATGTAGAGCGCTCGGCAGTCGAACGTGTCAAGGTCGATCCAGACATGACGAACCACCAGCGAGCTCTCACAAAGTACGTTAATTAATAGCAGCGATTCATTAATGACATGAACTTCGACCTCTCTTTCGCTCGCACTCGTTAATGGCCTCTCCTTTATTAGCGCTTCATTAGATCCGTGAACAAAACTTCGAATGGAAGATTTACGCATGACGCGCATTGAAAAGGGGAGTCATGATCTGCATTGTGGGGGTGGTAGGAACGAGTCATGCGCAGAGAAAGCGCTACTTTTCCAAATTTTCCAAGGTTCATATTAAAAGGAGTGAAATTCAACAGTGAGGCGCTTTTCTCAGAGGCAAAGTTGAACGATCTACGTGGATATACGTTGCGCATAGTGTTATCCCGCAAATTAAAGAAGCATTGGAAGCAAAAAAATAATAATCTTAAGAAGTTTTTGCGAAGCCTCTATCTGCGATTCATGTGCATAATTTCCAAATCTTTCTGTTTCGTTTTTGTCGTATGACTAACCCGTTGATGTACACAAAACTGAATATAAATATTAATTATGATGGCGGTGATCAAAAATCGATATCATTTGAAAACAAATCCGCGCTCCACTTTGAACATGGAAATTTTTTTTTTATCAACGTGTAACTCTGCCACGAAATGCTTAAAATAAAAATACTACTGCTATCGTATTCGTAACTGCTTATGTTCTTCAGCCTCTTGAACGATAGTAATATTAGACCAGGTCTGTCTTGAAAAGGAGTCATTTTTTACAAGTCGTTCAAAACCAGGTTTCCCAACGGCCGAAAAGGGTACAAACATAAATGCCAAGGAATATTTATTAAAATAAATATAGCACTCTTACAGATATCTCTTAAAATAAGAACTACCGAAATTAAAGCATTGGCCATGCTGTGAGCGAATTTTTGAATAACGGGGTTTCAAAACAAAATTCATTCTCATTCAGGAGTCATCCACTGACAGCCATCGTCACTGGGGAAACTGGACGAATGGCCCTTTGAAGCAAGATCGGAACTGTAGGTGGGATGATCGCCAGAAGGTAGGTATTTGGTCCCAGAATATTACGTAGATCAATTTCTCCCCTATACAAATTCCATGAATTTGGTCCTTCTCGAGGATACACTGTTTCGCCCATGCATCAATTACTGCTCCAGGAGTCGCTGCTTTCCTTATGATATTGCTGTAGAAACGTTAATGTTGATACTATGCGCTCAGTTTTGTGTTTGGAAGCGGGGTTCTTCGGAAACCACAAGATGCACAATTTCTAAATAAACAAGTGTTTGAATATGATTTCGTGCAGCAATTATTAGAATCTATGCGGAAAATAATATCGTATATTCTTCTAAAGTAGAGTGACGGTTCTTCTGAGTTTTTTGAAAGGTGTTTGACCATCCCTTCTATAATCACGACCTTGCTCCAACAGTCATCCATCTATTCCAGCTCTTGACAAAGTTCAAAGTTCTTGTCCGCATCACTAACGACGATGAACAGGCAACTGTCACAGATGGCTCTGGATTGCGTCTACCCTTTTTTAAAATATTGGCCTTCAGTAAGACAAATGTTTCAATACCGATGGTTCTTATATTGAAAACATAAAGTATCTCAATGTTCTGCAACCAGTATTTCAGAAAATTTAATGAGTTATATTGCCATAAAAAGGTTTGGTCATTATGAAGCACAAGAAAAAACATGAAAAATTTTAAGCATACTACGCCTAGTACGACTTAATTAAGTAAAATGTATTAAATTATTTTTTTAAATGAATCTATGGTAGAATTTGCTACATCATATTATTTTTCTGGTAATTCCATGCTAATCATTTATAGTTGTTTCACAGGGATGCATAAAATAATTCGGATACATTACAGACCATTGTAGAAATATATGCAAACTCTATTGAATTTTTTTCTTTTGCTTCCGAAGTTTGGTCTTCAACAGAACTGGGAATAAACAATCTCTTGCCAACGGGTCGAATTTATTTTTTCTTTTATTTTTTCTGCTGCTTGCGAAGAACGGGTTCTACTGCTTGTATTAGGGTGACCAGCAAGTAATCTCGTTTTTTTTTTTTTTACAAAAAATTCAAATAGATAAATTTTTAACAAGGTTTTATTTTAATTAATGATGTAATCACCTTCGTTATCAACATCCTTTTGCCATCTAGCGTGTAAGTTTTTAATGCCGGATGGATAAAAATCGATTGGTTTTTGAGCAAAATATTTGGGGGTTGAATTTTGAGCATCATCCAATTTTTCAATTTTTTTGACATTTAAAATATAACGTAACGATCGGAATAAATGAAAATTCTGTGGGACAGTATCGGGAGATTATGGTGGATGAGGCAATACCTCCCACCCCCAATTCTTTTTTTTTTTTTTTTTTTTTACAAAATTCATCTTGCGCAGTGTGGTCTTGCATTATCATATTCCAGAATAACGCCTTTTCTATTGACAATCACTGGGCACTTTTCAATTAAACATTGATTTATTCGATCCAATTGTTAAAATTAAAGGTCAGCATCAGTTTGTCCAACTCTCAGCACTTTAAAATGAACAACCTCGCGAATACTCCACCAAACATACAAAAGCCCCTTTTTGGGGTGTAAACCTGACTTCATTCGGACAAAGACACTGTCTTTTGCCTCTTGGATTGTCATAAATTACTCATTTTTCATCTCCAACGATCAAGCAACCAAAATATGCTTCTGTATTGGGCCGCTGATGGAATAAGTTGCATAGGGTCGATCGGTTAGCATTGTTTTCTTCAGACAGATTAGGAGGCACCCAAACACCTGCTTTTCTTACTTTACCAACCTGTTACACATGTTCTCGGTTGGTCGACTGAGGTTGGTTAAGAGTATTTGACAGTTCACCGATTGTCTGACATGGATTTGCTTCCACTTCCGCCCTTAACATGGTATTGTCTAAAGTTCTTGGAATTCCTAATCAATACGAGTTGGAAAGATCAAAATGAACGGATTTGGATTTAGATAATTACCGTTGGCATTTGCGAATGTTTATTGCACTTGAATAAGCACCATAAATATTTTTGTTAGCAATTGTTCCATTAATACCCTTTCGAAACTCAAAAAGCTTACAATGCCGGATATGTACTACCTCTTCTGGTATTTGGCTGGCCATTTCATTATAAATTCTAAGTTTTAATTAATTACAAGTAAACAGGTCATTCTAAGCTTGAAATGTCTTTGGCACGAATTTCAGAACACAATGAGCTAATAAATGACAATCGAATATCGTCATGCGCAAAAGTGACATTACTTTCCGGACGCCCTAATATAGTTATATAGTCTTGCGATCGCTTCGATACATATTGACTAAGCTTTGGTAATGATGTCCCTCAATTTATAAAACTATTTTTATTTTTGAAAATGTTATTTTTAAGAATTTGAATTTTGTGAAAGGACAGTTAAACAGCCCTGATTTTTGCCTAAAACGGCTCTTGTTTTATAATAAAAATTTTTTAATTTCCTTACTAGTAAAATGCAAAAATAAATAAGCATGCACGTAAACAATTAGTACGTTGTGGCCTTCACAAAATCTTCTTCAGTATTTCCGTATGCAAATCCATGCAGTACAAATTATTTATTCAAATGATTTTTAACGATTAACGCAGATGATTTTCATTTTTAGAGTAGTAAGTATATAACATGTCCAAAGAAAGTCAATTTTGTGCTGGCGTATAAGAAAATTCTTTTTTAGTTAAAAATGAAAAATATCGATAAATTTGTTTTAAGTAATCACAGATGTATAATTCAACCATTCGTTTTAAATTTACTGACGAGTCCTTTCGAAAGATACCCATCCTGAAAATGTATACCCGCAATTTTCCCAGTGAAAGAAGCGATGGCCCTACCTATATATACACACACATATATATATATATATATATATATATATACAGTTCCCGCCGCTTATTAAAATCACATTCGTTTTGAGCCAAAGTGATTTTATTAAGCGACTGATTTTTATATCCGGCGAACGTTCCAGCCCTTAAGAAAAAGGCATTACTTCCCTGAATTTCGAAAGAAACTTCAAAAGGTAACAAATAATATAATTAGTAAACAATATTAATTTTTGGTAGATAATTAACTAATTGATTCTTCGATATAAGTAAATTAAACGCATTGTAAATTCCCATGCACTTTCGTTAGAGGAAAATCATCGTTACTTTACAAAAAGTTCACGCTGCTCTTATAAATTTAAAATCTTTCCGTTTAAACCTCATGAATTATAGTAATTTCAAAATAAGAACTAGAAATTGCCTTCTAATAATTAGACAAAAAAAAAAAAAAAAAATAATAATAAGTCAAATCAAATTTGTATTTTATTACTGCGCTTTGAAAAATACGTTCCTTCAAACTGTTACGTAGATAAGTTGAGGGGCGTGTTTAATTTGTAACTGCGCTGCAAGTATAAAATGTTAAACAATGAGCGATTACGCAGGGTTTGTTGTGCTTTAATTTCTTTTTTTATTTAAAAAAAAATCACAATGTAAATAAAAAGGTTTTTTAGTGTGCATAAATGATATTTTTGGCTGCTGAGGATATTTTTGAGTTTATTAACCGGCGATGCTGATTTTATTAAGCGGCGGCTTTAAAAGTAGTTTTTATTGATTTGGTTCCGGACCTGGTGATTTGATCAGATTAAGCGGCTGATTTTATTAACCAGTGATTTTATTAAGCGGCGGTTACTGTATATATATATATTTTTTTTTTTTTTTTTTTGGTTGACTATTATCTATATATATAGATATATATAATATATTTCACATTGAAAAGTTAAATATAGCTCTCTTTTTGTACAAAATTTTGTCATACCATTTTAAACATTATGTATATATAAATAGGATGACAGCGTCATTTCTTGAGTGATGAATTCTCAAACGCAAACAGCACCCATTAAAATCAAGGTAAATGTCAAGTTTAGTTAAATTTCGTCGACTGGTTCGTGAGATACAGCGTCCAAAAAAATTTTTATACACCATTTTTTTTTTTTTTCGTTGTTTTTTTGTGCAAATTCAGTCGTTGCATAACCAAGAAAAACAGATTTGGCAAGAATATAATATAGAAACTTCTCAGTGACGTAACCAACACCGATCCTTGGCCGTGTACAGGAACGAGGAGGATGCCGCTTCATTTCGGATAGCGTACAAGAAGAATCTCGGTGAGCGTCGCAATCCAACAATAACAGTCCGTGCCTCGGAGGCTGTGCGTGCTGGAAGGATCAAGATCCGGGGTGAGCCTCCCATTAGGGCCCGTAATCGAGTCCGACCCCGCGACCCGCGCTGTCGATGAGGGCCTGCTTCAATCTGATTTATAACTCTGCCCCCACAAACCGTAATTTAATAACCGCGTTGCCTCGCTCGCTGGTAGCCGCACGAACGCAGGCATTCTTTTCCGAAACGTTTCTTTTTCTTTTTTTTTTCGCTTTCTTTCTGCAGACGATTCAAAGGCGTATCCAAGGAGGATCAGGGTGGGCCAGACTGTGCCATACAAAATGAAACAATAACCAGTTAGCAAACACACTATACACAATTACTTTTGCACTTTCGTGGTGGCAGTCGTAGAAGGATTTTGACCATTGGAAATTACAAATCTTTGTCAGTGTCTACTACATTAGTTTATATACGTACAGGGTGTTCAAAAAACTTTAATCTCGCTTTTCATAACCTAAATACTGATATTGTAATTTGCAGTGAATCATAAAAAAGGAGCAGATTTCAATAACATAAAATTTTTATTTTTTATACGCCCCTATATTAAAAAAAAAAAAAAAAAAAAAAAAAAATTATGATTAAAATTATCCCGATACACTCGTAAAGGGAAGTACAAAATCTCGCTATTGTATCAAAATATCCTAGAGATATCACACACACACAAAAAAAAAAAATCTGAGCCTATTTTTATTATCTAAGTTATAGATATAAAATTCTGCGCAAACTGAATTTAATTTAGTACGACAATACTTATTTTAATCTATTCTTCTCTACAAAGACATGTGTTTCATTCCCTAGCATCGGTTAACATTTTAATTTTTTTAAACTTTCTTTGGTATAGTTTTAATATAGGAACCCCTTGGCAGCTTTTATATTTTTGTTGTCATTTCGGCGAGGAATTAAAATGGCTATCGCAAATGCATAAGTAAAGATTTTCGCGAGAAACGTCCAAGCTACTTCAGTGCCAAATTTCAAATTTCACAGCTTCAGTCATACTGAAGCTGTACCATTTATTTAGCAAGATTTTTTCTCAATTTTAATTATCTAAAAAATATATTGGAACATTCATATATATATATAAAGGAATACATGTATTATTTTTGGCATCAACTTGTTTTTTCTTTTTAATAATTATTAAGTTACAATGGGGTTTTTATTTAATAGCTTTTGAACCAATTACCCGATTTTACTGAGTACGTGTCTTTAAAACAAGAAAGAAAATCTTCAAAAGTAAAAACACTAGACAGCGTCGTCTATCCATTAAAACAATCAGAATCTTCACATCCTTCCCTAAGTTCTTCACAAGTAAATGAGTGGTGACAGAATCGATTTGTCCGGATTAATAAGGGTTTAGTACCGTTTGAGGCGCTCCCGTTTCAGGCGGTAATGGAAAATTGTCCCATTTCAGGCGTTGAGGGTAAAAAGGGTTGTTGGCTATTACCGTTTCAGGCGGTGGATTTTGGGATTACCACAACTGGTTTACAAGCTCGCACACCTGTAGGCTATAAAACCTGATTGAACCAATTAGAAAACAATTTAAATAAAATATTTAAAAAATTCAATATTTTATTTTATTTTGAAAATTTTAAAAATGTTACCCGCTAAGCAATTTTTATTATCTTCCCTTTATTTTACTTAGTTTAGCAATATATTGTAAACATATTTGGGTAATACTTAATAAATAGGTTCATCTTTATATATATACTAGCAGGCAACGCCCGCTTCGCTGGTCCCTATTTTTAAATGAATCACTCTAATTACTGAATTCTCAAAATTGCATTCATTTTTATCACGCGAAAAGAAAAGAGAAACAAAATCTGATTAGGAAAAATGTCGCACCGGGTTCTCACTGCCTTCGGAAAAAATTCCCAAAATGCTCTAACCCTTATTTCTATTATTTTCCCACTTCGCCCCCCCCCTCCTGTCTATCCTAATAATTTTACAAATTTGAAATATCCGCAATCGATTTGTAAGTATCAAAAACATCTATGCACCAGTTTTGAACGATATATCTCTATTTTTATTTTTTTACCGCTCTACTCCCCCCCCCTTCCCGCCCTCCCAATAATTTTAAAAATTCGAAAATATCCGCAATCGAATTGTAGGTATTGGAAACCTCTATGTACCAATTTTGAATGATCTAACTCTATTTTCTTTTTTTTTTTTGCCCCTCTGCCCCCCCCCCTTCCCAGCCCTCCTAATAACTTTATACTTTCAAAAAAATCCCCATTCGACTTGCAGGCCTCTAAAACCTATCTGTACCGATTTTGAACGGCCTAACTGTATTTCTATTTGTTTTTTACCATAGCCCCCCCCTTACCGCCCCCCCTTCCCGCCCCACCTAATAATTTTAAAAATTCGAAAGTATCCGCAATCGATTTGTAAGTATCGAAAACATCTATATACCAATTTTGAGCGATCTAACTCTATTTTTATTTTTTTGCCCCCCTCCTCCCCCTCCCCTCCCCCTTTCCCGGCCCTCCTAATAACTTTACACTTTCGAAAATATCCCCATTCGACTTGCAGGCCTCTAAAACCTAACTGTACCAATTTTGAACGGCCTAACTGTATTTCTATTTGTTTTTTACCATAGCCCCCCCCCTTCCCGCCCCACCTAATAATTTTAAAAATTCGAAAGTATCCGCAATCGATTTGTAAGTATCGAAAACATCTATATACCAGTTTTGAACGATCTAACTCTATTTTTATTTTTTTGCCCCCCTCCCCCCCCTCTCCCCTCCCCCTTTCCCGGCCCTCCTAATAACTTTACACTTTCGAAAATATCCCCATTCGACTTGCAGGCATCTAAAACCTAACTGTACCAATTTTGAACGGCCTAACTGTATTTCTATTTGTTTTTGCCCCATAGCCCCCCCTTGCCGCCCCCCCCCCCTTCCCGCACCTCCTAATAATTTTATAAATTCGAAAATATCCGAAATCGATTTGCAGGTATCGAAAACCTCTATATACCAATTTTGAACGATCTAACTCTCTTTTTATTTTTTGCCCCCCCCCATCTCCCCCCCCCCCTGCTGCCCCACCTCGGGGCTGAATTTCTAAAATTCCAGAAATTGGTTTTTAGATATTTGCATTAGCTATATTTTAGAGCAAAAATTTCACGCATATCTATTTTTTTGTTTGAGATATATAGGATTATGCGAAATCACGTTTTTACGCATGTGAAATCACGTTTTGCCCCCCCGCCCCCCTTGGGGACCGAATTTTGAAAATTCCAGAAATTGGTTTTTAGACATTTGTGTTAGCTATATTTTAAAGCAAAAATTTTACGGATATCTGTTTTTTTTTTGTTTGAGATATGAAGGATTTTGTGAAATCACGTTTTTCCCCCCCTCCCCCCCTTGGGGGGCGAATTTTGTAAAATCGCTTCTTAGTGGATGCCTACGTCATGGAAAGAACATTGTCACAAAATTTCATGCTTCTAGGTCCAGGGGTTTGGTCTGGGCGTTGATAGATCACCCCCTCACTCAGGAAGTCTTCTTTTATATATATAGATATATATATATAGTATTTTACTGGAATTTCCGAAAAGATTTTTTGTAAATTAACTTATCAATGAATTCACAAAGTAATTACTGAATATATTTAGAATATATTGTTAAACTATAATAATCTGAAATCTGGTAGGAGGGGAAAGATTTAAAATTAGAAGAAAAACTAACAAAAATTTGTTTGCAAAAAGGAGACAGTAATTAGTTTTACAGAAATTTTAACATGCTTATTATTGTTGTATCTCAATGGGTATGTATGCATATTTTCACAGCTCTAATACAGTAATCATAATAACCCCCTTTAACATAAAGTGTCACCGTACTTTTAGCGAATTTCTGAAAATCTTCTACTAGATCACCATGCAATTCATTTTTACGAACAATTATCTATATAAAATTTCTCTAACGTGGACCAGTTTAAATCATTTTTTGTCGAAACGATACGATACGCGAAGATAAAAAAATAATATTTATACATGAACAATATTTAAGCACGCGGACTTAGCTCAATGGACTAATAAGAAAAAATGACGAGATTTGTCTTATGAGATTATATATTAAAAAAAAGTAACTGTCCCGGGCGTCAATTTTTTTTTGTCTGCAACAGCATCTTCTCGCGGAGGGCAAAGTGCTCTGCATCATGAGAGGTATCAGTGTATTCCGACTGCTTCAAGGAAGGCATTTCAGCTGCTTAGAAATTTCTATCATTTTAATTAACGAAGTTATTAAGAAAAACGTCGGGTTTATGAAGGTACTCTATTTGCCACCGGAGGGAAAAGTTTCTCTTATGACTTTTTTTTCTGTGTCTCTGACGTCACTTTCCTCAGGAAAATTAAAATGTGATCAATGGTGTAAATAAGAAAATTGAAATATTAGAATCTTTGAGATGCTCAAGAGAAGAAAAAAATTATTTAGAATAGCAAAACATGAAAATAACCGATATTTTAAAAACATTAAGTAAAAATTTAATAAAAATGAAATGAAAATTGGTTTATATTTTTATTTTATTTTATATTATTAGTTAAGTTTATACTATTAGTTTAGTTTATATTATTAGTTTTTATTTTAACGTTAGGCGAAAAAGATTTAGTAATGAATATAATAATTATGTTAAACAACGATTGGTATAAATTTAGAAGTTAAGCCCAGAATTTTTTAAAATGAAATTTACGAGACAACAACATAGATTACTTTATATTAAGATTTAGTTTTTTCACTCAAAATATATTTAAAATGATGGATCTTTACTATGACCAATTTAGCTATTTTTAAAATTTAGAAATGAAGAAACTTGCACGTTTTTCGCCAAGGAATTCATTTACGCAACCACAATAGCCATTTTAACTCTAGCCATGCCTTAAATACTGAGAAAAAGGTACTTACGTATTAACGCCACCGCAGCTAGGTACAACTATAGTTATCTCCCCACAAATGAATTTGGCGATTTTTCTTTGGCGCCGTTTTGAACGATAACGACGTCGTTCTGGACTCTTTGAGATATAATATGGCAGCCTGCATGCTGCTTATTTTGGATTTATGATTATATGATTTAGCTCATGATTTACGATTTAGCTTATGATTTTATCATTTATGATTTTTAGATTTATGATTTAGTCATAATCGTCAAATATAAATCGCCAAATTCAGTTGTGGGGAGATACTATAGATGTTCACTCTGATAAATAAGATTCCAAAAGATGTCTCGCTGTCCCCCTATGTCTCTTGTGCGCGAACAACAAGATTACTCTTTATTGGCGCATTAGCGCAACTTCTGCTGCGGTGGCGTTAATACGTAAGTACCGAGAAAAATTATAAAATAGTGCAATAATAAAAAAAAAAAAAAAAAAAAATTATACAGACACGACATTATTTCATTATTTAAAACATGAAAATCTGACATTGACAGATTTTAATTTAGTGTCAAAGGCCTACTGCTAAACTTGTTAATATCGACAAATTCTTCTTTAGTTAATTCGTGACGATCTAAATTCCATGATAAAGTTTTCATTAAATCAAACCAATGTGTTTCAGCTGCAGATACTGTAACAAATAACGTTGGAAGTCCAAACTGTCTTATAGCCGCAAAACAACGTTTTTTCTCTTTTTCCCAATGAGGGGAGATGTGCCTTGGGGGGGACTCATGTCAAAGGTGTGCCTTGGGGGGGGGACTCATGTCAAAGTTGGGCCTTGGGTGGGCTCATGTCAAAGTTGGGCCTTGGGGGGACTTATGTGAAAGTTGGGCCTGGGGGGGGGACTCATGTCAAAGTTGTGCCTTGGGGGGACTCATGTCAAAGTTGGGCCTGGGGGGGGGGGACTCATTTCAAAGTTGTGCCTTGGGGGGACTTCATTCAATAAATCCCCATTCAATAAACCGACTGAAATAGGCCCTTAGCACTATTAAGAGTGACGTATAAAAATTCGACAACGCTGTACCGACTGAAATAGGGGTACCTTGGGGGGGACTCATGTCAAAGTTGGGCCTTGGGGGGACTTCATTCAATAAATCCCCATTCAATAAACCGACTGAAATAGGCCCTTAGCACTATTAAGAGTGACGTATAAAAATTCGACAACGCTGTACCGACTGAAATAGGGGTACCTTGGGGGGAACTCATGTCAAAGTTGGGCCTGGGGGGGGACTCATGTCAAAGTTGTGGCTTGGGGGGGACTTCATTCAATAAATCCCCATTCAATAAACCGACTGAAATAGGCCCTTAGCACTATTAAGAGTGACGTATAAAAATTCGACAACTGTACCGACTGGAATAGGCCTCTAGCACTAATAATAAAATTCACAACCTATTTTTGTGTTTTAAGCATTGATGTAAAACTTTGCAGAAAACAGAATTTAATTTAATACAACAGGACTTTTTTTTTTTTTTTGTCTATTTTCCCATGTAATGGAAAGAAGTAACTGCATTGCTAAAATATTTTAGTTACGCCTAATACAGGACCTCACTGCCAGATTTTAAATTTTTCATTTATTTTGACGATGACTTAAATTATCTATCTCAGTTATGCATGTCAAGATTTTTGCGAGAAAAGTCTAAGCTACTTCGGTGCCAAATTTAAAATTTCGCCAAGAGGTTAAACTGTTCCATTGCTTTAGCACATTTTTTTTTTTTTTTTTTCAATTTTATTTTATATATTTTTTAACTTAATTCAAGAGAGAAAAAAAGAAGAACATTTTATATTTGAGCTAAATATACAAAATATCTCCAGGTAAAATATTATCCGTACTATTAGAAAAAAAATGGTTACAGTAGTTTTTCCTGTACCTTTGATGTCCCTATAAATTAAATTAAATTATATTATCCAATATCATTATTATTTCATTCTCCACACGCATTTTTTACTTTCGAAATTCAATATTATATAATATATATATATAAAATTCAAGGTGTAATCAGTACACATCCAGAAGTTGTAGCCAACAAATATTTAGAAGCCAATCATTAACACAAGCTCAGGCGATATCGCCAACAACTATTAAGATGTCATGTTCAATATATACCAGTAGATATCGCCAACGATAATAATTATTCAGAATATATCGCCAACAAGTATTTAGGAGCCATCATGAATATTTATTCAGAAAATATTGTCAACAAACATTCAAAAGCCTTCCAATTTATGAATGGTGATGGTCTATGTTGAATACTCCAAATCGGCAATTCGTTTTTACAATATAATCAAGGATGAATTTTTCGATAATCAGTAGGTTTCGAAAAGTGTGATCCCCCCCCCCCCCCCCGATTTAACTTAGTATTTCATATAGTTTAAGAAATGGTAAAATCAGATATTGACGGGCATCTTGGCACATTCATGGCGACAATGCAAAATCGCTATCAGAAAGAAATTGTCCTGTCGTACTACTACTAATGAAATGTTTAAAATAATTGCAATAATCACATAAGATATTTAATTTCAATATATCTGTCTAAATCATATTCTAGGAAAAATGCACTTTAAAAAGTTGTATGTTTACTGTTATAAGCACCATTTTAAACCTTGTTGTACATTAGAAATAAATGTAGAGTGTTACATATTGCCCTAAATTAAATAAAAAAAATTCAATAGTAAAAAATATAGGCATTAGAAAAAATAAGTTCATAATTTCTTTAATCAAGCAATAATACACGAAAAATTCATCGTCCAACAGTGACAAAAATTTAACAAGTGGATCGTATACCAAAGCTGTAGCGCTAAATCGTTTAGATAAGAATTTCTCTCTGTTCTAAACAGTTAGTGTTATCGTTGTTTATTTTGTGTGTCTAGCTGTTTAACATATGTTTTCTCTCAAAATAATGGCAAATTGTTATTAAACTGTCAAACGTTAAGACAGATTTTTCACATATTTTAAACGATATAGTATTAAATATTGTGTATTTCAATGTGATACCATATATGGTGGATTTCTATAATATTGTTCAATTTTTCTCTTATGTTATGTATTATTAATATTCCAATTCAATGAAAGGCAAAGTTGCGAATAGTCGGGCAAAATCCAGCAGGGGTTAATGAGCGAAGCAAGTCGGGGTGAGGGAAAGCCTTCCTCGGGGGTTGGTGAGCGGAGCGAGCAGGGGGCAGAGCCCCCTAGTTTTATTAAAAAAAACTGTATTTTTAACAGTTGTTTCTTCAGAATCTTTGCAAGCGTCATTTTAAACCTAGCAATATTTTAAAGATATATACATAATATGAACTTTTGTGTCATAAAATGACTAAAAAACACAATCATAAAAAATAAAATCAAAATAGGAATTATTTTATTTTATTTTATTTGTTTATTTATTTTAAAAAAATAAATAAATAAAAAATATACCAAAATTAATAAAAAGTCATCGCCAACATGACGACAAAAATTCAAAAGGCATCGTGGGAGTCCTATATTAAAACAATACTGCCTGTGGAAGTATGAAAATTGGGTCGTGAACCATAAATTTTATTTGGAAACCTTTCTTTGAATGATTTTGGTTTCACTATTGTACAATATTAATTTGGTTTTATTAATAATTTGGCTTCTGGTAAATTAAAATTTTAATTAGGTGGTGAAAGTGGTATAACATTTATGAGTTTCAAATTTTAAAGGTAAATAAGAAAAGAAATAAAATGCGAATATTTCGCACGGCTTTGCTATTAATAATAATAATGACCCTCATGTGTCATGAACGATTCCGGTTAGACCGCTTCAAAACAGAAACTTTTGGCAGCCACTTTTTTTTTCCGTTTGTTCATCTCACTGAGCTGGTTCAACTTATGGAAACATACATATAATATGTTTTGTATCGCACGTATTCTTATTTATTTCCTCTAAAACCTTGAAAAACTATTCAATTGTAATGTTTAAAGGTCTAAATTAAATATAACGGATCACTGGCTATTATAAACATGAACCTATAAATAGAATTATGTAACTTCATGATTGTAAGCAACGCAATACCAAATAAAAACAAACCAAAACTGTTGCCATTCAGAAAATACAAATTCCAAATGGACAACTCTTTAATTCCGAATGAACGACTCTTTGACTGTTTCTTTAAAAAAAAAAAAAAAAAAAAAAACGCTTTAATTATTTCTAAAACATATTAAAGCCTCAAAACACTTAAAATAATTGTAAAAACATATTAAAGTCTTTAAATATTTTTATCAAACTTCATTGTTTGTTTACATTGTAAGGTATGATTGGCGTCGAGTTCAGTACGTAAATGTCGCCAGTTGATTTTAGTTTTGAAATTAGTGTAAAGTTATAGTTGGGATAGAATGTTTGGTTGGGCAAGTAAAGGTCACCAGTTGAAATGAGTATTGAAAGTAGAGTAGTCTAAGGTGATAATGTCGAGTCAAGATAAAATGTTCGGTTGAGAATGAGAAAGTCCCTAGCTGTATCCTGGATATTTTGGCGATGTTGTAGATGAGATAGCTGGTTGGAAGTATCGAGTAGAAGTGAATATGGGTTAGCATGGAGTGTCTGTAATAATTGGATAGTTAGTTAGAAAATACGCAAGCAAAGTGATGACGTCACTGGCCGTCAGTGGATGCAAGAAAAAGATTTCCTATGTTAATCGCCCATTGGATTTTTTGTAAAAAATTATTAAAAATTTAGGAAAACTATTTCCCGATTTCAATCCCCATATTTCGGCATAGATATGTATTAGTTATCGTGTGCATGCGTTAGATTCAGTTGTTTTTGCAGTAAAATTGATAAAATTTAAATTTTAAATTTCAAAACTCTAGAAAAAAAAATTGGCAAATTTCCATATTCGATTCAAAATATAAACATTTCATTTCAAAGGATGATATTTACACAATAAATATCCAACTAATATACTAATTAAAAGGAAAATGATAAATATTCTATCATAATTTGAAGTGAAATTTGTTTTCAAATGTCTAAATAAAGTGTCTGAACAGGGGACAGTCCCCGCTCATCGCTCTTGGAGCGATGTTGAGCGCTTCAGTGTCTCGGGCAACAAGTGTCCGAGACAGAGGGAACTGCTCCGAACGTTTATTGAGAATTCAACAAGCGTTTACAAAATTCGCCAGGCAATGAGCCTCAACCGACAGAGGGCGATAATTTATTTATAGCAGGTGTGCCGGGATTAAACACCACGCGACAGAGGGCACAAGGAGGAATAAATAGTTTTTTTTTTTTTTTTTTTTTTTTTTTTTTAAGACTTTGCAATGAGAATTTTAATCTATGATTTCATTAGCTGAGTCCATAAATAAGTATTACAGTTCATTCGTTTTTGTCTTTGAGTTGGTTTAGGAGCATTGATAAAAGTCTTTTTGACATTTGCATGTTGTTGCCGGGCTTTCACCCCACGCGACAAGGGGCAACAGTGGTTAATTTGGTAACGTTGCTATACCAGTTTGGAGTCGTGCTGCAGAACTGAGTGACTTGGGATGATCACAATTGTAGGTTGCAACCTGAGCCAGTAGGAAGAAGCTTGAAGGTTAATCTGTTAAATTAGTAATATCTTCTAAAAGTGCGTAGATTTTATTTAGTTTTTGGATTAGGGAGGGTCTGGTGATAATATTATCTAACCAGATTACTGGTCTTGGGGATGGGTTTCGTAGGTGAAAACTGGAGGTAAGGGAACAGTTGAAGTAGTAATGGGAAGCAGTGCCTTCCTCACCACAAGGGCACAGGGGTGAGCGTCGTCGGTTGAACCTATAAAGGTATGCTTGAAATGGGCCATGACCCGTGAGAAAGGCCGTGATAGGGGGAGTAAGGGTCCAAGTGTTTGAAGTAAGATTTGGGATCAGGTTATAAGTATATCTGCCTTTGATGGAGTTATCCCATAAGGATTGCCAATTTTGTTTTAATTTGTCCTTGAGTCTAGATTTTACATAAGAAGGGGGGGCGGGTAAGTGAAAATCAATCGTTGCATGTTCTGTGGCAGTTTTTGCTAAATGATCTGCCATTTCGTTCCCGACGACACCCCTGTGGGCAGAAACGTGTGCCAGGGAGATGATGGATTTTAGGTTATAGAGTTTATGTTTTATTTTCAATATTATGGGGTGCCTGCTCCTGTAGCGGGCAATGGCTTGCAGGGCCGAAAGGCTGTCGCTAAAGATGTTAATACTTGGGTAAGAGTGAGCATTTTCCTCAGCCCATTCGACAGCCTTAAGGATGGCAAATAATTCCGCCTGAAAGACTGAATTGTGGTTTTCGAGCCTGCAGGACCACTGGAAGATGGTTTCATTGTTGTTAAGGACACAGAGTGCAGCTGCTACTCCGTGTTCAGTCTTGGAGCCATCTGTGAAGATCGCCACAGGAGCTAGGGGAGAAAAGCTATTAATATTACAGTTGATGAGAGAAGATGCAACATCCTTTGCCGGATGGATATTCCAGCTGTTTGTAAGGGATTGTATATTTAGATTAGGTAAAAGAGAGTTTGCAATCTGAGTATTATTTAATTGAAGAATATTAGTTTTTTGATAGCAGTATTGAAGTTGTAGGTGGGCATGAGGAATTCCTGTGACAACGGTCAGGGCGTCAGTGGAGATAGTTTTATAACCTCGGGTGATTTGAAGGATAAAAGGTCTTTGTACTGAGTCGAGTTTGGTTTTGTTTGCCGCCGACAGGTGACCTCCCCAGACGCCCGCGCCATATGTCAAGATCTTGTCTATGATGGAATAGTACCATATTTTGAGGAAGGAGGTAGAGATTCCCCACCTCTTTCCTACCATTTTTGTGGCGTTATGATAGTGGGACATAGTTTTCAGTTTTAGGTCGTTTATATGAGCCGTCCAGTTGAGGTTCCTGTCGACGGTTATGCCTAAGATTTTGAGGTTTTGGACGTGGCGAACACTGACGCCGTTGATCCTCATCACAGGAGATCGTTTGAGAGCTTTGGGGAACGCGAAGGTCAGAGCTTGTGTTTTTGAGGTAGATAAAGTTAGGTCGAGTTCGTTGAGAATATTACTGAAGAGGAAAAGTGCGCCCTTGGCTTGGTTCTCCAGGTCAGTCCTCACCCTTCCCGAGAGAATTACCGAGAAGTCATCAGCGTAAGCACATGTGTCATATCCTTCTGTATTCATTCTTGTTAAGATATCATTTGCTATTAGATTCCACAGAACCGGACCCAGGCAGGAACCCTGAGGGCAGCCTTTTGTCTGAGGCAGTTCTGTGGAGCCATCACCCCAGTTGACCTGGATCTTTCTCTTAGAGAGGTACGAGCTGATGACCCCCGCGATATTTCTCGGGCAGTTAAGTTTTATTAATGTGTGTAGAATGTGTGGCCATTCAATGTTGTCGAACGCTCCTTTAATATCTAGGGAGACCAAAGTAGTGTATTTTCTTAACTCTGAGTTTACGGCGCAGGAGCTTTTAATATGTTGCAAAGCATGTTCGCAGGATCTGCCCTCTCTGAACCCGTACTGATTAGGATGGAGAAGGTTGTTAGATTCGAGATGGTAATTTAGTCGAGATACTATTAGTTTTTCTAATAATTTGCCAAGAGTAGGTAGGAGGCAGATCGGTCTGTACGAGGATGGTTCAGAGGGAAGCTTCCCTTGCTTTAGGAAATACACCACTTCCCCCTTTCTTAAGGTCTCCGGAAAGTACTCCAAGTTAAGGCATGAGTTGGTCCAGCTGTGTAAAACGTGAGGGATTGTGTAATAGGTATGTCTAAGAATTTTGAAATCTATATGATCTGGACCAGGAGCTTTGTTAACATTAAAACTATGCAGAATGGCTTTGACTTCTGCCTCCGTGAAGGGGTCATCCAAGGGAGACGAGAAGGTTGGTGCGTTGAAGTTTGCGTATTTACTTGTTGGGAATAAAGCTTCAGTAAGGTGCTCTAGGTTGTTACGTTTGGAGGACTGGGCTGGAGGACGTTCCAGTTTCAGCTCAGTGGGTGTGAAAAACTTATTGCTGTAAAATTTTTGAGCTGTGCCGTAAGCGTTTGTTTGTGTTGAACAGAACTTTCTCCATGCGGTGTTTTTAGCCGTGTTGATTTGTTTTTTGAATTCAGCTGAGAGTTGTTTTATTTTCTGTTTGTGAAGGGGGATGGATTCTGGAGCAAGGTATTTTTGTTGTCTCCTGAGGGCTGTAAGCTTGTTCCGCATGGATCTGAGTTGGGGGGACCAGAAGTTGTAGGTGAACCGCCGACCCGATTTCTTCAGTTTAAATGCCGAGGAGGCTGCTGAGTGGATTGTGTTGATTAAGTTGACTGTGAATTGTTCGAGTTCATTTGTGTTGGTTACCGTTGTTATATGTTGTTCTAGGTTTGAGGCGGATTCTTGAAGAATTTTGCAAAATTTCTTAAAGTTGCCATTTTTTGTGGCGAATCTCTTGGATAGTGTAATCGTAGGAATAGTGGTGATTGAATATGTGATGTAATTGTGGTCTGAATTGTTGTGTATGTCGAGGACTGACCAGTCGTTAATTTTGGCGAAGGTCTTAGGATTTACGATTGTGAAATCTGGCCAGCCTCTCGCATTGTCTCTCTGGAATGTTGGTTGTGAATTTTCAATGTTTGCTATGCTGAGATTATTCGAGGCTATGAATTCTATGAGGCTGCTACCCCTCGCGTCCTCGCTTGGAGAACACCAAAGCGGGGAGTTAGCGTTTAGGTCGCAGCCACATAGAAAGAGTGTTTTTTGTGAAATAATGTGCTGCCACTCTTGCATGCAGTCCTCAAAATCTGCAGACGGGGCAGCGTAAGCACTGCCAAACCTCAGCTCACCTTCATTCGTGGTCAACGTGAGGAAGACGCAATTCTCCCCTGTGAGTAAATGGGTAAAGTTAAGGTTTCGTGTATTGATGACAATGTGGGCTGAGTGTTGATTAGAGCTGAAACTTGGCCAAGAGGATGGGAATCCGTACAAATCACCCTCAACAGTGCAGTACGCATCCTGCAGCAGCCCAATGTCTATGGAGTTTTTCTCCATGTACTCCTGAGCCGCCGAGTTAGTAAATAAAGTGTCTGATATAAGTACTCATATGTTGCAGCGGAATAGATTTAATATATCTGTCATCCTTTGCGGGAAAAAAAAAATATCGCCAAATTATCTGGCGAACATATTTAATTCCTTTCAAAAATCATGGTTATTTTAACAACTTATATTAAGAGAGCGATGAATTATATGAAACAATATTTCGTACAATACATATTACGAAAATGAACATCTGGCATGTATATTTTCGTATTGTGTTTTTAATCGCCAAATACAAAAAACGCCAAAGATGACAGAGTTTTGAAATTTAAAATTTTGTCAATTTGACAGCAAAATAACTCAATCTAACACATAGATACGATAGCATATCTATACCCAAATACGGGTATTAAAATCGGGAAATAATTTTCCTCGCTTTTTAATAATTTTTTACAAAAAATTCAATGGACGATTAACATAGGGAATCTTTTTCTTGCATCCATGGACGGTCAGTGACGTCACACTTCGCTTGCGTATTTGAAAACAGGATCTTCGATAATCTTAAAAAAAAGTATTTTGGTAAAATGAAGTGAATCGTTTTTTACTTTCTCTTACCCAGCATCGGGTCGAGAAAGTATTGTTTTAGGGTCAAATTTTCGAACGTGAGTTTTTGTTATACTTACATGTTCTGAGGTCCCCTGAATACGAAAATCATGTTTTTAGCGAATGGTCTCTATGTGTGTCTGTCTGTCTGTGCGGATGTCTGTGTGTCTGTGATCAGCATATCTCAAGAACAAATAGCAGCAGAAATTCCAAACTCGGTATTCTAAATGTGTATCATATAGGGATGCTACAGTAAGCTTTTCGTTAAGATGAAGCAAATGGTTCGTGTACAGGGACATTCAAAAGTATTCAAATACATTACGTCTATGGGGGAAATTGCAGGTAAGTAGAATTTAATATCTATAGACTGCACTAAACCAAATGAAAGGAATATATAGTTTTTGTAATAGAGATAGTCAACTGGGAAAAAAATTTTGTGCATGTAGGAGCCTCGCCGCCCCCCTCGAGGGGAGTAAATTTTCATGATGGGCATCTTTCAAAAGAGCTCGCCAATACCTTTAAAACGAATGGTTGAACCATCGATCTGCGATAATTTAAAATAAAGTTAATTTTTTCATTTTTAACACAGAAGTTTTTTTTTTTTTTTTTTTTACTTTAATTTTGAGAATAAATTCAACTTTTTTTTTTTTTGGATATTTAGTGTTAAACTACTTCTCTAATATGGAAATCGTCTGTATTATCATACAAGATAACTTTTTTACATAATAATTTTAATAAATTATTTTTTAAAAACAGAATTATTTTTTAATAACCGAATTAAATTCTGTATAAATGTAGGTGCATTGATGAAACGTAGGGTTGAGGGGGGCCAGAACTAATTATCATATAAAACCGCAAAATGGCGGTCGCCACCGATTTTGAATCGTTTTTTGATTTGACATGGGTCGAAATTTTAATTAATATCTCCGCTAATTAGGGTCGCATCGTTTAGCAAATTAGATAACGTACATCTGCGATAAATTCTCTGTCCGATGGTACCTGTTCGAAGTCCGTGCGACCATTAGCGGCGGAGCCTTATCTGTTTCAAGTCGTTTCTCACAGACACACACACGCGTACAGATTTTAATAATATAGGAGACTAGCGAGCTTCGCCCGCTAGCGGGTCAGTATTTTCAAATGAATCACTAAAATTAATGAATCACTAACAGTAACTTTTAGTGTTAAGAAAAGAAAAAAAAAAAAAAAAAAATCATTTCTGATTGGGTAAAAAGTCGGCCCGGGTCCCCACTGCCTTCGGCAGCGCTGCCCCGTGCGCGTATTCCTTCCCTGACCCTTCGTGCCCCCCTATAATTTGAATTGTTTAACATAGGTTTACATAACAGTATTCGTTATCTTACCTCTTAATCTCCAACATGTACTTATAGTATTAAATTTCAGGGTAAGAGAAAGTCGTGTGAATGACACACCAGATTATTCTTATTATGAGGACTTTAAATAGAGCACTTAACGGAATACTGGGATGTGTTATTGCTGTTGTGTTGTCGGGCCTATATTTTTTGTCAACCAGCAGTTTTTTTTATTGTCATTCATATTTATTGATCGGGTAGAATTTTTTTAATTTCATATCGAAAATTATAAAATATCGAAACACATTTGATTTATAAACAAAAATTGAAAATACATTTAAATGATCACGTGGTAATCTTAATGATTTAAACATTGTTTTCAACATTTATCGTTCACATTCCGTCATTTTTGACGGGGTTATATACTAGTTATATATATTCAACAAATCAAATTGTCAAATTTTATTATGATAAATAATCTGAATGATATAGTATTACTTTTATCAAATTTTAATTTTAAAAGGTGAAGGTAAAGTGTACGATTTCCTGATTTTGAATGCAAATTCATTAACGAACATGAAATTGCATGTTAAAAATTAAAATAAATGCTATGAAATATAGAAAACGTTCACTTTTAAAGGCAGATGAATATTTTTTCAGACTCCACCTCGATTTCAAGAGAACTTTTTAGACAAAAATGTTATAATTTTAGTTTTCTGTAAATACTTTAAAATTTATAATGTGCATTCCTGTTAATAACTATTCATAATTTCAAATCTTGTCCTTGAAATTTGCCCCATTCTTATTTTTCTTTACACATTTTGTTTGAATATAAATGTATTATAAATATATTATTAATATATATATATATATATATATATATATTTAACGCTAAGTGTACTCATGTTTTCTTCTTATTGCCTATGAACTACCCAATTGCCTATAACCCCAAATCCATACTTTTTCTACGGTATATATGGGTAAGAGAAAGTAAAATATGTGCATGTTATTGATTGTACTTTATTTTTCTGCATTATTTAGTTCTGCATTATTATACTGGTATGAGCATCCTCGACCCTGAATTTTGTAATTTAAAAGTTTCGTAAGTTATTCGAAATTTACGATTTACTTAACATGGCTGAATAGAGCAAAATTTCGCATAAACGTCCATTTTGAGAGATATTTGTATCATAAATATATCAGACCATTTTTAAAATGGCATTCATGATACTTGTTTGAGCATAATTGACTACAAATATTCTAATTTAAAAATTTCGTAAATTATTCGAAATTTAAGATTTTATGAACACAGCAAAATTTTGCGGTATTCCATATAAATCTGCATTTGGGGGATTGCTGCATTGGAAATAGTGTGGAATTGCATGAGAACTAAACTACGAAACTGACCCCACTAAAATAATTAATAGATTAGAATAAGGTAAATATATCGAATTGAACGATGAGTAGCCTATTAGGCGAGAATTTCATTCTATCACTGTGCCGAGCGGATGGTCAAATTCATTTCTCTTAGCATGAATATCATATGTTCCGTACTAGAAATTTATGAAAACATACATATGATGGGGAACTGAGAAGAGCCCACCTATGCCAACTTAGTTTTTCTTTCTTATAAGATTGTTTAACTCATATTTAATTTTTTAAATATTGCTATTCCATAAAAATTATTTAAGTACAGTCGGTAACAAAAGTATCCGAACACTAGCAAAAATTCTTATGTAAAAAAAGTAGATTTAATACTGCTTTGTTAAATAAAGCGTTGTCGAATCATGTTCTTAGTCACTCTAAGAACATGATTCGACAAGGATTTGTTTAACGAAACAGTATTAACGCTACTTTTTTTACATAAGAATTTTTGCATTTATAGGTTCTTACAGGGTCACAACGAAAAATTCTTTATCATTATGATCTTATGGGCTCAAAGTTCAGTAGCGTTCAATAAAACATCGTGTAATACAGGGAGAAAAACACTCAAACACTCTATTACGGTTTTATCTCTTTTGTTTGTTTAACAACTCCTCTTTCTTTACTTTATCTACAAAACTGTTAAAGACTCAATGTTCGGAAAGTCGAGTGGAGTCACTCCAGATTTTTTTTTAAAGTTTACAAAATTTATTAAACTGTAATAACGAAGGCTTCAAATCGAACTTGGTCGAGTTGTTTGCTGTTAAGGAGCAGGAGTTGTATGAGTGAGATCCTATTGCTTCCTTTTCTGAGGCATAATCTAACAGCAAAGAGAAAAGTGAGAGTGTAAACAAAATAATGACTTTGATACAATACTGTACCTCTATCTATCGCTGTCAAACGACTTATAGGGTGATTAATCGAAGAAAGACACTTGTAATTTTTTGCTCGCAGCAAATGTAATTTCAAAGGTAAAATGGTAAGTTTGTATATAAAGCAGGGAAAAAAAAAAAAAAAAAAAAAAAAACAGAAAATACATTTATTGCTGATGTTTATTGAAGTGTGACACATCAATATTAAAAATTTATAAATTTAATTATACATTAAGTTATAAATTTAAAACCTAAAATCTCTTCAGTAAAAACAAGTTGGCTTAGGAGGACTCTGCTCAGTTCCCCATCACATTTATGTTCTCATAAATTTCTAGTGCGAGACATATTATAATCATGCTAAGGGAAATGAATTAGACCAAATGCTTGACACAGTGACAGAATGAAATCCCCGCCTAATAGGCTATCCACCGTTCACTTCGATATATTTATCTTATTCTAATCTATTAATTTATTTTATCAGGGTCAATTCCGTTGTTTAGTTTTCATGATACTATTTCCAATGCAATAATCCTCAAAATTCCTATTTATATGAAAAATTTACAATTTCGCTATGTTGATAAAATCTTAAATTACGAAAAGCTTACGAAATTTTCCTATTAGAATATTTGTAGTCAATCATGTTTAAACAAGTATCATAAATGTTATTTTGAAGTTGTCTGATATATTTATGATCCTCAAAATGGACGTTTATGCTCAATTTTGCCCTATTTTGCCACGTTAAGTAAATCGTAAATTCCAAATAACTTACGAATTTTTTTAATTAGAAAAATCATAGTCTATGATATTCTTGCCAGTATCCTAAATAATATTTAAAAATCTGGAGTGACTCCACTCGACTTTCCGAACATTGAGTAACTAACAGTTTTGTAGATAAAATAAAGAAAGAGGAATTGCTAAACAAACAAAAGAGAGAAAACCATAATAGAGTGTTTTTTTCTCCATATATCACACGAGGTTTTATTTAACGCTACTGAACTTTGAGCCCTTAGATCATAATGATAAAGAATTTTTCGTTGTGTCCCTGTAAAAATCTATAAATGCTAGATTCACCAAAATGCTTATAGTTAGTGCAACAGTGATTTATAATATTCATACAAATTTTCAGCTCAATTGAATAAGGCGTTTAGATGCTATCGCACTTTTAAAAATTTGGTCTCATAGACCATAATGATAAAGAATTTTTCTTTGTGTCCCTGTAAAAAAACTGTAAGTGTTAGATTCACCAAAATCTATACAGTTGGTGCAAATGCGACCTATAACATGTGTACATTTTTTTTTGCTCAGATTAATAAGGCGTTTAGACGCTATCACACTTTTAAAAATTTGGCCCCATAGGCCTTAATGATAAAGAATTTTTCTTTGTGTCCCTGTAAAAAAACTATAAGTGCTAGATTCTCCAAAATCTATACAGATTGAGTATCTGTGACCTATAATATGGGTATAAAGTTTTTGCTCAATTGAATAAGGCGTTCAGATGCTATCGCACTTTTAAGATTTTGGTCCCATAGGCCATAATGATAAAGAATTTTTCTTTGTGTCCCTGTAAAAAAAACTATAAGTGCTAGATTCACCAAAATCTATAGGGTTCGTACTATGGTGACTTACAATATACGTACCAACTTTCAGCTTATTTGAACAAAGCGTTTAGACGCTAGCGTGTTCACTCACAGACATACACACATACACACATACATACACACATACACACACACATACATACATCATCTCAAAAATAGTGGAAACGGACTCAGGGGACCTTGAAACGTATAGAAACATCAAAATCTGATATTCGGATTTTGACATGATTACAATACTTTCCTCACTATAGTGTTCGGAAAGTAAAAAAGTGGTCTCACATATTTACGATGAAAATATCCCTCAAAATTGACGTTTATGTGAAATTTTGCTCTATTCTGCCATGTTAAGAAATTCGTAAATTTCCAATAACTTACGAAATTTTTATATTGGAAATTTCATAGTCAATAATATTCATGCCAGTGTCCTAAATAATATTTCGAAAGTGGTCTGACATCTTTGCGATGAAAATATCCCTCAAAATTGACGTTCATGTGAAAATTTGCCCTTTTCTGCCATGTTAAGAAATTCGTAAATTCCAAATATCTTCCGAAACTTTCAAAGTAGCATGTTTATAGTTAGTGATATTCATTCCGAATTCAAAACTGATATTTTAAAACTATCCTGACATCTTTTCTATAAAAATTTTCTACTTAATGGACGTTTAAGTGAAATTTTGGCCTATTCTGCCATGTTAAGAAAATCGTAAATTTATAATAACTTCTGAAGTTTTTTAATTCGAATGTTGCAAATGAATAGGGTTCTTGCCAGTGTCGAAAGTAATATTTTAAAACTAATCTGACTTCTCTGTGACTATTTGTTCTTGAGATATCGTGTACACAGACTAACAAACTCACTAACAGACTAACTAACGGACTAACTAACGGACCAACAATCTAACAGACACCCTACAGACGGATCACCATACAAATTTTGTCATTTTCGGATTCCTCACACCTGAAAACATGTAAAAAAGTCAAAAAACCGAGGTCGAAAATTTTCACGATTACCTAAGTTCCCCATACCTATAGTATGATGGGTAACAAAATGGTCTGATATATTTATGATGCAAATATCCCTCAAATTGAAAATTTATACGAAATTTTGCGCTATTCTGCCATGTTAAGTGTAAATCGTAAATTTCGAATAACTTACGAAACTTTTAAATTACAAAATTCATAGTCGAGGATGTTCATGCCATTATCCTGATCATATTTTAACAGTGGTCTGGCCACTTTACGATGAAAATATCCCTCAAAACCGACGTTTATGGGAAAATTTTTCCTATTCTGGCATGTTAAGAAATTCGGAAATTTCCAATAACTTGCGAAATTTTTAAAGTAGCATGTTTATAGTTAATAATGTTCATCCCGGTATCAAAATTAATATTTAAGTGCTGTTCTTAATATATCTTAAATTAATCTTAATCTAATTATTATTTTAAAAATATTTCTTTTCATGCACGTTTAAGTGAAATTTTGCCCTATTCTCCCATGTTAAGAAAATCGTAAATTTCGAATAACGTATGAAGTTTTTCAGTTAGAATGTTGCAAATGAATATTGTTCTTGCCACCTTGCCAGTGTCATAAATAATATTTTAAAACTGGTTTGATCTCACTACGATCATTTGTTCGTGAGATATCGTGTACACAGACTAACAAACTAACATACTGACACCCTACAGACGGGCACCCATTTTGTCATTTTCGGAATCCTCTCACCTGGAAACGTGTAAAAAAGTCATAGATCGAAGATTTTCACGATTACCTAAGTTCCCCAATTCCCCATATCTATAGTATGATGATTGGGAACAAAATTATACTATTGTTCCAACATAAATTTCGATTATTTTTGCTCATTTTTACTTTCTCTTACCCATAAGGTAGAGAAAGTATTGTTTTTGGCTCAAATTTTCGAACGCGAGATTTTGTTATATTTACACGTTTTGAGGTCCCCTGAATACGAAAATCATGTTTTTAGCAAATGGTCTGTGTGTCTGTGTGTGTGTCTGTGTGTCTGTCTGTTATCAGCATATCTCAAAAACAAATTATGGCAGAAAGTTCAAACTTGGTATTCCAAATGTGTATCATATAGGGATGCTACAGTAAGCTTTTCGTTAAGATCAAGCAAATGGTTCGTGTACAGGGACAATCAAGAGAATTCTAATACATTACGTCTATGGGGGAAATTGCAGGTAAGCAGAGTTTAACTTCTATAGACTGCACTAAACCAAATGAAACGAATATATATTTTTTGTAATACAGATAGTTAACTGGGAAAATTTTTTGGGGTATGTAGGAGCCTCGCTTCCCCCCTGGGGGGGGAGTCCCCCCTCGAGGGGAGTAAATTTTCATGATGGGTACCTTTCAAAAGAGCTCGCCAATACCTTTAAAACGAATGGTTGAACGATCGATCTGCGATAATTTAAAACAAAGTTATCAATTTTTTTCACTTTTAACGAAAAAAAAAAAAAAATTTTTTTTTTAAATATTGAGAATAAAATGGACTTTTTTTGGATATTTAGTGTTATACTACTTCTCTAATATGGAAATCGTCTGCATTATCATAAAAGATAATTTTTTTAAATAATAAGTTTAATAAATTATTTTTTAATAACCCAATTAAATTTTATATAAATCTAGGTGCATTAATGAAACGGGAGGTTGAGGGGGGGCGGTAGCCCCCCTCACACAGAGTTAATTATCATATAAAACTCTTCCGAAGCCTAATTTGAATTGTTTAACATAGGTTTACATAACATCGTTATCTTACGTCTTAATCTCCAACCTGTATTTATAGTATTAAATTTCAGGGTAAGAGAAAGTCGTGTGAGTGACACACCAGATTATTAAATTTTGTGAATATCATCTTTTTTGGAGAGTCCACTGATTATTTAATAGTTAACTTTCCACATAATAGTAGTATTTCAATTTTACTTATTTAAAAGTTCAGTGCAAATAATATTTGGTGTCGCCATCTAGCATACCGCAAGAAGACTATCATTTTACCAATAATTATTTAAGATCTCAGTTCTTGAACAGTTTTGCATATTTTTAAGGTATGAGAAATCCAAAAATCATAAAGCGACGTGGTGTCCGTCTGTAAGAATTCTGTTAGTTTGTATAGACATCATCTTAAAAATGATTGATCGTGAAAACTTTGGACCAGTTTTAAAATATCATTCATGATACTCGAGAACCGTATTAAAATTTAACATCCCTCTTTCAAAATTTCACAAGTTACTGAAAATTTAAAATTTTCTTAATGTGACAGAAATAAGTTGTTTATTCACTTTTAAAATAATCTGGTGTGTCACTCACACGACTTTGTCTTACCCTGAAATTTAATACTGTAAATACAGGTTGGAGATTAAGAGGTAAGATAACGAGTACTGTTATGTAAACCTATGTTAAACAATTCAAATTAGGCTTCGGAAGAGTTTTATATGATAATTATTTCTGTGTGAGGGGCTACCGACCCCTTCAACCCCCCGTTTCATTAATGAACCTACATTGATAAAGAATTTAATTCTGTTATTAAAAGTTACTTAAAATTATACAGACAATTTTCACACGCCACATTCATTGAAACTTATCAATATTGCTCAAACTTTTCCAGCAACAAACTTATATTAACTTGAAAATACAACATTTGGATCTCCTAAAATTATTCGTTTTTAAGTTACTCTAAGAGACACAGACAAAGATCAAACATTAAAAAACTTGACTACGGTAATCAGGAAGCCTTAAAACGTGTAAATATACAAAAAACAAGCGATGAAAATTTAGCTTAAAACATACATTATTTACCATATCTCTATGAGTAATTTATTTCAATTCCCGAACAGCTTTTCTGGAAATTAGTAAAATATTATTAGTAAAGCACATCCACTAACAACAAATAACTAGTGTGCTGTGGCCACCACACGACTTTCTTCTATATTTTCCTATACAAATTCACTCAGTAAAAATAATTTATTACAATTATGATTTTAAAAAATTATCTTCCACGATATTGATAATGCAGACGATTTCCATATTAGAGAAGTAGTATAACATTAAATATCCAAGAAAAAGCTTAATTTATTCTCAATATTACATTAAAATTTTTGTTGTTGTTCTTAAAAATGAATGAAATCGTTAACTTTATTTTAAATTATCGCAGATCGATGGTTCAACCATTCGTTTTAAAGGTATTGACGAGCTCTTTTGAAAGATACCCATCATGAAAATTTACTCCTCTCGAGGGGGGGGGGGACTTCCCCCCAGGGGCGAGGCGAGGCTCCTACATACACAAAATTTCGTTTCCCAGTTGACTATCTCTATTACAAAAAATATATATTCGTTTCATTTGGTTTAGTGCAGTTTATAGATGTTAAACTCTACTTACCTTCAATTTCCCCCACAGACATAATGTATTTCAATAGTTTTGAGTGTCCCTGTACACGAACCATTTTCTTCATCTCAACGAAAAGCTTACTGTAGCATCCCTATATGATACACATTTAGAATACCGAGTTTGGAATTGCTGCTACAATTTGTTCTTGAGATATGCTGACAACAGACACACAGACATCCACACAGACCATTCACTAAAAACATGATTTTCGTATTCAGGGGACATCAGAACATGTAAATATAACAAAAATTCCCGTTCGAAAATTTGACCCTAAAACAATAATTTCTCGACCCTATGGGTAAGAGAAAATAAAAATTCACATAATACTATTTTGTTACATAAATTCTTGTCGAATCATGTTTTTAGTCAAAGAACATGATTCGACAAGGATTTATTTAAGAAAACTGTAGTAAGTGTACTTTTTTTTACACAGGAATTATTCCTAGCGCTCGAATAATTTTGCTGCCCCTCTGGGGAGTCACTCAGGCTGGAAAGTCATCCCCTCAGGGTGGGGAATCAAAATTGTGATTACTTCTAGGGGTGAGCCCCAGACCGTTGCCAATTGCCCATTGCGCAGCAGCAGTGCGACGTAAAACCCAATCAAAAATGTGACGCCATATTTCCGGACCACCTTTAGAGAAGACTCCTAGACCGTATCCGATTGTCCACTGAGTAGCACTTTTGCGACATAAAACCCAACCAACGCTGATGATCAAAATAGTGATGACATGTCTCCGGACCGTCGCCCATTACCATTACGCAGCACCAGTACGACGTAAAAAGCAATCAACCGTGGAGGATCAAAATTGTGATAGCATGTCTCAGGACCACCTCTACGGGTGAGTCCCAGGTCCCAGACCTTGAACAATTGCCCATTTCGCAGCACTAGTGTGACGTAAAACCCAACCAACCGTAGAGGATAAATTCCGATGGCAAATCTCTGGAATAACTCTAGAGGTGAGGACCATCGCCGATTCCCCACTGCGCAGTACTAGTGTGACGTAAAACCCAATCAAGCGCAGAGGCTCAAAATTGTGACGGCATTTCTTCGGAACGCATCCTGGGAAGAGTCTCAGATCGTTGCTGATTGCCCCCCTTCGCAGCAATAGTGCGATATAAAACCCAACCAATCATGGAATACCGAAATTGTGATGGAATGTACCCACACCACTTCTAGCGGTGAGCCCCAGACCATCGCGAAATTGCCCCTTGCGCAGCAGTAGTGCGACGTAAAACCCAATCATAAATGGGACGGCATGTTTCCGGACCACCTCTAGGGAAGAGTTCCAGACCGTCGCCGATTCCTCATTGCGCAGCACTTGTGCGACGTAAAACCCAACCAACCGTAGAGGATGAAAATTGTGATGGCATGTCTCCGGACCACAACTAGGGATGAGTCCAGACCGTCGCCAATTGCCCATTGCGCACACTAGTGCGACGTAATTCCCAACGAACCGCGGAATACCAAAATTGTGACGGCATGTCCCCGGACCACTTATAGCAGTTAGCCCCAGACCGTCGCCAATTGCCCATTGCGCAGCACTAGTGCGACGTAAAATTCAACAAACCGTGGAGGATACTTTATGGCAAGTCTCCGGACCATCGCTAGAGGTGAGGACTTTCGCCGATTACCACTGCGCAACACTGCGATGTAAATCTCAACTAACCGCTGAGGATCATAATTGTGACGGCATGTCAGTCGTGCAAAATTGTGATGACTGCGGATCAACTCCAGGAATGAGTCCCAGAATTGTGATGGCATCGACCAACACCTCCTGTAACAATGTCTCCGTGCTGAGATTTACGTCATGAAAGATCGGCCGATTTTATCCAATCAGCACTTCCTATAACATATGTTGGATCGTGGGGATTGGATGTAATCGGCCGATCTTCAGTGACGTAAAGCTCAGCTCGGAGGCATTATTACAGGGGACGCTAATCGCCGATTGCGTATGGCTCCGGATTACCAGTAGGGAAGAGTCCCAGAATTCTGATGGCATCGACGCCAATTGCCCACTACGCTGCACTAGTGCGAAGTAAAACGCAACCAACCATGGAGGTTCGCAATTGTGATGGCATTTTTCCGGAACACCTCTAGGGAAGAGTCCCAGACCGTCGCCCATGAACCACGGCGCAGCACTACTGCGACGTACGACACAACGATCCGCGGTGAATCAAAATTGAAACGGCATGTCTCCGAACCACATTCTAGGGGTTAGTACAGCCCGTCGCCAATTGCCCATTACGCAGCACTTATGCGATGTAAAACCAAACCAACCGCGCAGGATCAAAATTGTGAGGGCAAGTCTCCGAACAATCTCTGTAAGTAAGGACTGGCACCAATTGCCCATTGCGCAGCACTAGTGCGACGTAAAACCCAACTAACCGTGGAATATCAAAATTGTGATGGCACCGTCGCCAATTGCCCAGTAGAAGGGCGACGTAAAACCCAATCAAAAATGTGACGGCTATTTCCAGACCGCTTCTAAGAGCGTCGCAAACTGTCGCCAATTGCCCACTACGCTGCACTACTGCGAAGTAAAACCCAACCAACTGTGGAGGTACAGAATTGTGATGGCATGTCTCAGGACCACCTCTAGGGAAGTGTACCAGACCGTCGCCAATTCCCTCTGCGCAGCACTATTGCGATGTAAAAAACAACCAACCCTGGAATACTAAAATTTTGATGACATGTACCCGGACTACTTCCAGGGGTGAGCCCCAAAGCATAGCTAATTGCCCATTGCGCAGCAGTAGTGCTACGTAAAAAACAATAAAAAAAGTGACGCCATATTTTCTGACGACCTCCAGGGAAGTGTCCCACACCGTCGCCGATTGCCCACTGAGTAGCACTATTGCGACATAAAACCGAACGAACGCTGATGATCAAAATAGTGATGGGATGTCTCAGGACCACCTACAGGCGAGTCCTAGACCGTCAACAATTGCTCATTGCGTAGCACTAGTGCGTCGTAAAACCCAACAAACTGTAGGGAATAAATTGCGATGAAAATTTTCCGGACCAGCGCTGGAGGTGAGGACCGTCACCGATTGCCTTCTGCTGGCGATGTAAAACCCAACCAACCGCTGTGAATAAAAATTGTGGTGGAATGTCTGTTGTGCTAAATTGGGAAGGCTCCGGACAACCTCTAGGGAGAAGTCCCAGAATTGTGATGGCATCGACGCCAATTGCCCGCGCAGCACTAGTGCGACGTAAAACCCAGCCAACCACGTAATATCAGAATTGTGATGGAGTGGCGCCAACTGCCTATGGCTCCGTGACAGCTCTACAGAAAAGTCCCAGGCCGTCGCCAATTACCCACGGCGCAGCACTAGTGTGACGTAAGACACAACCATCCGCGGAGGATCAAAATTTAATTAGCATGTCTCCGGACCACATATAGGGGTGAGTCCAGTCCGTCGCCAATTGCCCATTGCGTAGCACTTGTGCGACGCAAAACCCAACCAACCGTGCAGTATCAAAATTGTCAGGGCAAGTCTCCGGACCAACCCTACAGTAGAATGACCATATTTTTTTTTATTGAATTTGGGGACAAAGATGGCGGTGTCCTCCAATTTCGAGGACAAAAAAATAATTAAATCATCTTAATTTGTAAAATTTTAGCAATTTTTATATATAAAGCACCTAAAAGAACTTATTTCAGCTTATTTATTATGCATATAATAAATAACAATAATAAAACATGAATAACTTTATAACCGGCGTCCCCAAATGTGTTGTAATTTTTTGGGGACGAAGGTAGTTTTGTACTCGAGATTCGAGGACATATGGTCAGCCTAGCCTGCTCTGTCCCTTCCGTGGAGGATCAAAATTGCGATGGCATGTCTCCGGACCACCTCTAGGGGTGTGTCCCAGACCGTCGCCAACTGCCCATCTGCGCAGCATTAGTGCGACGTAAACCCCAACCACAACCTAGCCTGCTCTAGAGGTGAGAACTGTCTCTAATTGCCCACTGCGCAGCACTACTGCGAAGTAAAACCCAATCAACCGTTGAATAAAAAAATATTGATGGCATGTCCCCGGACCATATCTAGGGGTGAACCCCAGACCGTCGCTAATTACCCATTGCGCAGCAGTCGTGCGACGTAAAACCCAATCAAAACTGTAACGGCATTTTTCTGGGGCACGTCTACGGGTGAGTCGGAGACCGTCGCCAATTGCCCATTGCGTGGCACTAGTGCGACGTAAAACCCAACCAACCGTGGAGGATAAATTTTGATAGCAAGTCTCCGGAACAACTCTAGATGTGAGGACCGCCGCCAATTGCTTACTGCGCAGTACTAGTGCAACGTCAAACCCAACCAACCGTGGAGGTTCAGAATTGTGATGGCTTTTCTCCAGACCACCTCTTGGGAATAGTCCCAGACCGTCACCGATTGCCCACTAAGTAGCACTAGTTCGACATAAAACCCAATCAACCTGAGGATCAAAATTGTGATGCGAGGTCTCCGGACCACCTCTACGGGTGAATCCCAGACCGTCAACAATTGCCCATTTCACAGCACTAGTGCGACGTAAAACCCAACTAACTGTGGAGGATAATTTGCGATGTCAAGACCCTGGAACACCTCTATAGGTGTGGACCGTTGCCGATTGCCCACTGCGCAGCACTAGTGCGACATAAACCCCAACGAACAAACCGCTGAGGATCAAAATTGTGATGGCATTTCTGCTATGCAAAATTGGGGGTCTCTGGTCCACCTCTACGGATGAGACCCAGAATTGCGACAGCATCGTCGCCAGTTGCCCACGCAGCACTAGTCCGACGTATATCCCAACAAATCGTGTAATATCAAAATTGTGATGGCATGGCGCCAATTGCCCACGGATCTGGACCATCTCTAGGGAAGTGTCCCAGACCGTCGCCAGTGACCGACTGTGCAGCACTAGGGCGACCAAAGACCCAACCAACCATGGAGGATCAAAACTGGGATGGCATGGGATGGCATGGCATGGCTCCGGACAACCTCTAGGGATTAGTCACAGACTGTCGCTAATTGCCCCCAGCCCAGCACTAGTACGACTTAAATCCCAACCAACCGATTTTTTGAAAATAATTACAGAAAATAATTTTCGCAGCACTTGATACATTGGTAAAAATATTAGCTGCTGAATCGCGACAGGAAAGCCACAAAAAATTGTAAAACTTTCGTTTCGAAAGCCAAATACGAAAAAGTTATCGTCAAATGACACAAATTTTCTTTCAATGATACTATGGAACTTATATATAGGAGGGTAGTATTTTCTATCGCTCTCGGGGTTACTAAAGCAAGGTAGCCATCCCCCTCCCAGGAGGATTAAAATTATGATAACATGTCTCCAGTACATCCCTAGGCATAAATAGAATGCTGTCACCAATTTTCCTCTGCGTTGTTATAGTGTAACGTTAAAAAACCACTCAACATTGAACATATTTTATGAAATCTGGAAGTTTCTATTTAGAAAAAGTGATGTTATGTTTTGTGCAGATCTAATATTTTCAGTTTTTTTATGTAATGTTTCAATATTGCATATATTTAAAATAATGCAATTTAAATTTCAGATTTACTTTAACATTACTCCAGATTACATTCACGTGTAATCTGGAATAATTTAATGTCTAGAGTACCCAGCATGTGCATTTATATAAATTTGCAGACCACTAAAAATTTAATCTGAATTATAATTCTTGATTAAGTATTTCATTATTAGAATATTGATTAAAATTAATATTGAAATAAATAAATCAAAATTAATTTTTTTAAAATGTTTGAGGTTGAGAAGGTTTTAATTCGCAATAGAGCTATACAATGGACAGCTGGAGACAATCTAGGATACATTCCTAGGGATGGTCCCGTACACGCGCAATCACAATTTTGATCTGAATAATTGTTAACGCTGAATGCAGACCCTCTACGGACAAGTGAGTATGTCATTCTCGCTAATCGCTTTGAAATGTAGAAAAATGGGTTCTATTCTCCACCTGGAGCTGGGTGGTTTTTTTTTTTTTTTTTTACTTTCTTCTATATTCAATAGAAGAAAGTATTGGATTCGTAAAAATTTTCGATCTCGGGTTTTTGATGGATTTACACGTTTTGAGAGCTGTAGAACACGATTTGATCATTTTTAGAAAATGTCTGTCTGTCTGCCTGTGTGTGTGTGTGACACAAAATTTTGTGGCAACTGTATCTTAGGAACTACTGCACAGAATTTCATACAAATTGGTATGTAGTTGCACCTTCACATAAATGAGTGCCTATCAACTTCTGGTAAAAATTGTCTTACAGGTTGCGTTGCCATCCCGCTTTTTCTAAATTTTTAACATGGTGATATAGGACAAAATTTTGTATAAATGTGCATAAAGATAATTATTTTTTAGTAATCATCATGAATTTACAAGAATTATTTATAGTAGAGATAGTCAACTCGGAAAAACATTTTATATGTGTAGGAGCCTCGCCACCCCCGTCGAGGGGAGTAAATTTTCAAGATGGGTATCTTTCGAATGGTCTCGTCAATGCCTTTAAAACGAATGGTTGAACTATAAATCTGTGATAATTTAAAACAAAGTTATCGATTTTTTTTTACTTTTAACAAACAAAAAAAAAAAAAAAAAAAAAAAAAAAAAAAACTTAGAAAAAAAAAAATTCGTAATTTTTTTTTTTTTTTTTTTTTTTTTTTTTTACGAAATTTAACCAAACTTGGTATTTAGTTGGCCCCTGACATAAACTGGTGTTGATTTGATATGGGGATCAATCGCTCAACAGGTGGCACTGTGATCGTATTTTTTCTAAATTTTTAGCATGGCAGTATAGGACAAAATTTCGTATAAATGTACGTAATGAGAGTTATTCTTGACCTGTGATTGTAAAATTAATATGAATTATTGATAATAGTAGTAGTTAATTAGGAAAAAAATTTTGCGCATGTGGGAGCATCGCTTTCCCCCTGGGTGGAAGTACCGGTGGGGGTAATTTTCAAGATGGGTATCTTTCGAAAGGTCTCGTCAATACCCTTAAAACGAATGGTTGAACTATAAATATGTGATAATTTAAAACAAAGTTATCGATTTATTTTACTTTTAACGAAAAAAAACTTTGGAAAAAAATCATTTTTTTTTCTTTTGTTGTTGTTGTTACTGAGTGAATTTGTAGAGGAAAATATAGAAGAAAGTCTTGTAGTGGTCACAACATACTAGTTTTACATTGTAATCCTGTTATGCGATATTGGTCCTCATCTCGAAGAAATTTACAGGTTAATTCATGCATACAAATCGGATGTATACAATTAAATACATTCAAATATATTACAAATAAATAACATACGCAGAATGCAACTATTTATCACCTGCAGATGCCTCCGGATCACTCCTAGGATTGAATCCTAGACCGTCGTCAATTTTCTATTGCGTATCTCCAGTGTAATGTTAAATCAATTCAACCTCAACGTTGACCGAGCGTAGAGACAGCCATTTCATGTTCACGCTTTCCTAATTGTTTGCGTATCTCTGGATAAAATTTCCGTCTGGGACCGTCGCCAGTTACCCACTGCGACGTAAAACCCATCCAACCATCCAGACAAAATTTAAGGGGGAAGCACATATCGTCTCCAATTTTCCATTGCGTAGCTCTAATGAGATATTCAACCGACACAACACATTTTCTATGAAGTTGTTTGTTCGTCGAAGGGTGTCGTATTGCCCAATGTCTTATAAAAAAATGTGTTCTAATTTACAATTCTCTGATTCTAGTTTTAAATAAACATCTTTGTGTTTTAATATATAATGTTCTATTTTATTTCAATTTATACAGAAGTCCTGATCATTTTTTTTTTTGGGGGGGGGGAGGGGGGGAATGCCGTAATTTAAAACTTTGCGTTAATGAACTAGCAATTGTCATTGACAAAGCTTACTTATTTGAAACGTTAATTGTTATTTAGAATTTCAACTAAGTAAGTCGAAATCTGGTAAATTATCAGATTTTTGTTAATCTATAATATTCTGAATTCTGAAGCGCTCGACTGCCTGTCGAGTTCATTTGGCTATCAAAGAGAGGTAAGAACATCTACATCTACTTAATCTTCACAGCAATGAAATTTCCAAGAATGCAATCGCCAAACAGGTGCCTTTTTGGAAATATTGGAGGCTTGCTCTCATTATTAATATTTTTTTCTAAATTATCTATTGCGCCTTGCTCTCATTTTTAATAATTTTATCTAGATTATCTATTGCGACTCAGCAGCAAATATTTTAGGTTGGTTGGTTGGATGGGTTTTACATGACACTAGTGCTGCACAATGGACAATTGCAAATATTTTAGGAAAATACCATTTATGATGAAATCTTATGCCAGTATTTCTTTTAAGAAAATCGGCGATTAGCACTTCAGAGAGTTTCCTTGTTAAAAAACGAGGAACAAAATGATAATAATTAAGACAAAAATTCACATCTTATAATTTTTTAAAACTTAGAAAAATGTCCTTAATGTAGGTGGTGTTTTTAAAAAAAAATGAGGGCATCTGGTCACCTTACTCTACATAAATATGGAATAAGTTCCAAGATGCAGATATATTATTAAGGTTCACTATGGCATTATATGTTATTAAGGTTCACTATGGAAAATCGAAAATTGTATTGATACTTCGAATATTGTATTGATAGCACTGTAAGTTTGAAAACAGGTAATAATAAAATTCTGTCGAAGCATTGCTATCTTTGCGCTGCTTATCTTTAAAGCATATTTTAATTTATCACTAGTTAATACCCGTCAAGCTTTGACGGATAAATGATATTTAAACTGTAATCTTCTCACGATATACGTTTTTAAATTACTGCTCTCACTACTTGCTTTCGGAGTAAAAGGGATTTAAAATTCACATATATGTATACAGTACTGAATGGAAATAAAATATCAAGAATTTTCTTATTTTTCAATAGGAGGGAAGAACAGGTAAAAGTTCATAGCCACAGAACGTAAGCGATCATTCATATATTAGGTGTAAGAGAAAGTTCTGTCGTTTTTGAACACTTTTATGCGTCGTCGATTATCGACTGAAACCGGTTTAAACTAGAGCCCCTAAATAAAATAATAGGCCGGCGCATCACCGCCATTTTTTTGCCTCCGAAGAGGACAGCATTTCTGCTTGGCGTCCTCATCGCTTCCCTAAGGATTTTAAGAAATCTTGATCTGAAGCTAATCCGGACAAGATAAGAGCAATAAGCAACAATAATATTCCTAAAAACACATTTTTTTCAAAGTACATTCTCAGGATGTCATTTTATTCTGAGGATATCCTATGGATGTACTAGGGTAAGATGTGTTGTTAGGGCGGTTTCTGTTTCTTTCACAAAATGTCGCCAAAACTCAAATACACAGTAATAGAAGGTCTGCGAACACTTTATATTAATTTCTTGAATGATTGTAGCAGTTCATCGCTAAACAAACTTCCATATCATAGTTTACTTAGCTAAAATTATGAAATATAATAAAACAAGTTACTTTAAAGTAACGTAAGACGATAAAAAAAAAATGTTTGTCGTTTGTTTATCAGAGAAACGCGCTGGGTACACGTGGAAACCCTAAGGCAGCAAAATACCTGATGCGCCAGCTCGTATATATAGGATCCTTAGTTTAAACAGTTAGGTTAGAGTATGATTGGTGATTTACACACATTTTTTCATATTTTAGTCGGTTTTTTCAAACTTGTAGAATTGTCACCATTTGTGATAAAAAAGTGCACTTAAGACATTCTATGTTGCACGAGTTCCAAAAAGGGAATAACGCGATGAAGGCAACAAAAAAACGTGTCTGACGTGTTTGGAGAGGACGCAGTAACAGCTTGAATGTGCCAAAGAGAGTCAGCAAAATTTCATTTGGGGGATTTTTCTTTGAAAGATGAACCCAGATCAGAAGGCCATCAAGTGTCAGTGACGAAGTGCTACAGTATGATCAAGACAAATACCACGTTAACTTCCACAGACGTGGGCTTAAAGCTTGAAATTCCTCAGATTACTGCTTTGGATCACATTAAAAGGCTTGGTTTCGTGTCCGAACTCTCTGTTTGGATGCCACACAACGGCAGAACTTTCCCTTACACTTAATATTTTAAATTATTAAGGGAGTAAAAACATTTTTGGGGAAAAAAAGAAAGAATTGACTTCAAAAAGCATTTATATTTATTACTCCAGCAACTAAACACAAATTAAAAATTGGGATAAAATGGAATTGTGAATTACGCCGAGTAAATATAAAATAAATTATATCGCTTTCGAGATAGATACAAACTCTGTTGTCTCGAATTATCCATCTTCCTAATTGGCTTTATTTTTGCTGTATGTTTTCAGAAATTTAAACAACGATTGCTCAGCATTCGTAACGGAGAAAATCGCGACGAACATTATATAAGAGTTTCTAAATTCAATAAATATATGAAATATAAATTTTCAAGGCAGACGCAGCGTGAAAAGCAGCGACGATACCCTGTTATTCATTCTAGGTTATCAAGCAAGATTCTAGGGAAAAAGGTAGATAGCGTATAATTTTATTAACCCTGTAACTGCTCTGGGCGTATATATTCGTCTCCCTAAGCCAATGCGTTAACTGCCCCAAGCGTATGTACACGTCTTTCCTTTCTAATGCGCCGCTACCAGTGAAACTAGTCTCAGGGCTTTGGATTGCAACTGAATGTCCTTAAATATGACCTGATATTGTTTTCAATGAATTTACGTATTTAAGAAATAAGGGGTGTGCAAGGAATGGACCATATTCCCGCTTTGGGTTCGAGGCTACAAGAATATCAGCTGGGTAGGGAAACAATCCTCAACTCTACCATAACAAAACATTGTGGCTTCCAAATTTTTATCTTGCAATATTATTTCTAAGAGTTACAGATTATATGAAATTGAAGTAAGAGTGATAGAGTGATAACTTTGGTTTGTTTTTAATCCAGTTTTAGTAATATACTTTAATATTAATCAACATATGCAATATTAAAAGTTGCCGTGTGAACTGTGGCGATGTTAACATATTTAAATGGACGTTCCATTTAGTAAATTCCTTTATTAAAGTGACTGAAATTCTAATTATTTAAGCTTTGATGTCTATATATGTGTGTGTGTGTATAAAGTGTTCTTATTAATCTTTTATTCATTATATATATGTATGTGTGTGTGTGTATACATAAAATGTTCTGCAATTTTACGATATGGAATAGTCTTAACTTTATCATTCGATTCAGTTGTTTACATTTCTCTTTTGTTCTTGTTTGAACATTATTATTAAGTTTCACTGCAGAAATATTTAGGAAAATGTTATGCGTAACAATAAAATGGCATCTTGAATCTAATTTGTTTACAAAATATCGACCACGTGCTCGGCGATTTTACCTACGGTGACGTCACAGGAATATTGTCCATATGAAAGGGAATGTTTCTGGAACAGTGAAAGCATAACTACGCACGCTTGTGTGAAAAAAGATGGTACTGAGAAGCGAATCTCGTAAGATTTCTTCGGAAGGTAAGTGGTTAAATAAAAACAGACATACAAAAGATCACAATACATTCCTACAAGTGACCGGACACTTTCGATTTCAGACGTTTTTAAAAATATCTCAAAAAGTACTAAATGAATCATCTTGAAAATTCGGAAGCATGAAGATTGATTATCGCATTGAATATTATAAATGCTCGCACACATTTAGGAATTAGAAAAAATTTTCTTATAGTTATGAAAATATCATTCATATTTTTCATATTAATAGGCTTCTGATATACAGACATCGATATAATACCAAGGATTAAATTATAATGAATGTCATGTAACGTCGTATGAACGAGAAATTAAAAATCGCATTTATATTAATTCTATGAGCATCTGAGAATAATTTAGAAAAACAACGTTATAAAACATTGAAAAACAGTGTCTGTCTATTACACAACACACTAGATATAATTAATAGTTTCAGTCTTAAAAGATTTTAAAAATTTCTCTTAATGTAATGAAAATAGCATATTTCAATTTTACATTAATAGGCTTCTGACGTACAGAAATTTTTATATTTCAAAGTTTTAAGCAATGATTAAATATAATGAATGTTATATAATGTCGTACGAAAGAAAAATTTATAATAGCATTTATTACTGAAACGTCGGTGGAGGCTTCCATGCGGAGACTCCAAAAGATTTTGGGTTCTATCTGTTTGTCTCGCAACAGGAGCCAAAAACAATCACCCCCATTGACTTGAATTTGGTGCATTTCCTTTCTAGTTCGTGAGAAGGGACACTCGAAAGTTTTTCTTATCATTACGGCCTATCGGATGAACCATGTACCGCGATGGCGGCCACAAAAACCCCGCTATTAACTTACAATTTGGTAAACATGTTTATGAGCTACACGGCTTTAGATGTATAGTTTTGGGTGTGTATTCCATTTGTAGTTCGTGTACAGGGACACACCAAAAGTTTTCTTATCATTACGGCCTATGGACCGAATTTGTATGTACTGCAATAGCAAAAATCTTCGACTGTCTTGCAAATTGGCATACACTTTCAGGATCTATAGAAATAGCTGTATATATACATTTTTATGTCTATATCGTTTATGGATTGAGTACAGGAACACGTCAAAATTCTTATCTTTACGGCTTATGGAGTGAATTTCATTAAAACGAATTTAAACAGCGTTACTCTGCATTCAAGAAAATTAAATTACCTTACATTACTGAGACGCTTAAACTTATGTTTTCTGCAGAAAATATGTGCTCTTAGGCTTCCTAATTAATACACAGGACTTATAACATTGTTCTGACAATGCTACATAAACATGCAAATTATGTCAAATTTCGAACTATTATTCAAGTAAAACGTAGAATAAGCTGAATACTTTCTACTGATGTAAAAATGTTTACGGTTTGCTTATGGAGACACAGAAAAGAATTTCGTGATGTTAGAGCCTAAGGCCAAATTTTTATTTAAGCGCACTTTAATGCGTTTAAGCTGCATTGAACATAAGGGAATTAACATACATTTTAAGGAAGCTTAAAAGAATGTTTACTCTAAAAAAAGGATATGTATAGACTAAATAATTTATTTATCAGACCACACATAACAATTCCGATGACGAGCTGTAATCACCCAAATGATTTCAAATTAGGTTGAAATATTAACAAGTTATAACTAATTTAATAGATGTATTGATTTTAGTGTATGTAACTACTGTGGCTCATTTTCCAAGATGTACATAAAAGAATTTCATACTATAACGGTCTATAGTATGTCTATACCCTCCTCCGAAACGTTTCTGTTTATACAGGAAGTAAATCGAATCAATACACGAGTACGTATATTATATAATAAGGAATAAATAAAAAAGATATGCTGCATAATGCGTGATGAAAAAAAAAAACATGTTGAGACTCCTGATCTATAAATCCACTAGTATTAATAAATATGCTTTAGGAGCATCTAAGAATAATTTATAAAAACAAACTTATAAAATTTCAAAATCAATGTCAGACTACAACACAACATACCGGATATTCATAATGTTTTCAGGCAAAGAAGATTTTACAAAATATTTCTGGAAATAAAAGTGCCATTCATCATTTTTATACTAATAGGCTTCTGATATGGAGAGATTTTTATATTTCAAAGCATTAAGCAATGGTTAAATATAGTGAATGTCATATATCGTCGTATGAAAGAGAAATTTCTAATCTCATTTATATTAATAAATGTGCTCTATGAGCATCTGAGAATAATATAGAAAAACAACGTTATAAAACATTCAAAAACGAGGACATTGCTTTTACACAACATATTGATTACCATCAATATTTTCTAGCAAGGAAGATTTTGCAAAAATGTTCTTAATGTAATGAAAATATAATACTTCATTTTTATGTTAATAGGTTTCTGATATGCAGAGATTATTATATTTTAAACCTTTAAAGAGTTCCATATAATGAATGTCATATAACGTCGTATGAAAGAGAAATGTATAATCTCATTTATATTAATAAATGTGCTCTATGAGCATCTTTGAAAAATTTAGAAAAAAATGAATGTCATATAACGTCGCATGAAAAAGAAACGTATGATTTCATTTATATTAATAAATGTTCTCTACGAGCATCTGAGAACAATTTAGAAAAGCAACGTTATAAAACATTCAAAAACGATGTTTGCCATAAACACAGAACACATTGAATACTACTAATACTTTAAGGCATAGAAGATTTTACCAATTTTTCCTTTTTTTTTTTTAATGTAATGAAAACATCATACTACATTTTTATATTAATAGACTTCTGATATGCAGAGATTATTATGTATCAAAGCTTTGAGCAATGATTAAAGATAATGAACGTCATATATCGTCGTATGAAAGAGAAATGTATAATCTCATTTATATTAATAAACGTGCTCTATGAGCACCTTTGAATAATGTAGAAAACCAACGTTATACAACATTACAAAACGAGGAGAGGCTTTCGCACAACATATTGATTACCATCAATAATTTACGGCATAGAAGATTTTACAAAATTTTTCTTTATGTATTGAAAATATCAAACTTCATTTTTATACTAAAAGGTTTCTGATATGCAGAGATTATTATATTTCAAAGCTTTAAATATATTGAATGTTATATAACATCGTATGAAAGAGAAATGTATAATCTCATTTATATTAATAAATGTGCTCTATGAGCATCTGAACATAAATTAGAAAAACAACGTTATAAAACATTCAAAAACGATGTCTGCCTATTCCACAACACATTGAATACTATTAATACTTTCATGCATAGAAGATTTTACAAAATAATTCTTAATGTAATGAAAATAGGATACTTCATTTTTATATTAATATGATCTTGATATGCAGAGTTTGTCATATTTCAAAGCATTAAGCAGTTAAATATAATGAATGGTATATAACGTCGAATGAAAAAGAAATGTATCATGTCATTTATATTAATAAATGTGCTCTATGAGCATCTGAGAATAATTTAGAAAAACAAAGTTATAAAACATTCAAAAACGAGGACAGGCTTTTACACAACATATTGATTACCATCGATATTTTCTAGCATAGAACATTTTACAAAATTTTTCTTAATGTAATGAAAACATCATATTTCATTTTTATGTTAAAAGGTTTCTGATATGCAGAGATTATTATATTTCAAAGCATTAAGCAGTTAAATATAATGAAAGTTATACAACGTCGTATGAAAGAGAAATGTACCATCTCATTTATATTAATAAATGTGCTCTATGAGCCTCTAAGAAAAATTTAGAAAAACAACGTTATAAAACATTCGAAAACGAGGTTAGGCTTTTACACAACATATGGATTACCATCAATAGTTTATGGCATAGAAGATTTTACAAAATTTTTCTTAATGTAATGAAAATATCATATTTCATTTTTATGTTATTAGGTTTCTTATATGCAGAGATTATTATATTTCAAAGGATTAAGCAGTTAAATATAATGAATGTTATATAACGTCGTATGAAAGAGAAATGTATCATCTCATTTATATTAATAAAAGTGCTCTATGAGTATCTAAAAATAATTTAGAAAAACAACGTTATAAAACATTCAAAAACGATGTCTGCCTATTCCACAACACATTCATTCAATACTATTAATACTTTCATGCATAGAAGATTTTACAAAATTTTTTCTATATGTAATGAAAATATCATATTTCATTTTTATGTTAATAGGTTTCTGATATGCAGAGATTATTATATTTCAAAGCTTTAAGCAGTTAAATATAATGAATGTTATATAACGTTGTATGAAAGAGAAATGTATTATCTCATTTATATTAATAAATGTGCTCTATGAGCCTCTAAGAAAAATTTAGAAAAACAACGTTATAAAACATTCAAAAACGAGGTTAGGCTTTTACACAACATATGGATTACCATCAATAGTTTATGGCATAGAAGATTTTACAAAATTTTTCTTAATGTAATGAAAATATCATATTTCATTTTTATGTCAATAGGTTTCTGATATGCAGAGATTATTATATTTCAAAGCATTAAGCAGTTAAATATAATGAATGTTATATAACGTCGTATGAAACAGAAATGTATCATCTCATTTATATTAATAAATGTTTTCTATGAGCATCTGAGAATAATTTAGAAAAACAACGTTATAAAACATTCAAAAACGAGGTCAGGCTTTTACACAACATATTGATTATTAACAATATTTTATGGCATAGACGATTTTACAAAATCTTTCTTAATATATTGAAAATATCATACTTCATTTTTATGTTAATAGGTTTCTGATATGCAGAGATTATTATATTTCAAAGCATTAAGCAGTTAAACATAATGAATATTATATATCGTCGTATGAAAGAGAAATGTATAATCTCATTTATATTAATAAATGTGCTCTATGAGCATCTGAGAAAAATTTGAAAAACAACGTTATAAAACATTCAAAAACGAGGACAGGCTTTTACACAATATATTGATTATCATCCATATTTTCTAGCATAGAAGATCTTACAAAATTTTTCTTTATGTATTGAAAATATCAAACTTCATTTTTATACTCATAGGTTTCTGATATGCAGAGATTAATATATTTCAAAGCTTTAAAGCTTTAAATATATTGAATGTTATATAACGTCGTATGAAAGAGAAATGAATAATCTCATTTATATTAATAAATGTGCTCTATGAGCATCTGAAAATAATTTAGAAAAACAACGTTATAAAACATTCAAAAACGATGTCTGCCTATTCCACAATACATTGAATACTATTAATACTTTCATGCATAGTAGATTTTACAAAATTTTTCTTAATGTAATGAGAATATCATACTTCATTTTTATGTTAATACTAATAGGTTTCTGATATGCAGAGATTACTACATTTCAAAGCATTACAAAGACATTATTATATTATATGATTATATATATTATATTATATGCAAAGAGATTATTATATTATAATGAATGTTATATAACGTCGTATGAAACAGAAATGTATCATCTCATTTATATTAATAAATGTTCTCTATGAGTATTTGAGAATAATTTAGAAAAACAACGTTATAAAACAATCAAAAACGAGGTCAGGCTTTTACACAACATATTGATTACTAACAATATTTTATGGCATAGAAGATTTTACAAAATATTTCTTAATTTATTAAAAATATCATACTTCATTTTTAAGTTAATAGGTTTCTGATATGAAGAGACTATTATATTTCAAAGCATTAAGCAGTTAAACATAATGAATGTTATATATCGTCGTATGAAAGAGAAATGTATTATCTCGTTTATATTAATAAATGTGCTCTATGAGTATCTGAGAAAAATTTGAAAAACAACGTTATAAAACATTCAAAAACGAGGACAGGCTTTTACACAACATATTGATTATCATCCATATTTTCTAGCATTGAAGATCTTACAAAATTTTTCTTTATGTATTGAAAATATCAAACTTCATTTTTATACTCATAGGTTTCTGATATGCAGAGATTAATATATTTCAAAGCTTTAAAGCTTTAAATATATTGAATGTTATATAACGTCGTATGAAAGAGAAATGAATAATCTCATTTATATTAATAAATGTGCTCTATGAGCATCTGAAAATAATTTAGAAAAACAACGTTATAAAACATTCAAAAACGATGTCTGCCTATTCCACAACACATTGAATACTATTAATACTTTCATGCATTGAAGATTTTACAAAATAATTCTTAATGTAATGAAAATAGGATACTTCATTTTTATATTAATATGATCTTGATATGCAGAGATTATTATATTTCAAAGCATTAAGCAGTTAAATATAATGAATGTTATACAACGTCGTATGAAAGAGAAATGTATCATCTCATTTATATTAATAAATGTGCTCTATGATTCTTTAAGAAAAATTTAGAAAAACAACGTTATAAAACATTCAAAAACGAGGTTAGGCTTTTACACAACATATGGATTTACCATCAATAGTTTATGGCATAGAAGATTTTACAAAATTTTTCTTAATGTAATGAAAATATCATATTTCATTTTTATGTCAATAGGTTTCTGATATGCAGAGATTATTATATTTCAAAGCATTAAGCAGTTAAATATAATGAATGTTATATAACGTCGTATAAAAGAGAAATGTATCATCTCATTTATATTAATAAAAGTGCTCTATGAGTATCTAAAAATAATTTAGAAAAACAACGTTATAAAACATTCAAAAACGATGCCTGCCTATTCCACAACACATTCAATACTATTAATACTTTCATGCATAGAAGATTTTACAAAATTTTTTCTATATGTAATGAAAATATCATATTTCATTTTTATGTTAATAGGTTTCTGATATGCAGAGATTATTATATTTCAAAGCTTTAAGCAGTTAAATATAATGAATGTTATATAACGTCGTATGAAAGAGAAATGTATCATCTCATTTATATTAATAAATTTGCTCTATGAGCCTCTAAGAAAAATTTAGAAAAACAACGTTATAAAACATTCAAAAACGAGGTTAGGCTTTTACACAACATATGGATTACCATCAATAGTTTATGGCATAGAAGATTTTACAAAATTTTTCTTAATGTAATGAAAATATCATATTTCATTTTTATGTCAATAGGTTTCTGATATGCAGAGATTATTATATTTCAAAGCATTAAGCAGTTAAATATAATGAATGTTATATAACGTCGTATGAAACAGAAATGTATCATCTCATTTATATTAATAAATGTTTTCTATGAGCATCTGAGAATAATTTAGAAAAACAAAGTTATAAAACATTCAAAAACGAGGTCAGGCTTTTACACAACATATTGATTACTAACAATATTTTATGGCATAGACGATTTTACAAAATATTTCTTAATATATTGAAAATATCATACTTCATTTTTATGTTAATAGGTTTCTGATATGCAGAGATTATTTTATTTCAAAGCATTAAGCAGTTAAACATAATGAATATTATATATCGTCGTATGAAAGAGAAATGTATAATCTCATTTATATTAATAAATGTGCTCTATGAGCATCTGAGAAAAATTTGAAAAACAACGTTATAAAACATTCAAAAACGAGGACAGGCTTTTACACAACATATTGATTATCATCAATATTTTCTAGCATAGAAGATCTTACAAAATTTTTCTTTATGTATTGAAAATATCAAACTTCATTTTTATACTAATAGATTTCTGATATGCAGAGATTATTATATTCCAGAACTTTAAAGCTTTAAATATATTGAATGTTATAAAACGTCGTATGAAAGAGAAATGAATAATCTCATTTATATTAATAAATTTGCTCTATGAGCATCTGAAAATAATTCAGAAAAACAACGTTATAAAACATTCAAAAACGATGTCTGCCTATTCCACAACACATTGAATACTATTAATACTTTCATGCATTGAAGATTCTACAAAATTGTTCTTAATGTAATGAAAATATCATATTTCATTTTTATGTTAATAGGTTTCTGATATGCAGAGATTATTATATTTCAAAGCTTTAAGCAGTTAAATATGAATGTTATATAACGTCGTATGAAAGAGAAGTGTATCATCTCATTTATATTAATAAATGTGCTCTATGGAGCATCTTTGAATAATTTAGAAAAACAACGTTATAAAACATTCAAAAACGAGGACAGGCTTTTACACAACATATTGAATACTGTTAATACTTTTATGCATAGAAGATTCTACAAAATAATTCTTAATGTAATGAAAATAGGATTCTTCATTTTTATATTAATATGTTCCTGATATGCAGAGATTATTGTATTTCAAAGCATTAAGCAGTTAAATATAATGAATGTTATATAACGTCGTATGAAAGAGAAATGTATCATCTTATTTGTATTAATAAAAGTGCTCTATGAGCATCTAAGAATAATTTAGAAAAACAAAGTCATAAAACATTCAAAAACGAGGACAGGCTTTTACACAACATATTGATTACCATCAATATTTTCTAGCATAGAAGATTTTACAAAATTTTTCTTTATGTATTGAAAATATCAAACTTCATTTTTATACTAATAGATTTCTGATATGCAGAGATTATTATATTTCAGAACTTTAAAGCTTTAAATATATTGAATGTTATATAACGTCGTATGAAACAGAAATGAATAATCTCATTTATATTAATAAATGTGCTCTATGAGCATCTAAAAATAATTTAGAAAAACAATGTTATAAAACATTCAAAAACGATGTCTGCCTATTCCACAACACATTGAATACTATTAATACTTTCATGCATTGAAGATTCTACAAAATTGTTCTTAATGTAATGAAAATATCATATTTCATTTTTATATTAATAGGTTTCTGATATGCAGAGATTATTATATTTCAAAGCATTAAGCAGTTAAATATAATGAATGTTATATAACGTCGTATGAAAGAGAAGTGTATCATCTCATTTATATTAATAAATGTGCTCTATGGAGCATCTGAGAATAATTTAGAAAAAGAACGTTATAAGACATTCAAAAACGATGTCTGCCTATTCCACAACACATTGAATACCATCAATATTTTCTAGCATAGAAGATTTTACAAAAATTTTCTTAATATAATGAAAATATCAATTTTTTTTTTATGTTAATTGGTTTCTGATATACAGAGATTATTATATTTCAAAGCATTAAGCAATTAAATATAATGAATGTTATATAACGTCGTATGAAAGAGAAATGTATCATCTCGTTTATATTAATAAAAGTGCTCTATGAGCATCTTTGAATAATTTAGAAAAACAACGTTATAAAACATTCAAAAACGAGGACAGGCTTTTACACAACATATTGAATACTGTTAATACTTGCATGCATAGAAGATTTTACAAAATAATTCTTAATGTAATGAAAATAGGATTCTTCATTTTTATATTAATATGTTCCTGATATGCAGAGATTATTGTATTTCAAAGCATTAAGCAGTTAAATATAATGAATGTTATATAACGTCGTATGAAAGAGAAATGTGAAATCTCATTTATATTAATAAATGTGCTCTATCAGCATCTGAGAAAAATTTGAAAAACAACGTTATAAAACATTCAAAAACAAGGACAGGCTTTTACACAACATATTGATTATCATCAATATTTTCTAGCATAGAAGATCTTACAAAATTTTTCTTTATGTATTGAAAATATCAAACTTCATTTTTATACTAATAGATTTCTGATATGCAGAGATTATTATATTTCAGAACATTAAAGCTTTAAATATATTGAATGTTATAAAACATCGTATGAAAGTGAAATGAATTATCTCATTTATATTAATAAATGTGCTCTATGAGCATCTGAAAATAATTTAGAAAAACAACGTTATAAAACATTCAAAAACGATGTCTGCCTATTCCACAACACATTGAATACTATTAATACTTTCATGCATAGTAGATTTTACAAAATTTTTCTTAATGTAATGAGAATATCATACTTCATTTTTATGTTAATACTAATAGGTTTCTGATATGCAGAGATTACTACATTTCAAAGCATTACAAAGAGATTATTATATTATATGATTATATATATTATATTATATGCAAAGAGATTATTATATTATAATGAATGTTATATAACGTCGTATGAAACAGAAATGTATCATCTCATTTATATTAATAAATGTTCTCTATGAGTATTTGAGAATAATTTAGAAAAACAACGTTATAAAACAATCAAAAACGAGGTCAGGCTTTTACACAACATATTGATTACTAACAATATTTTATGGCATAGAAGATTTTACAAAATATTTCTTAATTTTTTAAAAATATCATACTTCATTTTTAAGTTAATAGGTTTCTGATATGAAGAGACTATTATATTTCAAAGCATTAAGCAGTTAAACATAATGAATGTTATATATCGTCGTATGAAAGAGAAATGTATTATCTCGTTTATATTAATAAATGTGCTCTATGAGTATCTCAGAAAAATTTGAAAAACAACGTTATAAAACATTCAAAAACGAGGACAGGCTTTTACACAACATATTGATTATCATCAATATTTTCTAGCATTGAAGATCTTACAAAATTTTTCTTTATGTATTGAAAATATCAAACTTCATTTTTATACTCATAGGTTTCTGATATGCAGAGATTAATATATTTCAAAGCTTTAAAGCTTTAAATATATTGAATGTTATATAACGTCGTATGAAAGAGAAATGTATAATATCATTTATATTAATAAATGTGCTCTATGAGCATCTGAAAATAATTTAGAAAAACAACGTTATAAAACATTCAAAAACGATGTCTTCCAATTCCACAACACTCTGAATACTATTAATACTTTCATGCATAGAAGATTCTACAAAATATTTCTTAATATAATGAAAATATCATATTTCATTTTTATATTAATATGCTCCTTATATGCAGAGATTATTATATTTCAAAGCATTAAGCAGTTAAATAATAATGAATGTTATATAACGTCGTATGAAAAAGAAATGTATCATCTCATTTATATTAATAAAAGTACTCTATGAGCATCTGGGAATAATTTGGAAAAACAAAGTTAGAAAACATTCAAAAACGAGGTTAGGCTTTTACACAGCATATTGATTACCATCAATATTTTCTAGCATAGAAGATTTTACAAAATAATTCTTAATGTAATGAAAATAGGATTCTTCATTTTTATATTAATATGTTCCTGATATGCAGAGATTATTGTATTTCAAAGCATTAAGCAGTTAAATATAATGAATGTTATATAACGTCGTATGAAAGAGAAATGTGAAATCTCATTTATATTAATAAAAGTGCTCTATGAGCATCTGAGAATAATTTAGAAAAACAACGTTATAAAACATTCAAAAACGAGGTCAGGCATTTACACAACATATTGATTACCAACAATAATTTATGGCATAGAAGATTTTACAAAATATTTCTTAATATACTTAAAATATCATACTTCATTTTTATGTTAATAGGTTTCTGATATGAAGAGATTATTATATTTCAAAGTATTAAGCAGTTAAACATAATGAATGTTATATATCGTCGTATGAAAGAGAAATGTATAATCTCATTTATATTAATAAAAGTGCTCTATGAGCATTTGAGAATAATTTAGAAAAACAACGTTATAAAACATTCAAAAACGGTGTCTGCCTATTACACAACACATTGAATACTATTAATACTTGCAGGCATAGAAGATTCTACAAAATATTTCTTAATATAGTGAGAATATCATACTTCATTTTTGTGTTAATTGGTTTCTGATATGCAGAGATTATTATATTTCAAAGCATTAAGCAGTTTAATATAATGAATGTTATATTACGTCGTATGAAAGAGAAATGTATCATCTCATTTATATTAATAAATGTGCTCTATGATCATCTGAGAATAATTTAGAAAAACAACGTTATAAAACATTCTAAAACGAGGTCAGGCTTTTACACAACATATTGATTACCAACAATAATTTATGGCATAGAAGATTTTACAAAATATTTCTTAATATATTGAAAATATCATACTTCATTTTTATGTTAATAGGTTTCAGATATGAAGAGATTATTATATTTCAAAGTATTAAGCAGTTAAACATAATGAATGTTATATATCGTCGTATGAAAGAGAAATGTATAATCTCATTTATATTAATAAAAGTGCTCTATGAGCATCTGAGAATAATTTAGAAAAACAACGTTATAAAACATTCAAAAACGGTGTCTGCCTATTACACAATACATTGAATACTATTAATGCTTGCAGGCATAGAAGATTCTACAAAATATTTCTTAATATAGTGAGAATATCATACTTCATTTTTGTGTTAATTGGTTTCTGATATGCAGAGATTATTATATTTCAAAGCATTAAGCAGTTAAATATAATGAATGTTATATTACGTCGTATGAAAGAGAAATGTATCATCTCATTTATATTAATAAATGTGCTCTATGATCATCTGAGAATAATTTAGAAAAACAACGTTATAAAACATTCAAAAACGAGGTCAGGCGTTTACACAACATATTGATTATGAACAATAATTTATGGCATAAAAGATTTTACAAAATAATTCTTAATGTAATGAAAATAGGATTCTTCATTTTTATATTAATATGCTCCTGATATGCAGAGATTATTATATTTCAAAGCATTAAGCAGTTAAATATAATGAATGTTATATAACGTCGTATGAAACAGAAATGTATCATCTCATTTATATTAATAAATGTGTTCTATGAGCATCTGAGAATAATTTAGAAAAACAACGTTATAAAACATTCAAAAACGAGGTCAGGCATTTACACAACATATTGATTACGAGCAATAATTTATGGCATAAAAGATTTTACAATATAATTCTTAATGTAATGAAAATAGGATTCTTCATTTTTATATTAATATGCTCCTGATATGCAGAGATTATTATATTTCAAAGCATTAAGCAGTTAAATATAATGAATGTTATATAACGTCGTATGAAAGAGAAATGTATCATCTCATTTATATTAATAAATGTGCTCTATGATCATCTGAGAATAATTTAGAAAAACAACGTTATAAAACATTCAAAAACGAGGTCAGGCATTTACACAACATATTGATTACGAGCAATAATTTATGGCATAAAAGATTTTACAAAATAATTCTTAATGTAATGAAAATAGGATTCTTCATTTTTATATTAATATGCTCCTGATATGCAGAGATTATTATATTTCAAAGCATTAAGTAGTTAAATACATAAAATGTCATATAACGTCGTATGAAAGAGAAATTTATTATCTCATTTATATTAATAAATGTGCTCTATTAGCATCTGAGAATAATTTAGAAAAACAATGTTATAAAACATTCAAAAACGATGTCTGCCTATGACACGACACATTGAATACTATTAATACTTTCAGGCATAGAAGATTTTACAGAATTTTTTTAATGTAACATGTTATGATTAATCTACTTCTCCTTTGCTCGTTATAAGCGCAAATCCTCTTAGCCTGTAGAAGTCTGAATGTTTCATGAAAATTAAAGGAATTTGTAGAAGTGAACGCGGTTTGTGAATAAGTTACTATAGTGTAGAGAAATTTCTTTTTTGTTAAGAAAAAATAAATAGTTAAAATTTTCGTCTATAGAAAGCGCTGTGCAGATATCTAATGTAAATATGCGAAAAGAGAGTCTTTTAAATTGCACGAATTTGTGATTAAAAACTCATTTCTTATTTGATTAAAAGCTCATTATGATTAAAAGCTCATTTCTTCCTACCTTGCATACATGAAGTTTAGTTTGAATTGCGATGTTGACTTCGTGGATAAAGCGTTATTGGCGGGTGAAGTTTCTTGTCTCATCTAAGAATCTCCAACTGAAGCTGCAGTTGGCAACATTGTAACACATTTGCAAATCGTAATTTGTGGAGAATGCGAACACTTCGAATAAAAACTATATGATTGTAAATATTTCCGTGCAAATAAATATAGTTTTTCATAGAAATGTGTGATTTTTCTGACATAGCGCCCTCTATCGAATTTTAACAATTAATAACCTTGCTTTAATTAATATTTAATTTTACCAAAATAGAAAAAAATAAATGAATAAAAAAACCTTTACAAGAATCACTTTTCTCGGAAACTTCGTTCAATTCTATCATTAATTTGAGTTTTTATGAATTTTATAATGTGTACAGAATTATAGGACACCTTGTATATAGATTTATCTTTAAATTAATTATATATTTATACTAGTGGATCTGCAGATCAGGAGCTTCAACGTACTATTTGCATGACTCATTATTCAACTGATCCTTTTTATGTAGTCCTTACTACATAATATATATAATATATATTACAAAGATTGCCTTCCTTTCCTACGTAAACAAAAACGTTTCTGCTGTATCTTTCTTTCTATAACTCTCTCTCTCTCTGCATATATATATTCCAAATAACTGTTAGTCTTGTATTAATTCCCTGTAATTCATAAATACTTGTACCAAATTTCATGCAAAAAGATTACATAACATATCTGCATTATTATGTGTAGACCTGTACATTAGTTACCAACTCTATTCCCACATTTTTCCACAGAAAAACATGCTTTTAAAATTCTAATAAAATTTTATTATATTTAATGGGGTGCAACCATATGAAAATACACTTTTAAGAAATACCAACTATAGACCGTAATAGTACGAAATTATTTTATGTAACCCAGAAAAGGAGCCATAGCAATTATATACACTAAAGAAGAACGCACCAATTTAATTAATTCTGACTCATTAATATTTCAACGTAATTTTACTTCATTTGGATGGTTACAGTACGTCATCGGCATTCTTTTGTGTGGTCCCGTAAATAAATTATTTAGTGAATACATATCCTTTTTTTTTAGAGTAAACATGTTTTTAAACCTCTTTATAATGTAGTTAATTGTATTATTCTGAATGCAGCATAAACTCATTAAAATGCGCTTAAATAAAACCCTACAAACACTCTTATCCACAGTTCATCCGAAAAATATTCCTTTCATCCACATCACACCATAAAGATGTCTATTTCATCCTCAAGATTTCCTATAAATGTTCTGGAAAGCAGATGTGTTTGTAGGGAAATTTGACCATAGGCTTTAATGTCATAAAATTCTTTTGTGTGTCTGTGTAAACAAACCATAAAAATTGTATACACTAGCAAAAACTATTCAGCTTATTCTACGATTTTCATAAATAATTGTTCGAAATTTGACATACTTTGAATGTTTACGTAACATTTCAGAATACCTTTGTATGGTCCTGTACATTAATTAGGAAGCCTAAGAGCACACATTTTCTGCAGAAAACATAAGTTTAAGCTTCTCAGTAATGATCGCTAATTTCATTTTGTTGATTGTAAAGTACTAATGATGTTAAAATGCATTTAAACGAAATTCACCCCTTATGCCGTAATGATAAGCATTTTGGCGTGTCCTTGTACACATTCCATAAACAATATAGGCATGAAAATTATACAGCTATTTCTATACAGAGTCTGTAATGATAAGAAACATTTTTGTGTGTTCCTGTACAAGAACTACAAATGGCATACACACCTAAAACTGTACAGCTAATTCTGTGTGGCTCATAAATATGTGTACTAAATTGCAAGTCAATAACGTGATTTGCGCGGCTGCTATCACGGTACATACAAGTTCTTCCTATAGGCCGTAATGATAAGAAAAACTCTGGCATGCCTTGTACATAAACTACAAATGGAATACATACCCAAAACTATACAACTAATTCTGTAGGGGGTCATACAAGTGTACCAAATTGCAAGTTAATAGCTTGATTTTTGCGGTCTCTACAGCGAGACAGACAAATAAATAAACACACAGACGGCACCCAAAATCTTTTTGAGTCTCTACTAGTGGATGCGCAGACCAGGAGCATCAATGTCCTATTTGCATCACGCATTATTCAACAGGTCTCTTTTTTTTATTCCTTATTATATAATATATATATATATATATATTGATTCGATTGATTTGCTACATAAACAGAAACGTTTCGAAGGGGGGCTGCAGCTCTCCTCAACCTCTCGCTGTTATCTCTCTTTTTATAACTATCTGTATATATATATATATATATATATATATATATGAATTCATAAATACTTGTACCCAATTTCATGCAAAATGATTACGTAACATTTGAGAATTATTTTGTGTAACCTTGTAAATGAATTACCAATTCTATGCCCCCACTTCTCCACTGAAAGACATTATTTTAAAATTCTAATAAAATTTCATATTTAACGAGGTGTAAGCATGTTAAAATACACTCCTAATATAAACCGACTATAGACCGTAATAGTACGAAATTATTTTATGTATCCCAGAAAGGTATCATTTGCAGGATTACAGTACGTGAACGGAATTCTTCTGTGGGGGCCCGTAATTAAATTATTTAGTCTATACATAACCTTTTTCTAGAGAAAACGTGCTTTTAAGTATCTTTATAATGTATGTTAATTCCATTATGTTGAATGCAGAACAAATGCATTAAAGTGCGCTTAAATAAAAATTTGTTCATAGGCTCTAATGTCACGAAATTCTTTTGTGTGTCTCCGTAAACGAACCATAAACAATGTATACACTAGTAAAAACTATTTAGCTTATTATACGTTTTTCATGAATAATTGTTCGAAAATTTACATAATTTGGTTGATTACGATACATTGTCAGAACACTTTTGTATGGCCCTGTAATTAGGAAGAGCACAAATTTCCGTCAGAAAACATAAATTTAAGCATCTCAGTAATGTACGCTAATTTTATTTTGTTGATAGCAAAGTAATGATGTCAAAATGCGTTTAAACGAAATTCACCCCATATGCTGCAATGATAAGAATTTTGACGTGTCCCTATAGACATAAAAAATTATGTAGCAATATACAGAGTCTGAATGTGTGTGCTAATTTGCAAGTCAATCTGAGGATTTTTGCGGCTGCTATTGCGGTATATACAGGTGCCCATAGGTTGTAATGATAAGAAAAAATTTGGTGTGTCCCTGTACACGAACTACAAATGGAATACACACCCATAACTATACAGCGAATATTCTGTGTGGTTCATAAATATGTGTACCAAATTGCAAGTCAACAGCTTGATTTCTGCGGTGGCTATCGCGGTACATACAAATTCTTCGTATAGGTCGTAATTATAGGAAAAACTTTGGTATGTCGCTGTACACAAACTACAATTAGAATACACACCTAAAACTAATACAGCTACTTCCGTTGGGCTCATGCATATGTGTACCAAATTGCAAGTCAAAAGCGTGAATTTTGCGGCCGCTATCGCGGTACATACAAATTCTTCCCACAGGCCTTAATGATAAAGAAAAAAAAATTACATGTCCCTGTACACGAACTACAAATGGAATACATACTCAAAACTATACAACTGATTATGTGGAGCCCATGAACATGAGTACCAAATTTCAAGTCAATAACGTGATTTTTGCGGCCGCTATCGAGTGACAGACAAACAAACAAACGCACAGACGGAACCCAAAACCGTTTCGAGTTTCAACAGAGGGCCTCCACTGACGTTCCATCAATTAATTTTCTCTTATTTCCAAACATTTTTTTCCAAAAGGAAGCAAAAATTCAAATTTCTGAGGTAATTTGGAATAAATTTACGTTTGAAAACATGTTTTTTTACTTTCTTCTCCGCCTTTGTCATTAAAAATTTCGAAAAATTCCTCTATAGTGAGTGTTGTATATACGTATACACAATAACCGACACATCCAAAATATCTCGGTGTCTATCAAATTTTCTCTTCAAATAATTCAAAACGGAATTACGCCCCTAACATGTTTGTTGCTACCCACCCCAAAAGAAAGGAGGGTGAAAATTCGCAAATTCCCTTTGTCGCTCGTGCTGCGTACACTTCATCATCCCACATACCATAAATCCGCTTCCTGGGATAATTTAGAGAACGTTTGAAAACATAATTCCCCCCTCCTCCTACTCCAATGAGGCAAAAGGGGAAATTTCGCCAAATTACTTATATAAAAACAAGTGCGTATTCGAATACAAAGTTGTGTCGAAATTTCAAAGCAATATGTGAAGAACAATCCGACATTTAAGAGTTTGAATACACGCTTACGCTTGGAAATGTGCTTTTGACCCACTCTTGCCTCCAAAGAGGCAAAAGGTGGAATTTTGCAAAACTGCGTTTGTAAAAAACACGCGCGTATTGGAATGCAACGCTGAGTCAAAATTTCAAAGGAATCGGTAAAAGTCTTCCTTAAATTTAAGATTTTTAACAAACGTACATTTAAATTTTTATTCATATAGGTTTTTGCAAATAAAGCATTAAAAGTATTGTTTTTGCGTAATTTTATGTATTGTGTAAAATATTTAATTTAAAAAAAAAAAAAAAAAAAAAAAAAGCAGAATATTTACATTAAATTGATTTCGCCTTCATACCTTAGTACATCTGAACAAATTTGCAGCTTATTAAGAAATTAATTGCAAAGACGATTTTTTATTCCCTAATGATAATTAATGATATCTTAATATTGTAGATAGATTTAAATTTGGTGCATTAAATACAAAATTATAAAAATATGCTTAAAAATGTATCTCTCGTAGATATTCGGGAATCTTAAGGTAATCCGTTTAGGTTACAAAGCCCCTGTAATGTAAACCATTCTTGTAATTTTTGCCATTTTTAACGTTGAAAATTCCATAGTGAACTTGAATAACATATATCAATATTAAAGGTTTAAGAAACATTTACGAAAATTAGAATGCGGGCAGAGAGATAAATTGAAGTCATATACTTTTCAATTTTGTGCAAAAATATTTAAAATAATTTTTGGATTCAAATTATAATTCATTTTGATCGAAGTTGATGTAAATCTTAATAATATCTTTAAGTACACCCCGTATATATTTCTAATAAAAGAAATCTTCAAAACTCAATAACCGGACTTTTACAGAAATTATACAAACATCTATTTTACGAATGACAACATTTAAAAAAATGATATAGAAAGTTTTTTTATTTTTTCCCCTAATATCTACTTTTTATTTTATAATTTAAAAAATAAAAGTCTGATTACTATATTTTCACTGCACCACTGACTTTAAATAAAACAAATTGCAGTCATTGTTACAAATATGCAGCAGGAAAACCTTCTATTTCATTTTCACACGTGTACTAGACAAGTTTATATAAACTGTGTTAGTGTTAAGATTAAATGACTAGTGAGGGTCTTAGGCCTGGGTAGTGTGGCTTCTATGAAGAGTCTTTATAAAAGGTCCCAACCCTATTTATTTGCACAAACGCATCAAATGTAAATGTACCTGCGATTGTGAATACATAAATGTGTGATATTGTTTTCTTCTGTATATGTATTAATATTTTGTTTGAATGCATATATTTTCGGGAAAACATACACACGAGGGAATGAATAGTTGAATGAAATATTCAATGCCATGGATTTTACTTGCATATAGGAACAGCAGTGTTTTAAATTTTGAATAATGAACTGAAGATTATGGCCATTCGTTTTACATTAACCTGGTTACTAGGGCTCACATATAAAAAAAATTCAAAATTTTTTGAATTTATTTATACGTTAAAAATTTGAAATATTTTAATAAAAATGTATCAAAAATAACAATTTCTACCACGCATCAATGGCTCATCTAAAGTATGATCTTTGAATTCATTTGGTGGACAAAAAAAACGGACCGTATTTGCGATAGCTTATTTATCCATACTATGTACATTATCCATCCATACTCAAACAATTGGGTATATACTATTATTATTGAATTAAATCATCTGTTGGTAATATTCTAAAAAGATAGCACTGATGTCCAGTAATAAGATCATAATATGAAGAATACTACAATAATTTACGTGATAAAAAAATAATTTTAAATAATAAAAGATATCTTTGCATATTGCGATAAAATTCACTGCCTTTCATGATATTATACATATAATATAAATGCACAGAAATTGATGTTTGTGTTGGGGCTTCAAACGAGTTGACTGCGTTTGGTCCTTAGGACTAAGGGAAGAGTGCCCCCCATGAAGGGGTTCTTTCTGAGAAGTCCTATCCCGTATTTATATGATCGCAACCTGGGATCGAACCCGGAGCCTCACGTCTACCACTTTTAAAAGCAGAACATCTTGGTCATTGGTGGGGCTCATTTCGTTTTATAATAAAAGTTGTAGGACAGAAATAAATATTTGATGATAGACATATTCATGATTTGGCCTTTACTCAGATATAATTCAACCCCCCCCCCCAAAAAAAAAAAAAAAAAAAAAAAGAAATAGAGAGAGAGAGAGAGAGAGACATATACTGTAATATAGTTATGAAAGAATACATTTAAAGACACTGTTAAAAATATAAAAAAGTCATCTGGTAAATCATGCTGAAAAATTGTGAAATTTTCTTCGTAACTTGTTTAGGAAAACGATTCTAATAATATACAAAATAAAAAGAATTCACTTACCTTCCTTCTAGATTAAGCATAAATAAACCTCTATGTAATGAAACCAGTCTGTGCCAGTAAAATAACTCCATACATAAAAAATCTGAAATCGCATGTTTCAAACAATGTGAATCGCATAACTTTACGAGCACGTTAGTGTATTCCTTTCACTTTAATATGAAAACGCTTTTACAAAATTCACATCTGAAACCACTTTTCAATTCTAAAATCATCAAGCTGACTAAAATATCCCAAAAGAATACTTTATATTCATTATTTTGATATTCGAAACTAACGATGTAAATATTTACTTTTTTATGATAATGAGCAAACGACAAAATAATCTCAATCGGTTGCCAAAATGTTTCAATAATTAACGATACGAAATATTAGCAGGAAGCAATACGCTATTGAACTATGACGTCACTAGCTTGAAAAGTCGTCTGCTTATTTCAAGACAGCTCTAATTTAATCGTTACATTCCCATATCAACTAGTTTCGCTTGTACCGAGCTAATAAAATATTAGAATGCTGGCTCCATCACTTCGATAGCTTATATCTTTGGTACGGTTGACTGAACTGGATTATTTAACATTGCACTTTAGCTGTTCAGTGGGCTCTGGCAGTGGCGGATTTAAGGGGGGGGGGCTAGGGGGCTGAAGTCCCCCCCCCCCAAAAACAGTGACATTCACTATTGAATATTGCAATTGTAAATCTTTTATTGGTCAAGAATAACACTTTGAAAAATATTAGCCCCCCCCCCCCAAAAAGTGATGTTCTGGATCCGCCACTGGGCTCTGGGACAATTTCTTGAAAATTTTTGCTTAGATCCACATGCAATATCATTCCTGGCCAAAAAACAAGAATTGTGCACACTAGTGTGACGTTAATTTGAAACAACCAACCAAAAATTTATTTTATTTCTTTAAGGTTGGTTGATTGTGCTTTACATCGCACTAGTGCTGTCTGTGAGCGATTGGCGACGATCTGGGTCTCACCTCGAGTAATACTCCGGAGTTTTGATGGGAGAAACATGATTTACTAATTCAAAACGCATATGACTTTTCGCATTTTCTTAAATATTAAAAAATAAGTTCTCCTCTAATCCGCGTTTGTAATGATCGATAGATGGCGCTTTTTCAGTTTTTGTTGTTAGTATATATTATAGCCACGTGTATTTATTATTGTTCTTTTTGTTATTCTGCTTAATATTCGTACTATAATTTCTCCGCCATTACATCATGGAAAATTGATTGCTTAGTTTATTCAAAGTTCGATCGGAAGTAGATTTTTAACTGAAGTTGAACAAATATTAGCTTCAAATCATCTGATTAATTCTTTACTTCCATTAGCCGAAGCAACTGAAATTTTAAATTTGTCATTTGGAAATAAATGGAAGCTTAATTCTGGATTTCATGGTCCTTTGGAGTTACACTGGAGCACACAACAGTATGTGTTATCTTTTTTACCGGATTTATTCATTTTTATTCAATAAATATATGTGAAACTAAACATCGGCATGCAATGGCGGCTTAATGAAAGCCGAATTAAAGCATGTTTATTGTAATTTCACCTTAGCCCACCAGAGGGCGAGCATTTCATTACAATCGCGGATTGAATAACAAAGCATTAAAATTAGACTGAGAGAGTTTTACGTCGCACTGGTGCTACACTAGGGACAATCATTATTATTATTTTTTTTTAATTGAGTTTTACGTTTCACTAATGCTGAAATATGGGTACAGCGCCTAGAATATACAGTATACTTATGAATGATCAAATGCTTAAAATACTCCTAAAAAATTTTAAGCTTCCCACATAGCGCTGTGATCGAATTTTTTTGCTCAAATCGAAGAACTGATCATAGATATAGTAATTTATATAGATCTATCATCCCATTGTTATCATGCAAAAATTTTTGATGCCGAAAAAAGTTTTTGGCATCAGCCATATAGTGGTATTGAAACTATTGAAACTCTGCAATAGTAATAAAATGGAATAGAATATTGATGAATTTTCAAAAAGTCGAAATATTGCGTCTTTTAATTCTTCTAATAAATTTATGAAAAGAAATGGATAAGTTATCATAAAAGTAAATCATATTTCACTAATTGATGAAAAGTATAATTTTTATAATCAGTTGCTTTGTTATTATTATGAAATAAAAGCTGGTTTGATTTGTAATGGAATACGTTTTTTAAAGTTTGACATTTTTTAAGATTTTATATTAGTAAGTAATATAGAAATTTTAAAATTCTTTTAAATATATTAGGGGGACCGGAAAGTAATGTCGTTTTCTTAAGTTAAATTCACACGACTACATTTTTAACAAGTTTTTATTTCTAATCAACAATATATTCACCTTCGTTATCAACAACCTTTTGCCATCTAGTATACAAATTTTTAATGCCGGAGCGGTAAAAATCAATCGGTTTTTCTGTAAAATATGTCGAGATAGCATTTTGGACATCATCAAAATTTTCTAATTTTTTGCCACTAAGAGAATGTTGCAGTGATCGGAATAAATGGTAATCCGAGGGTGCAATATCGGGCGAGTATGGTGGGTGAGGCAGTACCTCCCACCCCAATTCGTTAATTTTTTCTAAGGTCCGTTTTGCACAGTGCGGTCTTGCATTGTCATGCTGCAGAATAACTCCTTTTCTGTTGACAATTGCCGGATACTTTTCAATCAAAGACTGGTTCACTCGTTTCAATTGTTCACAATAGACATCTTCATTAACAGTTTGTCCAGATTTTAACACTTCAAAGTGAATAACTCCGCGTGTATTCCACCAAACACACAGAAGTGCCTTTTTGGGGTGTAAACCCGCCTTTGCAGTAGTTCGTGGTAATTCATTTCGACTGAGCCACTGCCTACAGGACCCATTTTTCGTCTCCAGTGATCAAGCGATCAAAAAACGGATCTGTACGGTGCCGTTGAAGCAATACGTTGCATGTGATGGACCGGTTGGCTTTATTCTGTTCGGACAGATTACGGGGGACCCAAACACCAGCTCTGCTTATTCTTCCAATCTGCGGCAAATGTTCTTGGATGGTTGACCAAGGTTGGTTAAGGCTGTTTGAGAGTTCCTCAATTGCTTGACATGGATTTGCTTCCACTTCTTCTTATAAAAGAAAAAAATAAAGAAAGAGAAAGAAAAATGAATTTGAAATTGTATCTGCAGTTTTTCTTTCACCTTTAGTATATATATTATTTATAAACTTTATTTTCTAAATTATCTGTGTATATTCAATTGGAGAAAGACGGCCATATTGTGGACTTTTCTCCGAGTAAAAAGAAATCATTTTTTCCCCCTCAATGATCAATCTGTCTTATTACTATATCTATGGAACTGATTGGCTTTTCCCGGTTTCGTCTGCTCAATCACGTGGTCTAAGGACAGGATTAACCAATAAGGATTTTTTCAAGCAATAAACTCGATCACCCTGACCTCTGGTGAGAGGCTTAATTTTTAAGGCACTGATTTGCTGGTCATTCTCCACACTATGTATTCTAGGCGCTGTAATATGGGCAAATGACGATGGTAAAGAATTGTTTACTAGGGGTGGTCCGGAGCATTGAGTACTGATAGCAAGAGTACAGATTCCCTAGACAGGCTATGGAGAAAATTTCCGCGCGTATCACTGCGGTTTTTGGGTGAATGGGCGTCTTCTTTTGGTGATAATCGCTTTCTTGAGAACTAGTTCTTGGAACACAGCACAGAATTCCGTGACAGGGGAAGGTGGCGGAAAATAAGAAGCCTCTACAGAGAAAGGCGACAAATGATGAAATTCTGCTACGGCGCATGCTCATAGCAGACATTTTCTACCAAACTACGTTTTGGTAGAAAAACTTGAACACTTCCCAGTTGAATATTAACAACAAAATATTTACAGATATCGTTGTTTTTTGGTAATAATCCTTCATTTCAGCTGTAATTTTGGGCATAGTGCTTTAAAGCCATATAAGACAGATTTAAATGTGGATGATAGTCAAAAAAGTTTTCAAACCAATCAGAAAATGACTCGCTTTTGAGGAAACCTGCTTTGGTGGAAATAGAATGTCGGTTTCGCGATTGAATTGGTGGGGATGTGACGTTCGTGAACAAAAAGGTAACTAGTCCGGGATCTACTCTAATATGCAGTTAATGGTCCGGGGACTTGCTATCACAGATTTTGTCCTCTATGGAGGGAATAAAAATTTGAGAAAATATCTCCAAAGGAAATTAATTTATAATAATTTTAAAATTCTGATTAACGAGAGAAAAAAAATTATTAAGGTTTTTAAGTAAATAACATTTCTTAATTGAGCTCAGTGGGTTTACTGTCGCACTATGGTTACGCAGTGGGCAGTACGTGATGGTCTGAAATTGACCCCCAGGAGTGGATCGGAGGCATGCCATCATAATTTTGATCTTCTGTGGATGGGATAGCTTCCCAGCTTCGATAAGCTTCAGAGATAGTAATATCAGAACATGGATGACTTTGCAGGCACGGCGGGTTCTACAGGAACAACCAACGCTAATGAATGAGTAAGTGGGTTTTAGTGTGGGGAAATTGGTGTTTCAAAAAATAACTCTATCCTTTTTTTCTTCTTATCTTCTTAACTCGTTTCGCTATGTAGACTCTGTTTTACACGTCTTTACACACACACACACACACACACACACATATATATATATATATATATATATATAAGCTTTCTCTTATAGGAAATTTGTTTGGTGTCTGCTTCGTTAAGTCAATTTTATGTCTTCTGATCACATGATTTCTAAAAAATGCATATAATGCGAGTAGTAGAGGGTAATGGAAGTCATGTGATTGTTTCACACCAGATTTTTTTACTTGTATAACAACTTCAGATTTCGTTACAAAAAAACAAACATTTTGGTATAATTCAATTTATTTTTTACCATCGCTTTCTACCACTTTCTTACTATGGCTTTCTACCGCCCATTGTCTTTCGGCGGTGTTATTCTTTATATTTTTTTTATTATTATTATTATTATTATTTTGTATGTATATTCACAGTTATCGTGTGGGAATTTACTCTGGCAGTTTTTCTATCTTTTCTTTTCTTTTTCTTTATATTATTTCAATGTATTTATTTTAAATAAACTTTTCCGGAGGATGAAGGGGGCACTGTAGCTAAAACACTTTCCAGCTGTTCGCTCAGTCTTTCAGTCTTCAAACATAAATATAATACAAATATTTATTTATTTATTTTTTTTTAAAAAAAAACCTTCTCATTTAAAAAATATATCTTTCGAAGAAACTGTAAGAGAAAATTTGAATATGTAACATAATTTATTTAACATTATTTAATAAATATATTTGAAAGATAATACTCTTTAACGTACACAAACATCAAACGGTCTCAATTATATATATTAAAAGCAAAAACTGTTTTATTTAAGAGACAAAAATTTAAGTTAAAAAAACAAAAAATACATATAAAAACAATTAAAATCTAGACGTTTCGAAACCCGTCCGGGTTTCCTCAACAGTAATTACAACACAATATGCAAACATTACATGAATACTCAAGGAATTTAAAGAAGTACCGAATATTGAGGAGCCAGTGCGCATGCTTCATTGATAGTGTGGAGATGCTTGGCAGTGTGCCAGCTCTCAAGGAAAATACGCGATTTATAATTATGAAAACCAGAATTTAGAATTTTTATATTATCGAAGTCAGGAATATGATCAGTTTCTATTGAATGGATTACAATTTTAGAATTTTGGTTGCAATTTTTAAAAGATCGTCTGTGCTCTTGTAGTCACTTAATTTGCGTGTATATTGACCTACAGTTGGCGCTTTTACTCACTTTATGTGATTCTCCTCATTCGAACGTCTAGATTTTATTTGTTTTTATATGTATTTTTTGTTTTTTTAAAAGTATTTTAACTTACATTTTTGTCTCTTAAATAAAACAGTTTTTGCTTTTGATAATACTCTTGTTCATTCCTTACAATTTTAGCAATATCGAAAATGTCTCTGGTATAATCTCTCGTATTAATGCATACTAGTGAAATGCTTAGATTCTGAAACAAATGATTTGGCATCAGTGTAACTTATTTGGAAAAGTACAATGCAAAGTGATAGAGCATTTTATTGTATCGGTATATGTTTTGAAATTTCCTATTGTATCATTACTTCCAAAAATAAATTTTGTACATTGATCAAATGAAGTATTTAATAACATACCTTTTTATTAAAACAAACGAAAACTGTAAATATAGAATGGAATTGAATACCTATGAGTCTATATATAAAAAATGAGTTAACTATTTTTACTTTCCGAACATGCATTGCATAAAGAAAATATCATAGTCATAAAAAAAAATCGATTTTGAGATTTTAATATATCTATACGATTTTAGCTCTCCCTGAGTTCATTTAGCTCTCCTGAGTTTTAAAATATCATTCATGATACTCGAGAATCGTATTAAAATTTAACATCCCTCTTTCAAAATTTCATAAGTTACCGAAAATTAAAGATTTTCTTAATATGACAGAAACAAGTTGTTTATTCACTTTTAAAATAATCTGGTGTGTCACTCACACGACTTTGTCTTACCCTGAAATTTATTACTGTAAATACAGGTTGGAGATTAAGAGGTAAGATAACGAGTACTGTTATGTAAACCTATGTTAAACAATTCAAATTAGGCTTCGGAAGAGTTTTATATGATAATTAGTTCTGTGTGAGCAGCTACCGACCCCTTCAACCCCCCGTTTCATTAATGCACCTACATTTATATAGAATTTAATTCTATTATTAAAATTAAAAGTTTACTTAAAATCATATAGACAACTTTCACACGCAACACTTCTTGAAACTTTTCAGTCTTGATCAAACTTTTCCAGCAACAAACTTATATTAACTTGAAAATACAACATTTGGATCTCCTAAAATTATTCGTTTTTAAGTTACTCTAAGAGACACAGACAAAGATCAAGCGTTAAAATCTTGACTATGGTAATCAGGAAGCTTCAAAACGTGTAAATATACAAAAAACAAATGATAAATATTTCGCTTAAAACATACATTATTTACCATATCTCTATGAAAAATTTATTTCAATTCCCGAACAGCTTTCCTGGAAATGGTAAAATATTATTAGTAAAGCACATCCACTAACAACAAATAACTAGTGTGCTGTGGCCACCACACGACTTTCTTCTATATTTTCCTATACAAATTCACTCAGTAAAAATAATTTATTAAAATTATTATTTAAAAAAATCTGGAGTGACTATTGGAATGAACATTGAGTAATTAACAGTTTTGTAGATAAAGTAAAGAAAGAGGAGTTGTTAAACAAACAAAAGAGAGAAAACCATAATAGAGTGTAAGTATTTTTCTCTATATATTACACGATGTTTAGTTTTATTTAACGCTACTGAACTTTGAGTCCTTAGATCATAATGATAAAGGATATTTCGTTGTGTCCCTGTAAAAACCTATAAATGCTAAATTCACGAAAATGCTTATATTTAGTGCAACAGTGATTTATAATATCCATATAAATTTTCAGCTCAATTGAATAAGGCGTTTAGATGCTATCGCACTTTTAAAAATTTGGTTCCATAGGCCATAAGGATAAAGAATTTTTCTTTGTGCCCCTGTAAAAAAACTGTAAGTGCTAAATTTACCAAAATGTATACAGTTCGTGCAACTGTGACCTATAATATGTGTACATCATGCTCAGATTAATAAAGCATTTAGGCGCTATCGCACTTTTAAAAATTTGGCCCCATAGGCCATAATGATAAAGAATTTTTCCTGGTGTCCCTGTAAAAAACTATAAGTGCTAGATTCACCAAGATCTATAGGGTTAGTACTATGGTGACTTACAATATACGTACCAACTTTCAGCTTATTCGAACAAAGCGTTTAGACGCTAGCGTGTTCACTCACAGACATACACACACACATACACACATACATACATCATCGTAAAAATACAACGGACTCAGGGCACCTCGAAACGTATAGAAACATCAAAATCTCAAATTCGGATTTTTGACATGATTACAATACTTTCCTCACTATAGTGTTCGGAAAGTAAAAATTATCTTCTATGATAATGCAGACGATTTCTATATTAGATAAGTAGTATAACACTAAATATCCAAAAAAAGTTTAAATTTACTCTCAATATTACATTAAAAAAAATAAAATAATAAATAAGAATAAAATCTTTTTTGGTTAAAAATGAATAAAATAGATAACTTTATTTTAAATTATCGCCGATCGATGGTTCAACCATTCGTTTTAAAGGTATTGACGAGCTCTTTTGAAAGATACCCATCATGAAAATTTACTCCCCTCGAGGGGGGACTTCCCTCCCAGGGGGGAGGCGAGGCTCTTACATACACAAAATTTTTTTCCCAGTTGACTATCTTTATAACAAAATATATATAGTCGTTTCATTTGGTTTAGTGCAGTCCATAGATGTTAAACTCTACTTACCTGCTATTTCCCACATAGACGTAATGTATTTGAATACTTTTGAGTGTCCCTGTACACGAACCATTTGCTTCATCTCAACGAAAAGCTTAGTGTAGCATCCCTATATGACACACATTTAGAATACCGAGTTTGGAATTTCTACTACTATTTGTTCTTAGTATATGCTGATAACAGATACACAGACAGACCATTCACTAAAAACATGATTTTTCGTATTCAGGGGACCTCAGAACATATAAATATAACAAAACTCACTTTCGAAAATTTGACCCTAAAACAATACTTTCTCTACCGTAAGGGTAAGAGAAAGTAAAAATTCTAAAGCAATATGTATAATGTTATCTATCAAATGAATAAATTTTTAAATAAAATAATCTGGTGTGTCACTCACACGACTTTCTCTTACCCTGAAATTTAATACTAAAAATACAGGTTGGAGATTACAGGTAAGATAACGAGTACTGTTATGTAAACCTATGTTAAACAATTCAAATTAGGCTTCGGAAGAGTTTTATATGATAACTAGCAGGCTTTGCCCGCTTCGCTGGACACAATACTGAAATGAGTTGTCAAAATCCTATATCATTATTAATTAACCTGAGTTAAAGTTCCCGCTGTGCTCGGTAGAGATTTTTCTCGCTCGCAACGTGAGGAGTCCGTGTTCCCACTGCCTTCGGAATCAGCTTACCCGATTATTACTCCCCCTTCCCCAGTGGCTAAGTTCGAAGTTTTGTGAAATCTCGACAAAGTACATAATGTGTACAACTAATCAACATCCACACACAAAAGTTCGCCAATCTAAGATAATTTAAGGCGAATTAAAATGTGAAAACGTGCTTTTACACGTGTTTATAGCCCTCTCGACACCAAGGGGGTAAGGGAGGGGGGGAAGATCTCGTAAAATCCCGTTACAATAAGTATCGGATACATATATACAATTTACGCACCAAATTTCGTGACCACAGATCCCATAGATTTCTCAGGACAAACTCAGCGCTAAACGGTGTGTCTCGAGTTTGCCCCCTCGTAACCCCCCCCCCCCCTCAAAAAAAAAAAAAAAAAAAAAAAAAAAAAAAAAAGCGCACACGACTAATAAAACAAAAATGTGTTTTTGGAAATATCCTAAGGAAGTCGTATAGCCTTTTTTCAACATATTTATTACTAAATATCACTAAATATAACACTAAATATATAACACTAAATATCCAAAAAAAAAAAAAAAAAGTTGAATTTATTCTCAATATTACATTTAAAAAAAAAATCGATAACTTTATGTTAAATTATCGCATATCGATGGTTCAACCATTCATTTTAAAGGTATTGGCGAGCTCTTTTGAAAGGTACCCATCATGAAAACTTACTTCCCTCGAGGGGGGACTTCCCCCCCAGGGGGAAAGGCGGGGCTCCTACATACGCAAAAATTTTTTCCCAGTTGACTATCTCTATTACAATATATATATATTCGTTTCATTTTATTTAGTGCAGTCTGCAGTCTATATAGATGTAATGTATTTGAATACTTTTGAGTGTCCCTGTACACGAACCGTTTGCTTTATCTCAACGAAAAGCTTAGTGCAGCATCCCTATATAATACACATTTAGCATACCGAGTTTGGAATTTGTCCTACTATTTGTTCTTGAGATATGCTGATAACAAACAGACACACAGACACACAGACCAACCGCTAAAAACATGATTTTCGGATTCAAGGGACTCAAAACGTGTAAATATAAAAAAAACTCTCTTTAGAAAGTTTGATCCAAAAACAATACTTTCTCGACCCTGTGAGTAAGAGAAAGTAAAAAAGTAAAAGCCATATATTTCAAATAATCTTCACAAAAATTATGTTATTAAAATGAATTATTCATTATGAAATCTAAATCATTTTAAAATCAAATTAGTATCTAATTTACCTGTAATGTTAGTTGCTCTTATTCGATCTCCAGCTGGTAAATTTTCTGTTGCAGATCATCGGATTCATATATTGAATCATTATTCTGTGGGAGAATAAGAAGATAACATTAAGAAAATTACATGAGAGAAAATATTTAAAAATATTATATTTATATCAGAAAAACCTAGTTGGCAAAAGTGGACTCTGCTCAGTTCCTCATCATATATATATTCTCATAAATTTCTACTGCAGGACATGTAATAATCCTGTTAAGAGAAATGAATTTGACCAAACGTTTAACACAGGAACAGAATGAAATCTCCGCCTAATAGGCTATCCGCCGTTCACTTCGATATATTTATCTTATTCTAATCTATTAATTTATTTTGTTAGGGCCAATTTCGTAGTTTAGTTTCCATGCTACTATTAGTTCCCCATCATACTATAGGTATGGGGAACATAGGTAATCGTGAAAATTTCAACCTTGGTTTTTCGACTTTTTTACACGTTTTCAGGTGTGAGGAAACTGAATATAGTGTACGTGTATGGTGTCCGTCTGTAGGGTGTCTGTTAGTTTGTTAGTCCGTTAGTATGTTAGTCTGTGTACACGATATCTCACGAACAAATGATCGCAGAGAGGTCGGACCAGTTTTAAATATTATTTATGACACTGGCAAGAACCCTATTCATTTGCAACATTCTAATTAAAAAACTTCAGAAGTTAATCGAAATTTGCGAATTTCTGAACATGGAAGAATAGGGCAAATTTTCACTTAAACGTGCATAAAAAGAAATATTTTTATCGTAAAGATGTAAGAACAGCTTTTAAGTATCAGTTTTGATGCCGGAATGAACATCATTAACTATAAACGTGCTACATTGAAAATTTCGCAAATTATTCGAAATTTACGTATTTCGAACATGGCAGAATATCGAAAATTTTCGCATAAACGTCGGTTTTTAGGGGTATTTTCATTGTATAGATGTCAGACTACTTTTAAAATATTATATAAGATACTGGCATAAACATCCTTGATTATGAATTTTTCAACTTAAATATTTCGTAAGTCATTCGAAATTTACGATTTAATTAATATGGCAGAATAGGGTAAATTTTCGTATAAACGTCCATTTTGAGGGATATTTTCATCGTAAAAATGTCAGAATACTTTTAAATTATTATTTAGGATACTGACATGAACATCCCAGACTAAGAATTTTTTAATTTAAAAATTTCGTAAGTTATTTGGAATTTACGATTTTCTTAACATGGCAGAATTGGGCTAAAATTGAGCATAAACGTCCGTTTTGAGGATCATAAATATATCGAACAACTTCAAAACAACATTTATGAAACTTGTTTGAACATCATTGACTACAAATATTCTAATAGGAAAATTTCGTTAGTTATTCGAAATTTAAGATTTTATCAACATGGCAAAATTGGGCGATATTCCATATAAATATGCATTTCGGGGATTGTTGCATCGAAAATAGTAGCATGAAAACTAAACTACTAAATTGACCCCAATAAAATAAATTAATAGATTAGAATAAGATAAATATATTGAACTGAATGGTGGGTAGCCTATTAGGTGAGGATTTCATTCTATCACTGTGACAAGCGTTACATCAAATTCATTTCTCTTAACATTAATATAATATGCGCTGCACTAAAAATATATGAAAACATACATATGATGGGGAACTGAGCAGAGTTCACCTATCTAGTTTCCAATGCAACAATTCTCAAAATGTATATTTATATGGAAAATTTTCCATTTTGCTATGTTGATAAAATCTTAAATTACGAATAACTAACGAAATTTTACTAATAGAATATTTGTAGTCAATCATGTTCAAACAAATATCATAAATGTTATTTTGAAATTCTCATATATTTATAATCCTCAAAATAGATTATGCTGAATTTTGTCCTATTCTGCCATGTTAAGTAAACCGTAAATTCCTAATAACTTACGAATTTTTTAAATAAGAAAATTCATAGTCTATGATATTCATTCTAGTATCCTAAATAATATTTCAAAAGTAGTCTGACATCTTTACGATGAAAATATCCCTCAAGATGGACGTTAATGTGAAATTTTGCCCTATTCTACTATGTTAAGAAATTCGTAAATTTCCAAGAACTTGCGAAGTTTTCAAAGTTCACTGTTCGATTCCAACCGTGCCCTCTTTAAAATATAAAAATAGCTTTATAAAATGCCCACTATTCTTTAAATTATCACTGAATTCATTTTTTTTTACAATGTTTATGATCGATAATCATTATTCAAAATAAATGAAAATTTGTAATAGTTCTGTTAGTTTTATTTTGCATTGAAATGAGACATTCAATTTCAGGGTGGGATTTGCTATTAAAATTTTAAGAATTAAATTCATTTTTCAAAAGAAGGTGAACTTTTTTGATAAAATAAATATACACTATGCGATAATTGGTTCATAAATAAACAAGCAAGTTCTAGTCCATGAACATTCTCGAAAACAATTAAGAAAACTATTAAAACTATTACTCCAACCACAAAAAACACGATAACAGAATTATATGCACCAAGGAATGTCGCTTGTTCAGGCTTGTTCAGTGTATTACAGAATCTCTCATTTTTTACTTTCTTTCTTTTTTGGCGAAAATTAGTGGCGAGAAAAGGTACATTATATGTAAGCAATTAACTCGCTTAAAATTGTGAAAGAGCTCATTGGTTCTCTCAACATTGTTTCGCCGAATTGGGTCACTTATCTGGTCAAGTCACCAAGTTTGTAGTAATCCAGATTTTGATCTTGTCGTCGATTATGTCGATTTGGCGACGAATTTGACGACTGGGTGACCAAATTTGGGTGAAAATCTGTAGTTTTGGGTTCCCAAAGTTTAGAGTCTCTAACTTCGATAAGAACCCAGCACTGGAATTTTCCTCAATGTAGAATTAACTTCCTCGAAAATTCTATGAATTATTAACGAGACTATAAAAACAGGAGAATCATTATTAATGACTCTAGACTAGAGCCTGCCTACGCTAAATCTATTTTACACGGCATTACAGTAAAAGTGGAAATAGGTAACAGTATTTTACTTTTTTCACTTCCATGAAAGTGGGCGTTTAAGGAAAACTTTGCCATTTATCATGAAATTAGGCAATTTGGCGCCAAAATTTGCCGCAGAATGGTAGCTTAGGATTTCCAAAAATGGGAATTTTTAACTTCAATGGGAATCGAGTATAGGAATTTTCCTGAATCATTCATTGGATTCTAGATCAGATAACTGTCTTAAAATATCTATAAACCTATGCCAAGACTGTCGACGAATTCAAATTCGATTCAGACCTAGAACTGAGCTGTTGATGACTGTTCCTCAATTAGCGAAATTCCTTTATGTGCACTGTAAAAAAAAACGGTAGATTTACAGCATAATATGCTGGCAAAATGGGTGCATGGAGGGAGGAAAGTAAAAAAGAAGTTATTTATAGTAGAAACAGTCGTCAAAGAGTCTTTTTTTACAGATGTTTCCGCTGTAAATTGCCTTATTTAACAGCAGAATGTGCTGGCAATATGGGTGCCAGCACATTTTGCTGTAAAAGCTTCCGTTTTTTTTTTTTTTTTTTTTTTTTACAGTGTGGTGTGCTTAACTTGACTTTTGTGGTGCGAATGACTGTTTTGTTGGATTGTTTTGAGAATATTCACGGATTATTTATTTTTGTGGTAGAAAGAACAGTTTTATCCAATTCTTTCTAACTGCATTCGTCGACTAGAACCTGCTTATTTCTTTAGGAACTACTTTCTACACGCAACAAATGGTCAACCACTACCTTAACAATATCATTACGGGCTCTATCATAAGCTTCTGTTGAAATCTTTATAGCAACAGACCCTATACAATGGCAAAATTTCATATTTTTGATCATTATGAATATAATTTTCGTAAATATCTTTAAAACGAAAAGTGATAGAAAAAAAAAGGAGGTGCACAAATAGACATTATAAATAAGGTATATACGAATTTGCAACGTTCTGCATTCAACCATTTTTGAGCTGTGCGACATACACACACACATACACATGCGTACATACAGACGTCATGAAAAATCGCGTTAATTGGCAGCTATTGCTAAGAAGGGAACCCGTGTCAAAACCACAGTTGGAGGTGTACAATCCGACATCACGGAAGTCACACATATAAATTTACAACCATTCCATTTTCAGCAATGCAAGATACAAAATGCATTTCACAAATCAGGATTACGATACTTCCTTATACAAAGTATAAGGAAGAAATCAATGAAACGATTCGCATCCAAAGAGCATTCAGCACAGGTGGTGATAATCAAACACAAGTTTGAAATCAAATGGCTATTGTGATGACAACTAGAGCACCCATATGTATTTTGCCGGGAGTAAGAAATGTGAAAAACATCGATTCGCAGTGAAGCATCTGGAAGAATTCCGAAAGTGGGATGTAGAGGGGAAAAAAAAAGCACACATTTTTACTTCCATTACCATACTACCGAAGGTAATGAAAGTATTGTATTCGGTCCAAAAATTCGATGTCGAAATTTCACCTGATTTACACGTTTTTAGGTACCCTGGGTCAAAAAAAGTGTTTTTTGGCAATTGTGTCTATACTTTTGGGACAGCACATTTTTATATAATTTAATGTACATTTTATAATTTCAAATCTTTGATCATAATTTATATGTGTATATCAGCAAAACAAAACTGTTTTTATTTATTACCTATTTCACGAATTTTAATTGTACCTTATTACTTTTTATGTTGATGCAAATTTTATTGATTGTCTAAACTTTTTGTGATTGCACTTTTCTTTTTCAGTAAGTGCTGCCTACAGTCGTTACTCTTTCGAGCTAACGTTTTTTCAGAACAAGGTATTCTATATCCATATTTATGTTGTTGTTTCTTTTGCCACCAGGGTATTCCGAGCCCCGGTAGTGGTACTATCCGGATTTAAGGCAGGAGGGGTACGTCTTCCGTTTTTCAGAGGAACGCCACTAGGGAGGAAGAACGACTTAGATCCAGAAGCTGACGAAAGATGGCAGCACCAGCAAACAATAGGAACTTGAATTTTGATCCGGGTTAAGGCCGAGTTAAATCCATGTTCCAGCAGAATCAGCGGTCAAACGATTTACACATTGATAAATGCACAAGGGGCAAAAAATAAAATAATCCGCTTTCCTATGCGTTTGAAAGTATTAATTCTCTTTATGATAAATCATTAAATTATAAAACTATTTCGTGTGACAGGTGTCTGAATAATTTTAAATGAACTTTTTAATTTAATAACAGGTTTGAATTCTATGTAAATGTAGGTACAGTAATAAAACGGGGAGGGGGGGATTGAGGGGGGACCGCCCCCCTCACACAGAATTACTTGTCAAATAAAGCTGTTCCGGAGCCAAATTCGAATTGTTTTAACATACGTTTGCATAATAGTACTGGTTATCTTACCCCTTAATCTCCAATCTGTATTTATAGTATTAAATTTTAGGGTAAGAGAATGTCGTGTGAGTTACACACCAGATTATTTTTCATAAAAGTCATCTCACTTATGAAAATAGATGAATTTGTACGCAATAGATTCTTAGATAATTTTCCGTATATGAAAAAAAGGATAGCATAGTGTCGTATTTTTTGGCCGAGATGCAGTCAAATTAAGACAGCATTTTTTTTTTTTTTTTTTTTTTTTTTTTTTTAGTAGCTACACCTTACGCATCAAGTTTGGTACATTTATATATTATAGAAGCTCAGATAAAGCCTTTTCTTAAACGTGAAGGACTGCATCATAACAACACCATCTATCAGTCGAGACACACACAAATGAAATCAGCGTCGATTTTTATATAAGAGTCATCAGATATATAATGATTAGTCGAAAGAAGCTGAGATACTAAAGAAGCTGAGATACAGTCTTCCCGTAAAGAATCTGGAGCATAGCAACGTTACCTGCTAGTGCGTTATATACCAAAATCCAATTAATATACTAATTTATGTTGTCAAGGTCAAATCCTATATAAAATTTTATGGAATTTCGTGCATTGTCTGGTCAGATACAGCCCACAAAATGTCAAATATATATATATATATATATATATATATATATATATCAAATTGTGTGTCAGGAGGGGTATCTTCAAACATTTCAATCCATCCCTAACCGGAAATCGAAAATAATTATGAATCCAATACTTTTCTTCTCACATAACAGAAAAAATTAAAAATTGAAAATATGTTTTACTTTAATTATGTAACATTGATTTCCATGATGCACACAGAGACATTGAGTCACGGATATGTTTAGGATCAAGAGAGTGTGCATGTGTATGTGCAATATGCATGTGTGTACTACAATAATATTAAAGTATGTGTATGAGCCTATTATGAAATGTGTGACTGTGAACCGATTTTTCACATTTCTGCTTTATCAACTACTAAACCAAGCAATAGATAGATACTACAGGTGACTGACCCATGGAAACGTTTCACTTTTTTTTTCTAGATTATACCTGAGACTCAAAACAAATCTAATTTTATAAGTTAGTAACCAGTATTCTTAATATAGGCTTGATTTAAAAATCGTTTTTAGAGTAGCTGCCCATTTTTATATCGGGAAGAATAAGAATAAATGAAGGTTTTTCAACGCACACACACGTACACGCACATTGATTCCAATACTCGCAGGTACATTGTCCTTTTTGACAGACTGCGTTGTCAACATTCTATCAAGAAGAAAATTTTAGTTGTATCGCGATTTAATCCGATTGCTTCTCTTCTTTGTCAAGCGCCACACAGAGGCGTGTTCTTTCACTTTCATTGGAAGGTTTTCAGATTTACACATTGTAGGATTATTTTGTTTTGGGGGAAAAAATGATGACGTCACATTTAAGACAGATGATATAGGTGTAGGTACATTGCTTTTCAATCTCTTTTTTCATAAAAAGAATCCAAAGAAACGGAACCATGACGTCGGAGGTGAGTTCTATTTGATTTCGATTCTTGTAATCTGAAACTGTATAGACATTCCAGCTATACAAAAACGAACGAAATAAACGTTCGAAATTCAGAAAAGCTCCATCCTATCTACAGTTGCTAACAAAAGTGTCCGAACACTAGCAAAAATTCCTATGTAAAAAAAGTGCACTTCATACGGTTTTGTTAAATAAATCCTTATCGAATCATGTTCTTACACTGACTAAGAGCAGGATTCGAGAAGGATTTATTCAACAAAACCGTATAAAGTGTACTTTTTTTACATAAGAATTTTTGCTAGTGTTCGGACACTTTTGTTACCGACTGTACAAAGTACCTATAAACATCCACTAACCCTTTTATTAGAAAGAAAATGGGAAGAAAAATCGCACAAATAGGAATTTTTCACCACTTCGCGCAATGAGGAATTTGCACACATGGGGGATTTGAACAAAATCCTATTTTTCTGATAGTTTTAGACCCATAAATTTCAAAAAGTTTATTAAAAATGCAAAAAAAGTTCTCGTTAGTTTAAAAAATAACTTTAAAATTAACCAAAAATCATGTGACTTCAAAACGCTGCCTGACGTCACACTTTATGATGCTTCAATATTTACATTTGTTAGCCTAGTTAGTAAGCAGCAATTCGTTTTAACTTTCGTAATTATCAATTGTTTATGTGATTTCTGAGCATTTCTTTTTCATCTTATAATCTTTTAATATCGTTATCACCATTTTCCATTATCGTTATTTTCAATTGTTTTCTTTTCATGGCGGTTGTCCAATGTTTTCGTTTAATAGGATCCTGTGGAACGCTAAAGGATAACTTTTGAGAAGCTTTAGCCTTTGAATTAGGGCAAAATGGTACAATACACTATTTATACTACGATATTTTAATATCCGTCATTATTATATCATACAAAACCTATTTCACTGATTCAAAAAGCAAAGCAAAGCACGAAATTGAATGTAAACAATGATTACTTTCGTTTGTTGTCATAAAGAGTGACGTCACCATATATTATACTGCGTTTTCTCGATAGAGTAAATAGTGCGATGTTAAAATTGTTATAAATCAATCATTAGATTTCAAACAAAGAAAATGTATGTATTTATTTTCTTACCTCTTCATTTTCTATTATATAAGAATAAAATCAGAAAACGTGCAAATTGTCTATTGGGAATCGCGCAAGTTGGGAAGACACCCTCAAAATAGCTCCGAATCAACATATACATTTGAAAACTCATGCACTCATTTCTGAGTATACTGACATGCTCAAAAATGGAGTTGATTAATAAGAATCCCCAATATTCCCATGTTTGACATGTCAATATACTCACAAATGAGTACATGGGTTTTCAAATTTAAGACAATTGAGATATTGACTATTTAGAGACAATTTAGCTCATTCAAAAAAAAAAAATTAACAGTGTGTAATGCGACATTAAACCATATATCAACCAATATTTATAAGCAATGCAAAAGCAAATCTGCATTTTATTTATCAAATAAAAGGACTTCCTTTGCAGCCGTGGGCCCACCAGCGGCTGAGCGGTTCTGCGCTCAAAGCTGGTAGACGTGAGGTGCCGGGTTCGATCCCCGGTCGCGCTCGTCGGCCTAGCCGTTCGGAGTTTTCCGTGGTTTCCTCCGAAACTTGCGTAAATACGGGCTAGGACCCCTTAGAAAGACCTCCACGGAAGGCACTCCCCCTCAGGCCTAGGACCCCAGTGTTGTCAATCGGCCTTAATCCCTAACACCAACACACCTTTGCAGCCGTGAAAGCTTTTCCTTCTCAAAATTAGAACATTCTCTCTGTGTTATCTATGAGTAAAAGAATTTCCAAATACAAAATAACTTTTATGCAACAAGAAAGCTATTTCTACACAGTTTGATGGATGGATGGTTGGATGGTTGGGTTTTACGTCGCACTAGTGCTAATTGGCGACGGTCTGGGACACACCCCTAGAGGTGGTCCGGAGACATGCCATCACAATTTTGATCCTCCACGGAAGGGATGGCTCTCCCGCTTCGGTGACCCCCAGAGGTATAATTTTTGATGGGAACATGGAGGACATTGCGACCACGACAGATTTTACGTGCACCAGCCACTATTAGCGTACTCGACGGTCTTCGGCCGGTTCGAGTACCGAACCCGCAATCTTCCAATTACGAGGCCGGTGCTCTACCGACTGCACTGTTAAAAATTTCTGTAAATTTAATGTAAATATTTATCCAGATTCTCTGTAAATTTACAGTAATTATTTGGTAAAAGTGAAAAATCGAGATTCTCAATCTTTATTCTGTATTTTTACAGAATTTTATTTTTTTTTTTTTTAATTAAAATTAAAAATGACTATTTTTACTTTAGAAAAAGCATTCCAAGTCCGAAATATATTCTCACCAATAATTAATTAAATTAATATTAGTTATTAAAACGAATGTATAAAATAAGTTTTTTAACATCTCCGTTTATTTTTCTCTGTAATTTTACGTAAGACTTAAGGTAATAGATTACACAGAGTTGAAATTTTTAACAGTGTGGGCTACCGCGGCCCTCTACACAGTTTAAATATCATTGCACAAATTACACACAGTCAAAATTTTATTGTAAATCTCTTTCAGTGGAAAACAATAATAGGTCACTGAGTGTTTCTCTGTTCATCGTTGAGCGTTGATACGTATTTATTAATTTTAATTTTGAAAAGATTTATCCCAACTAGCATTGTTGTTAACCGTTAGCATTGTCGATAACCGTTAAGGGGATTTTCAATAAACCTTTTTGAATCGTCCGTTTAACTATTCAGAATAACAAATTTAAAATTATCCACGCAGAAATACGCAAATCTGGACAAACTCCTTTAACAGAGTCAAGCACTGATGAGCGTAACTATATATGCTGATAGATAAATCTATGCCCCAAATTTGGTTTGAATTAGTTTAATGTTTCGAAAGTTATCGTGATGATAAATTTTCAAGTGGCAGCCTGATTTTAAGTGATCCCTTAACTTTAGGTATCCGCGACTTTAAAACAAAATTGCGGATCCAGTTCATTAATAAACTTGATTGAGACCCTTATGGGGGGGTCTATGTATACATCAAAATCTAAGCAAATCTGTTTTAAATACGCTTTTTACAATGTAGATTTGAAAATTTCAAGTGATCGCCACTTGGAAACAAAACGGCACATCAACTTGATTAACGAACTCGTCTATGATATTTGTGAGATAAGTGCACAGACCAACTTTGGATCGATTTCGTTTATTATTTCGGAAGTTATCGTGATAAAAAAAATGTCCGAAATTACAGTAGCCGCCGCTTAATAAATTCACTGGTTAATAAAATCAGCCGCTTAATCTGATCAAATTGCCAGGACTGGAATCAAATCAATACAATAATACAAATTACTTTTAAAGTCACCGCTTAATAAAATCAGCATCACCGGTTAATAAACTCAAAAATATTTCCTCAGCAGCCAGAAATATCATACATGTACACACACACACACACACAAATATATATATTTATTTATTTATTTATTTACATTGCATTTTTTTTTTTTTTTTTTTTTTTTTGAAATAAGAAAAGAAATTAAAGCACAACAATCCCTCCATTATCGCTCATTGTCGAAGATTTTACACTTGCAGCACGATTACAAATTAAACACGCCCCATCATATATCTCCGTAACAATTTCAAGGAACGTATTCTTCAAAGCGCAGTAATAAGTTACAAATTTAATTTGAAATTATATTTTTACTTTCTTCTATATTCAATAGAAGAAAGTATTGGATTCATAAAAATTTTCGACCACGGGTTTTTGATGGATTTACACGTTTTGAGAACTATAATACACGATTTGATCATTTTTAGAAAATGTCTGTTTGTCTGTGAGTGACAAAATTTTGTGGCAACTATATCTCAGGAACTACTGCACAGAATTTCATACAAATTGGTATGTAGTTGCACCTTGACATAAGTTAGTGCCTATCAACTTTTGGTAAAAATTGTCTAACAGGTTACGTTGCCATCCCGCTTTTTCTAAGTTTTTAACATGGTGGTATAAGACAAAATTTTGTATAAAGGTGCGTAAGGAGAATTAATTTTTAATAATCATTATGAAATCTACAAGAATTATTTATAATAGAGATGGTCAACTGGGAAAAAAAAATTGTATGTGTAAGAGCCTCGCCTCCCCCCCTGGGGAGGGGAGTAAATTTTCATGATGGGTATCTTTCAAAAAAGCTCGCCAATGCCTTTAAAACGAATGGTTGAACCGTAGATATGCGATAATTTAAAATAAATTTATCGATTTTTTTCATTTTTAACATTTATTATTATTATTATTTTTTTTTTTTACTTTCTTCTATATGTAATATAGAGAAAGTATTGGATTCGCGAAAATTTTCGAAGTCCACTTTTTGATGGATTTACATGTTTTGGGATGTGGAGAACACGAATTAATAGTCTTTAGAAAATGTCTGTCTGTCTGTCTGTCTGTCTGTATCATTTTTTTGTGGACGCTGTATCTCACGAACCAATGAATGAAATTTAACCAAACTTGGTATTTAGTTGCACCCTGACATAAACTGGTGCTGATTAGATTTTGGGATCAATCGCTCAATAGGTGGCGTTGTGATCGCATTTTATGCAAATTTTTAACATGGCAGCATAGGACAAAATTCCGTATAAATGGGCATAAAGAGAGTTATTTTACACTTGTGATTGTAAAATTAATATGAATTATTGATAATAGTAGTAGTTAGCTAGGAAAAAAATTTTGTGCATGTGGGGGCATCGGCTCCCCCCCCCTGGGGGGGAAGTAAATTTTCAAGATGGGTATCTTTCGAAAGGTCTCGTTGATAATAGTAATAGTTAACTGGGAAAAAAATTTTGTGCATGTGGGGGGAAGTACCCACCCGGGGGGGCAAAGTTTCAAGATGGGTAAAAAAAAATCGCAATTTTTTTTTTTTTAACGAAATTTAACCAAACTTGGTATTTAGTTTGTCCCCGACATTAACTGGTGCTGATTATGTTTGGGGATCAATAGCTCAACAGGTGGCGCTGTGATAGCATCTAAATTTTTAACATGGCAGCATAGGACAAAAATTCGTATAAATGTGCATAATAAGAGTTGTTTTAAACTTGTGAGTGTAAAATTAATATGAATTATTGATAATAGTAGTATGTAACTAGGAAAAAAAATTTCTGCATGGGGGGGCATCGCTTCCCCCCTGGGGAGAAAGTACCCCCCCACCCCCCGGGGGGGGGTGTTAAATTTTGAAGATGGGTATCATTCGAAAGATCTCGTCAATACCTTTAAAACGAATGGTTGAACCATAAATCTGTGATAATTTAAAACAAAGTTATCGATTTTTTTTACTTTTAACAAAAAAAAAAACAGATTTTTTTTTTTTTTTTTTTTTTTTTTTTAAACGAAATTTTACCAAACTTGGAAAAAAAATTTCTGCATGGGGGGGCATCGCTTCCCCCCCTGGGGGGGAAGTACCTCCCGGGGGGGATAAATTTTCAATATGGGTATCTTTCGAAAGGTCTCGTCAATACCTTTAAAACGAATGGTTGAACTATAAATCTGTGATAATTTAAAACAAAGTTATCGATTTTTTTTTACTTTTAACAAAAAAAAACTTAGAAAAAAAAATCGTACTTTTTTTTTTTTTTTTTTTTTTTTTTTTTTTTATATTGTTACTGATTGAATATGTATAGGTAAATATAGAAGAAAGTCTTGTGGTGGCCACAACATACTAGTTTTTTATGTAATGTTGACAATAAAATTGACTTTTTTTACTATTTAGTGTTATACTACTTCTCTAATATGGAAATCGTCTGCATTATCATGGAAGATAATTGTTTTAATAATAATTTTAATAAATTATTTTTACTGAGTGAATTTGTATAGGAAAATATAGAAGAAAGTCATGTGGTGGCCACAACATACTAGTTTTAAATTTCTGATTATTAAAAGGCAATTTCTAGTTCTTATTTTAAAACTACTATAATTCATGAAGTTTAAACGGAAATATTTTAAATTTATAAGAACAACGTCCACTTTTGGTAAAGTAATGATGATTTTCCTCTAACGAAAGTGCATGGGAACTTACAATGCGTTTAATTTATTTATATAGAAGAAACAATTAATTATCTATAAAAAAAAATAATTAACATTGTTTACTAATTCCATTATTCCTTACCTTTTGAAGTTTCTTTCTAAATTCAGGGAAATAATACCTTTTCCTTAAGGGCCCGCTTCACTCACCGCCGCCGGAAGCCGAAGCTAATGCTATTCTATGGGACATTTTTCTTTACAAATAACTTATTAACTAATACGTATTTTTAAATTCTGTTTTCACATTCTGAAAATTCCCAGCTGTTAAATGGACGGACTTTTTTTTTTTTTTTAATTATTTTTTTAATTTTTTATATTTTACTTTGAAGCTGCAAAATACGAATTTTCAATATGTGAAATATTTTCATTGTGCAATTTCAAAATAAAATATTAAAAATTTAAAAAATACATTTTTAAAAAAGGACCGTCCATTTAACAGCTGGGAATTTTCTGATTCTGAAAACAGAATTTAAAAATATGTATTAGTTAATAAGTTATTTGTAAAGAAAAATGTCCCATAGAATAACATTGGCTCGGGCTTCTGGCGACGGTAAGTGAAGAGGGCCGTTAAGTGCAGAAACGTTTGTCAGATATAAAAATCAGCCGCTTAATAAAATCACTTTGGCTGAGAACGAATGTGATTTTAATAAGCGGCGGGAACTGTATATAGATAGATAGATAGACAGACAGATAAATTAAGTTGTTGCAATAGGTCGAATTCTAAATGATACAACATAAAAAAGAAAGAAAAAAAGAAAGAAAAAAAGAAAGAAAAAAAAAGAACTCTAAGCCTATTTTTGTTTTCTAAGTAAGTGATATAAAATTCTGTACAAAACAGGATATAAGTACGACAGGACTTATTTTATTCTATTCTTCCACATAAAGGCACGCAGTAACTATGTTTCATTCCCTAGCATCAGTTATTACATTCATTTCTTAAAATTTCTTTAGAATAGCTTTAGCATATCAGCCATTTGGCGGATTTAAAATTTTTGGCGATGAGTTAAAACGGCTATCGCTATTTCGTAAGTAAAGATATTGGCGAGAAACGTCCGAGCTACTTCGGGGTCACATTTCAAATTTCGCCATAAGAATCTATACTGAAACTGTTCTATTTTTTTAGAACGATTTTTCTCAATTTAATTTAATTTTAATTATAAATATCTATAGATAAAGTTTTGTATCATTATTGTTATTATTATTTACATAAAAAGACATATTTTTACTTGTTTATTTTACCATGTTTTTATTAACTTCGATTCTTGTTTGTTTGTGGGTTTGTTTGAGGGTTTGTCAGGGACAAATCTTGCAATCGATTTTTAACTAACTTCCCGACTAGCTAGATATTTGAAATTTTCAGGACAGCTCACAACACGGTGACAATACATTTTTCTAATAATTTTAGTCAACTGCTTCAAGTTCCGCTGCCTTCGGCAGAGAATTTATTTAACTAACTTCCCGACTAGCTAGACATTTGAAACTTTCAGAATAGTTCGGAACACGGTGAAAATGCATTTTCTTAATACCTTTAGCCAACTGTTTCGGGTTCCTGCTGCCTTCGGCAGCGTTATCAGTACAAAGCTTGCAATCGATTTTTCACTAACTTTCCGACTAGCTAGACATTTGAAACTTTCAGGAGAGCTCACAACACGGTGACAATACATTTTTCTAATAATTTTAGTCAACTATTTAAGGTCCCGCTGCCTTCGCCAGTGCTTATATAATTCGACAGAACATTTATTTAACTAACTTCTCGACTAGCTAGACATTTGAAATTTTCAGACTAGTTCAGAACACGGTGAAAATGCATCTTTTTAATACCTTTAGCCAACTGTTCCGGGTTCCTGCTGAATTCGGCAGCGTTATCAGTACTAAGCTTGTAATCGATTTCTCACTAACTTTCCGACTATCTGGACATTTGAAACTTTCAGGACAGTTCATAACACGGTGACAATACATTTTTCCAATAGTTTTAGTCAACTATTTCAGGTCCCACTGCCTTTGGCAGCGCTTATATTATTCGACAGAAAATTTATTTAACTAACTTCCCGACTAGCTAGACATTTGAAACTTTCAGAATAGTTCAGAACACGGTGAAAATGCATTTTTAAAGTACCTTTAGCCAACTGTTTCGGGTTCCTGCTGCCTTCGGCAGCGTTACCCGTACAAAGCTTGCAATCGATTTTTCACTAACTTCCCGACTAGCTAGATATTTGAAACTTTCAGGATAGCTCAGAACACGGTGGCAATACATTTTTTTTAATACTTTTAGTCAACTGTTTCAGGTCCCTACTGCCTTCGGCAGCGTTCATATGATTCAACAGAAAATTTATTTAACTAACTTCCCGAGTAGCTAGACATTTGAAACTTTCGGAATAGTTCAGAATACGGTGAAAATGCTTTTTAAAAATATTTTTATCCAATTGCTTCGGGACCCTGCTGCCTTCGGCAGCGTTTCCAGTACAAAGCTTGCAATCAACTTTTAACTAACTTCCCGGCTAGATAGCCATTTGAAACTTTTATAATAGCTCAAAAGACGATAGCAAGGAATTTTTTTAATACTTTTATCCAATTGCTGGGGTTCCGGCTGCCTTCAGTAGCGTTTATATGATTCAACAGAAAATTTAAAAATATGGTTTATAAAATTTTTTTTATCTTATAATTATTTGGAATCAATTTGTATTTGAACCAATTATCCGATTGAAGTAAAAACTGCGGCGTTAGCTAGATTTTGTCCTGATTAATAAGTGTGCCAATTTTCGATAAAATCTAATAATACGGACATCGATAACAACAACTCCTACAGTCAACAAGAAAGAAATAGAAATTATATTAAAATGTACTTTCATTGTAAATGACGCTTAATTCTCTTAATTCCATCGTTGATGATTTGTGGTGTTTTTTATTGAACGTTTTTAAAGTAGAGCGATTCTGTTTCTTGCAGGTGTATGAACAAGAGCTTGCCAAAGTACAAGGGCAGTTTGGTAAGTGAAACTTTCATTATTTTAATAGTGTTGTGATTACACTCAGTAGGATGGGATGGTTAACTATTTTTATTATTATTATTATTATTATTTTCCGGAAATGATGTATTTTAAAAAGTACATTAGTATATTGACCGGTATATGCTATATTGAGAGTACATAAGACATTATATATACCTTTTTAATAATGTATAGAAGCGAGTTCAAATGAAAGTGAATTCTTGAATCAGCTACTGTATTCGAAAGTTACAGATATATTAAAGAAAGTAGCATTAAGAGCAGAGCACAAAACTTTTTCAAAAACTCAAAATCTATATTAATAACATCAGACTTTTTTCTGTAAATTTGTCAAAATCAAAAAATTTTGTGATATCTTCACATTTCACACACCATGAAAGCCGAAAACGACTTCAGAAAATTTTGTCTCTGTGTGTGTCATGGTGTCTCTATGTCTGTAACGCTATTATTGTGCGGGTATCACGTGAGAACGTTTGGACTATTACGTACTGGAATTTAGCTTTTCACCCAACTTAAAATTATATCTATCAACGTTTTCGAAATTCACCCTCATTCCCCCTGGGAGGAGGAGAGGGCAAAAGTCAAAAACACGTTTGTAAGCATAATTCAGCTCCAAATTACTTCTCAGTAAAGAAATTGCACATGGGGAGACTAGACATGAGTACAAAATAAAACGTTATCTGTGATTTAGGAATTTTCGATTTTTAAGGGGAGGGTGGGGGGAAATCAATTTTCGCCGGGAAATTTCGTAAATTCCGGATTTTTTGAGTAGAACTCTACCAAAAATAATTCCTTATTTTTCAGTAGAACTCTACTAAAAATGGAACAAAGATGTCGAAAATAGTCATGCGTCTTCTTTAGGATATTTTCAAAACTCGTTTTTGGTGATCTGCCGTTTTTTTTTTTTTTTTTTTTTTTTTTTTTTGGGGGGGGGGGGGGTATGCGTTACAAAGAGCAAATTCGAGATTCCTCTTTTAGCGCTAAATTTGTCCTGGGAAATTTATGAGAGCTGCGGTCACAAAGTCTGGTGCTTGCATTGTTTATATGTATCCCATTCCTAAAGTAACGGGATTTATCGAAATTTCCTCCCTTTCCGCCTGAGGGGCAGGGAAAAAAAAAAGTCTGTAAGCATAACTCGGCCCCAAATTACTTCACGGCGAAGAAATTGCACATGATGAGACTAGACTTGAGTATGAATAAAACATTATGTAGAATTTTTGAATTCTTGATTATTACAAGAGGGAGGGGGAAAATCAACTTTTGGGGGGAAATTTCAGAAATTCCGGATTTTTAGTAGAGCTCTACTAAAAATGGTACAAAGGTATTGAAAACAGCCATGTGTCTTCTTTAAAATATTTTCAAAAACACATTTCCTTTTTTTTTTTTTTTTTATGGGGGGGGGGGGGGGAGTGGGGCGTCACGAAGGGGCAAATTCGAGGCTCCCCTTTTAGCGCTAAATTTTTCTTGGGAAATCTATGGGATTAGCGGTCATGAAATTCGGTGCATAAATTGTTTATCTGTATCCGACACTTATTGTAACGGTATTTTACGAAATTCCCCCCCCCCTTACCTCCCCGGGGTCGAGAGGCAATAAACACGTGTGAAATCACGTTTTCCCGTTTAAATTCGCTTTAAATTATCTTAGAATGGCGAATTTTGGTGTGTAGATGTTGATTAAGTGTACGCATTGTGTACTTTGGCGGGATTTCGCAAAACTTCGAACTTACTCGCTGGGTAAGGGGGAGTAAGAAGCGGGTAATTTGGTGCCGAAGGCAATGTGGACCCGGATTCCTCACGTTGCGAGCTGAAAAAACCTCTACCAAACACATCGGGAACTTAGGTTATTAATAATGATATGGGATTTTGACAACTCATTTAAGTATAGTGTCCAGCGAAGCGGGAAAATCCTGCTAGTAAACAAATAAAATTTCCTAATGCGTAAAATAGCATAGAAAAAATATTTATTAACTGGTATTGAAAATTTTTATAGGATTGATAAAAATTCTATTAATGTTACAGCCCTCTGTTGTCCAATACATAAGTCAATGAAAAGGTGAGTCAAATGAAGGGTACAGAACATACCTTCATCACTGCTCTCGAGACATCACAGGCCAACGTGAGCACTAAAATCTGGTACCTCCATTCAGTTAGTCCCGTTACACTGCTCGTAGTTTTCCAAGCAGTATAAAGAATGGATCTTTAATGAACAGATAGTTTTTGTTACGACAGATAAGAGGACTGCTTAGGGCCGTATTCACCAACTTCTTAACACTCGAATTAAACCTCGGATCAGCGGTAATCGCTCGAACATACGGAAATCGGTAATCTCCAACGAAAATCCGCAGTTCACCGGCTACTTTAACACTTCGTTTTTGATCCTCGAATATCGGAGGATTAACAGAGTTAATTCTCCGATCTTTTCGTAACACATGCGCACTCCGCAGCTCAGCTTCGTAAACAAATAACAAACATGGCTGACGTTGACGATCTATTCTCACTAGATGATATTGAAAGCTTAGAACTATTGAAAACATTTGAAAGAAGGAATAGGACGGTGCCTCAAATTAGAGTAAATGGTTTGGATAATGTGGCATTTCGATATCGCTATCGATTAAATAAAGATTCCGTGGAATTTCTAATACGAATGTTAGATAATAGGCTGTCATCTGTCACAGAAAAGAATAATGCATTAACTTCGGCAGAAAAAAAAAAAATTAACAGCTTTAGGATTCTCTTAATCATAACAATCAAAATTTTAAGATTACTGTTATTAGTTGATTGTTGATTAATTTTACTGTTTTACGTAGCGTAAACAGTTGTCGTCTGCATGATTATTCTTTTTAAAAATGTTCTAAAGCAAAATTGATTCTTAATCCGTGCATAAACCATAGAATAATAATAAAGGAAGAAGGAGCATACCAATACTCTAATGCTTACAAACCCCTTCTAGTGAAATGCCAGCGAAAGCTACTTCAGCTCCTCTCAACGTTGAAGTAGGGCACTCATCCTCAGCGCATTTATCGCTGTTTGTTGTGGGCGCTGCCTCGCAGACTGATTAACAGAGAGACAAAACGATTCAAAAATCTTGCCAACAAGTCGTCAACCAATCAGATGGAAGCACTGTTACAACCCTATATCCAGTATTCCTGGATTATACAAACCGAAACCAAAACACTTGCGCTCCTTCTTCCTTATTATTATTCTATGGCGTAAACGAAAGCGAAGTAAACAAGAGTATCAGTGTTGTCAATTTGCTTTTTACTCTTTCTAATCTTCTAATCCGATTGATTAGTTAATTGAAGCCGAATGGTGAATAAATGCTATCTTCGTTCTTGGCCAATCAAAACGAAGCTTTTATTTCTCTTCCGTAATCGGCTGATGGTGAATACCGTAGGAATTTAATCCAGTGTTAGCTTTGATTCTCGAATTTGCTGATGCATGGTTTAATCCTCGATCAATGAAGTTTGGTGAATAAGTAAAAGTAAGAGCACTACTTCTAATGACATCGGTTATTCTATAGCGCTCCTTATAAACAGGATTCCATTAATCTATTCCATTTGCTAAAAAAGAATACCTTTAAGAAAGATTAAAGCACAGAACCAGAAAGTTTTTCTGGAGGAGATTACCGAAACATACTGTCACACCTATATAAATGTAAATACTCGTTTGTTCAAAATCTTAAATCTCCAAAAGTTCTTTCTTTGAGATTTTCACACAACACTGCATTCAAATTACGCACGAATTTTTATATATGCGGACATTGTGCACGAAATTTTCCTTTTACCCCCCTTCAAGGGAAGGGATGAGTGGTATCCAAAAACACGTCTGCAAGCAGAACTCTGTTCGAAATCACTGCAGGAGGACGATTTTGGGTGGGGGGGGGGGGGGGGGGGGGGTTGGTTTTTGACTTACAAAACTGATTGCACTTATTTTCGTGCCTGTAAAAATTAATGGATAAATGGAGGGGGATACACGCAGCGTGCGTGTAGCGCTACCACACACAGTGCGCAGAGCCTGATTAAGGGGGAAGCACACATTATCTCCGCTCTCACCGGAATATTTTTACAATTATTTTTTACTTCATGTCATAGAAATTCCACGCTTTGACGAGGAAGTATTTTTTATAAAAAATGGACGGTGTAAAACAATCCAATTTACTCACCGTTATTAGACACCAGAATTCTTTTAAAATAATTTTTAATGAGAATTTTCTGTTTATTATAGCAGGAAAGTATTTGTTAAAAAATAACGGTGTGAGTATAAATAATGTGTGCTTCCCCCTTAATCAGGCTCTGACAGTGCGTGTACCAGGACACGACATACTGCAGGCATAAAAAACACTGCCCAAAGCATTCGTAACCCAATCGAAGTTCGTGTGCGAATACTTTGTTCTTGCGTGTCTCATCGAATAAGGTGCTGCAGCAGGCAGTGGGGTCCGAGAAAACCCTTACCGGAACCCAAATCGGGTTTTTCACTGATTTCAATGAAATGTTTTTGAAATCTTATTTTTTGAGCTTTTTATATTAGGTACCTGGATGACCGAGTTCATTCAGTCTCACATCAAAAATCATTCGTAAGTGATAAATAGAGTGATTTGTTTTCAGACATATATATTTCTTATTTTTGGTTGTTCCAGATGAAACACGGGATACCAATATAAACTAATTTTCTTGGAGAAAAGGAAAATTCCAATCAAACTATCATCTCAAACTCCTAACTATAAATTTTTACAAAAATCGTTCAAGCAGTTTCCAAGAAAACCAGGTTTCTGCTACATTTTGTTCAGAGCAAAGCACAGGTTATCAGAAATTGCCAATATTCCTGAGGCAGAAAATAAGTCAGATCGGTTTTTTTTTTATCTCAATATATATATATATATATATATATATATTAACACCATTAAAATTCTCAGCAATCAAAAGATAAATGAAAATACCAACGATACAAAGTTAAAAGAGATTGTAGTTCATTTTAAATGTTTTCACATGTTTTTAGTTCCCCATCATACTATAGGTATGGGGAACTTAGATAATCGTGAAAATTTTCGACCTCGGTTTTTTGACTTTTCTACACGTTTTCAGGTGTGAGGAATCCGAAAATGACAAAATTTCTATGGTGTCTGTCTGTAGGGTGTCTGTTAGTGTGTCAGTGTGTCAGTGTGTCAGTCCGTTAGTGTGTTAGTCCGTTAGTTTGTTAGTCTGTCAACACGATATCTCAGGAACAAATGATCGCAGAGAGGTCAGATCAGTTTTAAAATATTACTTTCGACACTGGCAAGAACCCTATTCATTTGCAACATTCGAATTTAAAAACTTCGTAAGTTGTGAGATATTTACGATTTTCTTAACATGGGAGAATAGGACAAAAATTCACTTAAACGTGCATTTAATGGAAACTTTTTACTCTAAAAATGTCAGACCAGTTTTAAAATATCAGTTTTCATGCCGGAATGAACATCAGTAACTATAAATATGCTACTTTGGAAATTTTGCAAGTTATTGGAAATTTGCGAATTTTTTAACATGGCAGTATAGAGCAAAATTTCACATAAACGTCAATTTTGAGAGATATTTTCATCGTAAAGATGTCAGACTACTTTTGAAATATTATTTAGGACACTGGCATGATTATTAATGACTATGAATTTTCCAATATAAAGATTTCGTAAGTTATTGGAAATTTACGAGTTTCTTAACATGGCTGAATAGAGCAAAATTTCACATAAACGTCAATCTTGAGGGATATTTTCATCGTAAAGATGTCAAACCACTTTCGAAATATTATTTAGGATACTGGCATGAATATCATAGACTACGATTTTTCCAATTTAAAAAATTCGTAAGTTATTTGGAATTTACGATTTACTTAACATGTCAGAATAAGGCAAAATTGATCATAAATTTCCATTTTGAGGATCGTAAATACATTAGACAACTTCAAAATTACATTTATGATATTTGTTTGAACATGATTGAATACAAATATTCTAATAGGAAAATTTCGTAAATCATTCGTAATTTACGATTTTATCAACATAGCGAAATTGTAAATTTTTCATATAAATATGAATTTGGAGGATTATTGCATTGGAAATAGTAGGATGAAAACTAAACAACGGAATTGACCCTGATAAAATAAATTAATAGATTAGAATAAGACAAATATATCGAAGTGAACGGTGGATAGCCTATTAGGCGGGGATTTCATTCTGTCATAATATCAAGCTTTGGTCAAATTCATTTCTTTTAACATGATTATAATATGTCTCGCACTAGAAATTTATGAGAACATAAATATGATGGGGAACTGAGCAGAGTCCACCTATGCCAACTAGTTTTGACGCGGGTGGATTAATTTTTAACAGTAAACGCTAATTTTAGAGAAGATAAAGATAAGTCCTATAACCTATTAATAGATAGGTTTCTTGTCTCAAAAATCTTTAACGCTAAATTTTTATTTAAATTATTATATCCATTTCTGAGTAAACGAAATTTCTGCTATATTTTGCAACCGGTGAACAAAGGGTTAAAAACGAATGCAAATTTTTCTGAAAATGAGGATAAGATCAATTGATTTTTTCACACCAAAAAATCCTTAACCCCAAACTTTTATAAAAATCGTTACATATATTTATGAGTAAACCCAATTTCTGTTATATGTTGCCAAAGATGAATGAAGTGTTAACAGCGAAAACGAATTCTTCTGAAACTGAGAATAAGTTCAACTGGCTTTTACCCTAAGAAAAATTAACTGCAAAATTTCATCAAAATCGTTATATCCGTTTCCGAATAAACTCAATTTCTGCTATATTTCGCAAGGATAAAGGATTAACAGCAAATGCGATTTATCCTGAAGATGAGGATAAGTCCAACAGATTTTGGATCCAAAAGTCCCTTAACCCCAAACTTTCATCAAAATTATTACACCCATTTCTGGTAAACATATTTTTTGCAGTATGTTGCAAAGGCAGATTAAGGGTTAATAGCAAACATAAATTTTCCTGAAGGTGAGGATAAGACCAATCGATTTCTCACACACACACAAAGAAAGAATCTAATTCCAAACTTTTATAAAATCGGTACACGTATTTCTGAATAATTCCGATTTCTACTATATGTTGCAAACGGTGGATTAAGGGTTAGTAGCGAACGTGGATTTTCCTGAAGGTGAGGATAAGTCCAGCGGATTTTTCACGCCAAAAATCCCTTAACCCCAAACTTTCATTAAAATCGTCAGCGCTGTTTCCGAGAAATCCGAAACATATATATATAACATATACAACAAGTCACGTGCTTAACTCGTTTATGATAAGCTAAGGATAAGTGATAGGAACTTTAAGAATCCATTTAAAGTGACCAACGAAGCGGGCAAAACCTGATAGAATCATAGCAACGCGCATGCTTGGGTAAAGCTAGTTTAAATACATAAACGATATTTCCTCTAGACAGGAAAGGAAGTTGAAAGGATATCGACTTTTCTCTAACATCAAAAGTGTTTTTTAATAGATCCTGATTATTATAATGACTATGCAGCAGCTATTGCTTAGCATTGCTTATTATGAATATCGCTATTTTTAGGTATGGACAAATTCAAGAAAGGCTGGTTCTCCGAACCAGCACATATACTTGGCGACTTGGCGACTTCCGTTCGAGTGGACAAAATTCTCTACCACGAGAAGTCAAAATACCAAGACATCTGCATATTTGAGAGGTAACGAAATTATTTTTTTTCGCCCTTTAACAACTGAGATTGGGTATAGTTGAATTGTAAATGCCCCTAGTATATGCCCAAAGTGGTTATAATTGACCTTCTTTTTAAACAACGCGCTGAAAATTAAAGAGGAAAGCGTATTATAAATGAAATTTATCTGGTAGATTCAAACGATGTCAATTAAGTATATAGTTGTTGCGCACATAGATATAGTAATTGGGTAGACTGATCATTTCGCGATAAAACCCGATTCTACTTCATTTGCTGACAAATGCCAAAAATCTTCGTTTTTTCAATATACCAATAAAATAATCTGTTTATATAATACACACACACACACACACATATATATACAGTGGCGTATGCAAGGGGGGGGTTTGGGGGTTTAAACCCCCCCCTTGACAAAATGTATGATAAGAAAAATTAGGCTGTTCCTGACATTTTTTTTCACATTTCAGGCGGAAAAAATGTATGACAGCATAGAATGTTTTTTTCTACGAAGTGGTTTAAAATTATGACTAACTTTTTTTTTCATTACTCTGCGATAAACACTCCTGAAAATAACTAAACCACTTCATTTGCGCGGCGCGAAACATGTTTCTCCTGAAAACAATTCTCTGAAAGGATTTCACCTTTAAGTCCGGTTTCCACTACGGCTTTTTCGACGGCTTCTATTCAGAATCCTTTGATGTGGTCAGCCGGGCTCAAAACTCTCGAACGGCGTTGGAAGACCTGGTTCCAGCCCCCAGCTGAGATAATTGATGGGCCAGAGGTAGATATCTTTGTCAATTTTGCATGCTTTCCTTTGAAGTAACTGCGCAATCTGATAAAAAAAAAAGGTTACAACTGATGACAAGACATTTGGCTCTTTGTGTGCGGAGCGTGATTAATGGTTTTTTTGGACCTGGAAGCTCCAACTCTAGTGGAAACCGGCCTTTACGAGTTCATACTCAAGGACAAGAGGGGTCGACCATATGGGGAAGGGGTGACCATTGAAGTAGTGACCTTGAAGGAGTGACCCAAACAATACCCCAACAGTAGAAGACATTTTAAATGAACTAGCGAAAACTTCTCGTCGATTAGACTTCGCTCTGTAAATAAGAAAATTCAATGAAATATTTTGCGCAACTATGTATTGAATTTTATGTTTTGTGTAGCAGTTTGTACAGGCTCTAAGTTATTCGTCGCTAATTAAAGATTTTTTAGTTTGATTTTCTAATTGGTGAGTTTGTTTTACTATTTTTCATTTTCTTACTCTTATTTTCGGCAAGTAATTATGATATTTTAAAAGATTGTTAAACTTAATTAAAAATAAACTTAATTAAACTTAATTAAACCTAATTAAACTTAAATAAACTTAATTCAACCTACTTAAACTTAAATAAACTTAATTAAAAATTCGGAAGGACGAACCCCCCCCTTGGAAAAATCCTGGATACGCCACTGTATATATATATATATATACATCTGGGTGTGTGCACAGGCATGTATTTAACCAAAAAAGAAAAATAAAATAAAATAAAATGTAATAAAAAATTTTTGAAGGTTGGGTGGGCAGATGTTTGTTTAAAGAGGTCGAGTGGTGTTGTAAACTGGTTAGTTGGTTGGGTTGTTCATAGAAGTTTAAAAAAAACTTAGAAATTTTATAGCACCTACTACAATTAAACTTTGTGGCGAATGGTCTTGTACGACGTCGTTAAATCTCTCCGTTGCTGCTGTGTGTTCAAGAAATGAAGTGCAGAGACTCATTTAAACTTAACAAAAACACTTAATTGAAGTTCTTAATTAGGGGAGAAATGGGACTATTCGTTATCAGCATAATAAAAAATCAATGATCTACATTTTCACTTAACTGTAAAACAAGTGATTTCATATTACCAAGAACTTGGAGGCGACATAACTGCTGACAGACATGTCTGTACTTCTTAATACTGCACTTGATGTAAGCTACTGCACTGAGCTAACACTTCTCAAACTGTGTGTATTTGTACTGTGAAAATGTCAAATAAGATTTAAAATATCAGCTATAATGCTGGCATAAACTTAATTAACTATAAAAATTCAAGTTTGAAAGCTTCGCAAGTTATTGAAAATTTACGATTTTCTTAATAGGGCAGAATAGGGCAAAATTTCGCTTAAACGTCCATTTTGAGGGATGTAAAGATGTCAGACCACTTTTAAAATACCATTTATGAAAATGACTTGAATATCATTGTACACGAATATTCTGATTTGAGAAAATTTCGTAAGTTATTGGAAATTTAAGATTTTTCATAACAAAATAAATTAGAGAACTATTTCATATTTCAAACTATTCAAACTTGCATTAAGGGAATCGCTGCACTAGAAAAAGTATGGAACTGCCTGAAAACTAAACTACAAAACTCACCCCAATAAAATTAACAAATTAGGACAAGGTAAATATATCAAACTTAACGGTGGTTAGCCTCTTAGGTGGGACATTTCAGTCTATCACCATGTCGAGCGTTCGGTCAAATTCATTTCTCTTAATATGAATATATTATGTTCTGTAGCTATAGTTGCCAACTTTAGCACCTTTTGGCTAACGGAAAAATTTAATCGAAATATTTATTTTATTTAATCAGCGAACTGTAACGGTTTTCACTGATTAAGTAAAATAAAATTTTTTATTAAATTTTTCGAGTAGCCAAACATTGGCAACTATATCTATAGCATAAACTTATGCGAACAAATAAATAGTATTGTTAGCCCCGCCTTCTTTTTCACACCAGCATCTTTTTAGAGTATTTTTCTTCTTATTACTTACAAACTTTGAATAAACACCATAAAATGCAAGAAACTCGCAACAATTGTTTCGGGTCGAAAAAACACACGACCCTTCATCAGGCGAACAAAGTAAGCACGAGTGCTGCAGTCAAAGCGGCAACGCACAAAATCGCTTAAAGTGAAAAGAAAAAGTTTATAAAGTAGAAACTAAATATAGCTACTGGTGTGAGTAGAATTGTACAAAAAAACAAGGAAATAAATAAATGAGTGAGATTAAACATATAACAATCTAAGGATAACAAAATTAAACTAAAATCTAAGTTACGTGAGTAATTTCCAAGCATCGGAGAAGAAAGGAGTGGAAGAAATATCATTAACAAGATTTTTCGAATTTTTAAATATGTAAAATGCTTCATGAATATCCAAATGGGAGGAACAGACAGGAGATGAAATTATGTTAGTTTTGGAAAAATCAAAACGATGACCTTGAGACCAGCAGTGGGAAGCAATAGAAGATTTGGTAATCTCTTCATTACGAACATTCCGACGGTGCTCATTTATTCTGTATTTCAAACGCCTCCTAGTTTGACCAATATAACCTAAGTTGCAGGACGAACACGGAATTAAATAAATTCCAGAACGGTTTTCATTTATTTATTTATTCACTCATTTATTTATTTCCTTGTTTTTTTGTACAATTCTACTCACACCAGTAGCTATATTTAGTTTCTACTTTATAAACTTTTTCTTTTCACTTTAAACGATTTTGTGCGTTGCCGCTTTGACTGCAGCACTCGTGCTTACTTTGTTCGCCTGATGAAGGGTCGTGTGTTTTTTCGACCCGAAACAATTGTTGCGAGTTTCTTGCATTTCATGGTGTTTATTCAAAGTTTGTAAGTAATAATTTTTACAACGCCAGTTTTGTGATGCTTCTTTATTAAATATTTTTCTTCTTATTCAATCGTAATTGAATTTGGAAAATATTACTCTAAAAATGTACTGGTGTGAAAAAAAGAGCGGGACTAACAACACTACGGAATATTAATTAGGATGTTGACAAGTATGTAAGACTGATGAAATAGAATTGGTTTAATTAAATTCAGTTCAAATTGCATGAAATTAAATTGAATAAGTTTAAATTTCATTCGGTTTAAATAGTTACATGAAATATTCTTAAAAGAAAAAAAAAAAAAAAAAAAAGTGTCTTTTTATCGCTACAGTTTATATTTTAAACAATATGAACACTTTTGATGCGGAAGGTAGAATCTGTGTCGTTTGGAAATCTGTAACTCCGCCTACGGGTGCTTCTTTAACAATCTATCCATGCTACAATATTTTTTAAGAATATATCCAATATTCGTCTTTCTTCAACCAGTATACTATGGATATTAATACATTGACTAGAAACAGTATATTTATCTAGCATATCCATTTGTAATATACAGAGGCTGTTCGCACATTTTTTAGACGATTTTATTTCGCAGTAAGAAAAAATCGTTTGCATGGAGAATTTTATTTTCACAACAGTTATATTTTTGGAAGTTTTATTTATCTTCTGATATTTATAATTTTTGCTTAGATGCAAAAATGCGCTTTTAAAAAGGCAGTAGATGGAAGGATAGGTTTCCGCTCTTTCCAAAGAGAGTTTTTAGTGAAATCTTTATGAAAAGCATTTATAATGAGAAAAATGGAAAAATGTCGCAACAACAGATGAATCTTGGGTCTATTTAAATGGTTGCAATAAAAAAGGATCAATTTATTATCACAAAAGTGGAGAAAAAATTTTTTGTTACATGGTTCAAAGCATCAAAAAAAAGTTTTTCTAAAGGATTTATGATTGTCACTGGTTTTTCATACAAGCGCAAGATAAAAGCAAAAAAAAAATGTGACAAAAATGTCAAAATCAGCTCTAAATACTCTCAAGAACATATTTTAATTCCAATTTTTAAAAATTAAAATCCAGATCTTTATCCACAATGCTATCAATCCGTTGAACCGTATCAAGACATAACAAGCAGCCACACATCGCAATCCGCAATTGCTTTTCTAGAAAAAAATGGAACAAAAAACGAAAATTAAAACCATACCCTTCACTGATATTCCTGCTAAATCTCCTGATGTATCACTGTTGGATTTCTGTGTTTTTCGACTCTTAAAATCAATCAACATTATCCAAACACCGACCTACAACGCTTTGTGGCCTTTGGAAAGCCGTTCAAAAGGAGTAGAAAAATATACCTCTTCCGATATTATAAAAAGCATTAGTATCATAGAAATTACGATGTAGAATGATAGTTAAGAACAAGGGCTATCAAACTGAACAAATAAAACACGAAATATGAGTGAAATTGCTTCAGTACACTCCATCAAAATCGTCTAAGAAATGGTTGCGAACAGCCTCTGTAATCATGAATACAGAACAACTTGTTTTGAAATTAAGTAACTTGCAACAACAACCTGGTGGAACTTATATTTAACATTATGGCAGAGGCAGGGGTGGGGGGAATCTTCCTGTTAGAGGTCTCTGCACCATTCACATACTAAAATAGGAACTTGAGAGCCGAAAAGACCCTCATCCTTTTTCCAGAGTTACACTGAATTTGCAAAGCTGCCAATATCCTAAAGACAATACAATAATAATATAATACAATAATACAATCCGGAGGACTGTTAGTAACCGCCCTTTCTTCCACACCAGTCTTTTTTTAGAGTATTTTTCTTCTTATTTCATCGTAAATGCATTGAACGGAATTACTATAAAAATTAAGTGGAATGGAAAAAAGGACGATATTCTGGATTGGGTTTGCAGCAATGGATTTGGTACGGATTTCTATTAAATTGAACGAGTATAACCTCAATTCTACTCCATACAAAAAAAGATTTTAAATCTTTATGTTTTGAATAGGTAAATTAAATTTGAATGGATTTGTCTGTATTATTGAATTACTATTTACAGCTTAATTTAATAGAAAATTAAATATTAATATTAAAAAGTAATATAAAGTATATAATCCTGAAATGAAATAATGTATGTAGGCATTTTATTTTCAGGTGCTGTATAACAAGATATTGATAAACAAACGAAAAACAAAAAATATGTTTTTTCGCGTAGGTTCGCTTCTTTTGTTTACATTGAGAATCATGTGTTAGTTTCACTATCAGAATTTAAATAATCTGGTGTATCACTCACACGACTTTCTCTTACCCTGAAATTTAGTTCTATAAATACAGGTTGGAGATTAAGAGGTAAGATAACGAGTACTGTTATGTAAACCTATGTTAAACAATTCAAATTAGGCTTCGGAAGAGTTTTATATGATAATTAGTTCTGTGTGTGTGGGGGGGGGGGGGGGCGCCCCGTTTCATTAATGCACCTACATCTATATAGAATTTAATTCTGTTATTAAAATTAAAAGTTCACTTAAAATTATACAGACAATTTTCACACGCAACATTCATTGAAACTTATCAATCTTGATCAAACTTTTCCAGCAACAAACTTATATTAACTTAAAAATACAGCATTTGGATCTCCTAAAATTATTCATTTTTAAGTTACTCTAAGAGACACAGACCATGGCTCCCTGCGATTCAATAGCGGCTGTTCAGACGCGAACTTGAACAATAGAAACACCGTACAAGGCATAGTTACTCTCTTCTCCGTTTGGTGCGCTAGTTACGCGTCTCGTTGTTACGATATGTACTTGCTTGCACACGAAGTTATTTGACAATTTAACGAATTATTTTTATTACAACTGTCTTGTAATGCCTAAAACTGTTTGTTATAAATGCAGAGTGTTTTAAGAAGATTATTTGTAGATAAATAATTATTTATTTCTACATTTATTCCAGAAAGTTCAGCTATTTAAAATTTTTCTACTAAAAATGTTTTAACAAATTTAAAATAAATCAAAAGAAAAAAAAAAAAAAAAAAAAAAAGAAAGAAAGATATTGTATTTCTTTTTTATTAAAAAAAAAGTCGCTAATTATAGACATAAAAATTAAGGAACATTTAATAATTATGCTTGGAAAAACAAATCCATATTCGAAATCACTTTAAGTATTTATTACATTAGTATCTGAAATATTTTTTATTTTATTTTATTTTATTTTATAATAATATCTACATTTTGTACGCACATTAAAAATTTTCTTTATGTAAATTTTTATTTTTTATTTTTTAAATAATTGTCTTAGATATTTTTATTATACATATGCAGTGAAAATCACTAATAATTATTATATTGACATTTCTTGAAGATTATTAAAAAAAAAAAATAAAAAAAAAAATAATAATTAATTAATTAATTAAATAATTAAAAATTTTTGGGGAAAAAAGTTTTGAAGCTCCCTGCTAATTAATTCTTAATAATTTTCCCTTATCTTTTTGCTCCATTTGAGGCCGAAAGGTTCTGTTCTCTAAGCTGGTAGAGGGGAGATGCCGGGTTCAAATCCATGTTGCGATCGTCGATCCAGCCATTCTGATTTATTCGCGATCTTTTCCAATACTTGCATAAATACGGGATAGAAAAATAATTATATTTATATTATCCCTACTAGTTAAAATAGTTTTATATATATATATATATATATATATATATATATATATATATATATATATATCTTAATATATATAAATCTCGTGTCACAATGTTTGTCCTCAATGGACTCCTAAACCACTTAACCGATTATAATAAAATTCGCACACCATGTGCAGTTCGATCCAACTTGAGAGATAGGATAGTTTAAATCTCAAATTATAGTCGCAATTTTAATTTATTGCTAATTATTTGTCTGTTATTATTTGACAGTCACAATTATCTGTTAACTCCAAATGATTCTAACAGATGTCGATACCTTTCGACTGGGTTGAGTAAGTAATCAATAGATGGCGCTGCTATGGTAAATCTACGAACGTGTCATATAAGCTACATTTTAACAGCATAATTACCACGTGTTGTTGACGCTATAAAATTCTCCTCAAAATATTTACAGTCTTTATTTGTAACAGATTACTTTCAACTTTCATATTTCCTTTCAAAAATGAAACGGGGAAAGTAGAGCGTGGAGACTCTGTTTCATATGAAAATGAAAGCTGAAATATATTTGGTGCTGCCTTCTACACAAAGAATCTTCAACTTTTTAACCTATTAATAAATTTCGTATAATTCAATTATTTCCACTTTTTAAATTTTTGGTGTTAGCATAGCCGGCCACGTGTTACTTAGACTGAAGTGTAAATTGAATTCATATTATAATGAAGATAATACAGTGAAATTAATCCTGTTTTTTACTTATTTGTGCTTCATTGATCAAAACTTTATAATCTGTATATATATATAAATTACGTGTCACGATGTTTGTCCGAGGTAAACTCCTAAACTAAGGAACCGATTTTAATGAAATTTTGCACACTGTGTGCAGTTTGGTCCAACTTGAGAGATAGGATAAATTTTATCTCAATTTATTGTCACAATATTAATTTATTGCAATTATTTGTTAATTATAGACCTTTATTAAAGTTGCTCCAAAATATCTGTGAGTTCCATTAATTTAATTGTTGCCAAAAAAAAAAAAAAAAAAAAATACGAGTTCATTTTCTTTCGACATAAAAATAAATACATTTAATCAAACGTGAACGTTAAAAAATTATAAAAAGTTAATTTATGCATCTCACGAAAATTGACGTCATAATCAATTTAAAGATTTTATACACATTGATAAAGTGCTAATGTAGTTCTATCATAGATATAGTAATATATATAGATCTCTCATCCCCATGTTATCGTACAAAGATTTTTGATGCCGAAAAAAATAAATAAATAAAAGCTTTGGAAACAGCCATTAAGTGGTATTGAAAAAAAAAAAAAATACGTGTGGCACTCGAGGACTGCCGCGGTAAAGCTATTGCATAGCATTTTTTATCAACTTATGCAATTATAATTATTTATTTAATTTATTTATGCAGTATTTTTTTTTTCTTTGATATTAATTCAAGTTTTTTCTTTGATATTAATTCAAGTTACACTTTTTGAGCGTGGTGACCGATAAGAAAACAAATTTTTTTCTTATTGAATAAATGAGAATGTATCCGCAATGAGAATATATCAAAAATATCCGCAATCGATTTGTAGGTATCGAAAACCTCGATGTACCAAATTTGAATGATCTAACTCTATTTTTTGAGATATATAGGATTATGCGAAATCACGTTTGACGCATGTGAAATCACGTCCCCCCCCCCCCCCCGCGCCCCATTTGGGGACCGAATTTCAAAAATTCCAGAAACCGATTTTTAGACATTTCTATTAGCTATACTTTAAAGCAAAAATTGTACGGATATCTGTTTTTTTGTTTGAGAAATGAAGGATTTTGTGAAATTACGTTTTGCCCCCATCCCCCCCCTTGGGGGGTAATTTTGTAAAATCGCTTGCGGCGTTGTCTTTCTGGGTCGTAAATATTAACCTTGCCCAATTTGGTCCCGCTCGGTGAAACGGCCTAGGTTTCTATAGCGGACAGACACACAGGCACACACACACAGACAGACTCTGCTCTTTTATATATATATATAGATGAAGAATGAATATATATATATATATATATATATATATATATATATACATATTGAGAATCTAAATTGAAAATTTAAACTATATATGTGTGTGTGTGTGTGTGTGTGTGTTTGTGTGTATAAAAGAGGGCTACTTTTAAGATCGCTCATTTTAATATCAAAAATTTAGGTTATTTTTATAGCAGTATTATATATAAATTCAAAAAGAATTAAAAAATATATATATATATATATATTATAGTTTTAAAAAATTAAAGAACACGCTTTTATAGAAATGTGAACTAAAAAGCACAAAATATCTATCTTAGTATTAAGATTCAGGGTAAGAGAAAATCGTGTGAGTGATACACCGTAATATTTACATACATTTAAATCTTTAATTAAAATAACTTAGAATTAACAAAAACCATTTTTAAAAAATTTCCCCTGACGGGGATCGAACACTGGACCTTTAGGTTCGTAGCGCGGCGCCTTACCTCTACGCCATACCGTTCACGAAGGGGAAGTATATTTTTTAACCGACTTCAAAAAATTGTATGAAATGAAACTAAATTGCGCCAAAAAGTATAAAATAATTTCCTTCGCCAAACAACCTATAACACTACAATTAATCATAACTTTTGAAGTCGGCGCAAAATTAAATAAAAATTGATACCTTTATTCAATACAAAAATCGAATCCTATTCAAACTACACATCTCACATTGTCACCTGCAAAACGCAGCCGAAAACTATTTTGATTCAAGAAAACAAATAAGATTTCGTAAGCAGCCAAAGTTGGCGAAGATGCTGGTATCTGACGTCCTTGGTGAAAGAAAAATCGCAAAATTATCTGGCAAACATATCTAATTTCTTTGGGATATCATGATTAATTTGATAAGGTATATTAAGAGAGTAATCAAGAATATGAAACAATACTTCGTACAAAATGTATTATGAAAATATACATCTTGCGTGTATATTTTTGCAATACGTTTTCAACGCCAAATCCTAAAGCCACCATAGTTATCACAGTTATACCAAATTTGCAAAGAAAACTCTAACTTCGTAGAAACATAAATTCTGCATTGTGAAAAATGTCCACTGTTCTGTGTAGATGCTACCAATGGACCAATTGTATACAGTGAATACAAAAATAAAGGAAACATGAAAATGGATCATTCGAGACGACAGCATTTGTTGCTACCGATCTAAAAACAAACCTTTAAAAACTAATTAAATTTTATTTAATTTTGCGCCGACTTCAAAAGTTATGATTAATTGTAGTGTTATAGGTTGTTTGGCGAAGGAAATTATTTTATACTTTTTGGCGCAATTTAGTTTCATTTCATACAATTTTTTTTTAATAGTAGTTGCTTTTTGGAGTCGGTTCTATTTTTTTACAAAAAGATTTTATTTCACAATATAATTTTTTTGTTTGCTCCCAGAGAAGTTACAAACAAACAAACAAACATACATACATATATACATACATACATACATACAGGTGAAGCTAATAAAAGCGTGTTAAAAAATACTGCATTTGTGATAATAATAAAATGTATGTATATAGAGTACTCACTCATTTTCTTTCACTATTTTTTCATCACTTTCTTCATTAATAAATGCACTTTGTTTATTCATATTAAAAACACTTTATACACAAATAAATGCATTTTGTTTATTCATAGTAAAGACACTTTATACACAAATTGTACGCGTACAGCTATTCACTGTTGCACATAAATGATAGATACCTATACACCTATATACTTTCTCACAAACAGCTGCTTACGTATTCGTCCGATTTCGGAGCAGCTCGTCTCGATTCGTGCGAGCTTCGTACAGCCGAAGACTACCGATGTCTGCCGAACTGTGTTAGGTTTTTTTTTCGTTACGGAATTTTCTGATTCGGTCGCCGCGCTCAAAGCCCGCGATAAAAGCTATACAATAGCTTAAAAAAAAATCTGATGTGGGCACCACATGACTTCCTTATACACTTTTAGAAGTATACATAATGTTAAAAAATATTGTCACTGGACCCGAAACAGTTGGCTAAAAGTATTTTTTAAAAAATGCATGCATACGTAAAAAAAAAATAAATAAATAAATAAAAATAAAATAAAATTGTGCCTTGAGGGGACTCATTTTAAAGTTGTGCCTTGGGGGGGGACTCATGTCAAAGTTGTGCCTTGGGGGGACTCATGTCAAAGTTGGGCCTTGGGGGACTCATGTCAAAGTTGTACCTTGGGGGGGGGACTCATGTCAAAGTTGGGCCTTGGGGGGACTCATGTCAATGTTGGGCCTTGAGGGGACTCATTTCAAAGTTGCGCCTTGGGGGGACTCATGTCAAAGTTGTGCCTTGGGGGAACTCATGTCAAAGTTGTACCTTGGGGGGGACTCATGTGCTTTGGGGGGACTCATGTCAAAGTTGTGCCTTGGGGGGACTCATGTCAAAGTTGTGCCTTGGGGAAGGGACTCATGTCAAAGTTGTGCCTTGGGAGGGACTCATGTCAAAGTTGTGCCTTGGGGGGGATTCATGTCAACGTTGTATCTTGGGGGGGACTCATGTCAAAGTTGTGGGGACATGTTAAAGTTGTGCCTTGGGGGGGGGGGACTTCGGATCCGAAACAATTGGATAAAAGTGTTTAAAAAATGCATTTTCACCGTGTTTCTGAACTATTCCGGAAGTTTCAAATCTCTAACTAGTCGGGAAGTTAGTTAAATAATTTTTCTGTTGAATCATATAAACGCTGCTGAAGGCAGCAGTGACACGAAGCAATTGGCTAAAAATATTTAAAAAATGCATTGTCACCGTGTTCTGAGCTTTTCTGGAAGTTTTAAATGTCTAGCTAGTCGGGAAGTTAGTTAAAAATCGATTGCAAGATTTGTACTGGTAACGCTGCCGAAGGCAACAGGAATCGGAAACAGTTGGCCAAAAATATAAAAAAAACGCATTGTCAACGTGTTCTGAGCTTTTCTGAAAGTTTCAAATGTCTAGCTAGTCGGGAAGTCAGTTAAATTGCAAGATTTGTCCAAACCGTTTTTGAGTTATTACCGTTTTTTGATACATTATGGCCAAAACCAATGTATTTTTGGTCATTATGAACCTAATTTTCCTAAATATCTCCAAAATGGAAAATCATACAAAGTCCAAAAAGGGAGGTGCAGAACTCTATGTTATGACAAACCTATGTACCAATTCGCAACTTTCTACGTTCAACCGTTTTTGAGTTATTACCGTTTTTTGATACATTATGGCCAAAACCTATGTATTTTTGTCATTATGAACCTAATTTTCCTAAATATCTCCTTAACGAAAAATCATACAAAGTCCAAAAAGGGAGGTGCACAACTAGATGTTATAACAAACCTATGTACCAATTCGCAACTTTCTACGTCCAACCGTTATTGAGTTATGCGACATACACACACACACACAGACACACACACATACAGACGTCACGAAAAATCGTGTAAAACCGCTTATATCTCTAAAACGAGAGCTCGCGTTCAGACGACACTTGCAGGTGTACAACTATACATCATGACAGTCACACGTATAAATTGGCAACATTCAGCGATCATTCGTTTTCGAGCAATGTGAAATACAAAATCCATTTCGCAAATCGGGATTACTATACTTCCTTATACTTTGTATAAGGAAGTAAAAAAGAAAGAAAGAAAGAAATATGAATTTGAAACTGTATCTGGAGTCTTCCATTCCCCTTTAGCAAATAAATTATTCATAAATTTTATTTGCTAAAATATTAGTATGTATTCCCGTGTGTATTCACTCGGGGAAAGACGGCCATATTTTGGTAAAAACGTCGTCTTTTCCCAAATGAAAAGGAATAACTTTTTTCTCCCCAATGATCACTCTATTCTATATATGCTATACTATATCTATGAGTTCTATACGCAAGCGAAGTGTGACTCACTGACCGTCTGTGCAGCCAAGAAAAAGATTTCCTATGTTAATTGCCCACTGGATTTTTTGTAAGAAATTATTAACAATCGAGGAAATTTATTTCCCGATTTTAATCCTTATATTTGGGTATAGATATGTATTAGTTATCGCGGGTGTTAGATTGAATTATTTTGCTGTCAAATTGACAAAATTTTAATTTTAAATTTCAAAACTCTGTCGCCCTTGGCTTTTATTATTATTATTATTATTATTTGGCGATCAAAAGCGTAACACGAAAATATACATGCCCAGATGTATGCATTGTACGAAATGTAATATGTATTATTCATTGTACGTATGTATGACATGTAATATGTATTGTACGAAATATTGTTTCATATTATTCATTACTCTTTTAATATAAGTTGTTAAAATAACCATGATTTTTGAAAGGAATTAAATATTTTCGCCAGATAATTTGGCGATATTCTTTTTTTTTCGCCAAGGATGACAGAAAGGAAATCTATTCCGCTGCAAAATATTAGTATCTTACATCAGATATTTTACTTAGACATTTGAAAACAAATTTGACTTCAAACTATGATAGAATATTTATCATTTTCCTTTTAATTAGTATATTATAAGTATATTAAAATTTAAAAGCATGGTATATAAAAAGTTTTTTTTTTTTTTTTTTTTTTTTAATCTTATAATTATTCTTATCTTAATCCTCAATGTTTCCCATCTTTATTAACTTGAATTTACTATTAAACTTTTAACATACTCAAAAACTTCTCATCACTTCGTTAAAATACATTAAACTTTTCCAAAATCTTTTTCTATTTAAAATGATACATGTATTTACTTTAAATGTCCAATATTTCATAAGATTTCCAATTTTAAAGTTTTAAAATATTTATCAAATTTACTTATTTTTCTGGTTTAGCCTTATTGTTTTCCTTTTTATAACTACAGCTGTTGCCCTCTTTAAAATATTTAAAATGATGAGGTCATTTTATAGTAAAATTATCCATTATAGCATATATTATATTTCACTCCTCCATAAAAATTGATTTTAAAATCGTCTGTTTCTTTTATACTTTTATTTTAATAGAATTTTAATAGAATTTAATTTATATATTAGTCATTTTAGCAATTTTATCCAAAGTAGCATTAGAAATAATATATATCACTTCTCCATTAAAATTTATAGGACCCTACAATAAAATTAATTTGTGCTTAATATTAACACTACGAAAATTTTTATCAATCGCTTCCAAATTTTGACCTAAGTTTCAAATCTCAACCCTGTGGGTTTTTACATCGGCTACAACGTTTTCGTCTTTGTTCGTAAATAATAATTTGACTGTACTAAATAGTTTACAGCCGTATAATTCAACGTATAACTTAGTCACAGCAACGCGTGGCCGGGTCTGCTAGTATATATATATATATCTACGCTTTGTACTCAAACTAAAAATTTCCTTTAAAAAAATTATTATTTGTTTTTCTTTTTCTTTTTTTTTAAATTTTGCTTTTTGATTATTGTTTTACACATACACACATGTATATAATCATTATACATCTGCAATGAAATATAGTAATCAGATGAAATATTTAAACGCTATTGTGTTCACTCAGACACATACACATATCTTTATAAAAACAGAAAAATTAATTTAGGAAGCCACAAAACGTATAGATATACCAAAAACCTACAGTGATTTTTTTTTTTTTTTTCTTTCTTTCTTTTCTTTTTTTTTTTTTTTTTTTTTTTTTTTTTTTTTTTTCATGGGTACAATATTTCCCTTACACAATATATGTTTGGAAATTAAAAATGAATTCAGGAGATCTTAAAATGTACACATATGCCAAATTCTCATAGTTAGATTTTCTTTATAATTAAAAACGTTTTCTAACATAGTTTTACATAACTTTTTTAACTTCTCAACATATACTAGAATGATAATTCTTTATTTGGGAATAACAATCCTAAAATAGTACACAAATGAAAAAGGCAAATTATGGACATTATAATAATTTTTACTTTTCGTACATACATATTTGAGGAAAATATTGTAATCACGTCAAAAATCCGACTTTGAAATTTTAATGCTTCTATATGTTTTGAGGTCCCCTAAATTAAGTCACTATCGATTTTTTTTTTTTTTTTTTTTCATAGTCTCAGAATTATAAAAAATCTGTATGCATTGGCATTACAAGGAAACAATATTACGTATATTAAAATTTTACTAGGACTATTTAAATAAAATTTAAAATTTTTAATATTTTAAAAATGTTTCCTACTAACAAATTTTACTTTACTTTCTTCGGTTTTAAAGTATTGCAATTTAAAATTCTGTGGTTATGTGGCTTAAGGCTGATTAATACAGTTGAGTCCTAGGCCCTTCGTAGTTGTCTTTGTAGGGGGGGGGGGGGGCAGCCCCGTAATTATGTTAGTTTAGGATAAAACCACGGAAAACTCCTAACGGGTCCTGGGGAAACTGAAGCCTGGGTCAAACCTGGCACATACTATCTACCAAAATTTAATAATATAATCTAAATATAGTGTATTCATCAATAAGTTTTTTTTTTTTTTTTATGTTTGAATGTTAAAGATTTGAATTAAATTTCAGCATTCAAACATTCAATTACATAAAAAAAAAAAAAAAAAATTCACAAAGTAATATCAAAGTATGTTTAGAATATATTGTTAAAAACTGTAATAATGTAAAATCCAGTTAAATAAATAAATAAATAAATAAATAATAAACAGACAGCATTAATAATAATAATAATAATATATATATATATATATATATATATAATTTTTTATTTAGATAGTTTTCAAGAAATTTTCATACATTTATGCAAATTTTCATAACTGTAATGCAGTAAATAACAAACATATACATTTAAAACATTTACTATCACCATAAAATTGTGTCAGATCTTTCAAGATTCTCATATTTTGACACGATTTTAAAAAAATTCCCTTGCCTTTACAGAAAAATACTAAAATGCACTCTATTTCATCATTAAATATATATATATATATATAGTACTTTCGAATTTAATTCGTTTATTACTAAGGAATGGTTCTAAAAAATTATTATTAGGCATTAGTATTTCAAATCATCATTAAAGAGCGCGAATATCACGATGAATAAACGATCTTTTTATTGTATTTTTTATGATGAAAACATTTTGACAAACGTGTATAATTTTACATGCATTGATATAATTATTATGCCCATTCAAAAAAGTTTTCGACATTTTAAGGAGATTCCAGCGTGAACTGCAAATGCATATATAAAATGTTATTCTTATGACTGGACCTTTAAATTAGCGATGAAGAAACGATTTTTTTTTTATTATTATTATATTTTTTGTGGTGAAAACATTCTGACAAACAAACATATAATTCTACATGCCCTGATATTAATTATTATGCATATTCAAAATTTTTTTTTCGGCATTTTAATGAGTTTACAGCGTTAATTACAAATGCTTCTGTATAATGTTATTCCTATGGCTAGACCTTAAAAAAAAAGGTGAAACCGAGACTTGTAAACAGCGCCAATTGCTGGGTAGCGGTAAAATATGTAAGTTCTTGCTGTACGCTCTTTTCGCCTTGTCTGAACAGCCGTTATTGAATCGCAGGGAGCCATGCACAGACAAAGATCAAACGTTAAAAAAGCTTGACTACGGTAATCAGAAAGCCTCAAAACGTGTAAATATACGAAAAACAAGCGATGAATATTTAGCTTAAAACATACATTATTTACCATATCTCTATGAGGAATTAATTTCAATACCCGAACAGCTTTCCTGGAAATGGTAAAATATTATTAGTAAAGCACATCCACTGAAAATAAATAACTAGTGTGTTGTGGCCACCACACGACTTTCATCTATATTTTCCTGTACAAATTCACTCAGTAAAAATAATTTATTAAAATTATTATTTAAAAAATATATTTTCCATGATAATGCAGACGATTTCCATATTAGAGAAGTAGTATAACACTAAATATCCAAGAAAAAAAGTTGAATTTATTCTCAATATTACATTTTTTTTTTTGTTAAAAATGAAAAAAATTGATAATTTTATTTTAAATTATCGCAGATCGATGGTTCAACCATTCATTTTAAAGGTATTGGCGAGCTCTTTTGACAGATACCGATCATGAAAATTTACTCCCCTTGATGGGGAACTTCCCCACCCCCAGGGGAGGGGGGGAGGCGAAGCTCCTACATACACAAAATTTTTTTCCCAGTTGACTATCTCTATTACAAAAAATATATATTCGTTTCATTTTGTTTAGTGCAGTCTATAGATGTTAAACTCTACTTACCTGCAATTTCCCCCATAGACGTAATGTATTTGAATACTTTTGAGTGTCCCTGTACACGAACTATTTGCTTCATCTCAACGAAAAGCTTAGTGTAGCATCCCTATATGATACACACTTAGCATACCGAGTTTGAAATTTCTGCTACTATTTGTTCTTGAGATATGCTTATAACACACACACAGACAGACCATTGGCTAAAAACATGATTTTCATATTCAGGGGACCTCAGAACATGTAAATATAACAAAATTTCACGTTCGAAAATTTGTCCCTAAAACAATACTTTCTCGGCCCTATTTGCAAAAGAAAATAAAAACCGATAAAGCAGATTCCGGTTTCTTTAAGCGGGGTTGTTAATGATAGTGTGAATAGCTTAAAATAGAACTCCGTATTTTCCCCGCTTTTCAAATTCCCGGTTCAATTGACCCGGGTAGAAGTTGCTTGATGTGAACGATGCAGCGTTTAGACGCTGTCGTCTTCACTTACGTAGATGTCATATTTTACTAATTTTTACATTTGTGTGAGTGGAACACCATGGCATCTAAATGCTGCATTAAATTGAGTTAGGTAAGAAATTTACTGATTACCTTCGCCGCCGACCAGTTGCAATATTAAATTCAAACCCCTCCTTACGTGTAGGGATTTTTTATATTTCCGCGTGCGCGTGAAGTGTTGAAGCGTCATTTTCTCTTCCGTAAGCACAGTAAAAATGTAAATTTTTGGGGTTAGTTCAACGAATAATATCTTTATTTTCGCCCGCAGCTCTGCGTACGGGAGGGCCCTTGTTTTGGACCACACCATCCAGATGACTGAGAAAGACGAGTGGGCGTGTCAAGAAATGTTATCGTTCATAGCCCTCAACTCACATCCCAATCCAAAAAAGGTAAAGCATAAAAGGTCTTTATAATAAATAAATAAATTAAACATACAGGAGAATTCTAGGAGTTCAATCGGTTATTTGTCGTCCGCTGTAGGTTTTAATCAATGGAGGAGGCGTCGGAGGAACACTTCGAGAAGTCACGAAGCATCCTCTGGTGGAATCCATCGAAGTGTGTGAAATTGATGAGGTAAAACTTTTGCTTTTTCCTCTGAACAAAAATCATGAGGTTCACATATATTATGACAATTTTCCAAGTATATTTACCTATATTTTAATCTCCAATGCACTTTATATCTTAAAACTATCTTTATAGCTTTAACCCTTTCATGGTCATGAACGTGTATACACGGTCAGAGTTTTTTACTTCTGAATCATTTATTCATTGCTACGAATTTGCTAAATAGAAAACAATCAGTTTCTCGGTATTCCTGATAAATTCGTAATATTATTAGTACTTAATGACTTAAATATAGATAAAACACCTCCCTCTAAAATGGCTTCGAAACGAAAAAATAAAAAACGGCGTAACCATGAATGGGTTAATAAAGCCCAAAATAGTAGATTGTTTTTATGAAGCTCTGTATATCGTCTAAAAGCTGCACTTGGATATAGTGCTCACAAAAAATGAGTGTGGTTTTAAAACTAAACCTCATAATACGCGAGCGAAGTGATAACGTCACTGACCATCTGTGGATGCAAGAAAAAGATTTCCTATGTTAATTGCCCATTGGATTTTTTGTAAAAAATTATTAAAAATCGAGGAAAATTATTTCCCGATTTTAATCCCCATATTTGGGTATAGATATGTATTAGTTATCGTGTGCATGTGTTAGATTGAGTTATTTTGCTGTCAAATTGACAAAATTTTAATTTTAAATTTCAAGTTTGTTGTCCTTGACGTTTTTTGTATTTGGCGATCAAAAACGTAATACGAAAATGTGCATGCCAGATGTATATTTTCGTAATATGTATTGTACAAAATATTGTTTCATATTATTCATTACTCTCTTCTTAATATAAGTTGTTAAAATAACCATGATTTTTGAAAGGAATTAAATATGTTCGCCAAATAATTTGACGGTATATATTTTTTTTTTTCCTGCCAGGGATGACAGATATGAAACCTATTCCGCTGCAACGTATTAGTACCTTATATCAGATACTTTATTTAGACATTTGAAACAAATTTGACTTCAAATTATGATAGAATATTTATCATTTTCCTTTTAATTAGTATATTAGTTGGATATTTAGGCCCCGTTCACAACCTCACTTTTACTGGGGTTGAATTCCCCAAATTCTCTCCAATTGAACCGGTTCCTCAAAAGAGGGGTTGATTACTAGGGTCAGAAACAACCCCAGTAGGGACTGGGGTTAATCCTTCTAAAACCCGTCTTTTACCCACAATTCCTTTCGGATGAAACTGTGCGCTGCGCCGTATTGGATTTAATTTACCTCTGTTCGCTGTCTTTCACTTATTTGCTTTTAAGTTTTTTGGTTTATTTATTTATTTATTTTATTTTTTTTTACTTGAAAGATATCTAGCAAAATTATGCGTAATGCTCGTTGGTCTCAGGAAGAGACAAAAGCTTTGCTGAATTTAAGTTCACTGTTTATTTCTACAAAAAACCTTAATTAAAAAAAAAAAAAAATGAAGTTTGAATGCATTAATATATATTTTTTTCTAATAATTTAACTGACAAATTTCAATTTAAGATTATCCATTTAAATGCTACATAAAAATTATATTTTATTTTTTCTTAATAACCGACATTTCTAAGTGAGTAAAGACATACAGAATTATTTGATTATTATTCGAAAAAATACAGTAAAAGAGGGAAGTAATGAATGCAATAGAAAATATAAATAATTACAATTTTTTGTCAAGTAAGATTTTATTAGCACGGTTTTACTTGTTTCAAAAATTATTGTTCTTTAAAAAATATATAATTATCTAAAGAAGTATAATGAATAAAAAACGGGAGCAACTTCCTGATGAATAAATTGGTGTTTTCAATGTACTTTTAAAGATGATGATTTAGAAGTCGCATAATTGTATTTCTAGTGCATAAATAAAGCTCCTTTTTTCTATTTATTACAGTTAAAAGAAAATATTACTTCAAATATAATAGAATAATAAAATATTTTCGCTTGTACTTTTCATGCGTAAATTTATACACTACTTTTCCTTAAATGGCCGGACACTTACGATTTCAGGCGCTTTGTCAAATATCTAGAAAAATTCTTGATGAATTGTCCTAAAACTCTCGTAGTGTAAAGAATATGCTAATTTCATTTATATTTCAGCAAAAAAGTTTTCGTAAAAGCAACAAAGGGAGTGGTAAAAAATTAAAGAAAAAACAAAATGTTTGGGATTATCCTGTAAAAAGTAATGCTTTAGATACGGTCTGGCTGTAATATGTGATTATGATACTGTCTGCTGGGCGATTTACTGTAAATATAATCAGCACCAATTCACATGAAAATTTAAAGTTTTTCGGAATTCCACCCATTATTAAAAGAAATACAGCGCCCACAAAATTTTTATAAACCATGCACGACACACAGACAGGCATGCACTTTTAAAAATGGTCAAATTGTTGTCATGATATTTTAAAACGTGTAAATGCATCGAAAACCAGAAGTCAAAAATTTTCTCGATTGTAATATTTTCTTCTTGCGAATAGAAAAAATAATAAAAATAATTGTTTTTATCAACTTCAGAATTTATAGAAAGTAATCTAAACTCTTGCCAATTCATTTTATATTTGCGATAATCTTAAAAAAATATTTCTTATAAATTTTATTTCTTTTTCAACTTTAAATAAGAAAATTATTTCTGTCTGTTATGTAATTTTGCGGAATGGAAAAAGAAAAATGTAGGACTATTTAACGCTAAAATTCTTCTTTATTTTATTTCCTTGCAGAGAGTCTTCGCTTATGATCCGAATAATTGTTTTAATACTGAAATTAAATCATCTTTAAATTTCAATTTTTGCACTGATAATATTGTATTACTATATATATATATATATATATATATATATATATATATATATATATATATTAGGGAGACCGGAAAATAATGTCGTTTTGAATTAATAAAATCAAACCGGAAATTTTTGTTTAACAGTGTTTAGATGGTACTTTACAAATAACAATCTTATAAGTTACCGAAGAATATCTTAAATTTTATCCAGGATAAATTTCCGATGTCAGTATTTTAATTCAAAACGGTCCCCCTAATATATATATATACATTATATTATTTTTATTTTTTTAATATCAATACACTAAACAAAAACGTATCTCAACGTTTTTCAAAGATAAAATTATGATTGTGGTGATTATTTTACTAAATACAGTCGGCAGCAAAAGTATCCGAGCACTAGCAAAAATTCTTGCATAAAAAATGTGCATTTAATACTGTTTTGTTAAATAAATCCTTGTCGAATCATATTCCTAGACTGGCTAAGAACAGAATTCGATAAGGATTTATTTAACAAAACTGTATCATGTGTACTTTTTTTTTATATAGGATCTTTTTGCTAGTGCTCGGATACCTTTGCTGCCGAATGCATTTTTTTTTTTCTGTGCATCTATAACTAACAACAATAGAATTTATGCGAATGTTTTGGTTTGTGAATTAAAGGGACATTTCATTTAAAGGGACCTTACTTCTTTCTTTCCCCATTGAAAACCGGTTGTCACCCTCTCCATCCTTATTCCGAGATAGATAGTTGTAAACGGACAAAACAGAAAGGGGGATTAAAAGAAGCATCGTTAAAATGCGGGTTGATTTTAAGCGAGGTTGTAAACGGAGCCTTATTGTGTAAATATCCTCCTTTGGAATGAAATGTTTATGTTTTCAATCGAATATGGAAGTTTGCCTTTTTTTTTCCCCTAGAGTTTTGAAATTTAAAATTCAAATGTTATCAGTTTTACAGCAAAAACAACTTAATTGAACCCATGCACAAGATAACTAATACATGTCTATACCTAAATATCGGGAAATAATTTCTCTCGATTTTTAATATTTTTTTACAAAAAATCCAATGGGCGAATAACACAGGAAATATTTTTCTTGCATCCACGGACGGTCAGTGACGTCACACTTCGCTTGCGTATATTGGGAACCTACTCAGAGCAATTTCCTCCTTTTACTTTGATCCATATCATGTCTGAATGATTTTGTGTGCCATCACATCATTAATGCTAATCTAGGGCTGGATTATTTATCAATATATCCCCAAGTATCGATATTTTTTAAATATCCCGATAACAATATTTAAGATTTTGCTCAGCCAATATATCCCTTTAACGATAATACGAAATGCGCACCTACCGCGCGATCAACGATATACCGATAAGTACCGTTAAACGCAAACCACGGATTAATAGAATAATGCTTCCGCGCTAGCGCGCATCACGAATGGAACCCGAATGAAACCCGAGCGAAGGAACCACGATCAGCGAACGAAACCGAAACCCGAACAAAAAGAGCGCGCAATCTTATATCTTATACTAATACCCATTCTCTTATTTTTCTCCCATCCCTTACTGATAAAAATATATATATATATAACTCCACCCCAAACGATCACTCCCCTCCCACAATGCAAATACTTCCTCTTCCTTCCTGCGTGCGAAACCTCAAATCTAAAATATCACTGCTTTAATAAGTCCACCGCATAAAAAAATAAAATAAAAATAAACAGTATTTATTCAAAGCCATCTGCTTTTACCACAGTATATTCCATACCTTGAGTATATTGACTTACCACAGTATATTGATACATTCATGCATTTACTGACGCTAAACGATAATATGAAAGAATTTATACTACCGTTAGTATTTGATAATATTGCACATCACTTTTCGTGGATCATAGGTGTAATACCAGAGTAACCAAACCACAGACAAGGCAATATAAAAACACGCTTATTATGACGAATGAAAGCAATATCTTTTGTTTTAGCTCATTTCCTGCTATTGGTTCATTGATATTGGTTTATTTCAAAGTATCGATAAATTCTGGCTAATAAGATGCGACCTTCAACATGTGTTTAGGGCATGGTAATAGAATATCTCAGGTATAATCACTGCGTGTTGAATTTTTGGCACACGGAACTAGCTCGGTCGTACATCAATCGGAATTTACGCCATCTATCGCGTAAATTAGAAAACGCTTGCTTGTTAATTTCATTAAAAGTATTTTAGCAGTATATTTTTTAAAGTTCTGTAATTTTCTCTATCTCTTTTATTTATTTATGTTTTCAAATTAAAAAAAGATATAAATATATTTTTTTTTATTTATTTATTTATTTTTATTTTTATTTTTTTTCAAATTAAATTTTTTTTTATAAATATACATTTTATTTTATTTTATTATTTATTTTTTTAATTATAAAAAGGTACAAAAAAAATTCAATTCAATTTAAAATTTTTAAAATATTTGTAATAAAAATTGCAAATTGTATTAATAATTAACAAACATAATTTAATTTTTAAAAAAGTCCAAAAGGACAAAAATTATTTATTCTTTGTTAGGATAAATATCGAAATTCACTTAAAATTTCAGATTTTTAAATTTTCTTTGGACAAATTATTTAAAATAAGTGAACTTTAACTTAAAGATGAAAATAAAAATTATTACTTTTAATTAGAAATATTTATGCTTGTATCTCAATATCTATTTAAATATTAAGAAAAGAAAGGAAATGGTAATTATATTTTTGATGTTTTTAACAAAATGGCAAAAATAAAATCAACTTTTTCCTAGAAAACCAATTTTTACAAATTTTCTTCTTCTTCTTCTTCTTTTTTTTTTTTAATTACTATATCATTTTTTCATCAAATTTCTTTTTGGTTCAAAACTTAAATTTTATTTCCTTAAAAAGGCGGATTTTTTCCCTGATTTTTGTTAATTTTTTTTTAAATATATAAATTATAAAATTATTTTTACTATAATCCTCTTTCCTCAAACAAAAAAAAAAAAAAAAAAAGTTGTGCAAGTTAAAGCCGATTGACTTTAGCCGATTATGGTACTATACTTAGATGGCATGTTTTTCGTGGGTTTATTTTTAAGGAGATCCAAGCATATGTTCACGTGAGTTTCGGAGAAAACCACGGAAAAGTCAGAACAGCTAAGACAACGAATTGTGATATTGGATCACACTAGGAAAAAAAGACACACTGGAAATCGTGAATTTATAACCCATTCTGACGAAAATTAAAATTTTGTTAAAAACAAGCTATGATGGGTTCAGTCTAATAATCGCTAAATTTGATAGATGTTTCTAAGGATTATGGTCAATTAACTATGTTAGGATCCTAGTCCTGGTTGGAATACTTTTCATGGAGATCTAAAGAGATCTAAGCATATATTCACGTGAATTTCGAAGAAAACCACGGAAAACTCATAAAGGCTGAGACGAAGAATAGCGACATTAGATCGCATTAGGGAATACACACACACACACACACACACACACATATATATATATATATATATATATATATATATATATATATATATAAATTATGACGTATTGTAAATCGCGAAATTTATAACCAATTTTGATAAAAATTATGATTATTATTATTTTTTTTTTTTAAATAGCGATTATGAGTTCACCCAGAAAATTGCTATTAAGTTGATATTTTAAGGGTTTAAAATCGATTGACTGCGCTAGAATCCTATCGCCTGGTTATAATGCATTTTATTTGTGTTTATGTAAATACTATATCAGAGCATCTATTCATGCCAGTTTCGGAGGAAACCACGGAAAACTCAAAATGACTAAAATGACGGATTGCGACATTGAATCGCATTAGTAAAAATATAAATAAATTGTGATATATTGTAAATCGGTAATGAATTTTTATAAAAAATATAATTTATTTAAAGATAGAGATTTAATTGAGCCTAAAAATCATTACATTAGGTTGATTTACTGTGTTAGGATCCTAGGCCTGGGTGGAATGCATCCTGTAGATGGATTTTCTAATGAAATCTTATTCGTATTTAAGCCAGTTTCGCAGAAAACCACGGAAAACTCACAACGGCTAAGACGAATAGCTGTGACATTGGAGTATTGCGATATAGAAAAAAAAATTATATATAAATAAGTTGTTACATATTGTAAATCTCGAATTTACAATGAATTTTGGCAAAAATTAAAATTTTGTTGCAAATAGTGATTTTGAATTGAGTCTAAAAATAGCTAAATTAGGTTAATGATTTGTGGGGGCTGCGGTCGATAAACTACATAAAGATCCTATGCTAGGGTGAAATGCAATCTGTGGGTGAATTTTCTAAAGAAACCTAGTTCGTATTTACACGAGTTTCGGAGAAAACTACGGAAGACTCAGATCGGCTAAGATGAGGAGTTGTGACATTGAGTTGAAAAAAAAAAAAAAAAAAAAATGTATATGATGATAAATTTTGAGATATCCTAAATTGCGAATTTATAGCCAATTTTGTGGGAAAAAAAAAAAAAAAAGAATATGAATTATGAATTTAGATTCAAAATTAGGTAGTTTTAATAGGTTAAGTAGTTCAAAATTAGATAGTTTTTTTTTTTTTTTGGGGGGGGGGGGGAGGATGTTATTAAGATTCTCGGGATGTTTTTCTAAGGTGATCGAAGCATGCATTCATGTGAGTTTCGAAGAAAACCACAGAAAATTCAGAACAGCTAAGACGACAAATTGTGATATTGGATCGCACTAGAAATTAAGAAAATAAAAATAATAAATTGTAACACACTATAATTCGCGAAGTTATAACCAATTCTTAAAAAAGTTAAAATTTCATTAAAAACAGCGATTATAGGTTTGGTCTAAAAATCGCTAAATTAGGCTGATGCTTTTAAGAATTACGGCCGCTTAACTTCTTATTATCCCAACCTTTAGAAAAACACCCTTACATCGGTGTTTTTCTAAGGATATTTAAATATGCATTAACTCGAATTTCGGAGAAAACCCCGGAAAACTGATAAAGGCTAAGACGATGAATTGAGACAGTAGATCGCATTGGGAAAAAAAGAAGATATATATATATATATATATATATATATATATTTGTAGTGTATTATAAATCGCGAAATTTATAGCCAATTTTGACAAAAATTAAATTTTTGTTGATGTTTTAACTGCGCTAGGATCCTAGGCCTGTTTATAATGCTTTTCATGGGCGTTTTTTTTAAGGAGATCCAAGCATGTATTCAAGCGATTTTTGAGAAAACCACGGAAAACTCAAAACGGCTAAGACGACGAGCTGTGACATTGGAGTATTGTGATATAGACAAAAATATATATAAATGTATCAATAAGCTGTTAAATATTGTAAATCACGAATTTATAACGAATTTTGGCAAAAATTAAAATTTTGTTAAAAATAAAGATTGTGAGTTAACTCTAAAAATCGCTAAATTAGGTTAATGGTTTGTGGGGGTTGCGGTCGATAAACTACATAAAAGTCATAGGCCTGGATCGAATGCCCCCTGAGGGTGGATTTTTTAAACTATCTAGTTCGTATTTATGCGAGTTTCGGAGAAAACTACGGAAAACTCAGAACGGCTAAGATGATGAGTTGTAACATTTGGTTGCAATCAATAAAAATGTATATAATATTAAATTTTGAGATATTATAAACTGCGAATTTATAGTCAATTTTGACAAATAATAATAATAATAATAATAATAATAATAATAATAGAAATTGTGAATTCAGTCTAAAATAGCTAAATTACATAGGTTTTTTTTCGCCCCCCCCCCCCGCTTAAGATTCTCGGGCACATTTAAATGCTTTTCATGGATGTTTTTCTAAGGTTATCGAAGCATGTATACACACGAGTTTCGAAGAAAATCTCGGAAAACTCAGACCGGCTAAGATAACTAATTGTGGAAAACGAATTGCACTGGAAAATAATAATAATAATAAAATAAACAAATTGGGATATATTGTAATCGCGAATTCGTAAAGAATTTTGACAAAAAATTTAATTTGGTTAAAAGTAGAGATTATGTGTTCAGTCTAAAAATTGCTAAATTAAATTGATGGATTGGTTTGAGGGGATTACTGTCGTTTGATCACATCAGGATCCCAGGTCTTTGGTGAATGCCCGCTGTGTGTGTGGGTGGGGGGGGGGATTTTCTGAAGAAAACTAGTTCGTATTTACGTAAGTTTCGTGGAAAACCACGGAAAACTCAGAACGTCTAAGACGTCGAGCATGACCTGGGAATGAACACAGCACCTCTCATCTTCTAGTCTCTATAGCAGAACCTCTCAGCTTCTTGTAGGTTAAATTCAGGTGAAAATTTAGAAATTTTAAAGAAAATAATGTTTAATTAAATTAAATTATCCGATGAAATTTTATAATTTTTGAGCTAACATTTCTCTAACTGAAAATCACAAAACTCATAGAAAAATAATATTTAATTAAATTTCAAGTCAAAGAATTTATAAAGCTAGATTTACACTTGTTAATAACATTTCAATGATGTTGCTTATCCCTGACTTAAATTGCATCACTTTCTTAAATGTACGTCTTAAGATTTGCTAAATGTAAAGTTTTAATTTTTTTTTCTTAATATATATATATCATGCATATTATATATATGATATAAATTTTGTATACATTACAAATGAAATAGTGAAGCCATGTTATTCTGACAAACTCAACTTAATAATATTCAATAAAACGTTTATAAATTTAAAAAAAAAAAAAAAAAAAAAAGGCCGTTTTTTGAAGTTTTGTCCTTCATAATTGTTAAGAAAATTTTAATTTTAAATATAAATAACTTGAATGTTAAATCAACAACGCATCATGAAGCATATGCACCTTGACAGCAGAAAACAATGCCGGAATTCTTGAAAACAGGTCTTTATTTTGTTTATTAGCTATTGCATACCCCGAGTCACATCCAAATACAAAACAGCATCGAGATTTAGACATATTCATCATAAAATAAAACAATAATCAGAAAAATAATGATGCGCGCTCACTGTACTCAGTGTTAACGTCGTACATCAAATACAGTCAGCGCCACTCTGCGGCCAGTTCAGCGCGAGGTCCACTTTTGAAGGAGGAATCCCGTAAAGGAAGTTCCTCCTTTCTATAGCTTCATGGTTTAGGGTCAGTGATGCCAGATTGGGGATTTTGTCCCCATTTTGGGGGATTTTTGAGGCTTCTGGGGACTTTTTGGGGGAATTCTAAAATTTTTGAGGACAAATCTGGGGAGTTCTTCAACTTTCTGTCAATGTTGGCAACGTAATGATTTATCCCTACGACCAGGGATTTTCAATAGCTTTATTGTTGTTTGGGGATTTTTTTCAAAAATTACCTTCATCTGGGGAAAAATCTGAGCTTGAATCCACTTAAATCTGTTTGATGTTTTCTTTTGTAAAATTATTTTCCCTTTTTAGTAGAAATCAAGTTGGGGATTTTTTCGAAAAAAAACCCTGATTTGGGGAAATTTGAAGACCTGTTTGGGGAAATAATTTTCGACCATCTGGCATCACTGCTTTGGACTGTACTTCAGTCAGATAGCTCTCCCTTTCTCCTTTCCCATGTTATCCAATGGGATTTTCGTTGCTTCGTTTTATAAAAATATCTCATTCAAAAATGAAGTTTTTCGAATTCTGTTTTTTGAATATTACTCTTTGAACGGGTCGCCTTTTAGCTTGATGAACAATTTTTCGAAAAAATTAATTTAAATATTTTATTTCAATAAGTAAATTATGGACTCTAAGTGTGGACCTCTAAGTAAAATATTTAAATTTATTTTTTCGAAAAATTGCTCACTAAGCTAAAAGACGACCTGTTCAAAGAGTAATATTCAAAAAACAGAATTTAAGCTAAAAGACGACCTGTTCAAAGAGTAATATTCAAAAAACAGAATTCGAAAAAGTTCATTTTTTAATAAAATATTTTTATAGAACGACGCGACAAAAATCCCATTGGATAACATGGGAAGGGAGAAAGGGTGCTATCTGACTGATGTAAAATAAAGTTTTATCTTCAGTAATTTTACAGTGACAGTTTCTTTATAGAATTATATAATATTGGATAGTTTATTACTTTTTTTTATGTAGCATTTATTTTTTCTCTTTCCTTTTCCTTCTTTCTTTTTTTTTTTTAAGCCGTACATGTTAAATAAAATTGGTTTAAATGCAAAATGAGTTACTTTAAGTAACAAAATGAAACTTTAAAATAATTTTGTTTAAATAATATAATTTTTATACTGACAATGTATACATATATATATATATATATATATATATATATATATATATATAATATATATATAATTCAAATTTCAATTGTTGTGAAACTATTACGAATGTGAATTGAACACATATACATTTTTAAAATATTGCAATGATTTGGTATGCAGATACAAAAATAAAAATGACAAGTAACTGAAATTTAGGATGCATATAAGAGTTTTAAGTAAAAAATATTACTCTCTACGACCAAAAAAGGTGTATCCAATGGCATTTCTTAACTATTTAAAATTATTTTCCTTTTTATTTAATACCTACATCTTAAGACAATTTTTCTTAAGCTTTGTTTTTAGTAGAATTATGAATTTTGATATACTTGGTACAAATAAAACACAGAACACATATTAGCTGTGTTAAAATATGATTTTAAAATAATTAAAGCTTAAAACGGGAAGAATAGAGGATAAACTATACAGAGGTATACTAAAAAGCAATAGTATAAGTTATAAGAAACACAAAATATTGATTCACTTTTTATGCATTTTTTTTTTTTTTTTTTTTTTTTTTTTTATGATAAAGTTATGGTAGTAATATACCAGAAAATACATGGAAAACACTCTATACTTGTATGCTTTAAAATTCGTGTGCATATGTCTTTAAAAAATAAGAAATGTCTATTTTTTCCTGTCTTGAAAGAAATATCGCAATATATCACTAATATCGATATTAACTTGGTGATATATCGCGATATTTAGGGGTACATACAAATGAAACACCTCCGTTTGCAAAGTCGTTTGCAGCCGTTTGCAAGCGTTCCAAATGTATGACTGCAGTCGGCAGCAAAAGTTTCCGAGCACTGGCTAAAATTCCTACGTAAAAAAAAGCACATTTAACACTGTTTTGTTAAATAAATCCTTGTCGAATCTTGTTCTTAGACTGACTAAGAGCAGGATTCGACAAGGATTTATTTAACAAAACTGCATTCAGTGTACTTTTTTTTATAGAGAAATTTTTGTTAGTGCTCGGTTACTTTTGCTGCCGACTGTATTTGCAAAAAACTTGCAGAATTTACGTCATCGAAGTTGCAAGCGTTCCGTTTGTATGTAACCCTTAATTTCTGATATCGTCCAGCACTACTAATCATACCCTATTTTATAAGAAACACGCTTTTGTGCAGTTGAATAATGTACGTTAATTTCATTATGTTTTGTACAGTCGGTAACAAAAGTGTCCGAACACTAGCAAAAATTCCAATGTAAAAAAAGTACGCTTAATACAGTTTTGCTAAATAAATCCTTGTCGAATCCTGTTCTTAGTCAGTCTAAGAACAGGAGCTTAAAATATAAGCTTAAAAAAAATCACATTATATGATTGGAAGACTGTAATTCAAGTGTTATTTCTTTCATTTTATTTCTTTATTTATTTCACTATTACTGTAGCAATCCTCAATACGTTGATAGTATTTTAACTCATACATTTTTCGACTACATATTTTCAAATTTGAATAATGTGCTTCACCTAGGGCCGGTTCTAGGTTTTGATATACTATGCAAAATAAAAGGACGTCGATAGATGATATAAAGGGTCTCACAATGATTTTTATAAAATATTTTACTTTTCTAGTATTTTTCATTGTAATGTGTGTGAAGGGCGCTTATAAAAGAAAGTGCTGCTAGCTAGTCTGACGGCTGCCACATAACTTCGCCTTAAACAACCCTCTCTTAAAATCACTTGTAGAAAGCAAAATATTGTGTATGAAATGATTTTAGCATTGAAAGGCATTTTTCTTCTAGGCCGTGATCGAAGCCAGCAAGAAGTATTTGCCTTTCATGGCGAAGGGATTCGACAGCCCCAAGTACACTCTGCACGTGGAGGATGGTGCCGAATATGTGAAGAGGAACAAAGGAGAATTCGACATCATCATTACAGATGCACCAGATCCCAAAGGTGAGCCCATCTCGTAAATGCATAACGGCGATGCAAAAAGAAAATCGAATTATTTACAAACAGAATTCCGTATTGGATGATTGATTAACCCTTTTCCCGGAACATGTTTTCATCATGCTTATCGGGAACATCGGTCTCACAGACCGCTATTTTTAGAAAAAGGTACTGAATGTATTTAGCGAAATTTCGTGGCGATAAATTGTGAATTCTTGCAGCCATAACATTACTTTCTCAATCATGACGTACAGTCGGTAACAAAAGTCTCCGAACACTTGCAAAAATTTCTATATAAAAAAAGTACACTTAATTCTGTTTTGTTAAATAAATCCTTGTCGAATCCTGTTCTTAGTCAGTCTAAAAACAGGATTCGACAAGGATTTATTTAACAAAACTGTATTAAGCGTACTTTTTTTACATAGGAATTTTCGCTAGTGTTCGGAGACTTTTGTTACCGACTGTATTATAGGGACGACAGGGTATCATATGGTTGATTGGATTTAATGCCGCATTAGTACTGCGCAATGGGTAATTGGCGACGATCTGGGACGCACCCCTAAGGATGGTCCGGAGACATGCCATCATAATTTTGATCCTCCCCCGCTTAGGTGACCCCCAGAGCTATAATTTGGTATATTATATGATTGAATCATCTGCTTTCTGAAATTATTCTTTTTTAATATGATTATAGTGACCAGTTTAGAGTAATTTTATAAATACGAAGCATTAAAATTATTAAAAAAATGTAATTAAGGCGTTAATTTTTTTATTCTAAATAACCACACTAATAAAAAGTTATAAATAAACAATTTCTTATTATTTTTCGAACTGCAGGAAATGAGTCTGCGCTCGTATTCGAAGAAATTTTGTCACCCTGTTTCGACTATTGAGTTACAGTCGGTAATAAAAGTCTCCGAACACTAGCAAAAATTCCTATGTGAAAAAAGTACACTTAATACAGTTTTGTTAAATAAATCCTGTTTCGAGACTGACTAAGAACATGATTCGATAAGGATTTATTTAACAAAACTGTATTAAGTGTACTTTTTTTACATAGGAATTTTTGCTAGTGTTCGGAGACTTTTGTTACCGACTGTGCTAAAGAAAAGCAATCAAACTTAAAAATCAAAACTTTTAGAAAGAATTTGCAGTTATTGACATTTCTACGTAATGTGTCTGTTAGCGCTCAAATATTGAGATTCCTAATATTCTCATAACATTTTGCGTGGTTTTTTTTCAACATTAAGGGGATTGCCCATTGCGCAGCACTAGTGCGACGTAAAATCCATCCAGCCAACTAAACAACCGTCAACACTAAGCGGCTCCGGGCCCTGCTCACTTTTCCAACTCCAAAGGGTAGCTTCCTTGTTTGAACAGATTTTACGTTGTACTAGGGCCACGCTGTGAACAATTGGCAACTATCCGGGACTCATCCCTAGGGTTGTTCTGAGAAATGTCATCCTCAACAGGTTGAGTGTATTTTACGTCGCACTAGTGTTGCAGTTAGAAGACTTGGCGTCTTCAACATTTATCGCCAAACGTGCCGGTACTCTATTCTAGAAATATGCATCCGCAGGGTACATGACACTTTGGTCCCGCCGTTTTGGTCCCGCCACTTTGGTCCCGCCGAATTGGTCCCGCCACTTTGGTCCCGAGGAAATTTTGGTCCCGCCATTTTGGTCCTGCCGTTTTGGTCCCGCCGCTTTGGTCCCGCCGTTTTGGTCCCGATATCAGGAATAATCAAAGTATTACAGAAAAAAAGCGAAATTATTTTTCATATTTCGAATTTTTGTCATTTGTCTTGAATACATGGGGTAGGAAAAGTCAAAATTATTATTATTATTATTATTATTATTATTATTATTTTGCAACAGAAAGTTGTAGCAACAAATAAAACTGAAAAAAGTCTAAAATTTTGAGATTTAGATTTTTTTCTTTGTTCGATAAAGGAAATAAGACAGCAAATACATGAGTGAGCTTCGGGCAAAAGAGAACGAATGTTTTCAATTGGAGAGTTGAATAATTACAACGTTTGTTGAAAATGATGTAACTATCGGACACATGGAAAAGAAAATTGATTATTTCGGATCGAATTTTGAATGATAAAGGTATTAGTTATCAGCGCAGATCTAAGCATTGTTAATTTATCTAAGTCTGCAAAATTTCAGTTTAAATAAAATACAAGGTTTTTAATATAAAACACTGTAATTCGGCTCTTAATTATCACATTCATATTTAGAGTGCTCGAATACAAAATTTGTACGAAATCGATGCTTTATCGAAGCATCTCCTAAATGTTAGAGTTTAATAATAAAATAAGATGCGAGGAACCTAAATAATGATCTCGGGAATAATTTGTACAGATCTGATCATTTTCTTTTCTGTCAATCCGGATATTTTTGTCAAACACAGGAAATAGTTACATATCACATAGAATTGGAAAAGCATTTTTATTCCATTATAACCCCTTACAGTATTGTTTAAGAAAATGTCCATTAAAAGACCCTCCCACCCCCCACCCCCTTTTTTTTTGAAATGCGCTGAAACAAAATAGCGAAATTCCTTTTCATTGACTGTGGGAGAAACAGGTGTGAAACGAATCCCAAGGTGCTACAGAGATTTCAATGCGGGCATTGTTTTTAGTCATAGACACATATCAGACAGATATATATATTTATTTATTTTTAAACATAATATTAAACTAAAAAGATTAAAAAAATTGCACATCAACATTTTCTGAACATTTATGCTTGCAATGCGCACAGTTAATTAAATACTGGACTACTTACTTTTTTCATTTTTAAAATAAAACCATTGTAATTGAAAGAAAAGTAATTTATACACGGTTAACGTAATTAAATATCATGGACAAAGAAACATACATTTTATTATTATTATTATCAATATAACACAGATTTTGAAATAAATTCCTCTTAGATTTATGATAAAAATTAAATCACAATCAAATCGAATGAAACGTATCTCTCTCTCTCTCTCACGCACACATACAGTCGGTAACAAAAGTCTCAGAGCACTACCGAAAATTCCTATGTAAAAAAAGTACATTTCATACGGTTCTGCTAAATAAATCCTTATCGAATCATGTTCTTAGATTGACTAAGAACAGGATTCGACAAGGATTTATTTAACAAAAATTGTATGAAATGTATTTATTTATTTATTTTTTTTTATTGGAATTTTTGGTAGTGTTCGGACACTTTTGTTACCGACTGTATATATATTTATGAATAAATTCATATATAAGTTCAAAAACTTCATAAATGATCCCAAGCTTATGTTTATGAAGAAGAGTCTATGATGGGAGCAGGCCAATAATTAGTTCTTTGAAAGAAATAGCATTCTGCAACTAAAAGCAAATTATATTTAATATCGTAAGGTTTTCTCTCTTTTTCCCTTTCTTTAAACAAAATTTTACTGTATTTTATTATTTTTAAAATAATTCAGACTTTATCAATAAATATAATCAAATGGGATTCTTTTTTTAATAAGAATGTACTGTTGTTATTGTTAACTACTTTTAAAATCACAAAATTTTGTCACTGATAGCAAATTAAAAATCAAATTACAATTGAAGCAAGTTAAATCGAAATCAAATCAAAAATCAAAAATCTCAATTAAAGAAAAAAATAAATGCAATTGCATAAAAAAATAAATAAATACATAAATAAAAATAACAATATTAAATGTTCGTAAAAAAATTAATACAAAATTCTCCGAATCTCAATAGCTAGGAAGCAATCGTAATGTCAAAAATTTATATATTTGTAAGATATTCCTTAATTAAAGATATTCTAAGAACACTTCAATTTTCCCGTATCAATAAATGTGTTATCATATTAAAAAACTGATGTATATTTAAAAGATTGCAAAACATTGGCGGGACCAAAATGTCTCGGGACCAAAATGGCCAGGGACCAAAATTTCCTTGGGACCAAAATGGCGGGACCAAAGTGGCGGGACCAAAACGGCGGGACCAAAACGGCGGGACCAAAGTGTCCTGCTTCGGCATCCGCAAGTTCCTACACTAAGCCTAACCTTTAGCGGTCTCAGAGACCGATGTTCCGGTATAAGGGTTAAAACAGAAAGTGTCGAAAGCACCCCTCATGAAAAAAAAAAAAAAAAAAACTACATGCTGAACAACAACCCTATTTTGGACAGAATAATGCGGTTTTATTTCTGAAATAAAATAATTAGTTCATGTTTTCGGAACAAAAGATGAAAAAATAAAAAAATAAAAAATAAAGCTGATGTGTTACGCATAAAGCTGAACATACTTGAAATTTCCTACCTATATAAAGAGTGCACAAAAGAACTTTCCATTGAACAAGGAAAGTGCTCAAGAGAATCTACTAGATCGATTGTTACTCATCAAATTTTTTACCACAGAAATAACAATCCTTGTGCCGCTATCAAGGCATTTCAACAAATAAAAGATTTGCGTGGAAATTCTTTTACCATTGCAAATCTTCGGCAAAAAATACTGCGCTGCAATTTTATTTATTTTTTTCCTTTCGAGCCTTGATAGCAAGCATGTAAAATGACCGCCTAAATCTGAATAGGACCCCCATTTTGCCCAATAAAACACCATTTTCTCGGGACGCCCAACACCCTCTCTCCCAATTTTTATCACTGTTCGGTAATTTCAAGGCCAGGAATTGTATTTGGAGGGTGGAAATGACTATTTTAACACTTAAAAACAATAAAATATACTGCATAATAAATAATAATAGATTAACAAAATATAATAAATGTAATATATAATTTTAGTGGCAAACATTCCCCCTAAATTTCCTCCTTGCTACAAATGTTCATGTTTTAGAATTTTTAACCTCTGTAGCCCCTCAGAAGATATTTTACAGCTAAAATAATCCCCCTCCCCTCCAAATCAAATTCATAGCCATAAAATTACCGAACAGTGATTACAAAAGAGGTCGACTGCATGTGATGGGGAAACGCGCAGAGTCGTTGCCATCGGTAAGATAGCCTTATGGCTGATGACGTCATTCTCAGTGACGGACGTCCTGCTCAGTCAATGTTGTCAGACTTCGGGATTTTTTTCCAAATTTGGGGAGTTTTGAAGCTTTAGGGTAAATTTTTGGGGACAGAGATTTAGTGGGGAGCAGTTTGGGAAAAGAAAAATTTTGGGATTTTTTTTTTTTTTTTTTTTGGGGGGGGGGGGAGGGGGGGGGTTAAAAATCAGTTATTATAAAAATCAGCCTTTCACTCCAAATTATCTAAAATGAATTAAGGTTGATGAATAAAGAATTTCTGAAGTACTGATGCTTAACAAATTACTTTTATATGAAACGTTGTCTTATCTTTTTTTATGAATTGATTGAAGTTGTTTACATTTTGATTGTCGAAGTGATTAAGTAAAAAGAATTTTGGAGTGTTCGAGGAGTTTTAGAGCTGTAATCAAAATTATGAAGAAATGTACGCTTTACATACATGCTAAATATAGTTTTAAAAGAAAATTACTAGTTTAATATTTCAATTTGCATGTAATAACAAGATTGCTGCTTCTACAATTAATAGTGTTGGTCTTTGGGAATAAAAAGCAGATTAATAATGCTTGAATCTAAGCCTGGATGGATGCCTCTGTGGTGGTCTTTCTAAGGAAATCTAGCTCGTAATTACGCACGTTACGGAGAAAACCAAGGAAAACTTCGAACGGCTGGCCGTAGAGCCCACTTGGGTTCGAACCCAGCACTCCCGTCTACCAGCTTCGAAAGCAGAACCTCTTGGTCCCGGTGGGACTTAATAGTGCTTAATTATGTTATACATTTCATTGTATCCATATAATTATGTTCATTTTAATTTAAGCACTAATTCTACTATTCATTTATGAAGATAAGTAAGGAAAATACAATTTTCACTCATAATTTTAAATTGCAGAAAACATTTCCGTGATTTCAATTACGATTTAGGATTTTTAAAAAAATTTGTATATTTTAAAAGCGAAATTTAATTAAATTCCATTGTTACTGTTTCAACATTGAAATCTGAAAATAATCTAATCGTGTTCAGGACACCTTAAAACGTGTAAATCCATCGATAACTGGTGGTCAAAGCTTTTCACAAATCCAACACTTTCTTATTGTGCATATAAAGTAAAGTAAAAATTATTTAAAATTAATTTTTGAAGTTTTTCTTTCTCATAATTTCTTTCTCGTTATTTAGAGATTTTCCACATAATTTTTTAGCAATGTAAGGTACGTTTCTTAATAATGTATATATTTATATATTATTTTTCCGTTATCCAGTAAAACTAAGTTTGAGAAGAGTACTGTTCGAACATTTCAGAAATTCTGGCGAATTCTTTTATATATGTGTGTGTGTGTGTTTAAAAGGTATCGATTTTGATAATTCAAACTCAATTTTTTATTTAATTTATTTATTTTAATTTATTATTATTATTTTTTTTTTTTTTAGTAGGAAAAATTATGATGATAAAATGTTTTGAAAGATTTATAACCATTACCTTTTTTCTCTGCCACATTGTATACCAAAATTGTAATTCAGGTTATTGGTTATTAGGTGTTTAAACTGCTGGTCATGCAAAATACAACAACATGAAGGAAGTGTCCAAAAGGCGTGAAATTTGTATCACGCGGTAAGATATGTTCTGATTAACTTTTCAGCATAAACGGGCACCTGTAGCCCACTTATAAATGTAATGTGAATATTGTACAAAATGCTGTTTTATGCACTCCTATTACTACTATTAGTGCATATTAGTTATTGTATGCCCTGTAGAAAAGTGCAGGCGTCAATCAAGCTGGTTTCTAAATTGTCAGAGAAAGTATTAAAGCTTACAGAAATTGAATCATCCTAGCGAGAAATTGGTACTGTTGTCGGGCGTAATTGCGATAAATGGTAGTAATTCAATATGGGTTGTGAAAAAGAAAGAAAAGAACTGCACATCATCGGTAACACATGGTCTTGCATTGTCCTGTTAAAGTGTGGCTGCTGGAAAGACAAGACAAAGACATAAAACAAAACAAAACCTCAAAAGACAAAAAACAAAGAAGTCTCCAAAATTGCACTGCATGCTATTCAGTGCACCTATAATTCGTATTAGGGGGTGCGAGAACTAAATTTATTACCATCCCAAATTATATAATGTCTGATGAAGGAAACTTATGACAATGCACGATACCAGAATTTTGCAACCTATCACTTCAGTGCCGCCAGACTCTGATACGAGCTAGAATTCTGGTTGAGTATACTTGACCCACACCACATCTGCAGAATGTCTTTTGACCTGCAACCCAAGACGAACAGCCGCTTCTAACTGGTAATAAAGTATTTTTAAACTTATCTTATATAAGAAACTGAATTAAACATCTGAAACGTAAAATATAGTTATATCATTGAGCTGATCTTTTAGAGAATTATGCATTACATATAAAATTACTAGTATATAATTTCTACTTATAAACAAAAATGCAATGTATCCTATAACAAAACTTTAACACGAGCATCCAATACAAAACTAATATGAGCATTTTGGTGTAGTGGGCAGAAACGTGATTTGTCTGAAAAGATAACGTTGTGCTATTAATTTGTCCCTGTCCGGTGTTCATTAATCATTGCACCATTGCAGATGCAAACGATTGCAGTCTTACAGTCAACGCAACACTCCAGCTCAATGGGCGTCTTGGTGAAATTCTGCTGCGCTGCAAACAATGTCCAATGGTACCATGGTACGTCATCAACAAACCGCGCTATGGTTCTTCGTGTTGCAGTGTAAATCATCATTTACGTTCGCATGTGACTGTATCTCATTTCAGGTGCAATGGTGCGAGGAAGCTGGTACGATTGTTGGTCAGCCGTTCTGTTCCTCTTGCTACCATCGATTGCACAACTATGTTTTGGCTTGATTAACTCTGAAACGAAGACCAATTTCTCACAAAAATAATTCGCAATTTTTACATTTATAGGCTACAATTTTCTTCTGGCATACCCGGAAACATACTTGATTGTCACTCTCATTTCTTTGCAAAGGATACTAAAAAAATAATACAGTACATTAAAACAGACTTCCGTGATTTTTATTTTTATTTATTTATTTAAATAAAGAACTTATATGTGGTGCTACAGGTGACTATGACATGTATCTGCATGTCATTGTCATGCATTATATTATTTGTGTATCATATAGTGGTACTCCCAAGGTGCAAGTTTTCGCGGCTTCTGAATGATTCCTTCACTCACTCTCTTCCATTTTGGATAGGGCCAGCAGTGTATTTACTGACATTCAATAAAAGTTAATGGATGAAAAATTGCTTTTACAGGTCCTGGTAAAAGTCTCTATGCAAGATCTTATTACAAGTCGCTGAAAGAAGCTTTGAAACCTGGTGGAATCATTGTTTCTCAAGGTATTTTATGGATGACAGCCCATTCCGAATGAACTTTTTATGAACCAAAAACATTTTAATGTGTATGTTATATACATACTTCCATAGCATAAAAATAGATATAATTTTTAAAACGTTTGCCAAAAAGGGGAGATTAGGATTTAATAAGTAAAAATCGAATGCATTTCTCCCGTATGTTTCCATTCTGCTAACTGAAAACATTTTATACCGTATACTATCCTTACAATATATCCAGTACAAAGCTTGCAATCGATTTTTAACTAACTTCCCGATTAGATAGACATTTGAAACTTTCAGAATAGTTCAGAACACAGCGAAAATGCCTTTTATTTAATACTTTTAGCCAACTGTTTTGGGTCCCTGCTGCCTTTGGCAGCGTTACCAATACAAAGCTTGCAATCGATTTTTAACTAACTTCCCGACTAGCTAGGCATTTGAAACTTTCAGGATAGCTCAGAACACGGTGATCGGTGACAATACATTTTTTTTTAATACTTTTAGTCAACTGTTTCAGGTCCCTACTGCCTTCGGCAGCGTTTATATGATTCAACAGAAAATTTATTTAACTAACTTCCCGACTAGCTAGACATTTGAAACTTTCAGAATACGGTGAAAATGCATTTTTTAAATACTTTTAAGCAACTGTTTCGGGTCCCTGCTACCTTAGGCAGCGTTACCAGTGCAAAGCTTGCAATCAATTTGTAACTAACTTCCCGGTCATTTGAAACTTTTATAATAGCTCAGACTCAGAAACCTTTGGACAGCCCCTGCCTGCCTGGGCTCGGCCAAGCTTCACGGGTTGGATGCTTGTAATAATAGCTCAAAACACGATAACAAAGAATATTTTTAATACTTTTAGCCAATTGTTCTGGGTTTCCGCTTCCTTCGGTAGCGTTTATATGATTCAACAAAAATTTTTAAAACATGGTATATAAAAAGTTCTTTTTATCTTGTAATTATTTAATAAATACCTAGATTTATTACTATACGCAAGCAAAGTGATGACGCTACTGACCGTCTGTGGGGCCAAGCAAAATATTTCCTACGTTAATTGCCATTGGATTTTTTTTTTTTTTTTTTCAAACATTAAGCAAAATTATCTCTCGATTTCAAGCCCCATATTTGGGTATAGTTATATATAAGTTACTGTCTGTGTGTGTTAGATTGAGTTATTTTTTCTGTAAAATTCATAAAATTTTAATTTTAAATTTCAAAACTCTGGAAAAATAAAATTGCAGACTTCCATTTTCGAATATAAACATAAACATTTAATTTCAATGGAATGAAATTCATTTCAAAGGAACATATTTGATATTCGCCGTCCTTGGCGGAAAGAAAAAAAAAAAAAATAATAATAATAATAAAAGATCGCCAAATTATCTGGAGAACATATTTAATTCCTTTCAAAAAACATGGTTATTTTAATAACGAGCAATCAATAATATGAAACAATATTTCGTAAAATATATATGTATTACGAAAATATACATCTAGCACGTTTGTTTTCGTATTTCGTTTTCAATTGCCAAATACACAAAACACAAAGGACGTTGAGTGCCATGTCAGCCATTGGTGGCTGACATGGCACTCAACGTTTTAAGAATTACTTTCTACATGCAAAAATGTGTCGATAACTTTCTTAACAATATCATTAAGGGCTCTATCTACCAATTTGCAAAGTTCTATGCCCAACTGGTTTTGAGTTATGTGAGATACATACACTATACACACACCGTACATACAAACTCACAAAAAATCATGTAAAGTCACAGATATCTCTAAAACTGAAGCTCGTATTAAGACGAAACTTGCAGGTGTACAACTAGACATCATGACAATCACAAATATAAATTTGCAATGTTCTACGATGATTCATTTTTGAACTATGCAAAATACAAAATACATTTCGCAAATCGGGATTTATAGTACTTCCTTTGAAACCTTTGGACGGCCCCTGCCTGCCTGGGCTCGGCCAAGCTTAACGGGTTGGATGCCGTCCGCCGGAGCGAATAAATCGCCAGATCACCGCGTGGAAGCTGCTGGGTAGCAATGTAACTAGAACACCAAAGCTCAGGAATTGCAGCACGCTCCAGATGTTAAGGAATTTGGAATAAGTGCACTAACTAGCTGAGAGTCGAAATAACCGGAATTATACAAAATTAAAACAATTTTGAATTTAGGCAGGGAGGAAAAAAAAAAAAAAAAAAAAACGCTGGAGGAGCCGCTAAAGTTAGTTGTGCACACAATAATTAAAGCCGAAAGAGGAGGCCATTTGAAAAGGGGAAGGGGACAACACTTATGATTTGAGAAAGACAAGCTGAACGAGGGAGGAACAATGAGATTATAATTTTAAAAAAAAATTAAATACGTGAAGCCACTGGGGGATGGAAGATAGTTTTGGGCGCATAGCGAAAATTTTGAAGTTTTTGAAGTGGCAAGGCCTAATCCTAATTGGGAGGGAAATTACTATGCGCAGGGAGGCCGAATGGAGAAGAGAAAGAGGGACCATCGCAATTTTGATCCACCACGGGGGGATGGTTCCCCGCGTTGGTAGCCCGACGACTGCTGAACGACCCCATCGAGCACTTGACGGTGCAGCACAGATTAACGAGGACCAGACACCGCCACACCCTCGTAAAAAAAAAAGAATAAAATAAATAAAATAAAAATGATAATAAAAATAAAGTATTAAAAAAAATAGAATAAAAATAAAAATATAGAATAAATAAATAAATTAATTAAAGTAAGTAATTAAATTAAAATTGGTGCGGGTCAAAACTTGGTGAGTACCAAAAGGAAATGTGACAGGAAATAGTTCTAGGCTTAACAAGGAAAGTATTACCCCTACAATTGAGAAAAGAAGTGCGTGTCAAAACTAGATGGGTACCAAAAAGACTAAGTTTCCGGGATTTGTATGTTGTGCGACCTGTTATGTCCTGCACTCTTGATGATATTGTACAAATCCGGCAAAGGTAATTAACATTATGGTTGCTTTTTGACACGCATTCAAACCTGTAACATTAAAAGAAGGTATTGATTGTGATCAGAACTAGATGAGTACCAAAAAGAATAGGTTAGCTAGGAATTATTCTTTGTGATGGAATCACTATGTATGGACTAACAATAGTTAGGTCCATCGGACCTGGGAGTTTAGAGAATAAACCTGCTGAAGAAATTGTCATTATGGTTGCTTTCTGATCACCGACTGCGTCAAGGAACTTGTTAGCCATTCTACATTTTATAAAAGAACTATTCTGCAAAGGTAAAAGTCAACATGGTTGCTTTTTGACCACGCCATTCATACTCTAATGGAAGTATAATAAAAGAAAAAAATAATAAAAATAAAATAATAATAAAAAAATAATAAAATAAACAAAAATTAAAATAAAATAAACATTCATGCACAGTCATGGGCGTGGCGCGCACTTACGGACTTATAAGCCAAGAACCGTTTACATTTTTTAATTTTTTTTTTGCATTTTTATTTTATTATTTTTTAACTTTTTTTTTTTTTTTTTTTTTTTTTTTTTACTTTTTATTTCTAGATTTTCTGATTTTACATTTTTATTTTTACCGGGGCTCAGACTGTATAGGTACCCGCCGCTTTAACTTCATGGACCACGATCATGACCAAAAATAAACAAAAAGTCCCCTGATCTAGTAAATAAAAATCCGCCAGGTCCTCTTCTTTGGGTTTTGACAGTACGTGGCTGGTTCCTGCTGCTCGAGATGTTGGCTTTTGATCACTGTGAAATGTCGTCTATGTTGTTTGTGATCCAACTGACTATGTGTTTTGCCTTGTTCTGTACGTGTTTATTGTTGGCTAGTTGTTTATACCAGAGTTGTTCATTGTCCTGTGTGATTTTGGCCAGATGGAGGTTTTCCGTTAGCGGACAGGCTAGTAAGTAGTGTAAGGATGTTCCTAGCTCGCCACAGGTGCAATCCGGGCTCTTCTTCCTCTTAAACCGATGAAGATAGGCCGGAAATGCCCCATGGCCTCGTGTATATTTGTGATAGAAGCTTGCAGCTAACTAGAGTCTTTGTGTTTACTGTTGGGTAGTATCTGTGAGTTAGCCTGCCCGTGTCCCCGTAGTCCCACTCGAACTGCCATTGGTCCATAGTAAGCTTTTTGAGATTTTTCTTTAAGTATGAGATTGGTTTTTCTAAGTAGTATTGTTCTTTATTGTTTGCATTATCGGCTGCCAGTTTTGCTAATTTATCATCCTATTCATTCCCTAGTATGCCTACGTGGGCCTTAACCCATTCAATTTTGAAGCTGTTATGAGATCGAACTATTTCATTGTGGATTTTATGGATCAATTTATCGGTGGAAAATGGTTTGGATATTGCTTGGATGGCCGACATGCAGTCCGAGTGGATACTGTATGTGATACCCATTGTATTGCCCCATTCTGCTGCCTTGAGGATTGACAGTAGTTCGGCCTGGAAGACACTGTTACACTTTCTTAGAGGCACTGACCATTCGTGAAATTTTTGGGAGTTTTTGAACGCTACAAAGGCCGATCCTGTAGCACCTGATTCCAGCTTCGACCCGTCCGTGTAGATATGTGTGTCGTTAGCAGAAGACCCTATAAATGGCTCTGGGGTGTCAGCAGGGTGTTTCCACCAAATGTTTTGCTTTTTTGTAAAGTCTGTGTGGTTGAATACGTGTTCCTGAAGCTGGTAGTTCCTGTGTAGTCTTGTAATTGTACCATACGCAGCTTCATATTTTAGTTGCAGGTGTACTGGAATCAGGATACTTTATATAAGGAATTAAAAAAAAAATCAGCTACTCTAACCACAAAAGTCATGATAATTGGATTATGTATACCACCAAGACAAATACAGTATTTTCAAGAATAGTGCTCCATGGCTTATTACAGAATCTCTCATTACAGTGGTGGAAAAAATTATAAAGCCACTTGAAAATATGATATAATTAAAAAACAAAAGATAAACATTTACAAAATTTCATACATATATATTATATGCTACAAGGAACAAAAGGAAAAAATAAATTTATTAATAACTACAATAACAAAAGGTTTGTAGACGTAAGAAAAATTTATGTACAAAGAAAGCTGGAAAAAATTATAAAGTCGATACATGTATTTCATCAGTAATCGATGTGAGACCCTTTTTTTTTCGATAACTGTGACTAGTCTCTTGTTCATTGAATCTATCAGACCACACAAAGTACTTGCATCAACATTATTCCAGAAGTTTTTGATAGCATTCATCAAATCTAACTTTGAAATGAATTGTCGTCCATTTTTGTAAACATTTCGGTCTAAAATTCCCCAAAGATTTTCTATTACATTCAGATCGGGGCTAACAGCTGGCCATTGAAGGCATTTCACCTGGTTAGCTTCCAGCCAAGATTTAGTTGACTTCGAAACATGAACGGAAGCGTTGTCCTGCTGAAATGTCCAGTCTCCTGAAGTTATAAGAGGAGCAATGGGTAATAAATTATCTCCTAACATATCTTGATACATAATTGAATTCATTTTGTTATGGATGAAAACAATTGGAGTGGTTCCACCGGCAGCACATGCAGCCCAAACCATTACCGAGCCACCTCCAAATTGACGCTTTGAAAAAATATGAGGTTCCTGTCGCAAATCATGCCAAAAATATTTATAGCCGTCGGGTCCATCGAAATTAAATTTCTTTTCATCGGAAAAGACAATATCTCTCCAATTTGTGCCTTCGGTTAAATGTTTTCGGGCAAAGTCTAAGCGAGCATATTTGTGGTGCTTCGAAAGAGGGGGTTTTCCTTTAAATTTTTTAAACTGAACAATGGGATTGCTACTTAAAACATTTCTTACCGTTCGGCTTGTACATGGTAATTGTAAATGTTCTTGAATTTGGGCAGACGACATTTTTTGTCCACAAGCTAGCTTCCGGATTTGTCTTGATTGCCTTACAGTTAAGGATTTCGGTCTTCCTGTACGCTTCTTACTGCCGTAATCTTCGGGATTTCTGAGAAAACTGTTTACTGCAGCCTTGGACCTTCCTATTTTTCTTGCAATATTAGAACCAGACATTCCAACTTCATTTAAAGTTAATATTTTAATTTGTTCACCATCGGATAACTTTTTTCCTCTTGGCATTGTATTAAACACATCAAATACAAAATGAATGCACGTAACACGTTTATATTTACCTAAACTTTCTTAGGAACCTGCTTTCTCATGTCTGGCATTATGCCAAAGGAGGCTAGAACCATCGGCTTTATAATTTTTTCCAAGTTGTTTTTCATTGGTTGTAAGAAATTAGCATAATTTATGTTCCCTATTCCGTTTTTCTAAACAAAGTTTATGCGCATTACTTCGATGTTGATCATGCAAATGAAAATAGAATTTGCGTTATCAACAATTCCATTACTTTTTGACTTTTGTAAATTTTTCTATCGGCTTTATAATTTTTTCCAGCACTGTATCAAGTGAAAAGCTTGAGTTGAATGAAATTCATTCGAGTGTAGATGGACTACTTTTGTTTTCTTTGGCAAAAATTAGTGGCGTGAAAATATACATTTTACGAAAACAACTAACTCCGTTAAACTGAGAAAGGGTTTATTAATTCTGGATATCCTGGAACAATATTTGCTGCCAAATTTGATCACTAATTTCGCCAAGTCAGCAAGTTTGTAGACTATGCAGATTTTGGACTTAGCAGCAGCGATTTGGCGACTTAGCGACCAAATTTGGCAAAAATGAGTAGTTTAGGGTTGCCAAAGTTTAGAAGTTCTAACTTCAACAGGAAAGGAGTTATGGAATTTTCCAGAAAGATTCATTGTTTTATAGCGCAGAACTTAAATTCTTTGAAAGTTCTATAAATTATGAACAAGACTATAAAAAAAAAAGAAAACTCATTATTGATGGTTGTAGACTGCAACTTGCCTGTATGTTTATGTACTGCTCTCTATACGGCATTACAGTAAACAAGGAAACAGGTGGGTATTGACTTAGCTTCAAATAAGGCATTCAAATAGGGCGAAAAATGGAAGTTTAGGATTACCACAGATTGGAAACTAACTTCAATACGAGTGGAGTTCTGGAATTTTTTGTAATGATTCATTGGTTTTTAGAGCAGAACTACCTCAAAAACTCTATTACCCCTGAGACAATACTCAATGAATTCAAATTCCATTCAGACTTGGAAAATTTTGGTTTTCTTGAATTAGCAAAATTTCTACTCTGTAATGTATTTAACAGTATTTATTTGATTTCTGTAGTAAGAAAAACTGTTTCATTGGATTGTTTCGAGAATATTCAGTGATTATGGTTTTTATGGCACAAAAAAGTGTTTTATCCAACCGTTTCCTGAATATTCGTTAAATAAAATGCATTCATCAGCTAAAACTTGCTAATGTCTTTAAGAATTACCTTCCACATGCAAAAATGTCGTGATAATATCATTAGGGGCTCTATCTGCGGGCTAACTAAATATTCATTAATTAAAATGCATTTGTCAACTAGAACCTGCTTATGTCTTTAAGAAAAACTTTCTACATGCAAAAATGTCAACAACATTTATAACATTATCACTATTCTTCTGTTTAAATAGCTAGTAATATTAACATGTTTTTAAAAATATCTTTACATGATGTACAAAATAACAAGTATGTTATTGATGACATAATATGAAATCAGCCCCCAATTTTTTTTCAAAGCGCAATTAAATACCAAATTTACTTAAATTCAGTTTGTTCGTTCATGAGATACAGCGTACGCAAAATTTTTGATAAATACACACAAACACATACACAGATAGACATTTTCTAAAAATGGTCAAGTCATTTTCAGGATATCTCAAACTTGTAAATTCATCGAAAACTGGGGGGGTTTGAAAGTTGTCACGAGTACTTTCTTCTTGTGTATATATAAGGAAGTAAAAAAAAAAACTCCAAAACATTAGTTATGAACTCATGAATAGAAATAAATATTTTCTGCACATTTTCAGTTGAAATTCAAAAGTGCTTTAGAGATTATTTGTCCTCTAAGGAAAAAAAAAAATAAATAAATAACTGTAAAACAATGTTTTAAAAATCAGCAACTACATTACAACATATATGAATGTTTAAAAAACTCTTGATCTATCTTATTCTATTTAAACTGCCGTTTTATGATGTATAGTATAACAATAAAAAAAAATCTTTAAAAAAGTTCTTTTCAGTTCTCTTGCACAAATAACTAAGAAATTTAAGCTGAGACATTGGTAAATACCTATCTATGATATAACATGTAATTAGTTTCTTCTTTTAAATAATTATTATAACATAAATGATAAATATATTGCGGAATACTTAATAATAAGCTTTTTGAAATGTTTGTTTTTACGTCGTTTTTTAATACGATGAATGGGCAATTACTTGTAATCTCATACTGATCGATATGTTCTTTTTCATCGTCAAATGAAAGAAACGCAAAGATGGTTCCAAAACAATGTATGTTCCAGAAATACGCGACCAGAACTATTTTGAGTCTACTATATCATGTTGTCGTTGTTCTTCTTATATTGCACATCTGATGCGTAATTATTTTGATACAAATTCAAAGCTATCATCTTATCCTTCACCACTGTCTTTTTGTGCATTGTACTGCAAACTGTTGAAAATCTCACTTATATGTTTTAATTAAATCTTTATGTCTTTCAGTGAATTAAAAAAAGAGCTTGTGTTTATTATAGCTTAAAATAAATGTGTTTGTGCTAATTTTGCATAAAAATATGGATACTTAAGTAAAAATACATATAAAAAAAAAAGTCTGTACCCTTTTAATTTTTGGACCACCCAATCATAACCTAGGTCACTAGTTTTTCTTTCCTGACATAAAACCTATTGATAAGGATTGCAAGTAGCTTTAAAAGTTATGGCCCAAATTTGTTTCATCGAAGTATGTAATAAATGTAAATAATATCTGGAATTTACACTTAACGGCCCTCTTCACTTACCGTCGCCGGAAGCCCGAGCCAATGTTATTCTATGGAGAAATTTTCTTTACAAATAACTTATTAACTAATACATATTTTTAAATTCTGTTTTTGCATTTAGAAAATTCCAAACTGTTAAATGGATGCACCTTTTTTCAAAAATGTATTTTTTTAATTTTTAATATTTTATTTTGAAATTGCAAAATGAAAAAAATTCACATATTGAAAATTCGTATTTTGCAGCTTCAAAATAAAATATAAAAACTTAAAAAAATAATTTTTTAAAAAAAGGTCCGTCCATTTAACAGCTGGAAATTTTCAGAATGTGAAAACAGAATTTAAAAATACGTATTAGTTAATAAGTTATTTGTAAAGAAAAATTTCCCATAAAATAACATTAGCTTCGGCTTCTGGCGGCGGTGAGTGAAGAAGGCTCTTAAGTGCCCAAGCAGCTGTCTAGTTTTGGCCTGTCTAACACTGCTAATTTACCTTGAAATAATACACCCAACTTTGAGAGATCCGCTGTAGTCATTTTTAATCATTCGTAGATTACTTTTTCTTGTCTTAGATCATCATTTTCCATTTCAGCTGAATGCTTCTGGGTGGACCTGCCGATCATCAAAGAGCTCGTCAGCATGTCCAAAGAGATCTTTCCTGTTGTGGACTTGGCTGTTTTCTATATTGGTTCTTATCCGGGTGGAAACATTGCGTACTTACTCTGCGGCACCTCACCAGTAAGTTGTTCGATTGAGTCAAAACTGATCAGTTCAAGTTGCTATCATGTCGAGAGGTTTTTTAAAAATACGAACAGGATATTTTTCTCACATGCCTAGTTTTTTTAATATTAGCAAAAGCTGGTTTACAAAGGGCATTTGGAGCACAAGAGTCCCAGTAAAAAGGGCTCTGAATATTTTTTTATTTTAATTGTCATTAAAAAAAAGTAGAACAATAATATATATATATATTTTAACCCTTTCATGGTCATGCTCATGAACGCGTATACGCAGTCAGAGTTTTTTGCTTCTGAATCCTTTATTCATTGCTACGAATTTGCTAAATAGAAAACAATCAGTTCCTCTGTATTCCTGATAAATTTGTAATATTATTAGTACTTAATGACTTAAAAATATATAAAACACATCCCACTAGAATGGCTTTGAAACGAAAAAATTAAAAATGGCGTGACCATGAATGGGTTAATTAAACACTTTTCTATTAGCTTGATTCACACTAAAAATTATTAAAGGAAAATACTGAATTTAATACCAAATCATTTGCGTCTTATCCCTAACTCAGTCTCGCTGTGTCATGATGCAGTTGTGGAGAAACGGTCCGGATTCGGCAGAAGACAGAGAACGTAAGCTAAGGAAAAGTCTTTAATAAAAATCACGCAAATCTTATATATATTATAAATATGAATGTCCGTTTATTTGACTGAGTTTCACGCTAAAACTGCTCGATGGATTTCGATAAAATTTGTTATGGAGATAGCTTATACCCTAACTTAGAAAGTTGGCGGCCTCTTATTCCGAAAAAAAAAAAAAAAAAAAAAAAAACATTTTTTTGTTATTTTTATGCATAAAATAGCAATTTTGTAAGCTAATAATAGCAAAAAATTAGCCATTTAAATTTTAACCATAATTTAATTGTTGTCAAAATTAAATTTAATTATCCATAATTTAATTGTTGTCGAGTTTATTTTTTTTTTCTAACAGGAAAATAAATACAATTATCTAAACGTGAACAATAAAAAATAAAATAAATAAATAAATTATGCATCTCACAAAAATTGATGTCATTTTAAATTTCAAATTTCTTTTACGAAGTGCTAATATAGTTTACGATGCTAATGTGTGTTGTACTAAAATCAGTTTTATTTATAGATCCTCCATGGTGATTTTTTAAATTGTTGCGTTGAAGTACACCGAACATTTTTCGCCAAGAGGTTTAATTTAGCAACAGCGATTTTAATCTAGGTAGTTCAAGAAAAATGTAAAATTAATAAAGTTGTGTAGCACGATAATGTTTATTTATTTATTTATTTATTTATATACCATTCACTACGCTAATTTAACATACAAATAAATGAGCTGCTGTGTGTGACTGCACTTGCACGCTGTCGGGCAGAATATTTGATTAATTCAAATTAATATTTAAATAACTAAATAAAGATATGTTTAATAGAAAGCATAGTCTTGGAGACAAACTTGGCGATGGGCGACCAAATTTGGTGAAAAATGATAGTTTAGGGTTCTCGATGTTTCGAAGCTCTCCGACACACGGGAACGTAGACCTTGAGCTTACCAAGGGATCCTCGATGGAGTCATCTCCAAGCCCCATCGCCAAAAGTTATAAGTAGGTGTGAGTTGATTTTTGCGAAAGAGTATGTAGTCACTGCGATCCAGAGTTATTCAGAGACCTATTCTGAGTCATTGCTCTTTAGGGATTGAGCTCTAAGCAACTGGACATTTTTTTCGTAAGTGAGTGAAAATTTTTGCTCTGGTGTAGTTTATGTTATTTGCTTTACTCCTGTGGAACAAGTGGCTATTTTTTAGACTGTCCCAGAACATTCATTGAATAATGACTTATACTGTACGAGTAACAGCTTCAACTGTTTCCAGAATATTCGAAGACTTAACACCAGCTATTGGACTATTTTCGAAAATATTTGTTTTAATAATAGTTTTTTTGTACAGATTCGAGAAGTTCAAAAAATGTTTGATATTGCCAAGGAGGTCCCATATTAAAGCTGTGACGAAAATAGTCGCCAATCGAAATATATTCAGTTACAAAGAAATCATTTAAATATAGTGTCCAGCGAAGCGGGCAAAGCCTGCTAGTTATAAAATACTTTTCAAGTATTGTACCCATTACACCACTATTGTATGTTTAACCTTTAATGTAATTTTGTATCAGTGATATACTATATGGAGGAAGAAATCTAACAAAAAATACCCTTGTAATTTCGTTTTTAAAAATAAAGTACCAAACAGATTTTTCTTGTACAAAAAATTGTGTTAAAATTTAGTAAAGTAAAAAATAAAATAAAATAAATAAAAAAATAACACAGCTAAAAATGTACTGAGCTCAATTTACAGCTAATTCCATAAGATATATCTATACATTTTTTGTACTGCCCAATAAATTAATGTTACCTAATTATAACATATTCTATGAGAAACACGATTTTGTGAATCTGAATAATTAGATTAATTACAATTGTTTGTTTAGTATAACTATATTAAAATATACTTAGAAAAATAACTTTTTATAGACCACAATGGATCTAAATTCTAGCAAATGTAACGGAAGTTAAAATATTTTCTTGCATGCATTCTTATAACTGAATTTTAAATGTCTAGATTTTAAATGTTTAATGTGTCCTTAAGAATCCAAAACTATTCTCAAGAATCTAAAAAGTGCCCTTTTCACTTTCTGAACTTTCTACTTTTTATGTAAGAAAAGTAGTGTAATGATGACAAAAGTTCAACTTTGAGATTTTGATGTCCCATGAGGTTGATATGTTTTGAGATCCCGCAAATTCATTTTTGTATTTTTATGATGTATGAGTGTGTGTGTGTATATATAGATATGTAAGTGAACACGATAGCATATAACGCTTTGATCGAATGAGCTGAAAGTTCGTATGTATGTTATAGGTCACCTCAGCATAACACGAACTGTACAGATTTTGGTGAATCTAGCATGCATATTTATTTATAGGGACACAAGAAAAATTCTTTATTATTATGGCATATAAGTTGAAATTATTTAAAGTGTGATAGTGTCTAAATGTTTTATCTGATTGAGCTGAAAATTTATAAACATGTTATAGGTCCCCATCACACAAAATGTATAGATTTTGGTAAATCTAGCACTTATAAATCTTTACAGGGACACAAAGAAAATTTTTTTATCATTATGAACTATAGGCTCAAATTATTTGAAATGCAGTAACACTAAACGTCTTATTCAACTGATTTCAGATTTCTCTTACTTTATTTAAATAACCACTCAGAAAGTCGAGTGGAGTTGCTCCAATTTTTTTTTTCTTGAAAATTCATTTAAATAGAGTGACTAGCGAAGTGGGCAAAGCCTGTTATAATAAATCTAAAATACCTGAATAACATCAGTTTCAATGAATTCTGAAATTATTTATAGAAAAATGAAACTGTGCACAGACAGACACTGAAAGATGAGCTGAAATTCTAACACCTTTAATTTTGTTGGGAAGTGTTTCATAATCCCATAACACAACTGAAAATGTACTTTGAGCCATTTTCACTTATATCTCCTGATGTGCCTGTCTTGCACTGCCTTGAAATCATTGATGGTAATTTTAACATATTCTATAGAAAGCACGCATTAGTGAAAATGAAAAATGTAAGTTAATTTTGCTGTGTTTTGCGTAGCATATAGAAATTAATATATGCTTTTTAAAAAATGTCTCACATAAGCCGTTATGTATCCACAGTCTTCTGTGAAGCCCTGTACACAAATGAATAATGCTTTTTATATGATTTTAATAGAGAACACGCTATAACGAACCTGAATAACATACATCAGTTTCAATGCATTCTGAAAACATTTATAGAAGTTAAAACATGGACAGTTTTTCTTTTCTTTTTTTTTTTTTTTTTGTGTGTGTGTGTGTGTGTACAGACAAACCAAAGTCAAACACTCTTGAATTTTTTTAGAAAGTGTTGAAAAAAGGCAAATATATTTGTGTCATTTAAAATATTTTCTTCAACAGATATTGAAATAACTGATAAATTGAAATTTGAAATTATTTGTCAGTGGCCAGTAGATCCTTTTCGCTTACTCACTACCATTTTTGGCTGATTACTGAATTAAAAATATTCTTGCATGAAGAAACTTCTTTCAATATTCTGATTATTATGAACAGCTTGTTTTAAGTTTGGCTATTTTTAAGAAGGGTTCATATTTTAAGTTTCCTGGTTTTTTGTGTAGAATATTTTCTGTAAGCTAATTTTTGGATTGCGCCTTCTAGCAAAGATCATTTTACAAAAACACATCGAACTTTTAAAAAATTGTTTTCATAATTGTCAATTTTGTAAAGAATCTATTTTTCCTTGTCTCAAATTTTCCTAGATAGCCACCTGTAAATGTCATTTTTTTCATGGTCATTAAAATGAAATTTGCATTTTTTCTTTTTTGGCACGTGACCAATTATCAAAATACTATAAAATCCCGAAAGTACCCCCCCCCCCTTTTTGAAAAGCAAAACAGATAAATTTCAGGTGGGGGGTTATAATCAAGATTTTTTTTTTTAATTATCAAAAACAAATGAAGAAAAGGGAGGGGAGATTATATATTATGGAGGGGGTACTTTCGGGATTTTACGGTACTTACTTAAAAGGAAATATTAAAGACTATCATTTCTTACATTAAAGGTTAAAAAAACCTGCGTAATGATTCGATTGATAATGTGCATCCGACACTTAATGAAAAATTAGTTAAATTAAATATAATATATAAATATTAAAACTTAATTCAATGCCAAACTTAACTTGCAATGCCGACGTACCGAAGATTGGATGTAGCTTCGGATTGGAAGTGCGCCCGAAGATTGGATGTAGCTTTGTTGGATGGAGAAAAAAAAAGGGGGGGTTTACTTTCAGGGTAACGGAGACATTTTGTTTTCTGTGAGAAAGGAGGGGGGGGTTCCTTTCGGGATTTTACGGTAAAATGTAACAATTTTTTGCGTGCTCTTGCCAAAATATGAAGAATGATATCTATCATTGATAAAAACAAATATGTTTAATCACAGATAATAGCTAAAATATTTTTCTTTCTCCCTGCCAATAAAAGTTGAAATCTGTGAAAATCACTCTTTTTCAAAGCTGTTTAGTGAAATGTGTAACCAGTGTTTATACTCAAACGTTAAAAGAAAAATTTCTACATTTTTCGGATTAATTATTAGTACATTTTTTATTATATTTACACATTAGTACATTTTTTAGCACATTATTATTAGTACATTTTTTATAAATTCCTCTTTGCAAAAATTTTTAGAAATTGTATGACATTATGCTGCTAATCTTAATAATAATACAAAATTTTGCACATTTTCAAAATACTATCATTTGATTCAATATAAAACTGAAGAATATATGAATAAGTATGAGAAATTTCATTTTTTTAAGATTTTACAATCAATTTTTCTAGAGTTTTAATGAAAAAATTCTATTTCCATGAGATTTCCCTTGAATTTTGAAATTAAATCTTAATTCCCAGAGCATTGAAGCAGTTTTTGCTGAGAAGTATAAACCCTAGTAATTGTTTCACCAAAAATCAATAACAATCTTGCCATAATACATTTATATCAAATTCTTAAACAAGGGGAGGGGGGAAGATCATTTTATGGCTTTTAAGTTGTATTATTTATATTTTTATAGTATTTACAAAAATTCATTTGTGATAGTGCGACTACTGTAAATACTAAAATGCTCTAAATTCTCATTAACTAAAATGTAGCCATTACAAAACTTTCTACTGCATCATTTCTATAGAACAGTGACGACGCCTGTTTAACAGACACAAAAATTTAATCAAGATAACTTCTTACAGTAAAGATTTCACATATACAATTTTGATTAACAGATACTGAGATGGATAATATGAATAATCACAGAAGGTGAATAATAGCGACACCTGATTGCATTTATACACTAGAAAAGCCGAAATAAAGCCTCTTCCCACAAATTAAAAAAAACTGCAATATAGCAGTGTCATCTGTTAACCAATATGCATGCAAATCATCCAAGTTTTTTTAACAGCCCTCATATACTAAGTTAATTATACATTTTAGAAACTGAGAAATGGATTTCCTGTTAATGGGAAAAAAATCACAGGATAGTATCACCTGAGGGGCAATATGTGCCAAAAGTTGATAGAAACCAATTTATGCTACGGCACAACTAAATCAATTTTTATGAAAATTCTCTTTAGTTCTTGATCAACAGCTGCCCAGTGGTGTACCAAAGGTGGGGCGGAGGTAGAGTCCTGCATCGGGTCGGGTAACCCGATTTTACCCGAACCCGACCCGACCCACGGGTCGGGTTGACAGAATTTTTTCTCTTGCAGGTCGGGTTAACTGATATTTTTTTCGTGCGGGTCGGGTTCGGGTTCGGGTCGGGTTTGGTTTTCAACAAGTCGGGTCGACTTGAGAACACCTTTCAAAATATTTTTTACAATTATAAACATAAATTTATAGGCATGTTTACAACTATGTAGCTAATTTAAACATTCTGCACATTCTAGACATGTATCGGTTGGTTGGTTGGTTGGAGAATTTAAGGCCGATTGACTCCAGATGTGTGCTAGGCCTATAGGGGGATTGCCCTCCGTTCGAGTCTTTCTAAGGGGTCCTAGCCCGTATTTACGTCTGTTTCGTAGGAAACCACGGAAAACTCCAAACGGCTAGGTCGATGAGCGCGACCTGGGATCGAACCCGACAACTCCCATCTACCAGCTTCGAGTGCAGAACCGCTCGGCCGCTGGTGGGCAGACATGTACCGGAGCTCCCTATTCGTATCCGCGGATATCCGCCAGAAAAATAGATCCGTATTTGTATCTGGATCTGTTTTCTTTTCTTCAACGGAACTAATATGTATCTTTTGTAGAAATTGTATGAAAATTAGAAAAGTATTATAAATCTTTCTCGACTGTTGTTAATATATAAATTAAAGAAATACAAATACAGTATAACCTCGCATTTGCATTCTGGAAATTGAAAAGATTTCGCAGTTTACAAGTTTTTTTTTTTTTTTTTACTTTTTTCTATATTTAGTAGAAGAAAGTGTTAGATTTTATCAACTTTTGGTGTCAACCGCTCGACGGATGGCACTGCTCTACAGCGATTTCTGCAATTTCAGGGGAGGCTATATCTCAGGTTCTGTTGCGTATAATCCAACAAAACTTGATATGTGAGAAGACCAATATGAGATATTATGCTGATTCAATTTGAATGCCTATCAGCCAACAGGTGGTGCTGCTACACAGCAATTTCCGCAATTTAAGGAAAGGCTATATCTCAAGAACTACTGCACATAATTTCATATAAATTTGTATGTAGGTGCCATTTAATATATATTAGTGCCTGCCAACTTTTGGTGTAAACCGCTTGTTATATAGATTATCACATATTATAAAATTTATATTTTTCTCTTTAAAGGATAGGTAAATTCTCTAAATAAATTAAATTATAAGTTAGATTCTTTAATCTTAAACAACTACTTAAAATATAACGATATAACGATTTTATCCTATAAATAATAAATTTTACAATATGCGTTTTCTAATTTTTATATCTTCCCTTTCATATCTTTCTCAATGTAACTGAAACATTTTTGATCAATTCCCAGTATTCTATTAATAATCTTAACGTACTGGAAATTCTTTTCGCGCTGTAAATGATAATGTTTTGACTTATTTCTATCAGTTTGTTTTGTGAAACTTGAAAATAATTAATTCGGTCTCTTTTAATCTTGCATCGAAATGTAACTCATGCACCCTCTTGTCGCTAATTTACATCAACGGTTAGAGAAAATATTTACTTAGATAGTTATTTTCCCAGGGTCCAAATCTTGGCGAAATCATGCCAACATTCACTAACAACGGTCAATAAATTGCTCGTCGCTTTTTAAAAATATACATATGAATATTCCTAACGTAATGCAACCATTCTCTATCCTAAACTTTGAACTTGGCCTGTATGATTCAACGCCAAATGCATTGTCATAGTTTTGCTTCAGTTTAGGAGCTGACACTTTGGTACTGTTTACTGCCCATGTAAAATGTAAAATCTCAAGAGCGATTCGGGCCTGGGGCCCGGCTTGATCCTCGGTACTGTTTCCCCCACTCCAGAATGTTTTTCGTTAAAAAACTTATTATGTTCTTTTAATAGACTATGGTCACGTGCATTGGAAAATTTTCAATAAACTTGCAAGAGAACAAAATATGTCTCTGAGTTAATTCCGAGCCTGGACTTTGAATAGAAATTAAGTTCTAATAATGTTTTTACTTTTCAGCCAAAATCATCAACGAAAATATTCTTTTTACGATGGCCAAGTCATCTTCTAGACACCGCTCAACAGGTGGCGCTGCTACACAGCGATTTCAACAATTACAAGGAAAGCTATATCTTATGTTCTATTGTGTATCATCAAACAAAACTTAATATGTGAGAAGGCGATATTATGAGACATTATGCTGACTCAGTTTGAATGCTTGTCGGCCAATAGGTGGCGTTGTTATACTGCAAATTTCATCGATAACAGGATGGCTATATCTCTATGCCATATAATTGTACGAACCATGAGATGTGAGATAACCATTATAAAATCGCATTGTTTAAGAAGTTATTTATAGACGATAAAACTGTCTCTCTTTGGATGTTTAGCGTTAGATTTCCCTAAGATGAAAATTATTTGCATTCATCACGTTAAACTTTTTAATAATAGTTTTAATAAATTATTCGCACTTAGTGAATTTGACAGAAAAATGTAGAAGAATGTCTTGTGGTGACCACAACATACTAGTTTTTTTTTATAATTTACCAACTGTGTGACAATGAAAATTTACTTTATTTTATATCATGTTAAATCATTTTACCTTGTTTTGCATGATTTTTAGATGAATAAGTAATGTTGATTTATTTTTCGGGTTTCGGGTCGGGTTCGGGTTAGATAAGTCGGGTTTCGGGTCGGGTTCGGGTCGCAAAAAAATCTCTGTTGCGGGTTCGGGTTGATGAACATTTTTTTGTCGGGTTCGGGTCGGTTTTCGGGTTGATGAAATTTTTTTTTTCGGGTTCGGGTCGGGTTTCGGGTTGATTTAAAATTCATCTGTCGGATTCAGGTCGGGTGAAACCCGACCCGCGCAGGACTCTAAGCGGAGGAGGCGACCCATCCCGGGCCTCTGGCCAAGAGGGGCCTCCGAAGAAACTTAACTTTTAAGTGTATATATCTAGTGAAATTTTTATGTCATTATTTTAAATTAAAACGGTGGTGGTTGTTGTTGTTGTATGCCACTCAGAAATTCCGATCCCCGGAAGCGAAACTAAACAGATTTAAAGCAAGAGGGGTGCCTTCCGTTTTTAGGAGCGCCACATTGGTTGCAATTCCAATTTAAACAGTAAGTTTCTGTCTAAAGAGCTTTAATGTACAAAACGTGACTGTAACTCTAACACCAAAAGAAATTAATTTATGCAAAGCCTGACTAAAGCAGGGCAAACGAATATAATATCCCTCGTCGTTTTGTTGGGAGTTTTTGAATCCATCTTAAAACTCAATTCATAGTGCAGGGGAGCCTCAATATAGGAGGATCTCTAATTAAGTGAGACTTTCGCCCCAGATCTCGAGAGTCGTAGGTCCGCCACTGCAGCTGCCTCAAAAATTTTTTAACACATATACAAATAGAAACAGCAGCTATTTTAAAAATGGTCAAAACATGTTCAGGCCCTCTTAAAAATGTATAAATTGTAAAAAACTGGAAGTTAAAAATTTTTACATATCAAATACTTTTCCTACTGATTATAGAAGAATCTAATTTCTTTATTTCTTTTCTGTTACATTCTGTTTATTTATTCTAAGCAAGCAGACTTTTGTTTTCTTTCATTGATATATTTTTAAGATAAACCTTGTTGCCTTTTCTAGGAAAGGACATCTAAATCTTGGTGATATCTACTTACTGGGTAATAAGCTGTTTCCTTTAACACATTAATTGCCAATCATGCAATATCGCATGATGCAAGTTCTCACCAAATAGTCGATCATGCGGTATCACGTAGACATCACTATCAAATTTCTAAGCAGAATAGTAATAGCAGTGTAATATTTATATTGGTCTCTAAGTCTAGGGAACAGATCGATTTTCGGAGTGGGGATGGAAATTACAATTTTCAGCTTGACAATGAACATGTTAAATGAGATATGAAGCTCATGTGTGTATTCACTGACACTTAAGATGAACTGGGGTAAGCATGTTGAGTATTGTTTACACAAGGCATTTTTGGGCATGTAAGCATTTCTGTTGGAAAAACTTAGGTCCCAGGGTGATCCATTGGGCCTATTCCATGTCCTATCATTACCTAAGACTCTATTATCTGGTGATTTTAGGACTAGGTTGACAACTGTTAGCTCACATCTTAATAATTTGCAAAAGATGGTCTGGTGTTGCTCTTTCAGGCCGCATTAAGACTACTCCCACAACTGCCCTTGAGTGCTTGCTTTGGCAGCTTCCACTTCATTTGATTGTTGAAGCTGAGGTTTTGACTTGCATGAAGCAGTTCATGTGTCTGGGGTTGTGGAAGGATTATTCTACCATCTGGGTTCCCTCATTTCCCATGTGGCAGATTTTCCTTCTTTCATTATGCCTACTGATTACATGGCTATGAGATATGCTTTTCATAAGCCTTTTAAAAATCTGTTTCCCTTCCAAGAAAGACCAGCTTAAAGGCAACTGTTTGGCTTGGTACACAGTTGACTCTATGCTTAATTTTCATTATAGGGTTGGGTGTTTACTGTGTCAATAATGACACTCTGCTTTCTTTCCCTCTTGGAAATGTTTGCCACACTCTTCAAAACTGAGATCTTTGCTATCATCTCATGCTGTAAGGTATGCTTAAATAGCAATTATAGAAATTTAACTATTTGTGTTTTTTCGGACAACCAGGCTGTCCTCCTTTCATTGCTGAGATGTAAGTTCACCTTTTCTCTTGTGTGGCAGTGCTTCAAAATACTTTGTGATATTTCTTCTTATAATAAGATTAGTCTTTGTTGGGTGCCCTGTCATGCTGGTGAAGTGGCAAAGACTGGATCCAGTACATTCTTTTGTGGCCCTTAGCTTGTTCTGGGTATTTTTCCCACTACTTTCTGGGCTTCTACTTTCAAGCACCTTAGAAGACAGCATCATAAGCAACGGTGTAGTTCTGATGATGAAAAAGCTAAATCGCAATTGTCCAGGTCTGCATCCTAAATAGCTTTTAATGATTAACATAAATGGTTTGAGGAAAGTAACTGACCCTTTCGCTATTTATTGTATCCTTAAAAGATATCTGAACATTATGAGTATCAGTTCTGATCCCATTTGTCATAATTGTTCAATAGAAGAAGAGACAGCTTGGCACATTTTAGTGATTGTGAAGCTTTTTCCGCTCATAGGTTTTAACAACTTGGTATGAATCTTATTTAGCCTTGGGAACTGCAGTATATTCCTTTCAGGTGTCTACTGAACTTTGCTTCAGCTACAAGACCTTTCTCTTAAGAATGCCTTTAGAGAAAGGTAGACAATTACAGTTACTTTAGACAATACTTTAGATAATTACAGTGGAACCTGTAAAAGTGACCACCTTGGTAAAGTGACCACCTGACTAAAGTGACCATTTTCCTGACTAAAGTGACCATTTTCCAATTTTAAAGAGACTTTATAAAGTGACCACCAGCGTATAGTGACCATTTTAGCCGGTCCCTAGGGTGGTCACTTTAGACAGGTTCCACTGTAGTTACAATTACTTTAGACAATAGACCTCTGGTCGATATACCTAGCTCTCAGTGTGTTACTGTGGGCTACCCTAGCCATAAGGCATAACTATTTCTTTATTGAAAGCAAGCAAACATAAATGACAAAAAGCGTTTTTCTTTCTTTCAGTGATATTCAAAAAATGTGGAACAATCTGTAGATTTATTTTTAAAATGTACTTTAAAAAAAAAAAAAAAATATTATTATTATTATTAAAATTGAAATTTTTATTATAGAGCACCAACTTCCGGAAGCCGATCCATAAATTTTCCCTGAAAGATTTGAAAGACATGGGTCTCAAATATTACACGCCAGACATCCACAAAGCTTCAACGACCTTGCCTTTATTCTTGGCAAAAGTAAGAATTTTTTCTCTCCCTCAAATTCCTGGTGAAATTCTTATTCATGTGAATTCATCCCAGACAGTTATTTGGAAGTACCACAATAATGTGAAAATAGCACATTAATATCAATATAGATGAACAAATCGATTCATAAACAAACAAAATTTTAAGGTGTAGGCTTACTTTTTTACTACAGTTATTAGTATTATAAATTCATAATATTAGTAAAATTAATATATCTATATTTCACAAAAGGTGTAGTTATTTTTAAATAGTAGCCTCTATTTAAATTTGATACTCTCATTTCACTACTTAAATTCTTAATTATACCAACTTTAGTAAGCCAAATATGACCAAAATTTATGCTTTATTTTATACCACCAAGCGGTAGTATTGAAATATTTTTAAAGAATCACTTAAAACACCAAACTGTTGGGAAATAATAAACTTATTTTGAGACTAACTTTAAGTTTAATATACTGATATAGATATTCAATATTTCTAATCAACCATGTAGTAATTATTTTCTGTTCTATTTACAGGAATTAGGTTTGAAGTGGGAAATATGAGAGAGATTATACAGTCTTCAGAGTTTTGCATATATTTTCTTCCAGTTGCAGTTACAGTTGTCATTTTTATTTAAGAATAAACTGACAAAACCAAGGCAAACTTTTAAAGGACTATTTTCCTTCCACCTACTTGTTTTGACAAATTTATGAAAATTTTTGAAATAAATACACAAATAAAGAAATCTTCAATGAAAATTACTCCCACTTTACGTAGTACAGATCATTTTGTACAGCACATTGGTTAAAATAACTAATGCTACAGTCATGCAATGCACTGCAATGTTTCACTAACTTTTTTTTTTTTTTTTTACAATTTCATAAAGATTTGATCAAGGCTTAGTTCAAGGGGGGCTGGAGGTTCAACCCCTTCTATCAAATTTTGCAAAACTGTTGAAAATTTTCAAGTTATACATCATTTTTATGACTCAATATTATGTACTAAAACTTAAACCCTTTCCAATATTTTTTTCTAGATATATTTGATAAGGCTTATACATCCAGAAATGCTTATCCCTCATTCATTCACAGAAAGAAAAGAAAGAAAAAAAAATATACATTAAAAATTAATTTAGCTGTTACCCTAAAACTTTACACAGGGTAGGTGCTCCAGTGATTGGCATACTCCAGTAATTGACATCTACCCCGAAAGAATTAATAAATAAGAAAAATAATAAAATCATATATTTTACAGATAAGAATGTTAACATTTTATGCCAAACACTGGAGCATAGGGTGCTAATAACTGGTGAAATGAATAACTAGCAGTGTCAAACACTGGAACATAGGGGCGAATTACTGATAAAATGAAAAACTGGCAGTGTCAATTACTGGAACATTGAGTGGGTGTCAAACAAAAATTCATAAAAAAAAAAAAAAAAAAAAAAATTATCAAATGTATATATTTTAACATATGTGTGGTTCTGAATGTCTTTCATGCCCTATGTACTAACTTAAGATTTCTAAAAATATTTTCTGATGACTAGAACATTAAAAGCATCAGAGATTGCTCTAAAATTGTCAATCACTGGTGCACTTACCCTATATATAACTTTTGGTGTTAGAAAATCTTGTTCCCCACAAAAAGTCTGTGGAAAAAGCATCCACAGAGCAGTCAATTGTTTTTAATACTTTAATGTTTGGAAAAAAAAAATAAGAGAATAATAAACTTGTCGAAATTTCTAAAATTAAAGATAATTTTAAAAATTAAGTCAAAGTATCAATATTTGAAAATAATACTTTTCTTAATTAGAATAAACTTAAAGAGAACAAAGCAGAGTCAATGATCAAGGATTGCACTGCCCCCGGAACATCAAAACCCGCCTGATTTCAATAGTCTGGATCCTTATAATGAGCAATTTCAGAGCGGTAGAGGATACAACTGTATCGTCATAGTATACAGTTTATTTTATAGTTCACTCTAATTACTATAGAAATCTTTAATAACAAGAACATGGACACTGTTTCTTTCAAGAAAACATAACTATTATAAGCTTTATCAGTTTTAATTCAAAGATTAAGTTGAATAAAAAAATATATTATGTACATAATATTTTTTTTTATGTACATGATATATACAGATGGATAATGAGTTTAATTATTAGTAATAACCATCTTCCATTGCTGAATCAGCCGTCTTATAGTTCATCTTGGAGAGAAAACTCAATTGGACACAAACAGTAAACGTTTTCATCCTGTCATGGCTAGCCGTCTTCTCTCCAATGTCAGATTTTCTCCCGCTTTCCTTTGACTCAAGTTGTGCTGTATTCCAACTGCTTCTTACCAGAGCTGCTGCACCATCTAACTACTGTGAGGTGGAGAAAAAGAAAAAGGGCACTGCACATGTTAGGGAAGCTATGTATTCTTCACAACCACATTACTGTAAAAATTTATTTATTTATTTTGTTTTTGTTTTCTCCAAAATATCATTCATTTGAATTAATTTTAAACAAAAAAAAAAATCATGCAAATTTATCATTCTTTTATTTCTACCATGCATTATTGAAGTATTGACATTTCTGGGAACATTTTGTGAGGGATATTTTTTTCTAACACCATGACTTTTAACCCCTTTACCGACTATCCCGAGATAAATTGGGGCAAATATAGCCTTTCACACACTACAGTGGCCGATGAAGAGTTCAATAACCCGAGAAAAATTTATCCTAGATTGAGAAATTATGATGAAGGAATCACTGTTATTGAAAATTATAAAATTAATTTCTATTTCAATGTGTAGATACTACCCAAGGTCCTGCACAATAATATAGTGCATGCACACATAAACAGTTTTATACATAAAATGTTTAAAAAATGAAAATTTGACATACAAATAAAATTAGTCAATATGAAAGATACAGAAGCATTTAAATTCTGATTTAAAGCTTTAGTTTTTCTATTATAATATTAGCCATTCTGGTATTTCAACACCAGCTTTTAAATTCTTGAAAAATAAAACTGCATTCACATGTGTGCACACTGAAAAAACTTAAAATGATACCAAACTTTCTAAAACCAACCAATATTTAGCTTGACATTTAACCAGAAGTCTTCAATGCTTGTACTTTAAATACTGCTCAGCCAGATTTTGAAGACCGACCTTTGGACAGTGCGCTGCCAAAAAAAAAAAAAAAAAAAAAGGATTCTTGAGGGAAGGGAACATGCCTATTTTACAGAATAGAATTGTTTTCTCCTCACTTCCGAGGTCTTTAATCCTTGGCTAAGCAGTATTTGTACGTTACTATACATTTGAAAGGAAGGAGGAGGGGGTAGAGAAACAGTATATAGTTCAAAGTGAAGCGAAATGTAAGGTGAGAAAATACGACAGAGTAAAAACAGAGTATTGTGCTAAGTTTGTAAACAAAAATTTTATGAAAATATCTAGTATATATCCTGTATATATTTATATACAGGGTGTATAAAAAAATATCTAGCAAAAATGTACAGGCAGGTACAAGGGATTGATAAAAGTAAATTTAGAAAAGGAAGTTTAGTGCAGAAATGCTGTTGGGAAGGTGCTGATGAGACAAGTAGGTAAAAGCACATAGTTGATAAGATTATAATCATTATTTCTTACAGGAATTTTGAGCATAATGCATTATTATACTTTGTTCATGATCCACAAGTGTCCCATCAAAATTGATCATTATCCAGACTTTCCAGTTACAGCTGGAAAAGTATGCGATACGCTTGATGTTTTTACGAATGTCTACATGTTGTGAATCTTACATCACTTTCAGTGATCAGTCACGAATTCTGAAAATTCTGATCATTAAAACTTTCTTTATGAAAAAAAAAAAAAAAAAATCTGCTTATTTCATTTTCCTTTATCTGCTTTTACATTTTAACCAGGTATATTTCTGAAACACTTATATAAACTTACTAAAACTTTTATTCAATGGTTTCAAGAATTCAGCCTATACTTATAGGAAAGGAACAAACATTATGCAAGTGACTGGTTCCTATTTCTTAAATCAACTTCTATCAAACAATCTAAAAATGTAATCAGCAATGCTGATAGCATCAAGGGTCAAAGCAATCAAATAGGAAAATATAGGAACATAATTTCAAGAGAAGATTGAGAGATTCAGTAAAAACAAACTTTCCCTGACATTTTTTTTTAAATATCGGAATGATTAAATGACTTTGTAAACAAAACACCCTAATTTAATCTCATCTAATTTAACAGATAAAATGAATGAACAGATCTATCACTGTTTACTTTTCACATTATTTAGAGAAGAACATATTTCCAGATTTATCATCTCTTGCTTGTCTAGCTTTCGTACCAGTTTATACCATTTAACATCAGTCCACATAATACTTTTTAAATAATGACACCTCTTTTACATCATAATGCTTAAAAAGTCAAAAAAAAGAAAATCATAACCCTTCAATTTAACTACAAGTAGTTGGTTTATATTTTGAGGCTGCTGTCAGTGCCTATTTAACGGATTATGCTCCCCCCCCCCTTTTCCACAAAAAAAAATAATAATAATAATAAGTGAAAATATTAAAATGGTAATGGAATTATGAATTCTTTTCATGATTGTATGAAAAAAATTTCTTATTTCAAATGATATTTGTTAAGCTTTAAGTAACAATGTGTTTACATTAGGATATATTAATTTTATTTTAAATTACCTTTTTATTTTAAGTGTTTGAAACCATGGGTAAAAATTCCTTTATTTTTCGTCATGTTTTCTGTTAAATTATCCATTTCTAAAAATTCTTCTATGCCTTCCACACTATGTTTAAGGGTATTTTATCGATAAATTGTTGTAGCTATGAAGTCGAAGTCTATTCTTTTTATGAAAGTACTATATTAAATTGAATACTGGCAATGAATGCCTACATTCATTGTTTTATAGGAATATTTATATTTTTTTAAATTTAAGAAAAATGATTGATAGTGTGGGTGGATATTATGTATTTATATATACACATATTAAACCTCAAATAGATTTAAATAAAAAAAAAATTCAACAGCACTGATATTTGAACATTATGATCAAATAATTTAAATATCACAAATCTTTGAGAAATTTTGATACTTAAAAAAAATAAAACAATCAGATTCTTTTAAAAACTTTAATTTTTGTATTTTTTAAATTAAACATTGGAAATAAAATGAATTTATGATTAAAGTTTTCAATATCTTGTTATTTTCTTATGTGTGCAATATTATTTACATAAGGCAAATTATGCAACGTATGATTTCCAATTACATTGGCAGAGTGAATGTCGAAAAAAAGCAGCAATTATTTTTAATTTGAATGGTATTTTGGAAAGATGCAAGATTTTAAATTGGATGCCTAGCCAGGAAACCAGAAAACAACTAAAATAGCAGAATATAAGAAATATAAGAAAAATTTTGTGAAATATAGGGAAAATGTAAAGAATTATAAAATATAGGAAAATATAGGATGTTTTTCATGATTTTTTGAAATATATAGGAAATATAGGAATGCTCTGAGCCCTGTAGCATGCACTAAGTATATCCTATTCCTTTCCGTATCCCTAATCCCATTTTGCAACATGGTAGCTAGAAAACAGCTTCTTAATTATATAGAAATTTCCACTCTCAATACTAATAAAAATTTGTTGATTGTGCACACATTGTATACTTGATATAAATTTATTTTTCATACATGGAACATGACATAAACAATTGCTACAAAATTTTTAATGTACTGTACACTGAGCAATTTTCAGCATCCAAACAAAAAGGTAATTAGGTTGTGTTCTCACACTATGGTCTTTTGTTATACATTAACGGCCCTCTTCACTTACCGTCGTCGGAAGCCCGAGCCAATGTTATTCTATGGGGAAATTTTCTTTACAAATAACTTATTAACTAATACATATTTTTAAATTCTGTTTTCACATTCACAAAATTCCCAACAGTTAAATGGACGGACCTTTTTTAAAAATGTCTTTTTTTAATTTTTAATATTTTATTTTGAAATTACAAAATGAAAAAAAAAATCACATATTGAAAATTCGTATTTTGCAGCTTCAAAATAAAATATAAAATATTTAAAAAATAATTTTTTAAAAAAGGTGCGTCAATTTAATACCTGGGAATTTTCAGAATGTGAAAACGGAATTTAAAAATATGTATTAGTTAATAAGTTATTTGTAAAGAAAAATTTCCCATAGAAAAACATTAACTTCGGCTTCCGGTGGCGTTGAGTGATGAGGGCCCTAAAGGCTCAAAGGTCCTCATCAGGCTTAAAGTGGATTCTAAAATCCCTCTAACAAAAACCCTGCCTTATTTGGGATTCAAACCCAACAAAGAGTTGGGAAAAGCAATAAAAATGATAAAAGATTTTAGGTTCATTTTTCACAAAATATGTGATATATCAAATCAGATTTCAATACAGAATTTTTATCTAGTGCGACTATTTTTAATACTGTAAAATACATTTCTTGTTCTTGTTTAAAATTACCAGACCTTGAATCAATTTTTAATTTTCTCTTGCACCATTAGCAGATTATCAAGGGGAAACATAGGTCAAAAAACAAACCTTGACAAAAATCAATAAAATTAAGACGAACAATTTACAAATGTTTCATCAAAAATTTGGATGATGTAACTGAATATTTCTGTAACCAGCCAGAAAAATATATTTGTGCAGTAGCTAGACAACAAACAAAAAACATGCTGATTGACAGATGAATAATCCATATATTTCAAAAATCAGTTTTTAAAAAAGCATAAATGTGTTTTATTAAAGGAAATTATAACCTATTTTAAAAAATGACTGTAATTAAACTTAAATTTTTGTTAATTAGAAGAGAAATGACTCTATAAATATGCAACTGTTTATCAAAATTTTAGCAATCAGCATTTAAAAAAAGGGCAAATTTTATAGATTGACAAAGAAATAATGACATTTTATCAATTAGTGATGGGGGTGGGGGTGGGGGACTTTTGTCATACATTAAGAACTTGCAATGAAAGAGTTAAATAGTTACAACGAAAACTATTTATGTAAATACACTGCTCGGCATGAAAATTGCCTCTGGCCCCATTTCAGCATATTCTTATGTAAAATGACCTCCTGAATCCGAATAGGATGCCCATTTTGCCCTATCACCGACTGTTTTTTAGGCATGGCCCACTATTTTTATCATTTTTCGGTGATTTTATGGCTATAAATTTGATTTTTAGGAGGCGGGAGGATTATTTTAACCGTTAAATATCTTTTGAGGGGCTACAGAGTTGGAAAATTCTAAAACATGGACATTTGCGACAAGGGAAAATTTTTGGGGGGGATTTGCCACTGAAATTATGCATTACATATATTATATATTTTTAATTTGTTATTAATGCTATTTTTTAAACTTTATATCTTTTTTTTGTTTTTAGGTGGTAAATATTTTTCATTCTTCAAATCAAATTCATGGTCATAAAATTATCAAACAGGGAAAGAAATTGAGGGAAGGGGTGGTGTTTCTAGAAAACGGTGGGTGACTCGGCAAAATGGGAGTCCTATTTGGATTCAGGAGGTCATTTTACACAAGAATCAGCAAGAATGGTATCCGACCTCGAATTTTTTTTTTTTTTTTTTTTTTTTTTTTTTTTCAGAGAAGTAATATTTGTTTTCTCTGCAAAATACATACAATGCAAGTCTACAAAAAAATTGTCGTCAAAATTTGATTTGATCATTTTAGAAAGAAATTAAAACTTTTTCACACACCATAAATTTTGGCTTTCAGTCTTGCTTTTGCCTCCAAGGCAGTAGCACGTGTTTGCACCTGATGAAGAAAGGCTACATCCTTTCAAAACCGGTTGTGCTGACTTAAAATTTATGGTGTGTGAAGAAGTTTTAATTTCTTTCTATCGACTGTATGCCAGTTTTCGAATTTAGTTTTTGTTGATCATTTTAGCTGATACATATGTTTTTTGGTGTGCTGAAACCAAAAACCAAAGCCAGTTTTTGTCAATAGAGGGTGTCTACCAACATATTTTCTTCATTTTTAATGGTTTGTAGCATGTTTTCATGGAAACATACAATAAAAAGTTACCCTATAATTAGACTGGTGGAGGAATTACAGAAGAAAATGTGTCGGTAGATACCCTGAATTGATAAAATTCAGGTGTTAGAAAAAATTATGTGTGATAGAAAAAAAAAAACTTGTTTCAATTTCAGGACACTAAAAAACAAGGGTCAGCCAAAATTACCAAATCAAAATTTTAGATGTAGAAATTTATTCTGCCATGGTCACCCTTACCTGCAGAAAAGGTGACCTACCCATGGTAAATGTGGATATAAACGTGAAGGTTGCTGCAATCCACTGGTGGATCATAAATTCATCATGATTCTTGTTCTAATAAAAATTTCAAACTTCTAAAGGATAAGAATACTTTTAATAAATTTAAATAGTAATCTAAATAACTTATGATAAAATTTATTATAATGAAATACAAATAATATATTATACATACACAAGTCTGATATCAGCAACATGAAAATATAAATTTTCAAACTTTTTTTTTTTCTTTATACAGAAAGGCTTTGTACAGACACAGAGCAAAATCAATGTTTTGAAAATGACTAATTTAAAAATGAAAATTTTAGGAGAAAAATCTCAAAAGTTTGATTCAATTCATCATTATTAAACAATTTTTACAGCACACTCATGAAAAATTTTTTAAGCTGCTTCTCCATACCCATTCGTTAGCACATTTTCTACATTTGAATGATTCCTAGAGACTGGCTTGCTAGATTTGAAACGGACCTCAAAGATATCTTGGATGGCTTGACGAAAACAATGGAAATTATAATCAATCAACGCTGGAAAAAGAAAAATAATAATAGTTCAAAACAATAGCAAGTTAAATAAAAACAACTGAAATCATTTTTTAGTACAATTCACTGAATAATGAATCTAAACTTTAAAAGAAGACATTGTATCATACACTGAAATTATTTTTATTTCATCATTTTTTATTGTAGGTGTTTCATATTTTGATTATAGCATTCTTTAGTCATTTTGAGTAATTTCCAATTCCTGCTTCACTGACCCGCTTTCAGAAGTAAAATTCTGCTGTGTTTTGTTTGTTTTCTTCCTTTAACCGTCCAGCGGGCGCGCTGCTTATATGAAATGAAAGGTCGCGCGTATTTTTCACATACACTACTGTAAAATATGTATTTTAAAGTATCTGAATATTTTAATTATACTATAACCATTTGAAGATTAATAAGAACATTCAATTGGAACTTTTATTCATTAAAAAAAAAAAAAACTGAAAGAATGAAACTGAAAGCACAAAATCAATATGAAGTAATCAAAGAAACATCGGAATTATTTGAAAATAAAATAAAGAATACAGTTGATGTTTTGTCATTTTTAATAAAAAGCGTAAAGTTAAAAGTTAATCAATTTTAAAAATATTTAAAATAATAATGTTTAAAACAAAAACAACTAAGAATCATTTTAAACAGCGAAATTAAAAATCAAATATAACAAAACATTATATGAATGGTCGCGCGTATTTTTCAAATACAAATAGCAAATATACAGCTTCATATCATTGTCTCGAAGCTCAAAAGATAATTAAAAATAGATCAATATATACTGAGTGAATAGCCAAAGATAAGTGTTCCAAATGCTCTTTGACTTTAGGATATACAATGAGATTCACCGCTAGTGTATCTCTTATAAATGCGCACCTGCTGTAAGGTTAAAGATGATCTTTCAAAAATTAATAAATAAATAAATACAAAATGTAATTTTAAATTTTCTGGTTATATTAATATTTCTGCCCCCCCCCCTCCAAAAAAAAAAACAATTATTTTAAGTATATCAACAAAAAGACAGGAAATTATTGATTTACTAACTATTGAAGAATATCACAAGCAAAAAGTGACATATTGATGTTACAAAACAAAAAATAAAATAAAAATTGTTATAAAGCCTGCAGAACATAACTGACAGCAGGACAAGCAAAAACATCTTCAAATTACAACTGATCTGGAATGGAGGCAGAATTTGCCAAATGATTGAATTTTAAACAAAGTCGTAACAATTTCTTCCATGAAATAAGAAGCTCTACTTAACCTGATGAAAATCTAATCCTTAACTGCCCTGGGCGTATACGTTCGTCTCGCTAATCCGACACGTTAACTGCCCCGGGTGTATATATACACCTTTCTGAAGTATGAACTTTTAACGTTTAGTTGCTACCAGTGAAAACATTCCCATGGTTTTTGGAATGGAAATCAATAACCATGACAGTGTTTTTGAACAGAGGTGGCGCCAGCTAGGGGGCCGGGGGGGGCACAGGTCCCCTCGTCGGGGAGTCTGTGGCCCCCCATCGGGGCATACTCCTAAAATCTCTCGGGGGAACAAATACAAAATTTTCAGTTTTTCTACTTTTAGCAGAATTTTTCTTTCCTTTTACAAATTTGAAGCATTCAAGTTTTTCCATTCTATATTCAATAGAAGAAAGTATTGGATTCGTAAAAATTTTCAGCTTCCAGTTTTCCATGAATATACACGTTTTGAGAGATCTAGAACACGTTTTGACCACGATATTTTTAGAAAATGTCTGTCTGTGACATGATGATCTCCAAAACCATGAGGAGTACTAACAAATGGAATTGTAAAAATATTAACAGTACTGCTGTTTTTTATAAATACTCATATAATAAACTCTCTTTATGTAGTGCCCCCCTGTTGGGGAGGTGGTGTCCCCCCGTCAGGGAATTTCTGGTGCCACTACTGTTTTTGAAGGATTTACTTATTTCAAAGAAGATGGGGAGAGAGAGAAATCAGAAAAAATGTTTCTGGAACAGTAAACACATAACAATGTGCATATGTGTGAAAAATGGTGGCATTGGGAAGCGAATCGCAATTATTCGTCAGCAGGTAAGAGGTTAAGCAATCAGAGGTTAAGCATAAGATCTCTAATCTTATTATTATCTAGTTTGTCTTTACTTTTGGCTGATATTTCCAAATCAACTTATTTTCAAATTTGCCAAATCAAAAACAAATCACCAAATGCCATTATAAATAGCTAATAATGGAAATTAATCAATTAAAATTAAATTTTAACTGTGTTCTTTTATCAAACACAGAATTTGAGTCATGAAATGTAGCTTAAATTTATTTATGAAAATTAACAGTGCAAATACATCAAAATTGTCACTAGTTTTATTTGTCGAAGGGACAATGCCTAAATAATCCAAATTTATTACTCTGTTTCACTTTACATGAATCCAATCCAATTTCAAAAAAGTGCGATATATATATATGTGCCGCGACACTTGTCACCGGGAGAATCCGCGATTGTTTCTCTTGCGTGCGCGAACTGTTTAATTGGTTACTTTTGCGGTCCGATTAACGAATCAAAAATCGCGTATCCGTGATTTTAGGTGAGAGGACCTGTTTTTTCTTTAGGAGCGATTTTTAAAAATTTAAAAATCAGTTAGTTGGTGTTCCACCTTGGTGCAGAGAAGAATGGTCGGGCGCTTGCGTCCGTGCGTTATATTTTACCGTTATTTTTTTATATGTGGTCTCACACCCTAATACACTTTAAAATCTTTTCCATCGAAAGATTTTTTATTATTAACGGTTATTATGACTTGAAACTAAATTGTGAAAGTGACCGGAGATGATTTTTTTTATTTAAATATTTTGTGAAGTATCTTGAATTTATTTTAAAGAAACATGGCTATGTATTAGAGATTTGAGATTTGTAGCAGTTGTACAGATTCTACATTCTTGAAATAGGGAAGCCAATTAATTTTAATAAATACTCCTAAATTGGAATTGAATACTGCCTTTACTTTTTTCAAGACTGGGTATGTTTTAATTTAAATCTTTATTCTGAATTTTAAAATATCTTATAAATAAAAACAATAAAATAAAAATTGAATCTATCTTATACTTGGTATGTACCCATGTATGATCAGATCGAAGCCTTAGGGTTCATTCATCACTGTTTTCATACGATCACAATTTGTTAACATCTTTTGTTTTGTATTAAGTGCAGCCCCTAGTCATCTTTATTAAATAAAATTAAGATAAGTCTCTATTCAGAGCAGGTAGTATATAAAGTCCCACCACAATCTATGTGGTTATAATTAAACTTCCCCTATAAACAGCATCCTACTGCACAAACGGGTAAACGGAATGCAACGAAATTTGGTATATAGACTGCACACGAGATGCGCTCAAGGAATTTCGAAAAAGAAATTTTATCTAAGATAGAAAACCTAGCTTTACTTCGTTGTGCCGTTTTAGATCTTTCGAAACTGGGTACCCGGTCCTCATCAGAAACGTCTACTTCTGTGGTGGAAAAACTTGACACTGATTGCTCTTCTGTTGATTTCTCAGCAGCTGGCTCCAGGCTCCGTTTGGGGCTACTGCGCCGCTATCATTGCATACGTCATAGATACATTGCAGTAGCCCCAAACGGAGCCTGGTGCCAGCTGCTGAGAAATCAACAGAAGAGCAATCAGTGTCAAGTTTTTCCACCACAGAAGTAGACGTTTCTGATGAGGACCGGGTACCCGGTTTCGAAAGATCTAAAACGGCACAACAAAGTAAAGCTAGGTTTTCTATCTTAATATTCAGTTATTATTATACTTCGTTTTTTCCTTTTTATTTAAAAGAAATTTTAGTTCCAAAATGTCCACCAGAAGACGTCTCTTCAGAAAAAACGTTAAATTTAACACAATAAACGACCAAAACGGAATACAGAAACAATATTAACAATCTAGAACAAGAATTATGAGTAATAAAATGTAAAACCGGTAAAAGCTGTCAGTTCTAGGAAAAAAATGTCGAGATTTGTACGCTTGCGAAGAAGAGGAAGCTTTATGCAAAACAGGTTAGTATATAAAACATTTGCAGAAGTAGTCATGTTTTATGTCCATGTTTCTGGCTGTAATGATGACGGTATCTTTAGCTGAACGTGCGTTATTGGTGAAGTTGTTTTATAAAAACAAGGGGAATGCTTCTGCTGCAGTTCGTAAATATTGTCATATAAAGAACCTACTGCGTGGACCAATGTCTACTAAAGGTATCCGGGCCATGATTAAGAAATTTGAAGGTACGGCGACATTAGAAGTTCAACCTGGAAGAGGCCATAAACCTCTCACACCGGTTCTTATTGATGCCATCAAGACAGCTGTTGCTGCACAGTCACAGATATCAGAGTTTGGGGTGCACATGCAGTTTCGTGACAGACCGGCTATTCTTACAGCACTGTCCGAAAAGTGCTCAGAAACATAATGCACTACTTCCCATACAAGATCCACCATACCCAAGAGCTGCTTGACAGGGACAAGTTTTGAGGTGGCTTGATTACAAATGTCCAGTTTTTAGCAGTTGATCCGCATGTACAGTCGAACCTCGTTAGCGTGAATCTCAAGGGGGATAGAAAATTTGTTCATGCTATCAGTAGTTCATGCTATCAGTGACTAATCTTCATATAACTAAAGAAATCTTCATTTTGATGGGGATCGTGGAGACAGTTCATGTTAAAAGTAATTCACATTCACGAGGTTCCACTGTATATCTGTTATCAGCATAACATAAAAACAAATAACTGAAGAAAATTGAATTTTGTATTTTAAAATTCGAATTAGGTTTCCACATAAAAATTTGATTAAGATTGGCAAGTTTAAAACCTTGGTTTAATTTTAAATAAGTGTAGGCACTATAATTTAACAGAGGGTTGAGGGGGGGGGAGGTAGTCCCCCTCAAACAGAATTTTATATCAAATAAAACTGTTCATAAACCTATGTTTGGTTATAATTCGTTTTATTATTATCGGACATTAACATAATTAATTAATTAATTTGTACCTTATACTTTGTCCGTTTTATATTCATATTATGCATTTCGGATGCAAGCCACATCCTTCATCAGATGATTCATGACTGTTCTCGCTGTCTGTGTTTATGTTGCTTTCTTCTTGGGTTCCTCTCTTTGTTTCACTTCGTTTTCCTTGGGTTTTAAAGATTAGATGGTTCCAGTTATTGGGGATAGTAGCATGTTCACGTTCATTGATTGCTGTCGTGTTAGTAAGGATTTCGAGGGATTCTCTTTTTAGGGCGTAGCTGTGATTATTGTAGTTAGCGATTTTTTTAGTTGTTATGGTGTTAATATCTATGGGGTTAGAGGAGTGGGTAGAAGCAAGAGCTGTTGAGTGGCGGTTATATTTTAGGTCGGCTTTATGTTCTTTTTCTCGTTCGTAGATTTTCCGTTTTGTAACTCCGATGTAACATGCTTGTGAATTATTAATGTGTTTGAAGTCTATTTTGTAAATTCCTGCGGTTGATCGGCTATCGATTATGTCTTTCTCATTGCGGATGTGTTGGAAAATATTGCGGTTTGGTTTTATTGGGATATTGATATTATGTTTTTTAGCTTCGCTTTGGATTTTTATACTATTGCCGTTACAGATTGGGATGGATGTAGTAAATTTTTTTCTTTCTTTTTGGGCGCTATCGATTTTATTTAGTTGTTTTATACGCTTATTGTACAAATTGTACAATAAGCGTATAAAACAACTAAATAAAATCGATAGCGCCCAAAAAGAAAGAAAAAAATTTACTACATCCATCCCAATCTGTAACGGCAATAGTATAAAAATCCAAAGCGAAGCTAAAAAACATAATATCAATATCCCAATAAAACCAAACCGCAATATTTTCCAACACATCCGCAACGAGAAAGACATAATCGATAGCCGATCAACCGCAGGAATTTACAAAATAGACTTCAAACACATTAATAATTCACAAGCATGTTACATCGGAGTTACAAAACGGAAAATCTACGAACGAGAAAAAGAACATAAAGCCGACCTAAAATATAACCGCCACTCAACAGCTCTTGCTTCTACCCACTCCTCTAACCCCATAGATATTAACACCATAACAACTAAAAAAATCGCTAACTACAATAATCACAGCTACGCCCTAAAAAGAGAATCCCTCGAAATCCTTACTAACACGACAGCAATCAATGAACATGAACATGCTACTATCCCCAATAACTGGAACCATCTAATCTTTAAAACCCAAGGAAAACGAAGTGAAACGAAGAGAGGAACCCAAGAAGAAAGCAACATAAACACAGACAGCGAGAACAGTCATGAATCATCTGATGAAGGATGTGGCTTGCATCCGAAATGCATAATATGAATATAAAACGGACAAAGTATAAGGTACAAATTAATTAATTAACTATGTTTGGTTATTTTTAAAGTACATTGAACTTTTTATTTTACTTTCTAGATCTTAAGACTTAATATACAATCTATCTTTGTAGTATTGAAATGCAGGGTAAGAGAAAGTCATGAGAGTGACACACCAGATTATTATTATTTATTTTTTATTTTATTTTTTTCTTGCAAGACAATTAAATAATACAATATATTAAAATCACACAATCAACTGATTGGGAAGAAAATCATGTTTATTGAAATTTATTTTTCCGACTGAGTGAAAATAATGCCTGGACCGGGAGTCGAACCCCAGATCTTTGACTTACAAGGTCAAGGCTCTACCAATTGAGCTATCCAGGCCAACAACTGGTGGACATTACTCACTCAGACAACCTTTAGGCAGAAACATCTGGTCTATCATGTAGATAGCTCGACAGAAATAAGCCGCAGGTAAAGGAAAACACCATTAAACAATGGGAGAAAGAAGGAAGTCAAAGATCTGGAATTCGACTCCTGGTCCAGGCATTATTTTCACTCAGTCGGAAAAATAAATTTCAATAAATATGATTTTCTTCCCATTCTCCCATTGTTTAATGGTGTTTTCCTTTACCTGCGGCTTATTTCTGTCGAGCTATCTACATGATAGACCAGATGTTTCTGCCTAAAGGTTGTCTGAGTGAGTAATGTCCACCGGTTGTCAGCCTGGATAGCTCAATTGGTAGAGCCTTGACCTTGTAAGTCAAAGATCTGGGGTTCGACTCCTGGTCCAGGCATTATTTTCACTCAGTCAGAAAAATAAATTTCAATTAAATAATAGTTTTTAATAATAATACAAAACATGGGATAACCTATAGGGTAATGCTCTATTAAAAATAAGTAAATTAATTAAGCAGCAATTTAGGAGTATTGTTTGAAACATTGTAACAACCATTTGAAATACATAAACAACCATTCAAAAAATAATAAATTTTTTATGAGAACAGCTCACCCTGTGCATTAAAGTTATCTTCTCTAAGAATACAAACTAAAGCTAAAAATCGGTTCACTTCCCTCAAATAAAGAACAGTACTATTATTGAGTTTGATTATGTTGGAGGACTTGGAGTTAAACACGTTTCCTTCATCTTCTTTCAACCTGCAAAGGAAAAACATAATTTAATAGTAGAGGGAAATTATAGAAATGAATAATGAAAACAACAAAATAATTAATAAAAAAGTTAAAAGATTTCAATACTGAATGAAAAATATCCAGGGTAGAAATTGAAGCCAATACCTTTTGCTCAATGTTTAATGCCTCTAACTACTGAGCTAATTCCAGAACATTTTTTGACTGATATATTTCTCATGATAATCTTTTGACTGACATATAAGACTGTACCTTTTGACTGTATTCTGCATTGTAGACTTGACAAATACAAAATTCCAAAGATTTTTTTATAAGTAATGTGGTAATATTTCCTAGAACTACATGATAATGATCTCAGAACTATATTTCCATACTGAGTAAAAAATGCTGATGTACACTCTTAAAACTGTACCTCTTATATATAAGGCACGAGCGCACTGTGCCTTCTATTATTATAATATAAAAGGCACATTACCAATGTGCCTCTGATTTTAAAGGGAAACGTTAGAGGCACGACGAAGTGAAAGGCACAGTCAACGCAACGAATTATATCAGAGGCACGAAACTTCATTTGTGCCTTTGAAAACAATTCTTTCGAGTTTCAGAGGTACAGAATCCAAGTCGCGCATGCGCAACTTCCATGTAACCATCATGCATCGGGATATTTTGGTCGAGAAGGCAGCCATTATTTTCTTGTGTCTCGTACGGTCGTTCGCTTCGGTTTATTATGTTATTGTGTTTATTGTGTTATTTTTTATTGTTTTTATTTTATACAATTGTTTGAAGACTGAAGTAATCGTCCTCCTCCTGTTGAGCATGAGGTACAACAGGAATTGTTAACTACAAGTGAAATAAGTAAGTACATTAAATCAATTAATCTTAATTTATTTTGTAGATGTATGTTAAAAAAATAAATTCAAAAATAGAGTTATATTGCACTACATTTTATATTAGAGCAATAGACATTGACAAGATATAAAATTTCTGGGTATCCACTATTTATTATTTGAAATATTGTGTGCTCAGAAATCGAAGCAACTCCTTCCCCTAATGCGTAATATAGCAGTATTGAGTTTTTAATCAGAGAGCTTACGATTAACATTATTAAAAACAGGTTTTCTAATGGAAATTTTAAATGTTTGATCCACTAAATAGTTAATTATCCACCTTTGTACAATAAAAATAAATAAAATAATAATTTAGCTTTTCTGACCATTATATTCCCCCATTTAGATGGGCTTAATACTTCAGCAGAATTTGCAAGAAACATTTATTTCGGATAATAATCATTATCCGATATCTGCAAAGTCATTAATGATATCACATAACCATTGTCAATACACTATTGCCATTGTAAAGCTAGCTTTTCTTCAGCATTTGTGAGCTTTTGCACCTTAATATTTTAGATGTGGTAGATAAGTCACCATATGTGCTAGTATGATGCATTAAAAGTATCTTTAGTAAGGAAGAAGTACAACAATTACTTAGCTACATCTCTCTTATTTTCAGGCACATAATGAAATCTCAGACAGATACTTTATTTTGTTTATTCCTGTCTTCATCAGCTAATGATAACACACTGGAAAAGAGTTTTGATTTAGACTTTACAGACAGGAACAATTTCTTTTAGTTTATTTTATATAAGAAAAATTTAGATTAAATCAAAACTTCTGTAGTGAAAATAAAAACAGATTTAATTTAGATTTGAAAATTTTAAAGCTTTAGTTGGATTAAGAATGGATTTATTCTTTTTTTTTTTTTTAATATGAAAAATCACTTTAAAACATATCTTCTTATTTGAAAAAATATAAATATTACATTATCTCTTTATTTTTTAAAAATAAAAATAATTTGTAAACTAAATTTCCAAAATCTCCTCCATGCCTATTATACATTCCCTAATTAAAATAATGCTTAGATTTGTTGAGTAGATTATATTGTGATAATTAGAAGATAAAAAATATGTAGTATATGTGAAATGAATAGAAGAGAAATCTTGAAATAAAAATAAACCTGTGCAAGCAACAAAATGTAGTTTATATGAATGTAACCCCCGAAGAACATAATGAATTGGTTCAGTGTTCTTTAAAACTGTGTTGTTCGAGACGGAAAAAAAAAAAAAAGGATTCAGTTTTGAATTCATATTGGTAAGCACTTCTAAGAAATCTTATATGTAGTGACGCATATTCTCTTATTATTTCTTCATTCTTTTTTATTGTACAAATACTAGCCTCATTCAAGTTCTCTACCTTTGCAACAACTGATAATTTTTGTCCTTTCTTTAGTCGGTTCAAAATTTATACTTTAGTTTCAAGTGAAATTGTACACCTTTTTCGAACTACCTTTTGACTTTCTGCAGACATTTTGTAAATTAAGGATTAAAAAAAAAAAAAATTGGTTGAAATTATTAAAAATTTGAAACTCAGGATATCCTGCACTTTATGCTCAAATGAGTTCAAACTTCCATTTTATGAAAATTTCAAAATATCTATCAAATTTATACAAAAAAAAAAAAAAAAATTATGGTTGACGAGTATTTCCCTTATTTTTCACAAAATAAATATAATGAGAAAACGTAAACAACATGGAATTTCAAAGAAATATCGCAACGAAATTTGAATTGCATACTTACGTATACATTTGTAAGTAATGTGTATTTATTCCAATTAAAATGGAATGGAATTGAGAATTCATAGACATGATTTTTTAAATTTCGTGATAAAAGGTATAATTCCCTTATAATTCTGAACAATTTTGCCTTTTTAAAATCCTATTTTAAAAATGATTAATTAAAATTTACATTTAAAGCTACTAAAAACCATTTTTAAAGTCACCTTATGCTTCATAGCGTTCAGTAGTTTTTAATATAAGGTTTGCCTTTGATCACAACTCTCTATTTTATGAAATAAATGACATATTTGGAAATAATTTACATCAAATAATATACATAATTTATTCTTTTTTAAAAGAATTACTCTAAAATTGAGTAGTTTGAAACTGTGTAATTCCGGGGAAGTACAAATAAAATAGCTTAAAGCTATTAACTAGCTTATACAAGATGATCTGATAATGAGTGTATCAATTAGAAGAATGTTTAAGGCAAATACTATTTAATTTTTGTGTGTGTCCACCTATATTGATAACTAAATTAAAAAAAGTATATTTATAGGTATGTGTTATATGATTTGAGATTAAGTGAAACTGGGTGAAACATGTAAGTATAAGATAATAAAAGAAAGAACTACTTTTGTTTTAATAAAAGTAACATCAGGCAAACTTACTGCACATTACAAATTTTGTTCTTTTTGTACATGAGTTTTTATAGAAACAAAATTTAATAATTAAAAAAATATTGTTTGTATTTGTACCTTAGTTGTTTTGAACTTTGCATTTTTATACAATTAAAATTCAGATATCATTGTTTTCTGATGATTATGTGTAAACATGTTAAAACAATACATGTACAGTATTATCAGTTTTATTGATCAAAAATGCTTATTTAGTGTTTGCTAAACTGTATATGTTCTCATATAAAACAAAATAACATATATACTATATATTATTAGCTTTTTGGAAAAATAAATTCTATTTACCCCATTTTGCCCAAAAAACCCAGGTTTTCTACCCATAAAACCCGGGTTTTTTACCCATAAAACCCGGGTTTTTTACAAAAAATCCGGGTTTTTTACAACCCTGGGTTATGATAAAAATCACTTTTTTTTTTAAGAAGAAATAAAAATGAGTAACTGCAAAAAATATATATATATATATATATATATATATATAATATTTCAATAATATTTGTATTTGTCATGCATATTTAGTAAAAGAACAATTAAAAAAATAATAATTTCAGCTGAATTGTGGTAAAATTAGAAAAATTTCCTTGTGATATACAAGCAGTACTTGTTGAGTTATTAATGTGATAAATCAGAAATACACTCCATGATCTGTTATTGAAATTAGAGGTCTGCATTGACTGGATCTTTTATAGCTGATGTGATGACTAAAACTGCGGTACAGATCATTTATTGTTTGCAATGCTTAGCCCTGTGTAATTTATATAAATTAGAGTTGTAGAGTACTCGTTATATACTTGGTACTCGGCCAAATATGGACTAAGTATTCGGCCAATCCCGAGTACTTGTAAGAATTTCATTATTTTTATGTATTATTGAAAGAAATGTATTCATAAGAGTTGTTTAACTAAACTAAAAAAATATGAAAATATAAACATAGTCATTAAACTTTTGCTGCAAACATCTTTCTGCAGTTAAAACGGGCAAGTAGATTGCCACCAAACTCGGTATAGAGATGATTCATGATATGAGCGTATCCATTTTAGTTACAAGAGTTTAAGTATAACCATCTTGTATGTGTGTAATATGCAATTTATTTATTTATTTTTTTTTTATTTTTTTTTTTTAATAAAAACTTAGTACATAAAATTGTATCTATAAAACAGACAAAAATAAAATATTTTAGAAAAAAGAACCCCTTATGTAATACTAATATAGTAGATAAAACTTTAGTTACATATTTGTGCAAATAAAAGTAAGACACTTTCAAAACTGTAAAAAAAGATTGATTTTTAATTATAAAAATAATTATGAAAATGGTAAATATACTAAAATGTTATTAAAAATATATAATCAAATTTGTTGTTCTGCAAATTATGGCCCGAAACCACCTATCTTTTTACTCTTCTAGAATTTGAAAATTAATGAAGTCTATCATGTTTGAAATGATAAAATATTTATTTTAATATTCTCATTTCATATGTAAATTTGGAACTTTTATATTCTCTAAGAATTATCTGAGAATGATTCGCACCTGAGAAAGACTATAAAGAATGAAGTTATCAGTTATTATGGTTTTAATAATCCACTAAGCTGGAAGTATCAAATATAACAATGAACCTAATTGTGTATATATACACTACAAAAGTTCTGAAGTGTTTCATGAAAACATGCTGTTTGCCATTTAACTTAATTTTATGTTCAAAAAGCCTTTTTTAAATTTCAAGATGTGCAAAATTCTTCATATATATACGTCAGTTATTCTTTCTTACAACTACTCGGTACTCGGTTACTCGGCGAAAGTGCTACTCGGTGCAGCACTAATATAAATATAAATTGTGTACATTTCTATGCAAGAGTTTTTCCATATAATTCTATTTAGATGTTTTACATTTCCAAGCAATAGAATATCGATAAACAAAACTGATTACTTCTACATATAGATATAGCCTGTTGCATAATAAACAGCAATTCATTAATGATTAATGAATTTGAAAACAAAATTATAATATCACCTAAGGTCACCCTAAGGGGTTTCATCCTATTATATGGTACCCCGCCAAATCTGGCGATGACGCATTGCGCCTGGCAAACCCATTCGCCGGTCACGTGAATTTGCTTCTCCTAGTGCAACCCATCAGCGCTTTCATTTCATTGGATTAGTCGCATAGCGGGAGCATTAAAATTAGTATTTCTTTAGCTGATTGGTTTAGCTTTCGTAACAGAGCGGATTTTAATTTAAATTAATTCAAAATATTTCTTTTACGTGAGGATCTTCAGTTGTTTAAGATGGTTTTTATCTTGTCTTCTACTTTTTTTTTAAAGCCGTTACGGTATTTGTAAGTAAGATGTTTTTAAATAATTAAATTTTTTACTGTTTTTAAATAATTAAAGTTTAAAAACAAAATTTTTTCAGTATATATTTTAATAAATTTACAAAGAAAAAAAAAGGTTAGGGCATGATAGTCATTGCTTCAGTATACATTTTTTCATGCACCGTGATTTAATTAGGTGCATTCAGTGATTTATTTATTTATTTATAATGCTTGCGTAGCGATCTAGCATCGGAATACTGACCGTTACAGTACATATTTCATGCATTTTCCGATTCATGCGCCTCGAAATAAGGGTGTCCAGTGATGCTTTTTTTTTGTTTGTTTGTTTTAATGCTTGCGAAGCAAGCATACAGCAGCTAGTGTACTGATCGCGGCCTATAGAAATTTTCATGCATTTACTGTCTTATGAATCGCTAATTAGGGGTATCCAGTGATTTATTTTTGGTTTTAATGCTCGCAAGGCGAGCAAACAGCAGAAAACATAGAAACTGCGGCTCCATCAATTTTCATGCTTTTACTGTTTCATGCCCCATGAATTAGGGGTGTCCAGTGATTTTTTTTTTTTGTTGTTGTTGTTTTAATCAGGGTACGCCAATTTAAATCAACTTGATTAAAATCACTTTGATTAAAAAAAAAAAAAATCATTGATTTAAATCAAAAATAAAATTTTACAATTTTGGGTCAATATGTAGTTTTATATAGTCTTAGAACATAAGAAAACTTGAACTTACTTGTTATTTACATCAAATACCCCCTCCCCCCAAAAAATAAATAAAATATCTGTGTTTATTAATTTTTAAAATGATTCTTTTAATTTTCTACAACTCTATTTTTATCTTCTATTCTTATTTTGAAGCTAACTACGTTCATTTGCAGCCAAATTTTTTTATACAAAGCCTTAAATTCTCTGCCCTAAGTGTTTTTTTTTTTTTTTTCTTTTTTAAGGATAATAAATATTGTATCATCTGAACTGAAGCATTTGATTTGTCTGTCACTCTGTCGTTCATGTTTAACTTTTCTTATATCTAATTCTGATTACTATGTTTTTTAACTGGCCAAGACATTCTTAAGCAATTTTTCCCTTTTTACTTAGGCTTTTATAAAATTAGAAATGAAATGGTAATGGCCTGGCTAGTTGTTTCAGTTTTCTTAATTTTTTAAAACTTTAATCTTTTGAAAAAATCTTAGAATTTATATGTATTTTATTGGTAATAAATTGCAAATACTAATGTGTGTACCCAGTGGCAGAAACACGGCGACATAGTCGCGGACACAGAAAAACGGCTTGCGGACAGTTTTTGTCTGCACTGATAAAAAAATTTCTGTATCAAAACTAAAACTAATACTTTTATTATTTATAATTATTTATATTGTGTTGTGTGAAACATTGCTATAAAATATTTAATTGAATGAGATGAATTGAATGAATACACACAATTGTTTATACTATATTGTTCTGTAGTAAAATTGTGTTCGTGTATTGTTGCACGAGATCAGCACTGATGTTAAGCCAGGACCCCCCCCCCCCCCTTCCTGTCCCAAATCAGCTTTCAGGCTTTTTGAGTGTAAGCCAATTTCACCCCTGATTACACGCAAATTTTGCAGACAGATTATGAAATTTTAAAAGCCTGTCACAGACAGCTACAAAACTTTCTGCCACTGGGTGTGTGTATTATATATATATTATATACACATTGAATTTCCTTTAATTGAATAATTATTCTCTAAAAAGTTTCTCTTCAAAAAATTTGTTAATGTGATATTCAAGATGTTTTAATATGTATATTTTAATGACAATAATAATAAAAACATTTAAAAAAAAATTATCTTATATGCTTTTAAGCTATTTACACTTAATCATTTATTTATTTATTTTATTTTTATTATACTATATTATATCTTTATTTATTTTTCTTTTTGAAAAGGGGGGGGGGGGGGGTTGAATGTACCTATGTTGGCTAATATTAATTTTTTATTTATTTACTTTTATTTTTTAATATCCTCATATATATTTTTTAAATATAGTTTATTTATATTTATTGCTTCTTATTAGTGTTGACTCTAGAACAAAAGGGCTGCTGGCGGGAACTCGATAAAAGGGTACTTTAATATTCTGAAAAGGGGCACTATAATATTCTCAATAATTCAAAAAGGGCACTATAACATCTTCATAATATATCACTTACAAAATGTAGCCCCCCCCCTCCCCCCCCCCCCCAAAAAAAAAAAAAAATAATAACTTACTAATTTTTTTTATAGCAGCAATGTATCCAAGGTATAAATAAATAAACAAAATAATGAAATTTTAAAAGAAAAGAAAAATCAGATATAAAAAAAAAAAAGCTTGTATAGATAATATTATATCATAGAATGTGCCAAGACAAAATCAGATTTTTATGAGAAACAATTTTGAAAATTTTTACATTTTTGAATGAAATATATCACTTACAAAATGTAAGGGGAGGAGGGAGGTAGAATTACATTTTTACCGTTAATTAAATAAATATGCTGTTTTTCCCGTATTTGACAGAATTTACGACCGATTGCCGAAATTCGTAATTATTTCACTGCAAATTTACAAAATCTACGTTTAATAGCAAATAATTGCTAATAATATACTATAATTTTGAAACTGATTGGTAAAATTCACTCTTCTTTCAAAGCTGATTTCCTAAAATTCGTGATATTTTTGCGGTTAATTATATCGAAAATAGGGTTAATTATTAACGAAATATACAATTATCTGGCTGCTAATCGATGAAATTTGAGCCCTTTTTAAAGCTACATCTCCCAAATACCAAACTTTGCTGTTAATCGATGAAATACACACATTTTTCAAAACCTAATCCAGAAATATGTGAAAATTTACAGATGAATTAAAAAATACCGGATTATTTCACAGCTAATTGTCAAAATATACGTTTACTGGGAACTAAATTATTTTTTTCTCCTAATAGGTAAAAAATTGCACATTTTTTTCAAAGTGGATTTCTGAAATACGCAATTATTATGCGGCCGATTGCCGAAACACGCTATTATTTAGCTACTAATCTATTAAATATGCATTCTTCTGAAAGCTGAATCTTAAATACTCAACTATTTTGCCACTAATCAATGAAATTTGCATTTTTTTTTTTCAAAGCGGAATGTCGAAATCGGGAATAATTTTGAAGTAGATTTCGCAAATATGGGATCGCTTACCCACTAATAAAAATTTACTTATTATATGCTATCATTTAGCTGCTAGCCAATAAAGTTTTTTTTTTTTTCCCAGTTGATTTCAGTAAATCGCGATACATTTGTAGCCGATAACGGAAACACGCAATCATTTTGCCGCTAATTAACAAAATTTATGTTTAATCACAATTAATCGCTGAAAAAGGCTTTTGATACTAATCGATGAATTTCTTGCTTTTTTCAATCATGATTTGCATTATACGTATAATTTTGTGGCTTTTTATAGAAATACGGAATTATTTTACAGCTAATTTTTAAAATTACGTAATCGTAAACTTGCTAAAATAGGTGTTATTTTTCTAAAAATGTGTAATTATCTAGTCATAAATCAGCTTCTTTTTTTTTTAATTACTGAAATGTCATTTTTTGCGGCTGATTTATAAAATACGCAATTTTCTTGTGCTATTTTTGTGACAAATCCACTTTAAATTCGACGATTTTTGTGAAAGTCCCATTTTCAGATATGAAAATTTCTCAGAATCACCCATGCACTATAAAAACTAAGTTATCGCGTATTCAGTTATCCCAACAAAAAGCACAGAAAATATTCTTTTTCTTTCTCCAAAGGTAGATATTTGGTACGATAAAGTTTGAAATTTTCCATGATTTTCTCTGAAACTTGTATATTAAAACACTTAAGAAAGTTTCCTATTACAGAGGACAATTCCTCCGTTAAAGTCTGGCTTTATACTGTTTTCTCCAAAACTCGCGTGATTACGGCCTAAAACACTTTAGAAAGTCTCCCACGGAAGATACCTCTTCCTGGTCTTAGATTCCTTGCGTTGTCAATCGTACTTAAAGTTCAGTAGCTTTGAATCCATTATTTTTATCGATAAATAATTAAAATAAAAAATTATTTCGTTAGAAAGTATTATTTTTTAGCAACGTATTAAGCATTAAGATTCTAACTGAAACATTGATATAGTTTAAATGAAAATCAAAATACCGCATAATCATAGCATTCGGTTTCTTTCTTCCCCCCCTTTCAGCTTGTGGTTTTAATTAAACACACTCATAGCTAATGTAAACAAATATTTGTTCCCGTTCTGAGTCAGCAATATTTCGATTACACAATGCCTAGCACTAGATTTTTTTTTTCTTTACTATTTATTTATGAATATTGTACGATGAAGCGTGTGGTTCTTCAGCTAGAATGTAAAAGTTAGTTTTGTTATTTTGTGATTTTCAAGAGGCGTTGAAGTGCTTTTATAGATAAATAAAAATTATACAGACACGACATTATTTCATTATTTAAAACATGAAAATCTGACATTGACAGATTTTAATTTAGTGCCAGAGGCCTACTGCCTTGGGGGGGGGGACTCATGTCAAAGTTGTACCTTGGGGGGGGACTCATGTCAAAGTTGGGCCTGGGGGGGGACTCATGTCAAAGTTGTACCTTGGGGGGGACTCATGTCAAAGTTGGGCCTGGGGGGGGGGGGGGACTCATGTCAAAGTTGTGCCTTGGGGGGACTTCATTCAATAAATCCCCATTCAATAAACCGACTGAAATAGGCTCTTAGCACTATTAAGAGTGTATTGTAAAAATTCGACAACGCTGTACCGACTGAAATAGGGGTACCTTGGGGGGGACTCATGTCACAGTTGGGCCTGGGGGGGGGACACATGTCAAAGTTGTGCCTTGGGGGGACTTCATTCAATAAATCCCCATTCAATAAACCGACTGAAATAGGCCCTTAGCACTAATTAAGAGTGTATTATAAAAATTCGACAACGCTGTACCGACTGAAATAGGGGCACCTTGGGGGGGACTCATGTCAAAGTTGGGCCTTGGGGGGACCTCATTCAATAAATCCCCATTCAATAAACCGACTGAAATAGGCCTCTAGCACTAATTAAGAGTGACCTATAAAAATTCGACAACTGTACCGACTGAAATAGGCCTCTAGCACTAAAAAATAAAATTCAAAGAATAATGTTGTTTTATGCGGCAACTGTTGAAAATGCAAAATCAAAAGTTGATAAGGATTGGATCGCGATTTCTGTCTAGATGTGTGCAAGGCAAAAAGAAAGAAAAAAGAATAGTATATATTTTATTTCAGTGTCTGCCACTATTCAGTTTTATGAATTTAATTAAATATATTTGGCTAGGTGGTCAAGACTGAATTTGTGGAGCATAAAAAATAACTCGCGGAGTTTTTAAATTTTTTCGGAGGTACTCCGCAGAAATCGGAGCAGTTGGCAACCCTGTGAAAAATACAAATAAGGGCCGCCGGGAGCTAAAAATGGGTTAGTAATGGCCGCGGGGCGCTAGAAATAAGTTAATAAGGGCCGTGGGGCGCAAAAATGTGTTAGTAAAGGGCCGCCGGGCACTGCGCCCAGCTAAATCGGCCTAGAGTCAACACTACTTATATGTATTCAAATTTAAATTAAAAAAAAAGTTTCATGCTTAATTTATTAACATTTATTTTTAGTCGAATAATGTAAATAAAACAAAAAAATCTGTTTTCTTTTATTTAAGAAAAAAAAATCATGATTTTTTTTACACCCTGCTTTTAATGCTCGTGACGCGAGCAAACAGCAGAAAACATAGTGACCACGGCTCCATCAATTTTCATGCTTTTACTGATTCATGCCCGATGACCTAGGGGTGCCCAGTGATGCTTTTTTTTTTTTTTTAGCAAACAGCAGCAATTAAACTGACCGCGGCAGTTCAGAAGGATACCGACCCCTGCAATGTATACAGAATGAAAAAAAAAAAAAAAAAAGTCTTAATTTAAATATTTTTCTTTTAATAATATATATTGTAGTACTATTTTTATTATATTGATTACCACTTTTGTTGGTGCGATCCACGTCAGCTCGTTGATGTGATTTACATTTAAAAATGCCGTTTGTTGATGTATTTTGTATTTAAAATTCCATTAACGATCAAATTTTTTCAATTTCATTTGCAGGGAAAAACGATTGTTAAGAACGTCAACAGCCACCATCTTGGAAAGTAAATCATGCCTCCAAGCCAGCGGGAATTGTGCCAACAAACCGCCTATGTTGTGACAAGCTAATGAGTCACCAGTGCACGATAAAAGACAACCATGAAAATTACAAATTCCATCTTTTGTGTTCAGAAATATACCCTCAACAGCAAGATGATGAGAGTTTAAAAAAAATCCTTCAACAGAATAGATTTTGATTCAGCTGTTTTGACTGAACTAGCATGTGCCACAGTCATAGAAGGATGAATGTGTGGCAATTGTGAACGTAGGTAAGTTGGTATGTTTAAGAATACAATATAAAACATAGTCAACTTACCCTTTCGGGATCGTTTCATTCCCAGTGGGTTTGCTATTTCAATATCACCATGATAAAGCATCATAATAAAAACATTTTTTGGGTGCTCTAATAATACAGGATGATTATTATATTTGATGCCACTAAAGTAATCAAATAAGAGCCCATTTTTAACATTTTCTGCACCTTTATATGGATTATAAAAATATTTGCTATATCCAGGACTTTCTAGCAAATTTGTAATCAATTTTTTCAAAGGAATATAATATCCTTTTGCTCCACAACTTTTAAAAGAACATTCTTCTGGTTTTATGTAAATACCCAAAGAGGAGAAATATCTTTTATGTTTAAAGTTTCTGGATATTTGGTCAAGAACTAATTCTGATCCACAGGACTCCAGAAGATATTGAACTTTTGATACTACAGCATCAATTAATATTTTAGGAGCTCTGTGCTTTCCCTCTAACTCCGCACACAGATCAGTTATTATACTAACTGACCTGTTTTCGGAATCAATTTTTTTGTTGGTGGCAAAATGTCTAATGCAGTATTTAATGAAGCTTTCATTTGCGGAAGGACATTTGTTACTTCTTTTTTACATTTATTAATGTGCAATTTATAAGCTCCTTTCGAATATAAATTTTTTTGTAGTTTGAGCACTGCAAAAAGTATTTTCCTTTATGGAATTTATTAAAATGCTATATGAATGCATTAAAGTACTTAGTTTCCAAAGAGCAAGAGTGACATTTATGAATTAGTTTTTCTACCTGGGTGTTATCAGCATTTTGCACTGGACTTTCAGGAATAAAACTGCAGCTTGGTGCAACATCTATTGGTTTTGATGCCCATATTGAATGGCGATATTTTAATATCCAAAAACCACGCCATGCTGAGTTCGTTATTAAAAGACGAACTAATTTCATATCTAAAGTAAGTATTTTCCTTTTTATTAAAGATCACATTCCATTGTACATTATCAGGCATGAGATTTTGCTGCGGATAAGCGATTTTCTGCTTTTATGTGATTTCCATTAATTCAGTTTTTTTTTTTTTTTAATCAAACTCCAATAACCAGAGATGAGATTCTTCAGACTTTAGTAGGAATTTCAGACTTTTTTCCTTGAATAACGATCATTGTTCAAACGCTCCACGAAAGACTTTAGATTCTCAATCTTTCTCCATCCAAAATATAAATGTCAGTATTCATTTTAAACGTGCTTTATCAGATTCTATAACTTATAAAAGAACAGAATTATTCAGTATTTCTCACTTCATGTAATTTTTTTTTGTCCTGCTCCCTCCCCCCTTTTTTTCTCCATCTTTAACCATCACCGATCAGATCAAACATTCTGCAGGAAACCTTTTATTTTAGAATATTTATCCATCCACAATAAAAATATCAATATTAATTTTAAGCTTTCTTTATGATATTCTAGAACCCATAAAGAAGTAGAATTGTGTTCAATATTTCTCACTCATGAACTACTTTTTACCCCCCCCCCCCCATTTTTTTTTTCCTATCACCAATCAGTGATTAAATGTTGATTGCTAGCTAATTTTTTTTTTTTTTTTTTAACACGCGAGTTTTATTGTGTTCATGTGCAATTATTCTTTTAGTTTAATTTGTCACTTAAAAAATATTTTGTATAGTTTTTCCCTGTGCGTGTTATTTTTCATTTGAAATTAATTTTATGAACACGCATGTTTCTTCTTTTTTAAATTTTCTGCACTCTCATGCCTGATTAATGCAATTTTTAAATTCATATATATGTATAAATATTTGAATTTCTTTTTTTAGTGAGGAGAACCTTATGTGCAATGGGAATACTAGTGCCTTAAGATGAAAATATCTGAATCTAGGAAAATCCCTTGCTAAAGAAATCCCAAAATGATTTGGGATTTACCTGTAAACGGCAGAAGAATGTTCGAAAAGAAAACACTCCAATTTATGTAAGTTGCTGCTCTTTAGAATGCATCATAATACTTTTTGTTAAGGAAATTTGTTTTGCAATGTTAAAGAAGTAAAATTGTAATTATCTGTAAAATGTGTTTTAATCAAGTTGTTCATTGTAAAACTTTCTTACAAGAACATTATCTTAACTATTGGATGTGTGAAGAAATAATTTCAGAATAAAATATTGAATAATAAATAATAAGCATAGAAAAGAGAAATTATGACATAAAATTTTATAAACATTTTCAGAAATGAGTGTTATTATTTTTTTTTTTTTTTAATATAATTTTAAGTAAAGCACAGTCGAACCTTGTTAACGTGAATCTCAAGGGGAAAAAAATTTGTTCAAGTTATCAATAGTTCATACTATCAGTAACTAATCTTCATATAACTAAACTAATCTTCATTTTGACGGGGATTCTGGAAACAGTTCATGTTAAAAGTAATTCACATTAACGCGGTTCGACTGTATTATATATTTACTGTTTTTATTATATATTTGCTTTGAATGATGAAGTATTTACTCTAGCGACTATTATAATCTCTTGTCACAATTTAGCATGTGTTTTTACAATGAAAAAAATTCATCTTTATGCATTGAATTTTATAGTTTGAATAAATATTTAATATATAATAATAAAAGGAAAGGTTTGTCTGCCTGTCTTTCTATACGTTCAGCCTTTATTGAACATAGAAGTACAAAAATTGACATATGGATGCCCAAGAGTCTTCCCAAGGGGGCCCTTGAAAACAGAATTTAAAAATTTTAATTAGTCATGGAGATATTAATTATGTTAACCTATGTCAATTAATACAGGGGTCGATCCAGGCAAAATTTGGGTCCCCTTTGCGGCCCCTTCACAAAATTCCCCATAGTAAAAAGGGACCCTTCACAAAATTCAAATTCATAAAAAGGGACCCTTCACAAAATTTAAATTCATAAAAAGGGACCCTTCACAAAATTCAAATTCACAAAATGAGTCCCTTCACAAGATTTTTTTATAAAAATGATCCTTTTATTAAATGTTTTCAGTATTATTTTTAATTAATGCCTTAATTTGGCTCAACGAAACTATTAACTTGGTATTAAACATTACATAAAGTGATTGTAAAAACGAAAAATTTTACACAATATTTTACTTTTTCACAAAAATATTTTATATTTCACAAAAATAAATAAAAATTTCACAAAAATATTTTGTTTTTCACAAAAAAGGGACCCAAAAATTAAAACCTGGATCGACCCCTGTAATAAATGAGTCAATTCTGACATTAAGCAGCATTAGATGCCCCAATAAGTTAAAAATATCGGTCTAATTTATCATCGTCTAAATTTATCATCGTCTAGCTCCCTTTAAAAAATATTAGATCCATAAAAAGAAAATTCTCTTATTATCCATGTTTATTCTAAATTATTATTATTTTTTTAATATATAAATTTAATTTTAGAATTCAGGGACTTGAGATTTTTCAGCTTTTCTAGAGAATTCAATGTTTATACACTACAGATTTATTTTTAATATTCTTATAATGGTGTAAGTCTAACAATTTTCGTGCTTTATAAATTAAAATTTTTATTTTCTTATGTGTATTTTTGTTGCATCATCTTATTAAATTTAAGGTTTACATGTTGATATTAGTGAAAACAGTCATTTAATAGTCAAAATAGTTATTATATTTAAATATATATATATATTACATATTTCAGTTTGTTATAAATAAATATAAAATATTTAAAGATCTTAATTTTCTTTTTAGGGTGACTATTCTGAAGAAAGTAAACGACCGGGGCCAAGTATTCTCTTTATCAGTAAAAAAAAACATTATACTGTGTGGCGAAATAACGAAGTTTAGACAATTGTTCACTAGAACTGGCACTAGAACAAAAATGTTAATGTGAAAGTAAATAAAATATAAGTGCATTTGATTGGTTTGTATTTTATTTCTATTGTGTATTCTTAATGCTTATATGGATAATAAACAGTGGTCTAGTGAGCATAACTGGCACCTGGGATGTGATACCTTTTTAATGTCTCCCCAACCCTAAAAACCTGTAGCAATATCTATCAAACCTGTAGCAGCAACCTGTACCCCAGAGGTGACACAATGTCTATTTTGTGAAAAGGGTTAAAAGTATGTTCTTTAAATGTATTTTATTTATTTACTTATTTTTTTAATTATAGAGGATTTAAGCACTAATGTCAAGTTATTATAAAGGAGAAAAAACAGTGAAAAGTAAAACTGTGTTAGTTTTCTTTATTCGTGACAACTTATTTCATTGTAGCACATCAGACATAGTGGTATTAACTTTTGACAAAATGACATGGTATCTTTTACCTCTGGAGTACAAAATACAGAGAATGAAATTGGGTAATATTAATTTATCCCTAACAAGTATAATGCCTGGGGTATGATCAACCCTTCTGTGTCCCCCCACTCATATTTATATAACTGTCACCAAAACTAATGTAAACTTTTACATTGTTTTTTTTAATTTGAAACAGGATATAATTTTCTTTTTTAGGTTTAAAATAATAAAAATAAACAGTAATATAAAATAGCCTTAGATAAATATACTATATAGATATAATAATGAGTTATACATATAGTAAAAGCCAAGCAACAGATACAATATCACTGAAACAACATAGACCAATAAGAATGCGGTTTTTTCAAGTAGGAGAAGCACAAAAAAGGTGAAAAAAATTCGTCAGGGGAGACCTTTTTCACCCTTAAGCACCAATGTACGATTTTGTTCAGTGGCTATAATAGCAAATCACATTGTGGGACCCCCTATTGTACATGAAATTAATTGAAGTGAAATTTAAAATGGAACAGGCTATTAAATACAAATTAACAAAGAATTTAACAGAAAACAACCTTAATAAACAGACAATACTCAGAAGATGATACATTTGGAGTCACATGGATGAAAAATGTATATTAAGTCAGGAGTTTATTTCTTTATGGAGTAAAACAAGCAAAATTCAAGGTTTAGTGGTTCATAACTGATAAAGAATAATGAAACTTTATAGCAATATGGATTTTAAGAATATTTAACTACTCAAATGAAGAAATTGAACATTTAAAGGAATAAGAAATAATGCATATTTATACTACTGCAACAGGCCTGCTTTTTTTTTTTTTTTTAATTTATTTTCACATTCCAATCCAGCCAAAGAACACGACCCATCTTCCATTTTCCATCAGTAATAAAGAAAAGGGTTGTACAATTAAAGGTGTTTTTAAAGTATTGCTTTTACAGTCATTTACAAATATTTTTAATTTAATGATAACCAATTTCATAAAGATGATAATATTGAGGTTTTTTTTTTTTTTTTAATCCAAATAATAGTGAGAAATTAGACTTAAATTTTATTTATTTATACAATCTACTTATTTGCAGAATTGGCATGAGGTTTCCAAGGTAAATGAGATAAAAAAAAAATCCTAGCTCTAAAACACAATTGCATTGTATATAAAATGCAATACAAACAATATAAATTTTTATATGTTCTAGGATACTAAAAAATATGTACACAAAAGTGTACACGATGAAGCCAAGGTACAATCTGTAAAATAATTAATGCATTGATTAACCACTAACTAAGTTTATCACAGCCATGCCAACATTTTAATTTATTTCGCAGCATTGTAAATTCTTGCAATTTCTTCATACCACTATGTAGTGAAATTTTCTCCAAAATGTAATTACAATTAAATAAGAAAAGTAATATACCCTTTAGGAAGAGAGGTGTAATCATTATAAGATAAAAAGAAACTTTCTGTACCATGTTCTTAAATTTTCTGATGAATCATTAATAAAATATGCAAGAATAAAAAATAATATTTAAGCACATGAACTCAGTTTAGTGAACTAATAATAATAATGGAAAAAAAAAGGCTAATTTTTTAAGGTTCACATTTAAATGTATTTATTTTTTGTCGAAAGAAAATGAACCCGTAAATTTTTTTTGGCAACAATTATAGCTAATATTTTAATGGCTATTTATAAGGATTAGGAGCTTATTATTTTCATATTTTAATTAATTAAAAGAAAACTATTCGAAAATCTGACTTTGAAGTATTGTGTTGTCACTGTGTTCTGAGCTACTGTGAAAGTTTCAAATGTCTAGCTAGTAGGGAAGTTAGTTAAAAATAGATTGCAAATTTGTATCAGACAAACAAACAAGAATAGAAGTTAATAAAAACATGGTAAAAAAGAAAGAAGGTACTAACAAAACCAGAACAAATTAAAATGTTGCCATGTCTAACAGTGTATTATACTAAATTACAAAAAATGAAACAAGCTGTATATTTCTTTGTTATTTTTTTGTCTCCGTAAAAAAATTAATAAATAAAAATAAATGCTTGTTTTTTGTTGAGTAAACCACTTCTTGATTTCATCCTTTGCCTGCATCTGAGAATAATTTGCTTTCAGATTTTAGAGTATGTTTTCTTTATTTTAATCTTTAATCTGTCAGATAAACTGAATACAAAGTAAAGCAACACACACACACGATATATAATATATATTGTGCAGCTCATTAATATGAATCTCAAAGAAGATAAAAAAATTGTTCATGCTGTCACTAACTTTATATAACTAAACTAATCTTCATTTTGACAGGGATTATGGAAACAGTTCATACTAAAAGAAATTCACATAAATGAGGTTTGACTTTATTAAATAAAAAAACTCATAAATAAATGCAATAAATGGCAAAGACACAAGTATTGTTTTAGATCAAAATTATTAAACGTTATCTATTATCAGCCTCCCACACCTCCCCCTCCCCCTCCAAAAAGAGGAAAATTGTGTTGGCTGGATTGTTTCAAGAAGTATAATTTTTATACGGCATGAAAGCTACAGCACATGTTGTAGCTTGCATGCTGCACTTACTTTTTTTTTTTCCTTAAGCAGTCTAAGCATATTTTTGTTATTCTGTGAAGAAATTTGTTTTGTAAATTACTCATTACCAAATGTATACATTTCAAAATTCTATTTTCATATTTAGAAAATTCATAAATGTTTAGCTACTTCTTGTTTTTTAAAAATTCTTTTTTTCACTTTACAATTTTAAAACAAAATATTAAAAAATATTTTTATTTATTTATATTTTTTAAACAGAAACATTATAATGATTGTGAATTATCCAAATGTGAAAACAGAATTAAAAAAATATACACTATATAAATAATGTATAATTTATAAATCAAATTTTTCTTTAGAATATAATGAAGTTAGATTTGTTACGTTTCTGGTCAACTTTTAGGTGAAGAGTGAATAAACAATATCATCTTGCTAACAGCTGTAACCCATGTTGTTCTATGGGAAAGTTTGTTTTCATTACTCATTATACCTAATATATTTTTTAAATTGAGAAAATTCAAAATCACTAAATTAGTATAGTATTTTTAAATAAATTAATTTTTCACATTTTTAATATTTTGATTTGGTAGCTTAAAAAAAAAAAAAAAAAAAAAAAAAAAAAAAAAAGCCCATAGTTTTTTTTTTTTTTTTTAATAACATTAACTCAAAATTATTATTATTATCATTATTATTTTTGAAAAATCAATTTTTCAAAATTGAGAGCTAATTTTTAATGGTAATTAATTTTCTTAATGTAAAAATTGAATTTAAAAAAATATATTAGATAATGAGTAAATTAAGAAACAACCTAAAATAACATGGGCTTGGCTGTTGGTGGGAACAGTATTGCCCTCTCTTAAGCATGTATTTTTTGTATCTGATCCATGCAAACTAACACTTAGCCTCAAAAATTGTGGAAATATATGAGGGGCAGAAAGGCACCAATGCAGCATGAAAGATGCAGCACCAGGTTGCTGCTTTTTATGTTGCAAATCTTTCTTTCTCTCATTCATGTATAAATGTTGGTCATTTTTTCCATAAAAAAAAAAAATTGAGTAATGTACCCCATTCTCAAGAAGACTCGTCAGCCAACCAAATCACATATTAATATATGGAAAATAATCACTTGTTATTCATTAAATATTGTATCTCCATTTTCCCATTCAGAAGTATCCACCAGTTTTAATCCTTTGTTTTCCAAAAACTAATTTTTTAATATTTTATTTCAAAACTGTAAAATGTAAAATTTTGGATTTTTACCACCTTAAAATAAATTTAAAAAATCGAAAAGATACTTTTTCTTTTTTTTTTAGTTTTGTTTGAAAACAGAAATTTATTTAAAAATGAAAATGTGTGTGAATGTGAAAACAAAGTTTTAAAAAGAACGAATAATGATTGTTTCTTCATGTTTACGACATTTAACACACTGTGAAACACTGGCTCTTAATAAAAGTCATGGAAATTAATTTAAAATAAGATTTTTTATTTAAAAGCACATTATGTCTCTTCAGAGAGTAAGTGCATATAAGCTTTTTGCTATTTAGAGGCACAAAAATATAATGTTGCACCTCTTAATTTCAAAGGCACAAAAATCATAAATGTGCCTCTTAATTTCAAAAGCATCATTTGTGCCTTTTAATTTTCAAAGGCACGAAAATTAAAAATGTGCCTCTTAATTTCAAAGGCACCTCTCGTGCCCTTTAATTTTCAGAGGCACAAAAATGAAAAATGTGCCTCTGAATTTCAAAGGCACTGTTCGTGCCTTTTAATTTTCAGAGGCACATGTGCCTTTTAATTTTCAGAGGCACGTGTGCCTCTTATTTTTCAGAGGCACAAAAATGAAAAATGTGCCTCTGAAATAAGAGGCACAGTTTTAAGAGTGAGTGCAGAACACAGTAAAACAGAAAAATCTTGAGGAAACTAGGTCAAAAGTGAAGGTTCAGCCAAAGGTTCCAGACAAGGATGCAGATAAAGGGCAGTGGCATACCAGGACATAGGAGCGGGTTTCTCCAGGCCTCTAAAGAAACTTAACCTTTAAATATGTATACCTGGTGAAGTTGCCATGCAATTTTTTTAACCTGAAAAATTCACTGCAATTCCACTTTAAGCCATAGGTTTCTGTCTAAAGAGCCTTAATGTACAAAAAGTGACCATAGAACGACAGCTCCAAAACCAAAAGAATCCATTCATGCCAAGCCTGACTAGGGCATAGCGCATGGCAAGTGAGACCAATGCCCCTGGCTTTCTTGTTGAGATGGGTTTTCGAATCAATCTTAAAACCTATTTCAATGCTTTTTTTTTTATAGTAATAAAATTCAGTAAAGAAGTGAAAGGAAGCCTCAACATATGAGGGACTCCAATTAGGGGGACCCCGAGAGAGACTTTCATACCAGGCCTCGAGAGTAATAGGTCTACCACTGCTAAGAGGGTTCAAACCCCTGCAGATATCTTGAAAGTAAATAAACTTTCATTTCTGAGCATTAACGGACCTCTTCAATTACCATCGCCGGAAGCCCAAGCCAATGTTATTCTATGGGGAAATTTTCATTACAAATAACTTATTAACTAATACATATTTTTAAATTCTGTTTTCACATTCAGAAAATTCCCAACTGTTAAACTGACGGACCTTTTTTAAAAATGTATTTTTTTAATTTTTAATATTTTATTTTGAAATTGCAAAATGAAAAAATTTCACATATTGAAAATTCGTAATTTGCAGCTTCAAAATAAAATATAAAAAATGAAAAATAATTTTTGAAAAAAGGCCCGTCCATTTAACAGCTGAGAATTTTCTGAATGTGAAAACAGAATTTAAAAATATGTATTAGTTAATAAGTTATTTGTAAAGAAAAATTTCCCATAGAATAACATTAGCTTCGGCTTCCAGCGGCGATGAGTGAAGAGGGCCCTTAAGTAGGAAGAGGACAGCATCTGAGAGCAAAGTTGTTTTTTACTTTAAAAAGAAAAAAGGGGGAAAAAAAAAGAGAGATGTTACATACACACAGACGAAAAGAAAAAAAAGAAAGAAAGAAAGGAACATTGTTCCTATCAAATTATTTTATCATTTTTTAAACTCTACATAATTTTTTTTTTTTTTTTTTTTTTTTTTTTTTAACAAATTTAAACATTAGTATCACCATTACAATAAGTGAGTTGACAAATTGGTATTTTATCTTGTTATATAAATTTTCCATAAGCCATAGATGGAGGCTATATGGGTTCTTGAAAGAGAGAGAAAAAAGTAAAGAGGATAGCAGGAAAATATGTCATAGGGATCAACTAAAAGAAAAATTATTATTTTTGGGACTATTGCATCTTATTCATATATCCTGCAAAAGAAAACCAGTTGGCATAGGCGGACTCTGCTCAGTTTCCCATCATATGTATGTTCTCATAAATTTCTTAGTATAGAACATATATTCAAGTTAAGAAATATTAATTTGATCAAATTCTTGACACAATGATAGAATGAAATCCCCACCAAATAGGCTACTCACCATTCCATTTGATATATTTATCTTATTCTAATCTATTAATTCATTTTATTGGGGTCAATTTCGTAGTTTAGTTTTCATGTTACTATTGCCAATGCAACAATCCCCAAAATGCATATTTATATAGAATATCGCCCAATTTTGCTATGTTGATAAAATCTTAAATTTCAAATAATTTACAAAATTTTCCTGTTAGAATATTTATAGCCAGTAATGTTCAAACAAGTATCATAAATGTTATTTTGAAGTTGTCTGATATATTTATGATTCACAAAATGGACGTTTATGCTCAATTTTGCCCTATTCTGCCCCGATAAGTAAATTGTAAATTCTAAATAACTAACAAAATTTTTAAATTAAAAAATTTGTACTCAGGGATGTTCATGCCAGTATCCTAAATGATATTTTAAAAGTGTTCTGACATCTTTACAATGAAAATATATATCCCTCAAAATGTACGTTTATGCGAAATTTTGCCCTATTTTGACATATTATAAGTCAATCGCAAATTTCCAATGACTTCCGAAATTTTTAAATTGGAAAATTTATAGTCACGGATGTTTATGCCAGTACCTTATATAATATTTTAAAATTGGTCTGACATCTTTACAATGAAAATATCCCTCAAAACTGATGTTTATGCAAAATTTTGCCGTTTTCTGCCATGTTAAGAAATTCGTAAATTTCGAATAATTTGTGAAATTTTCCAAGTAGCATGTTTATAGTTAATGATGGTCATCCCAGTATCAAAACTGATATTTAAGAGCTGTTCTTACGTCTTTATGATAAAAATATTTCTTTTCATGCACGTTTAAGTGAAATTTTGCCTTATTCTCCCATGTAAAGAAAATCGTAAATTCTGAATAACTTCTGAAGTTTTTTAATTAAAATGTTACAAATCAATAGGGTTCTTGCCAGTGTCATAAATAATATTTTAAAACTGATCCGACCTTTCTGCGATTATTTGTCCGTGGGATATTGCATACACAGACTAACAAACTAATGGACACCCTACAGATGGACATCATACACATTTTGATATTTTCAGATTCCTCACACCTCAAAAGTCAAAACGTGTAAAAACGTCAAAAAATTGAGGTCGAAAATTTTCACGATTACTTAAGTTCCCCATACCTATAAGTATGATGGGGAACTAAAAAATATGTATATAGATTGATAGATAAAGTGATAAAATTATATAGCGATAAAAACATAATAAAGTACTAGTACAGTTAAACTAATTGGATAAAAAAATAAAATGTATTTTCAATCTTTAGAAAAACACTGAACCAAGGTCTGAACAATACTTACCCATATATACAAGATATATCTATAACCACATCAATCATATCACAACATAATTCGTAAGATTGCATATCCACTGGGGTGCTGTCAGTTGCAATGTAAATTTTACTAATGACATCAAACAAAAACGCTTTTTCAATGGCTGAATTCTAGGAAATAATAAAGAAACACATAAAATATTCTACTGTAATACAAAATATAATAAAATATTTGAAGTTATTTTTCACATATAAATGAAATCACACGTAACATCAAAACAAACTGGTGTACATTGATTCTAATAAGATTTCACTGAATAAAGCAGGCAGCCTGATTGAAATAAAGTTTTTTTTTTTTTTTTAAACTTATAACAAGTAGCATAAAAAAATTAAGTCAGCAAATTATAGCATAATAAACAATTATGAAAATTATACATGTCATGTGTGTAGAGGGGGACAATCGGTGGCACACAAGAAATACTATGGATTCTTTCCAGAAAACATCTTTATTTCATCAAAATTGGAGATTGCGGCTTTACAGAAGGCAATGGAAGCTTGGCCGATGATTTGCCCGGCGCTGGCAGCCCATGCCACAGAACTCTGTTAGGGCGTCAGATGATTTAGCTCCTGCATAATTTCAGAAAGGAGAGCAGTGTGAATTGTTTAGCAGTTGAGAACCGGGGCAAAAGCCCTCCTGTTATTTATAATTTGACTCTATATATGCGATTTCTGAGCACCTCAAAACAATCGGTCACCTGGGGCTTCTAAAAAGAATTTCTAGGCGTAATTATTATGCAGGGTAATGCCAACAGACTTGCAAATTGCACTTACGTAAGCATAATTTGACTTATAATTTTGCTCATTTTCTGATTTCTGAGTGATAAAGTCTTTTGCCGTGAAACAAACTTTAAAGGGGCAATTACGAATAATTCAAGATTTATAATTTTAACTAGCAATCTTCACAATTTTAAATTGAGTTTTTAATCATTTAAATTTATCGATGCTCATCCCTTTCATATTCCTCCCCCCTTCCCAAACGAGATCCCCCAGGGTTGCCTGCAAGGCCATGGGAACTCACCTGGAGGTAGACGATTTTCCAAGTGCTATTAAATTGTTACATTTTTTTAAATTTATTTATCTATATTTTATTTATTTAAAAAAAAAAATTCTTGATTTACTTATTTAGGGTTGATTTATTTACTTTATTTTAGTTATATTTTACTAATTTAATCACACTGTGTCTCCATTGCCTTGGGAATATACAGAGGGGTTACATAATTGACAATAAGCTTGCTTATGACTATACACACACTTAATGAGTGTACACACTTAATATTTAAATTTCTGGATTAAATCATGACAACAGCATATACGCATTATATTTACCAAACAAACATGGATACTTTGTATTGTACATTGTTAACATAGTAAAACAAATTTATGACACTATAAGAAAAAAATACATTAAAAAAAGTATTAATATAAAAAAAATCTTACATTTAAAAAAAAAAGGCCATAGTTTTTGGTTGGAAATGTTTCCACTTAAAAGTTCTGAAAAAATCAGTTTATTTTTGTCCTGTTCGACACAGTTTTTCTTGCATTGATGTTCACTGTGGACCTCATCAGTCCTGGGTGGTCTATGATTTATGAAATAGCAACGGTTTATGAAAACAGTCTTTCAAATACTTAAAAACAAAGTTTTTCTTTTTTTAAGAAATTAAGAGATGTTTCTCATGCATAAAAAAATATAATAAAGAAATATTCCCTGACTGTTCCATGACTTTTCCAGACTTGTTTGGACAAGAAACCACCCTGTTTACACTAATAAGAAATTTTCTTAATCAAATATCAATGTTTAAATTATATATATATATATATATATATATATATATATATATATTATATATTAGTTATTTTTAATTCTAGTATTTGACTGCTGGATATCATAAGATAATGTTCAACACAATTTTACAGTTAACGAGGTAGCAGTAATCTTGAACTAGTTTTGTCACTCATAAATTAAGTGATGTATAGTAACCATTCAATCAAATCAAATGTCTTCTAACACAGTTCTTATAAGAAAAGAATACTTACTGTAATAAAAATATTTAATAGGTTTTCTAAAGCAGGTAATTGGGGGATAAGTTTCTGAACAACTTTACTGAAGGCTTCAAAAATTGAATGGTCGTATATACTTGTCAGGTAAAAACTGAAAAATGAATTCATAAAAATGATTAGCTAGAACATTTCCTGCTAAGTATAATCAAAAGTATCAATATGGGTAAAAAAGATACGTTTCTTAAAACATGTTTTTTACTTATTTATTTACAGAATTTAACCACATAGAAATAAGCAAAATTATATTTCCAGCTCTTTAATGTCTGTAGTTAATAACTGTAGTCAATCTGTAGTTAATTACAGTTTTTTAGAATTTATAAATTCGTTAAAATTATCTCTTATTTGCTATTAATAATAGTTTTGCTCTTCCACCAGAGAGCTTTTTCAGTTTTAAATAGTTTTCATTTTTCGCCTCTGGGTTTCATCTGCTTAAGCATGCATACAATTCTCGAAATCAAAATCTGTTGCCAACATTTATGATTCGGTGTTCTGTGTAGTTCCAGGAATTGGGGTGGATTATAATTTCTATTGTTTCATGATTGTATGCGTAATCATGGTTATTGTAGCTGGAAAAATTTTCATGCAGTCAAAATCAATGTTGATATCTTCGTTTTCTGCAAGTTTTGAAAGAGCTGTACTGGTTTTTCCAATTTTTCTGCAAAAAACCCACCCAAGATAAAGCAATACAAATGGAAGTGGCATCTTTTTAATGACTTTTGGCCTATTTCCATGCAGGTGGTTAGAAATAATACATTATAATGGAATGGTTATGCTTTTTACTTCCATTACCTTATTACCGTAGGTAATGGAAGTATTGTATTCAGTCCAAAAATTCAATATCGAGTTTTCACCTGATTTACACGTTTTAAGGCCCCCTGAGTCCAAAAAAGTAGATTTTTACAATTAGTGTGTTTGTGTGTGTGTATGTATGTATGTATGTATGTAATCTTCTAGTTATCATATCTCCGAAACTAATAGAGATTGAACTACGAAACCTCAGAATTGATACAAGTCTGGTGTACAGATGAAATTTTCAAATTTTGGTGAAAATTGGAAAAACGGAAGTGGGTCATCGGAAACCGGTAGTAGGATTGTAAATCTGTATCTCAAAAACGTCTCTAATGATTTTCTTCGAATTTGCTACATAAACACTCTATTAGATGTCCTTTCGCATGATAGAGTTGGTTAAGTTCAGGAAAATTAATAGGCGTCCTGTATAGCTCAAGTTCATGTCTCACAAATGCGTTCCTTTAAAAATGGCTGTACCAACTTTTTTCAAACTCGCCATATTAACTCCTTTTTAAATATCCTTTTGTACGTAATTATTGTTTTCCAGTCAATAATTGAGTATGTCAAGTTTTGGTAAAAGTTGGTATTCAAAAAATTCGAACAATTTTCTTGAAAATTGTTTCAATAATCCATTTTAGATACCCTTTCTCATGTATTTTATGTGGTTATTACAGAAAAATTAATGGTCATTCTGATTAAATAGCTCAGTTTTAGATCTCATAAACTAGTGTTTAAAAAAAATAACTATCAACATTTTTTTTTCTTATTTTTTAACTTGCAGTGTAAACTCTGTTTTATATGTCTTTACATACGTATCAGGTTTCTCTTACTGCAAAATTCCAAAAATGCATATAATATCTCCAAAAACTGTATTACAATGTGTGTGTAATAGTGGGCAATGGAAGTCGTGTGGTTGTTTCACACCAGATTTCTGTTAGATGATTTGAAAAACAAAGTGAATATGATGACTTTCAACAGTCAGTAAGACGAATGAACTTGTTTCTAGCCACCTGTATGGAACACCCCCTAAAATATTCTTCATGACACACCAATTGACCAAAGGATATGCTAAAGATATCATTTATAAATTATACAGAAACTGAACTAAAATCGTTAATAAAATAGAAGCATTATAACAACTAAAAAAGAAACAACATGTCTATTTCTAACAAAGGAGATACAAACATTTTGGGAAGGGGGGGGGGGATATACAATAACAATTTCTATATCAAACACAATTCTAATGAATTAAATCAGATAGGGACTAACCTAAAAGAGATTGCAGGAATTTACAAAATCGAATATAAGAATATCAAAAATGAAATGTCCCCCAATGAAAAATTAATCAAGGAATGAAAGAGGCAGAAAATTAAAAAAAAAAAAAAAAAAACTACTACAGCCCTTTCAAGACTTGCATAAAATAAAGATACTGACATTGATTTCGACTACACGAAAAATTTTCTAGCAACAATAACCCTGATTACACATAGTATCTTGAAGCAATAGAAATTAAAACCCAATACAATTCCTGCAACGAAATGGAACACTTTGGCAACAGATTTTGACAGAGAATACAGCCAAAAGCTGGAAGGAAAGAAGTGAAAATTATTCAAAACTGAAGGAGACCTAGTGCAGGAGCAAAATATTATTAACAATAAATAAGAGATAATTTTAATAAATTTATAAATTAAAACTCCATAATTATACAATGTTTACACTAAGAATTTCAAACACAAAAACATTATGCCAATTTCCACAGATGGCACAATTAATGAGGTAAGTGGATTTTCTGATTTGATTTTGAAAAATAATAAATTGAAAGAATCTATATTGTTGCCAATTTTGTTTCGCAAATATAGGACAAGAAATTCTTAGGTAAAATTTAACTTTTTGATATTATACTACTATAATTTATTATTAAAAGTGTCAGTAAATTCCTTGCTTTTTGATACCCTTTTCAGACTGTATTCACAACTATTACTATGAAAAAGATTTAGGAATTGAAAAGCATTTTCGATTTTTTGCTAAATGTTACAAGTACCTTAAGTTTAAATAGTTTTCTCTTTAATGGTGAAATCTTTTCAATGTGAATTGGACCAAAACTGGATCAAAATATTTGATTTGACAAAATTTTCTGCATTTTTCCTAACATATATATATATATTTTTTTTAATGCTAGCTATTAATAACTCCAAATTTCATGTCTTTAGGACAAAAGTTGTGTATAGAAAGTGAGTAAAAAACATGGTTTATATTTTTTGTATAAAACAATCTTGATATACACTGACTGCATCCTTCAGATACACAAAAAATTTATAAAATAAACTAACATTATTAATCACCATTTTCATTTTCGATAAACTTTAGTGAATAAAAAAAAAAAGGGCATTACAAATTAATACAGTAGAGAGCCAGAAATCTGCAGACCTAAAATCCACCGAAGTCCGAAATCCGCACAGCTTGTCAGATACAAACAATGAAATTCACTATTAATAAATTACAAAACTGCAAATCAGAATTTTTGAAAAAGTTCTTGAATACAGATTTTATGTTTGCATTTTATGATTACAAAAAAGAAAAACAAAATAATAATAAGAAGAAAGACTGCAAGACCCAAGTTGCTGCTAATGAAATTATTGACAGTATATTAAATTCATCAAAAGAAAATAACGATTATTGTGATATGATATCAATCAGGTAAATCATAACAAACAAATTTTTTTAAATGTTTTGTGATGAAGGCATAATTTGTAAGGAAGAACTCAATAAAATTCGTAGAAAAATAAATTTGTGTTACTACTATTTACAATAAATAAAAAAGTAAATAAATCGTGCAGGTTCAAGTTCAGTTTAAAACTAGCTAATTGTGAACAGATTTTATCTAAATTTGACAAATATTTCTTTTCATGTTTATTTACTGTTTTCATTATATATTTTTCTTAATGTTCATTATTATTCTTATGTACCTAGTAATTTAATAGTCAGTTTTATTATTCACTAGTATGTGTTTAGTTTGAATAATATTCTGTTTTTGTTATTCAAAGTGAAAATAATTTTTTATGGGCCCCGAAATCTGCAAAATCCTAAAATCCGCACAACCTCTGGTCCCGAGCTGTGCGGATTTTTGACTCTCTACTGTATTAACAAAATACTCCAAATTTTGCCTCCATTGATTTTTTTTTTTTTTTTTTTTTTTTTTTTAATGGACCTAGATGATATACCTAAGACTTATAAATTTACGTATTTTACGCAATGATTCATCAGTCCAAGTGACGACTTCACTCATTCCTAACTAGCACTGACATTTAATTCCTAAGAGGGATAATTTGAATGTATTTTAGCACATAAAATTATTACAATAATTAAATATTGGTTATACCATTTGAGATTTATTAGAAGACTTATCTGTAACTCCATTATAGATATAAGCACAGTGGCAGAAACACCGCAACATAGTCGCGGACACCGAAAAACGGCTTGTGGACAGTTTTTGTCTGCACTGATAAAAAAAATTTGTCTGCAACTTTCGGATAACAATTCACTTATAAAAATTTCTGAATCAAAACTAAAACTTTTAATATTTATATTGTGTTGTGTCAAACATTGCTATAAAATATTTAATTGAATGAATACACACACCATTGTTTATACTATATTGTTATGTAGTAAAATTGTATTTGTGTATTGTTGCACAAGATCACTGCTGATGTCAAGCCCCCCCCCCCCCTCATCAGCTTTCAGGCTTTTTTAGTGTAAGCCATTTTCTCCCCTGATTACAAGCAAATTTTGCAGACAGATTATGAAATTTTAGAAGCCTGTCGCAGATAGCTACAAAACTTTCTGCCACTGGGGATATAAGTTATGAAATGTTCAAAAGTTGTGTATCTCTATTATTCATCTAATGTATAATGGATTTTATTGCTCCTTTAAACTAGTTTTGTTCATAAACTTATAACAAGGTATTTTTTCATAAAATAGTTTGTACATGCACATTAATCTAAATCTGGTTTATATGTAATATTAATTTTACATAAGAGTTATTGATTTCATAACTCCTTTCTTTCACCTCAGAGCATCAACTACCTGCTGTTCCATGCTATTGTTGAAAGTTAAAACTCCAACTCTACTGGTCTTTAAGTATTCTGAGAAGTGGATTTAAATTAAACTGTGTCTTAGGCACATTTTGATGTGGCATCATCTTTTTTCATCTTTTTTGTGGCATCATCAAGTTTGCATTTATATAATAATAATAACTAAGAGAAAATGTATTAATCTTCCATACATCAATTACTGAGCAACTTTGCATGTAATGATCAAATTATTAAAAAAATAAATTAATCTAATGTGATCAACAAAAAATTAGTTTGTTTTCTCCTAAGAAGACATGATTAAAAATAGGTGAACTGAAATTTTCAGCTAAATACCAAGTGTTATGTTTACACGTTCATTAAACAATATGAAAAATATTTCGTTTCATAAATAAAACAGCTGGTTTCAGAAAATTTTGCTTATAACTTTTCATGGAATATTTTAGATTTAGCATAATTAGATCAACAATATGTACATATTTACATTAATAAAATGATTCTACACAAAAATTCTACTCATTGTAATGAATTTGGGCTTCACTTCACTTCACTTTACATGCCTAGAGTATTAAATAAGATATGTAGTATGAAACAACAGATTATAACAGCATGTTCATGAATCAAAAGTTTTTCACAGAGTACCCAAAAGAGTCAATAATAGTAAAAAAAAAAGTACAGTCTGCACAAGTGCAAACATTTTCTTTTTTAGAAATTTTAGTGCTGCCATCTGTTGAGAGATATGTGAAATAAAGTCTGTAATAATAGATCTCCAACTACTTTTAGCACAATTTATTCCTCGTGAAATGTAAAAAAAAAAAAAAAAAAAAAGTTCACTAATATTTAAGTAGAGAATTTTAAAGTAAAGAAAAAATTAAAATTAAAATCTTAATGTCAAATGGCAATGAAATAGAATTGTAGATATTAGTAGTATCAAACAAAGCTAATAGAAACAAACAAGAATTTGATGTTGACTTTAAAAGTAACTGTGTAGAGAGTTAGTTATTCCTGCACTTGATATGAAAAAAGGTCCAAATGAAAAAATTCAACTGGTTATATTACACCACTGAGCTGAAGAACAACTGGAGGAAATGCTGGACCGGTTTTCGCATGCCGTTTTTTGAAGGTTTATCTTCCGAGCGTTGCATAGCAAAAAGCATTTGATATCTTTATATTTCAAAGTAAAATTGTTTAAAGGTTGCCTGTTCGAAAAAACATATGCTAAACATATTACAATTTTTAATTTTAATTCTTTAAAGTATATAAATAGTAACAGACGACCCGACAAATGTTGCTTGCCATGCAAGGTTTGGCAAACGATTGCAGAAAAACTGGCATGCACAAACACTGTGTAAAGGTATTGGAACCATTTGCTCCAGTTGTTCTTCATTTTAGTGTATTACATTAACACACATACACATAAAAGCACTTGGGACAAAAAAAAAAAAAAAAAAATCAGCTAACCTTAAATTAACATTTTCTAGACCAGCATCTATGAGATCATCGTTAGCCCGCTGGTGAATATCCCGTTGTGTCTCAATTTTATGATCATCTGTCAAACCATCCACTTTGTGAATAAATACTTCAAATTTTATTTCAGGATTGACTTTGGATGCACGAGCCACTGTCATTTTTAGCTTATCTAGAGCTTCCATGTATTCATCCTAGGAAAGTAAATAAATAATTCATTAATTATGTAAACCTGATCATGGTACAGCCTTAATATAGCTCCCGTTGGCAACTTTTGAATTTTTATCTCCATTTTAGACAAAAATACAAAATTTATGCAATTAATTTTTCTGTTTCTTTCTTTTCTTTTCTATTTTTCAATAAATTACAAAATATTGAAAAATAGAAAAGAAAGAGAAGAAAAATTACTCGCCATTTTAGACAAAAAGACATAATTTATGAGATTATTTTTTCTGTTTCTTTCTTTTCTTTTCTATTTTTCAATAAATTATAAAATATTGAAAAATAGAAAAGAAAGAAAAGAAAAATTACTAACTCAAACTCAATTATCTTGTTTTATTTCATTTTGCATGCACGCTTTTTATTTCCTAATTTTGACAACTGTCAGAATCATCACTTTCTTATTATTATTTATCATTATATTGATATCTATCATATCATATATTATCATGAAAAATAACATAAATCACACATACCTGAGCATCTATCACAAATACTAAGGCACCACTCCCACTGAATATCGTATCTGAATCAAACGTCTGATCGAGGAAGTCTATCTGTCCAGGGAAGTCCCAAATTTGAAATTGCACAAAAGAGCTGTTGGACACATCTAGATAAAAAGAATAAACAAATATTTCAAAATAGAAATTGTTTAAACATTGTACGATATGAATTCCTTTGTGCATTCCTATAAATGAACTGTAAATGGTAAGCATGCAATTTAGTAACGGACATGTAGTAACAAAATTCAAAGTATACATCACTTCCAACCTCTTTAAATTAATTAAACACAATTCACATAAGGACAAATGATGTGTAAATTACATCACACAACCATGTAAATGGATTATAAGTAATATATAGATTTTAAAACTTCTTTACACACCATAAATTTTAAGCCAGCACAACCGGTTTCGAAAGGACGCAGCCTTCCTTCATCAGGTGCAAAAAAACATGTGCTACTGCCTTGGAGGCAAAAGCAAGACTGTCTTGCTTTTGCCTCCAAGGCAGTAGCACATGTTTTTTGCACCTGATGAAGAAAGGCTATGTCCTTTCAAAACCGGTTGTGCTGGCTTAAAATTTATGGTGTGTAAAGAAGTTTTAAAATCTATATATTGATTGCACACCAGTTTTGAATTTAGTTTTTGATTATAAGTAATAGTCGTATCCATTCCCATAATGATCCAGCAAAACAATGTTAGAACAGATTGTCAGTTTTAAATAATTAAACATTATTAAAATAAACTTCAAATAAGCTGGGTTCGGTTCATAAATCATAATGTATGAAAATATCCGTGTAGAAGGACTATGAGTCATACATTTGGGAAAAAGTATACAGTTCTTGTGACGATGACCGCCTATAACAAGCCCCACTCAATTTGATCTTAATCAGATGTAGAGTTTAGACAATAGCACACTTCAAATAATATGTGGCCACAGACTGCAATGTATAAGAATTCTTTGTTATGTTTCCGTAAAAAAAAAAAGTCTTACTTAATTAACAATTAAACCAAAATCTCATTTTTTTTATTATTATTATTATTACTATGATACTTTTTTTTACATATTATTGAATGTGCATAAAATACCATGATATCTTCAGGACCCTGTACTTCTTACTGCAGTGAGAGAAATGTGATAAAAATGTATGCATATGCACAGTAGACAATATGGTTTAGAATTCTTAAGAAAAAGTATATAGTGTCAAATGTCACCATTAAGGAACTGTTTAATGCTAAAGTAAGCTAGAAATTTACATAAGGTCATTTTATGCAGAGTAATAAAGAAGATAAAATGAAAGGTTGGAAAATTCTCATCATTCATGGATGAATTGTCTTTCAGTGGCAACTTTTGATACAGGGTTAGAAATAAGTGGTCGTTAGTCGCATTTTACGACCAGTTTTTTTCATTTTGACGCCTAGAATTCAAATCACAGGTGCCATATTTGACGCCTGGATTTTTTCCTCATCATACCTAATAATTTTCCCAATCCCATCAAACTGTAAACAAGTCTATTTCAGTCAATTGAACCTAATTTAGTTTTGCTAATAAAAACTGATTTAAGAAATCATATCTCTATGAAAGTAGTTGATGATTTGTTAATGATTAAATTAAACAGCCCTAAATTGGAAGATTTATGCCCGGAAGATGCTTTTAAATTGTGGTGGAGTGATGTATCTTCTGGGCGAAGAATAAATTTGTGATTTTCAATATGTATGTTTAATATTGTCAATTAATTACATTCATTACATAATTTTTTTTTTTTATATAATCTTGCATATATTATTTATAAGTTGATGCTTTATTATTATTATTATTTTACTATACATATTTAATTATAGATGGCACCTAGATTTTTCATTTTGACGCCCAAAAAATTAAATCCAGGCGTCATTTTGACACCTAGTTTCAGAATTCTTATTTCTAACACTGCTTTGATATATATGTATATATATATATTTTTTTTTTTTTTTTTACAAATCGAAACCCCATATTTCATTGTGCAGGGAAATTTCTTTTATATTTGGGCCACAATAGTAAGAACACATATCACATTTTATGTGTTCCCGGTATATGTTCAGAACATAAAAACCAAGCAAAAGTAAGTTGTAAAGGAAATCTTCCTTACTTGTTTCTCCTATCTCTCCCCTTCTATTGGTTATTTCTATTTATTCTTTCTCTCTTTTTTGTCGCTTCTTTCTACCTTCAGTTTTTGTGTATATGAGAAGCAAACATTCAAACCATGTTTCCTTCTTCGGATACACACACACACACACAAAAAAATAATAAATTAAAAAATAATTAACCTTAACCCTAATTATCATTTGTTTAAATGTATTATTAGTTACTAGAGTTATTATGTATTATTAGTATAGATACGCTGGTGGACAAAATTAAAGCAACCTGTTTTCTTGTTCTTCTTTTGCACATAATTTTTAAACAAATAAACATAAAATTTGGATGTCCTGTTCGTTATCCTATTATTAACCGAATTTTATGTAACTTTAGCATAAGAATAATTTTTAAGCTACTAGATATTCATTTTTCTCTAAAAAGTAAGCTTTGGAAAAAATGAAAATTTTCAATGGTTTTAGGAAGGAACAATTAATGAAAAGTGGTGTTAAGGATGCATTAGAGACAGGTAAAGACGCACTTGCCTTGAAATGTTAAACTAAATCTCGATTTTTCTCTCTCTATTAACTTTTCTTTTACTTTTATAATTTACTTTAATAATTTGTAAACTGTGAGCATCACCAGAATAATAAAAATGTCGATATATAGTTTTATAATGAACATCTTATTCAATTTTCATGTTTGTATGAATATTTTTTAAAAAGCTATTCACATGCGAAACAAAGAAAAAAATAATAATAAACAGAAAAGTGAATACAGGTAGAAAGATTTGGTTGTAATCTAACACATGGATGCGTGTGCATCTTTACCTATCTCTAATGCAACCTTAACACCCCTTTTCATTAAGTGTTCTTTCCTAAAATTATTAAAATTTTTCATTTTTTCAGAAGCTTACTTTTGAGAGAAAAAATGAATATTTATGAGCTTAAAAATTATTTTTATGCTAAAGTTAAATAAAATTTGGTTAATAATATGATTAACAGGCCATCCAAATTTTATGTTCATATGTTTATTTGTTTAAAAATTATGTGCAAAAGAAGAAACTAAACAAGTTGTTGCTTTAATTTTGTCCACCAGTATATATCTATTAAGGGCCCTCTTCACTCACCGCCGCCAGAAGCCAAAACTAATGCTATTCTATGGGAAATTTTTCTTTACAAATAACTTATTAACTAATACATATTTTTAAATTCTGTTTTCACATTCAGAAAATTCCCAACTGTTAAATGGACGGACCTTTTTTAAAAATGTATTTTTTTAATTTTAATATTTTATTTCGAAATTGCAAAATGAAAAAATTTCACATATTGAAAATTCGTATTTTGCAGCTTCAAAATAAAAAATAAAAAAATAAAAAAAATATTTTTTTAGAAAAAGGTGCGTCAATTTTACAGCCGGGAACTTTCAGAATGTGAAAACAGAATTTAAAAATATGTATTAGTTAATAAGTTATTTGTAAAGAAAAATTTCCCATAGAATAGCATTAGTTTCGGCTTCCGGCGGCGGTGAGTGAAGAGGGCCCTTAAGATATATACATATACAATTTTATGGTGCACTTTTTGCTTGTTTTTTTTTTTTTTTTTTTGGTTGAGAAAACAGGGTATGAATGTTTGTTCCTCGTACAGTGACAAAAGACATATGCTAATCATATTATATTACAAAACATAATACAGAGAAGAAAATAGGAAATAGTTTAAAAAGTCAAACATTTTGAAAAAATAAAAAACAAGAGTAATTTAGACTTTTGCAATACCCTCAATGAGCTCTACGACTTTAAAATAAAAAGAGAAATTAAATATATACATGATGCCATACCTTCCTATAAATAAACATGAAAAATATATGAAAGATTATTCCGGTACATGAAAAACCAAAGAAAATTAAAGATTTTTTTTTTTTTATGAATAGCATTTTTGACAGATTACACAAGTGCTAAAGCAATTTTACTATTACATAAAAATCTGAAAACTTTTATATATATATATATATATATATATATTTATATAAGAAGAAGAAAAAAAGTCTCATCCTTGATGATATGAATAAACATGCTGCTCTCATATACGCATGCACATGTATTAACGGCCCTCTTCACTCACCGTCGTCGGAAGCCCGAGCCAATGTTATTCAATGGGGAAATTTTCTTTACAAATAACTTATTAACTAATACATATTTTTAAATTCTGTTTTCACATTCAGAAAATTCCCAACTGTTAAATGGACGGACTTTTTTTAAAAATGGATTTTTTAAATTTTTAATATTTTATATTGAACTTGCAAAATGAAAAAATTTCGCATATTGAAAATTCGTATTTTACAGCTTCAAAATAAAATATAAAAAAATACATTTTTTAAAAAGTCTCAATTTAACAGTTGGGAATTTTCTGAATGTGAAAACAGAATTTAAAAATATGTATTAGTTAATAAGTAATTTGTAAAGAAAACTTTCCCATAGATTAACATTAGCTTTGGCTTCCGGCGGCGGTGAATGAAGCGAGCCCTTAAGATTGTGTAACTTCATGGGATTTGGTCTAATTTTAAAAGATTTTTTTCCCCCTTACATATACAAATATTACCTTGGTATTTCTGATAGATGGGATTTGGTCCATGACTATCACACAAGGAAACTTGTTGTTTAGATAAAGCTGATAGGAATTTCAGACAATGTTAACATACTTTACAGACACAAAATAAGTAAGGGTCAGAAATTTCTCACTGTAGCAAAATACTTTTTCAATTATAAGGAGTAGCCAAGCTAACTTGTGGCATTAAGATATTTTTTTCATAGATTTCAGGGTTGCCAACTTTTCAAAAACAGTTTGAGGAGTATTCAGAGAAATTTTGAGGAGCATTTTGGCTACTTTGAGGAGCAATTTTAAAAATACATAAAAAAAAAGAAAGAAAAAAAAGAAATAAACCACTAACAAACATAAATTAACAATAATAATATGAAATTAAGAAATATTTATTGATAATCAAATATATTTAGCAAAACAGTGAAGAGAGATAAGAATGGGAAATGCGATTAAGTCTGAATATAAGCTTAAAACCCAAAAGTAATTTGTTTTTTGCATAATGGCATATTTTCCATACATAAATAAAGACAATATATGAAAGTAGATTATTCAGTTACATAAAAAAAAAAAAAAGCACGAAGGGGACAAAAAAATTAAATTTCCAACAATTTTCATGAATGTCAAAATAATTATTATACTATCACATAAAAATCTAAAAACGAAATCTCCGATATTCATATAAATGTGTAAATGATCTCATCTCTGAGTCAACTCCCTCTAATCTGCATAGCTTGGGACCATATGTTTTGTAAACTTTAGAATTTTGTAGATTATTGGTCATAATTTGTTTACTTATTTTTTTTTTCCCCAGATACAAATGAAGATATAATAATAAATCATTAATGCTTTAAGTGAATGATAAAATAAATGCATAATTATTTCAAATAAATCTTAAATAAAGCGTTGTCAATCGGCCTTAAAGTTCAGTAGCTTTGAATCCATTATTTTTATCGATAAATAATTAAAATAAACAATTTTTTTAACGACCTATTAAGCATTAAGATAACTGAAACATTGATATAGTTTAAATGAAAATCAAAACACCGCATAATCATAGCATTCGGTTTTTTTCTTCCCCCCTTTCAGCTTGTGGTTTTAATTAAACACTCTCTTAGCTAATGTAAACAAATACTTGTTCCCGTTCTGAGTCAGCAATATTTCAATTACGCAATGCCTAGCACTAGAATGTTTTCTTTCTTTCTTTTTTTTCTTTACTATTTCTTTATGAGTATTGTACGATGAAGCGTGTGGTTCTTCAAAAAAAAAAAGAAAGAAAAAAGAAAAATAGTTTTTTTTTTTTTTTCCCCAGTGTCTGCCACTATTCAGTTTTATGTATTTAATAAAAAATATTTAGTTAGGTGGTCAAGACTGAATTTGCAGAGCATAAACATTACTTTGCGGAATTGCGGAGTTTTTAAGTTTTTTCGGAGAAACTCTGCAGAAATCGGAGCAGTTGGCAACCCTGAGATTTGAACATTTCTTGCACAACTATCAGCTTAGTCACTTCCAAAAAGATTTTCATTGACCAAAGAAAATCACTCAGCTAATCGCACTGGACAAAGATTGTCCACTTCCCTCCCCACATTTTCTAAAGCTTGGTATGCATTGTGGAAACACAGAATGAAGGGAAATGTTATCAATTGGATGGGGATGAAAATTTAAACATAAAAAGCTTGGGGAAATGCCAAATTAATGTATATATATTAGAAAAAATATAAGCATTTGGATGGGGGGGGGATGTAGGACAAGTGGAACCTTGTATATATTTTTCTTTCCCACATCATGAAAAAAAGATAGTCAGGTTTCGGACCCACCCACATACACAAAAAAAAAAAAAAAAAAAAAAAAAAAACAAGCGAGTTTTTTGGGGTTTATTCACTTAAAAAAAACATATTGCGTTTTTTAAATTGAATACAATCTTTCACGTTTTAAAAAATAATTTACTATTTTTTACTTGACATTGTTATAGATATAGCTCTACCTACATAACAGTGCATTTTCATTTCATTTCAACCATTTTATCAGCAATATCTCAATTGAATGGAACAGTTTTGAAAAGAGAAAGATGAGAATAAATAAACAAAGTTACAAACAAGTCAAAAAGTAATAACTTATCTAAAATTCTAAAGATTTAACAACAAATATTAAACATAACTAACAAATATAATTGACCTTGTCAGGTTCAATACAAGCAAAAAATTTATTTATTTATTTATTTTTTAGCGCTCACAAACATTTCAAATACATAAAAAAAAATATATTTTTTTTTTAAATTTTTCAGTATTTCTAGAATACTTTTAATAATTACCTATACTTTGGTTCAATGAAACACTATTACCCTGATAACAAACATTTATTATAGAATAACTGATAAAATGGAAGGTGTTACATGATTTTTTCCCCTACAAAAATAAATTAAAATTTTACAAAAATATTTTGTTTTCCACAAAAATGGTCCCCAAAAATTAAAACCTGGATCAATTCCTGACACATAACAGTAGAATGCAGGCAGTGATAACTTTATTTTATATTCCTTTATTAAATAAATTTTAAAACATGAATAAAATACATCAGTATTAATACAGTAACCGCCGCTTAATAAAGTCACTGGTTAATAAAATCAGTCACTTAATCTGATCAAATTGCCAGGACCTGAATCATATCAATACAAATTACTTTTAAAATTGCCGGTTAATAAGCTAAAAAAAAAAGAAATCTCTTCAGCATCAAAAATTTCATTTATACACGCTAAATAGATTTTTTATTTACACCATGACTTTTTACTTTCTTCTATATTCAATAGAAAAAATTATTGGAATCTTAAAAAATTTCAACTTCTGGTTTTCGATGGATTTACACGTTTTGAAAGATTCAGAATGTGATTTGACCATTTTTTAGAAAATGTCTGTGTCTGACAAAAATTTTGTTCCAAATGTATCTCAGAAACTACTGCTCAGAATTACATATAAAGTTATGTGTACTTGCACTATGGCATAAATTAGTTCCTACCAACTTTTGCTGTCAATCGCTCAACAGGCGTCACTGTTATACAGTGATATCTGCATTTTCAAGGAAGGCTGTATCTCAGAAACGGCTGCACAGAACTGCATATAAGTTTATATGTAGATCGCAGAGGTGCCAACCTTGTAGGACAATTTTCAGTAGTTTTGGGTACTTGTCAGTAGCCTGGTAGGTCGGTCTTAACTAATGAAAATTTACGTTCAGATTTAAAAAATATTTTAAATGTTACACATTCAAAAATTATTTATGCACTAAATTAATAGGTTAGTTATGTTATTTACTTTTTTAAATCTAAAATAAAATCTGACACTGAATTTTATACTACACACTTCAAAACTTTTTGTTATTATGTTAACGCCTGCCTAAATAGATCAGAATTGCAAAATTACTGGAATCACTCAAAGTAATTTATTGATATACTCCAGGGTTGGGTTTTTGCCGGCAAAAATGCATTTTTGCCAGGACAGCGGCAAAAAGTGGAAAAAACCAGGCAAAAAGTGGCAAAAATGGAAAAAATTGGCAAAAATGGAAAAAATTAGGAAAAGTGGAAAAATAAAATTAGAACAACACAATCCCTTTCAATTTTCACCCTTTGCACTTTGGCACCTCAATGAAAAAAATGTTTGAAGATTTTTTTTTAATTTAAAAAGTAATTATAATTAATTAATTATTAATAATATATAATCAGTGTCCGACAAATTCCGTGTGCCAGGATGTCTATAAATATCCATTGGTGACCAGTTACTGCAGACTGACAAAAAAAATTTTATGCATTTACAATATTTTATATGTATATTTTTGTTTTTTCTCCCACCTTCTTGTCTTGGTATAAAAGATGACATTGCTGATGTATTGAATGAATAGTATGAGTTTAATGTTTTATGAAAAAATAACAATTATTTTTGTTTTTGAAAGATGTTTTTCCATGAAAGATAAATTCCCATATTTGATAAATCTTCTTACTACTATACTGGTACTTTCCATGTCAACATCTTTGTGTTAAACAAGATTCAAGAATCATAAACACTATCTAAAGCAAACTATGTTCGAATTTACAACGAGAAAGTTTAAATAGTATGATATTTATCAAATGGATTCTCTTTAAAGGAATTCTCTCCTGAAAAATTAATAGACAAATAGTATTTTAAAGCCAAAACTTAAACACTCTCAATATATTTAATGATTATACAGTAGAAGATCTTTATAACGCAATTCTATATAATGCAATTCTCTATATAACGCAAAATTTCTTGGATATAAACAATAAATTTTGCAGTTAAGAAATACTTCCTAAAAAACTGTTACTTTGTTGAAAAGTAGGTGTGATACATTGGTTTTTCTTTATCTGCTTAATTCAGGGATTTTTAATGAAAAAATTGCTATCATTAATTTTTTTTTTTTAAGTGAGCAGTATAATGAATGATTTTGTACAGGCATATATGGACTATCTTTATAAAGTAAATTTTAGAATGAAAGTTATTATCCACCTAATTTTTTGTTCCAAGAAATGTAACTTTAAAATGTCCTACTCTGTTTTGATATGTTTCAGACATATTTGGCCATGTTTACAAGGTAAGTTTGACGATGTGTGAAATGTGATCTATATAATGCAAAATTCTATATAACGCAAAACCTTGTGTTTTTAGCTTTGTGTTATAAAGATCTTCGACTGTATTTAAACGTAAAAATAGTATTTATTTCTGTTGATTTTTTTTTCCCCCAATAGTTTTTTTTTTATCTTTATAAATAAAAAATAGTTATTTTCTTAAAAATTTTCTTAGTTCACATTTTTAACTGAATAGTTCATTTATTCAATGTAAAATAATATGTGAATGACGTGCATTAATTATACAATTATGAAATATTATTAAGTTTTGCTGGGAGTATTGTCATAGAAGTAATTCGCTATTTCTGGCTCCTAAGATATTGAAACTGTCAGTCCCTGAACATAACCATAAAAATAAAACTACAAAATTATATTTTTATTTTATTGAAGTAAAAAAATCTTAAGTAAGACATATTCAGAGAGAGAGAGTTTACTTGCAATTTACATTTCAATTCCAAAAAATGCATGATCAGTGGTTGACTGGCAAATTTTAGAACAGCTGAGTCAATAATTGACTTTTCCCCACTGTAAACAAAAATATGTAATACATTGAAAAACACAAATATTTTAGTAATTAATTATTGAAGAATATTTTTTAGATAGGCAATTTTAAATATTTTTAAAAATGAAAAAATTATGTTAATTGTTGATGTTAAAAATTTCATTTTAACCCTATAAGCGTTAAGCCCGTCTTTTTCCGGATTTGAAATGTGTCTCGTAAATGGTCAGGCCCTTCTTTTTCTTGATAAAGATTTTCGTCTCTGAAGCGTTGAACCCGTCTTTTCTTAGATACATATTTCCAGGGCTGAGTGGTCAGGCCCGTTTTATTCCAGATTTCACTTCCCTCCTTTCGCAGACTCTTTGATTGACATGTGGGTTGAACGGATAAGAATAGTTTACAAGCAAATACAATTGATTCCCAACCAGATCTTTGGGGTTGTATCTTTAACAATACTCATGTATGTTTTGACATTAATCCTGCAGTTGAAAGATAACTTTTACTTCTTTGCTTTTAAACAAGTTCACAACATTTCTTTTGAAATGAAATAAATATTTCTCCATGTTGGAAATAAAATTTAAATGTTACATTCATAAGTGTAATTGAATTTTCTATATGTAGGGGCGAAAACTTACATTTAAATAATTCTACTATTATCTTAATACAATGTAATCTTATGATTTAATCTTATGATTATAATTATATAACTTCTTTTTTTTTTTTTTTTTATTAAAAAATATAAGTTATACTATAATTAAAATGAAATTGTTTATGGTTGACGCCAGAGTCATTTCTGCCTTACAATTCTACAATTTAATAAATTATAATTCGGTGTAATATATATTATGAATAAGCATACTGCAGGCTAATACAAGAAATGAACGTGCCAAAAAAATCTTTAAAAAATAAATAAATAAATAAATAAAAATAAATATAAGAGGTGGAGAGCAAAAAAAGAAAAATAATTAATATCGTTTAAAATTTGTCTCTAACTGAAGTTGAAAACTTTAAACTAACAGCAAATGTAAAATTTAGTAAAATTAGTAGTTAGATAGTTAGTTAAATAATGTAGAAGTTAGATAGTAGAAGTGAAATAATATGAATAAACATTATTCCAGATTTAACATTAAATTAAAAACGAATCAAATACTTTCTTCTTACGCTTATAGAAAAAATTACAAAAAAAAAAAAAAGAAGGAAAGATTTTGGGAGTCTGCATATACACTAGACTGCCAGAAATTCGCACATTACAATCAATATAAACAAATAAAATTCACAGTAAAGATTCCAAGAGAAAGAAAACGGAGATAGTACTTAATTCAATAGTTATATTTTAGATGCCGAATGAGACAGATAAAGGCAATTTTATTTGAGGTCTAGGTCATTTATGTTTGAAATAAATTAATAATAATAACTATTCAAAGACTGAAAAAAAAAAAAGTTTTATTTATATTTCTAAACATAGTGATATATATATATATATATATATTATAATGCACAAGTCAATTATATCAAATGTTTTTATACTTAAATTTTGTATCTTATATAATAAAAAAAAAAAAAAAAAAAAAAATCATTTTTTAATTGAAAAAACATTATGCAATATAAAACTTCGTATATTTTTTAATCTTTAATTGCTTATTATTATTATTATTATGCATATTTTACATACTTATTTATATCACTATTATTTTAAAATAATCATTATATCATAAAAACTCTAATTCAGAATTGTATGGGGAAAAAAAAAAAAAAAAAAAAAAAAAAAAAAACGGAAATCCACAAAATTAAAAAAATGTAGTTTTGGGTCCCGAAGTGTGCGGATTTTTTTTTTTTTTTTTTTTTTTTAGTATACTGTATATATATGAAGAGGATAGAGATGAAAAATTAGATAGATAGATGAAATATAATGATCTCTTTTTATACAAATGCAGGGTAAGGGAAAGTAATGTGAATGTCGCACCATGTTATTTATTATTCAAATTAATAGATTTGTAAATTTGATACACATAAATTTTTTGGCCTGAATAATATTGAAGGGATGAGTTATATTATAAAGCAATAAGTGAATGACTACATTTTTTCATATTTTTCACGCAATTTTTGAGTAGCTTTGATTCAAAATATCTCACTATTAGAGCTTTAGAACACTTTATAAAATAATTTCTTTAAATAATAATTCAAGAAAAAATAAATAAATAAATGAAATATAAACTTTTATCGAGTAAACTATATTGATTACTATTATTTGCGCAATGGATATTCATTTTTCCAATTGTTAGGATCAGATATCCTGTGATATCAATTTATGACTGTTTGTTATTGTACTTTTAATTATAATTCATTTGTTAAAATAAATTAATATTTCATGATGACGTTTTTTAGCACTTTAATTTTTTATTAAAAAAAAAAAAAAAAAATACTATATTTTTAGTACATATATATAAAAAAGGCGGAATAAACTTACTACCTCTAAATTCTGCAGTTCAGATGGCATATTTTGAATACTTTTATAATTATACAACATTCTTCTCACAGTACTAAATAATCTGCGACTCATTCTCTAACATTGAATGAAATCAGAACTAAGTTAAGAAAGCTCAATATATATATATACATATTTCATGATGACATTTTTTAACACTTTAATTTTTTTATTAAAAATAATCTGGTGTGTCACTCACACGACTTTCTCTTACCCTGAAATTTAATACTATAAATATATGTTGGAGATTAAGAGGTAAGATAATCATGTTATGTAAACCTATGTTAAACAAATCAAATTAGGCTTCGGAAGAGTTTCATATGATAATTAATTCTGTGTGAGGGGGGCTACCGCCCCCCTCAAACCCCCGTTTCATGAATGCACCTAGATTTATATAAAATTTAATTCGGTTATTAAAAAATAATTCTCTTTTTAAAAAATAATTTATTTAAATTATTATTTGAAAAAATTATCTTTTATGATAATGCAGACGATTTCCATATTAGAGAAGTAGTGTAACACTAAATATCCAAAAAAAAAAAAGTCCATTTTATTCTCAATATTAAAAAAAAAAAAAAAAAAAAAAAAAAAAAAAGATTTTTTTTTTTTTTTCAGTTTTTTTTTCGTTAAAAGTGAAAAAAATCGATAACTTTGTTTTAAATTATCGCAGATCGATGGTTCAACCATTCGTTTTAAAGGTATTGACGAGCTCTTTTGAAAGATACCATCATGAAAATTTACTCCCCTCGAGGGGGGACTTCCCCCCCAGGGCGGGAGGCGAGGCTCCTACATACACATTTTTTTTTTTCCCCAGTGAACAATCTCTATTACAAAAAATATATATTCGTTTCATTTGGTTTAGTGCAGTCTATAGACGTTAAACTCTACTTACCTGCAATTTCCCCCATAGACGTAATGTATTAGAATTCTCTTGATTGTCGCTGTACACGAACCATTTGTTTGATCTTAACGAAAAGCTTACTGTAGCATCCCTATATGATACACATTTAGAATACCAAGTTTGAATTTTCTGCCATAATTTGTTTTTGAGATATGCTGATAACAGACAGACACACAGACAGACACACACACATACACACAGACCATTTGCTAAAAACATGATTTTCGTATTCAATGGACCTCAAAACTTGTAAATATAACAAAATCTCGCGTTCGAAAATTTGACCCAAAAACAATACTTTCTCTACCTTATGGGTAAGAGAAAGTAAAAAAAAAACTACTTTTCTTTAGAACATACATATAAAAGGGTGAAATAAAATTACTACATTTAAATTCTGCAGTTCAGATGGCATATTTTAGAATACTTTTATAATTATACAACATCCTTTTCACAGTACTAAATAATCTGCTACTCATACTTTAACATTGAATAAAATGAGAACTTTAAAGAAGCTATATATATATATATATATATATATATATATTTAAATAAATAAACCTAAATAAATTTAGAACATTTATATTTATTAGAATTAAAAAAGGAAGAAAGGTAGCTCTTAAAATCTTTCCTATAGCTTTAGTTTTAGACAGATTGCTTTTGCATAGTCCTAAGCATAGTTTAAAAACAGTAAAGATTCAAATATATAATTTGTTATAACTATTGTGGAAAAATGATCAAAAAATGATCTTTATAATTTTATTTATAAAGAGAATTGACTGGAAATAAATTTGAATTCACGGGAGTGGGGGAAGGGACTGCATATTTCTAGAGAAAACGTAAGTTAAAAAATTTGACCGCAAACAATTTTTCTATCATATTTGTGTAAATTTAAGTAGAGATAAAGAGGAAAATGCAGGACTATATGGTAAAAAAGAAATATTCTAGTGTGGCAATCACATAACTTTCTCTTACCCGAAATTCATTACCATAATGACAGATTGTACGTTAAAGAATAAAATAACGAATACTGTAAAATAAATGTTCATTAAAAACAATTTAAAATAGGCGAAAAACATGTTTTTTCTGATTCAAGGAACTTCATAACGTGTAAATATAACAAAAACACAATTTCGAAAAGTTGACCGAAAAGCAAAACTTTATCTACCATACATATGGATAAAAGAAAGTAAAAAGTAAAAATGTAGATAGTAATTACCGTAAATAAATTTAGAAAAAATTATTTTAAAAAATTAAAATTAAGCGGGCATAAATTAAAATAGCCATACATAATAGTGAACATTAATGCTTGTCAAAACTGTCCATAATATTCTTTATACTAGACTATATTAATTTATATATTTCAATTATATTTCGTGAAAACAAATTATTACTTTAATGTTTTTGATATTTATAAACCAAACTAATATAAATTAAATCCTTTAGATATATTATATCTTTTAATATTATCAACTCTGTTAAGTTATACTGAATGATGATCAGATCATAATCATAAATGGATCGTCTTTTGGAATGCACGGTAGTCATTCATACTGTCAAGATATTAGAATAATGTATAGGATCATACTCATCCAAGAAGCATGAAAACAGTGGGGGGGGGGGGGGAGAGAAAAGAGGAAGGAAAGAAAGAAAACTAATAATACATACAAGCAAATGCTATTTTCTTCCATTCTTCTTTTTCTTCTTCTTCTTCTTTTTTTTTTTTTTTTTTTAAGAATATAAATACATATAATCTATAAAATGTTAAAACAGATTACTAAATTATCAGATAAATCCCTTATGATTTGGAGATTATCTTAAACGGAAATTTGTCCATTTTGATTTTTTTTTTTTTTTGTATTTTTTGGATGCACGGTAGACCATCATAAGAACCTCTAATATTGAATATATATTCCTTTGGAAAATATGTTATTGCATTGCATGAAATGCTTTAGATAAATGTTATTTTATCTCCAGTGTTTTTCCGTAATATTAAAACGAAGATTAATTGCAGGGCTCACTCGAGACTCAGCAGTATGAAAAGCCCAGTGTCTCCCCGCCCCCGTCCAAATTAATGTCTTACACACAATATTTTAAATAAAATTGCTTCATATTAGTTTAATTCATTTTAAATAAAAACGATTACACTTTGTTAGTTCTACAGTTTAATTACAAAAGTACTTTTAAAATTTAAATGTATAATATAGAATTATATATAATCAGCTACCTTTAGAAGCAAAATACACAAATTGCTTTCAATAGAAAAAATAGTCTTTCTTTGTATTTTTTTCCTCCATTCTTTATTTTTTAAATTAATTTATATTAAAGTTAATCAGTGTGACTTCCATCAAAATTTTATTTTTTTCCCATTCACAGATATAGAGTAATCCAATCATCATGCATTTTAAATCTATTAAATAATATAAATTTAAATAAAGGATTGGGGCGATGCAAAGAGAAAGCCATATAATTAATCCATTGTTTGTTAAAATTCTAAAATTCTATAAAGAAATATTATTTTTTTCAATAAATAAATAAAAACAGTTATTCAGTAAAATAGAAAAAGAAATTAAAATACTAAAATATTATGTTTAACATACATACTTCTAACAAACGCGAGGGTGAAAATATTTTATTTCTTTCTTCCGTGGAAAACAAAATCAAATATATGTTATTATAATCATGGAAATTTCTTTGTCATTTATTAATTTTATTACCACAGCAGTTTTGTATTAAATAATGAATAACACTGCTCGGCATGAAAATTGCCTCTGACATAATTTCAGCATATTGTAAAATACATTATGTAAAATGACCTTCTGAATCCAAATAGGACGACCATTTTGACCTATAACCCATCGTTTTTTAGGAATGGCCCCCTATTTTTATCATTTTTCGGTGATTGTATGGCTCTAAATTTGATTTTTAGGAGGGGGGGGGATTATCTTAATCGTTAAATATCTTCTGAGGGGCTACAGCGTTGGAAAATTCTAATACATAGACTACAAGCGATTTTTTTTTTTTTTTTTTGGTGGGGGGTGGGAGGATTTGCCACTGAAATTATGCATTACATAACTTTTATTTTTTAAATATGTTTAATGTTATTTTTTAACTTTATATTTTTTCGTTTTCAGGTGTTAAATTAATTATTTTTCATTCTTCAAATTACATTCATGGTCATAAAATTATCGGACATGGTAATAAATTGAGGGAGGGGGTGGTGTAGCTAGAAAACGGTGGGTGACTGGGCAAAATGGGAGTCATATTCGGATTCAGGAGGTCACTTAAGAATTAGCAAAAATAGTGTGAGATCTCGAAACTTTTTTTTTTTTTTTTTTTTTTTTTTTTTTTTGCCGCGTAGTGTAATTTAGCTATAAAATGTCTCAATTACTGATTAAAATAGTTTTATCTGCAGATGATCACATCTAACTTCTTGAGCTGCAAAGCATAATTATTATCAAATAATTTTCAGTCCATGCATTTTACTAAACACATATTATCATTTAACCCTTTAACTTACATTAGCTTCGCAGTGAAATTAAACATCCAACATTGTTTTATGCAACAATAAAAAAAAAAAAAAAAAAAATTACAATTGATTTTTTAAACATTTGTTTTTTCCTGTTTGTTAGAGATGATGTCTACGCTCGATCCCAGATACGCTCGTCTGCTTAGCTGTTCAGAGATTTTAGCGATTTCTTACAAAACTTGCGCAAAGACGGGCTAGGATCCTTAAAATGATCCAACGGAAGGCATACATCTGGGAACCTAGCCTAGCGCATTCAATTAGCTTTAATGTCCCAACACACTTTTCGTTAGACAGCCGCACTACTCCGAAATTCGTCAAATGATGTTTCTAAGAAAGCCATACGTAGAAGGCATTTTAAATATCTTAGTAAGCGCGATAGCACCTTATTGCTTTGTTAATGAATTCGTGCCTAGCTTTTATCACCTGATGAAGTGATGTACTGTTATTTTGACTTGAAATAACTGTTGCAAGTTTTACAACTAATAAAGCTTCCTTGCAATGATACTTATTTATCAGGTTAATTATATTTGAATGTAATTAGTGTAACATGTACATGTTTCGAACAAGTTACTTCTTAAAAATTAAAAATGCCATTTTTCTTTCTTTTTCTTTTCCTTTTTTTTCTTTCTTTTTTTACATATTTATGACCAATTTTTATTTTAACTATTACAAAAAAAAAAAAATTTTTTTTTCTTTTTTTTTTCGACATGAAAAAAAAAGAACATTTACATATTTATTTATATATTCTTAACTCATGAAACATAGAATCTAGAAATATATAGTTTTTATAATTTCAATACATTTTTTAAAGTCGTATTTATGTCAAAAAATTTATTTACCGTCAGAAATTTCCTTTTTATTGTTATTATTATTATTATTAAATTTATTTGAATATTTGTCATTCATTTTAATTCATAAAAACTGATATCATTATTTTAGAAACTTTAACATTCTTTTAAATAAATTATTATTCTTTTAAGTAAATTTAACATTCTTTTAAATATTAATTATAAATATTTTTAAATAATTTTTTAATATAAACAAAGGCGTCAAATCCTTCTGAAATTATAATAAATACATGTATGTTAACTTTATTATATTTTATTTATTTATTTATTTATTTTCAACATAAAGAAAAATAATATAATGATAATGGGCAATATATATATAGCATGTCGGTATAGCAAGATTTTTTCAATTTTATTATTTGCACATTTGCACGTTCATTTTTTCTTTCTTCGACATAAAAGGAAATATATTTATCTGTTTATTTTATTTTTATTTTCGGCATTTTTTTTTTTTTTTTTTTTTTTTTTTTAATTTACAGTGTGATTTTTATTTAATATCATTTGACCCAATATCATACTGAATTAAAAAATACGGCGTTAGCTAGATATCGTCCTGATTAATAGGTGTACCAATTCTTCATAAAATTTAATAATCTGGACAGATGCAATGTCAAACTTTCAGCATTTTTTCAAGGTGTAATACGATAAACGGCGAGAATGGAAAATCACTGTCTGAAAGAAATAGTAAGACCTGTTGTATTATGAAAAAAAAAAAAAAAGTGTTTATCTCTGGTAATGTTTTTAATTGACAGCTAATCTCTTTTTACTTTGTGTTTGATAAGCGAGGGGACTGAAAATGACAATGGAAACAACTTCAATTAATTTTTAAAAATCCAGAAATCTGGTTTCAAGTGCTTCGTTGTGAGTCAAAACAGAAAGTATGAAAACTTTTGTAACTCTTCAGACAGCTGTTACACAGACACATTATTATTACTGTTATTATAGATCAAATGATGTGTAAACGAAGAATCAACAAAATTTACTGGCATATTTGACATTCGATAAAAACAAAGGTAAAAATTTAATCTAGTAAATACACCCCCCCCCCCTTTAAAAAAAAAAAAAAAAAAAACTAATAATAAGAATAACAAAATCCATTTATAAAATTATCAATAAATAAATAAATTAAAAATTAAATAAATAAACAAAATAAATAAACATTTAAGTAAATGTATATAAATCCAGAGAAGTATCTTTGTATCTATGTGCATATCGCTGTGTCTGTGTGACTGTCTTTCTCTGGTGCTTAAACCACTGATCGCAGAGCTACAAAACTTAGCAGAACTTGGACCATAAAAGTGCACCTCATTAAAATAGTTTTCACCATTCTTTTTTTCTTTTTAATTATTTTAATTATTTTCTGTTTCGATTTTATTCATTGACATTTATGTTTTCTTTTCTAATATTTATTAATTCATATCAATCTGCGTACCTTAGCAACAGCTATTGCGCTATTTATTTTTTTATTTAATTTTTTTTATTAGAGGGCGATTTTTCTTTTTTCTTTTTTGTGTTTATTGAATTCAAATTGTAAAATAGTCGAAACATATTGAATTTTAAATTAAAGAAACTATTTAAAAATTCATGTTTATGCATAATTTTTATAATGTCTCAACTTTTTACTTTTCATACAATTAAATTCTTTTAAAAGGATTTTTTTTCTTTTCTTTTTTTTTTTTTTTTTTTCCTTTTTAATTATTTTTTGTTAGTTCATTTTATTTATCAGAAAAAAATTGTAATATAGTATAAAAGATTAAATTTATTAAAATGGTCTTATATTAGTCGGAAATATATGGTAATATAGTGCTAAGAGTGTAGGATATAAAATACACGGCTTGAAGAAAAATATTTAATAGATGCTGAGACACAGTCGTCTTTAAAATCACAGTTCTTAAACAATAACAGCTCCACCTGTCGTCGATAAATACCCAAATTAAAGTACTGAATAAAGACCCTTCTGAACATAGTGTGAACTTGGACCGATTCAGTGCAGGAAGGAAAAAAGCGGCAGTAGGCAGTCAGTACCCAAATAAAGTTCTAAAGCGATTTCAATGTAATTATTTTTATAACTTTTATTATTTATTTATTAAGCGATTAAAAGGGAAAAAAACGGTTGCTCAATTCTTTTGATTTTTTTTTTTTTTTTAATATGGTAACTAGCGAAGTTTATTAATAATAATAAGCAATAAAAATGACTTGAAAAAAGATAGGACTATGACGATCTAACAAACACTATCGTTCAAAATAACAAATAATTTGTTTATTCATGTTGCCATTTTACGATTAAGAATCTATTGTTTTCTGCAAATTATCTCAACCCTTTCATTCCCAATTTTTTCTCTCCATAAAACAATAAATCTTATATTTAGTCATAAATTTATTTCAAAAGTAATATATATAAACATTTTTTTTAAATAGGAGTGATAGCAAAGTACGAATTAATTTAGCTAACAAATCAACTGAGAGGTGTTTATTTATGTTTAATATAACCACTGATGCCATTAAAAATCATAAATTTTCAATAAATAAAAATGTCAAAATTTTGGAAGAAATATATACTGTAGTTAATTAAAAAATAAATTATAAACATTAAAAAAAAAATAAATACAAAATATTTCAAAAAATTACTTTACTTAACCCTTTATATCCCAAATTACCTTATTTTTGGAGAAATACTTTGAAACTTTTTATTGTATATATATATATATATATTGCTGCATGAGAAACATCTCAAATTAAATTTACCTTAAACTATAGTTTAACTATAGAGAAACATTAAACTATAGAGAGTTTGAAGTTCCATTGAAATCCTGCGGTAAATTTAGGCTATATTGAGTTTTTTTTTTATGGGACTTTAAAGTCCCGGTGGGATACAAAGGGTTAAAATCAATTTAAATCAAGAACGTTTTATTTAATTTTATAAATACAGAATATTTTATTAATAAAGAAAATAATCTTTATTTGATTATTTAACAAAGCAAAATGTGCAATTTTTTGCGAATATGTTGAAATTAGTTGAAAAACAACAAAATTAATTTCCATGGACTAAAAAATAATTTCATGCTGTATTGTAAGAAATTTATTTCAAAATTTATTTCTTCTTGCCAGTTCAAATTACTAAACACTGATCTACATAAAATTTAAAACAAGTTTCTTCAATTTTTACCACGTGACATTTATATAAATTCGAAAAATCTCCAAGAAAAATAGAACTGAAATTCTTTACTCTTTATTATATAACCATGTATTCCTTTATTTATTTGTATTATTCATTTCTCTCGACGAAATTAAATTCTAAATATTTAATTTATTATTAACTAGCAAGCCAGTGCGAATTTTTCGCACTTTATTTCTTTCTAACCTTTAAAATTATTATTATTATTTAATTTTAAAGCCATAAAAGCGTCATGTTTACACATGCATAAGCAAATTTATTATTTAACTTTTTTTTTTTTTTTTTTTCATATTTTATTTTATCATAGATATAGTAATAAGACATAGATTGATCATCGAATTTGAAATAGCGATTCCTTTTCATTTGGGAGAAGCTGGCCATTTTACTTTCTTATGGATATTTTTCCTCAAGTTAATATACACGGTAATACACACAGATAATTTAGCTAATAAAATTTACGAATAATTTATGTACTAAAAGAGAATGAAAAACTCTAGCTACCAATTTTACATTCTTTTTCTTTTTTTAATTAACTATACTCTAGTGTACTCATATCTGCAAAAAACTGACTTTCTTTCGGCATTTATTATTGTACTTCTTTGAGATAAAAATCATCTGCATTCATCATGGAAAATAATTTTAATAAATTATAATTAATAAATAATTTGTATTGCGTAAATTTGTATAAGATTATATGTACAAGAAAGTCTTGTGGTGGCTACAACATATTAGTTATGTATTAAAACGTCCACGGCTGCTAACTACATTTAAACGAATTTTTTAATTTTCATATTACTTACTAATATAAAATCTTAAAATTTAAAGAGAGCATTTCCTTAAATATAAAAATAGTAATTGTTTCATAATAATAACAAAGAACTGATTATAAAAATGATATTTTTTATAATTTATTTGAATATAACTTATTTATGAAAACTTGTCCCGTTTCTTTTCATATATTTATTAAAACACTTAAAAGCCGTGCAATATTCCGGCATTTAAAAAATTCATTAACATTCTACTCGATTACTATTTTCGAATTTTATACTTCCTATTGTCTGATGCCCAAACCTTTTTCGTCACCAAAAATCTTTGCACAATAACATGGGGATGATACATCTATATAAAATACTATATCTGTGCATTTTATGCAGAAAAAAAGTAATAATAATAATAATTCGTAATTTTATTTTATTTATTTATTTATTTATTTATTTGGCAAGAATTAAAATTTTATATGTCCATTTTTAAAACTTTTACCAAGTTATTATTTTCATATTTTAATTAATTTTAAAAAATCTAATCGAAATTTCGTTACAAATAAGGTACCAAATGAAATTGGTGTTTTATTAGTATTACACATAAATTACTCTTTAAAATTTTCAGTCTTAACTCTATATAGAAGTAGCTATGCACTTATTTTTTCTGAAAAATAAAGCAGTGTTTGAGTTTTCTCTGAAAAATCAACATAACTTTGCTGAGAGGCAAATCTGGGTAAAGGATTGTCAACTTCTATCGTGAAAAGATATTTCCATTGTATTGATACACGCCCTTTCAACAAAGGGATTAGCCTGCTGCTTAACTCTGTGTGTGGGGGAAAAATTTTTTCTTTTCAACTCTAAGATTTCCTGAAGTACAACGCTGAATTCTAAAGACCGGTTATTATTTTGCAGTATACAGTAAACTTTTCAGGTATTTTTATTGCAGCAATAGAAAATAACGCTTAACGTCGAAAGGGTTAAAGAAATTTTAGAATGAATTATTTTAATGATTTACATAAGAATCAGTTGATCAAGAGTGTAATTAAATCTCTGTTTTTAATATGTTAAAATTATGATTTAAACATTAAAATCCTTAAAACCCTGTTTGAAATACTGTTAATTTTTGCCACTGGCAAAAATTGTGGCAAAAACTATTTTTGCCGGGGCGGTTTTTTCCACGGTTTTTACCATGGTTTTTTCCACTTCGGCAAAAATTGGCCAACCCTGATATACTCTAAACAAATTTGGTTATCTTATACATGTAATATCTATTTACTGCAAATAGATATTCCTTGATCACTAGCTGCAAATGGGGGGGGGGAAGGTCAAAAAAAAAAATTATATATATATATGTAGGAGAAATGAAACAATTCTACTTCTTCATAGATTCTAGAACCTAATAAAGCAAGTTTAAAATGAATGTTGACATTCATATTGCTGATGGAGAAAGATTGGGCTTCTGCAGAGTTTTTAATCAACGATCGCTAGTAGCTGGAGATAAGAAAAGAGGGGGAGTGGAGGGGTAGTCAAAAAATAATTACATAAGCGAGAAATATTGAACAATTTTATTTCTTCATAGTTCCTAGAATCTTATAAAGCAAGTTTAAAATAAATATTGTCATTTATGTTGTGAATGGAGAAAGATTGGGAATCAGAAGGCTTATGTTGTCTGTTTGATTGTTGATCGTTAGTAGGGTTTCTTTTTTTTAACGAATGATGCAGCTTTTTTAAAAGCATAAAATCCGTAATTTTTATGTGTTGTCCATAAGGCTGTAATTACTGCCATATTTCCGTAATAACTATGGACAAACCGTAGTTAGTAGTTGTCATCTTTGGTAGATGCACCTTGACATAAATTAGTTTATGTCAACATTTGTTTTCAATAGTTCAACAAGTGCAGCTATACAGCGATTTCTGCAATTTAAGAGAAGACTATATCTCAGGTTCTATTGAGTATAATCGAACAAAACTTGATATTTGAAAAGGTCATTATGAGATATTATGCTGATTCAATTTGGGTGCATATCCAGAGGTTAATTCAGAACAAATTTAGTGCCGCATTGAGGCACTTTCACAAAGTCAATTTTTAGCAATGAGGTACCTTCACAAATTCAACTTTCAGCAAAGAGGTACCTCCACAAAGTCAACCCTCAGCAATATAACTGCACACTAAAATATTTTATAAGCTTCACTGCATCGAACACAGAAAAATACCCTCAATTTGAATATTTACTGGATACAATGATAAATATCTCAGTAAACACCTACTTATCTTGCATATAAGAAACAACTTAACTCGCCCATATATATATTTATTTTTACAACCGTTTCATTTTATTTTTTAAATGTATTTTAAAATTTAAAAAAAAACTGCTTTATGTATTTTAGTTAATTGTTCTGAAGTATCATTCATTTTCACAAACTTACTTGATGTTTTCACAAATTATTTTATAAATTCACAAATGGGGTATCATTTTTAAAAAGCTGGATTAATCCCTGATATCGGCAAATTGGTGGCACTCTTATACTGCAAATATTTCCAAGAACAGAAAGGATGTCATATGCACGATAAAAATTCAATTTCGTTGTGTATTTTTTGTAATGCCATTCTGAGATGAAAATAGTCTGCATTCATAATGGAAAAAATAATCTGGCATATACCTCACACCTCTAATTTTTTTTATGCCAAATAGTCTTATTGCCAAATAAAGAAGAAAAAAAAAGCATAAGATTTATAATGCATCAATAAATTCATCAAAAACATACTTACCATCTTTGACTATTCTATTTGTACTCTCTAAAAATAATGTTTCATTTGGAGACATTTTGTGAAAGACCACTTTCTGAATGGAAGATTTTCCGCTTCTAAAAACAAAGAAAATATAATGTATTACAAAGAAGGATAGATAAGATAGTGAGTGTCATCATATTATAAACAGGTCTATTTTTCTTTATTATTATTTTTTTTCTTTTGTTTTTTTTTTTTACTTAAAAAGGCATGCTGGAAAATAAACCATACATTTTGCAATTTGTAAAAATTTAAAGCAGAAAAACATCAATGATGTCTGAAATATTAATAAGCTGTACATTTTAATTACAGATTAAAATGTATAATTAAATTTTGTAACTAAGACTCATCTCACAATTTCCTCAAAAACTCCCCATTTTGCTTCCTAATGCTGTTAATTAGTTTCAAGGAGTTTTTTTTTTTTAAATAGTATTTTACATAACCTAAAATAAAATCTTTCCAGTTAAAAATAATGATAATAATAATGTATCTATTATAAATACTAGGGTCAGGTGGGGTAAAATAAGTCAGGGGGTAAAATAGGTCAGTTTCAAAAAAACTCTTTAAAAAACATCCGAACATTTTTTAAATTCCAATTTTGCTGGTTTTATACATTATTTATATTAGTGTTCATTTTGTATGCAAAATTAACTGTAACTGATACTTTTTAGTTACAGCCAGTAATTATTTGTGTTTTGTATTAGTAATTCGAATGTGTTGCTAACAAAAACTTTGGTTTTGAACTAATTCAAAAGCAAAATTTACAGTATTCACCCAATCAAACATTGTCTTCTAAAGAAGCTTTGAAAAATACACACAGAAAAAAAACTCATACGCAACAGAAAACAGGAGTAATTTTAACAACCAACTTATTTTTCAATTGATTGTATGACGAAAAAATCAACAGATACTAAAATCACAGAAACATCAACTGTAAAAGAAATGAAAAACTAAGTCTTTCTCAAGATTAGACAGCATTAATATTTCATTTTATCAGCATTTAATTAATTTTCAATTTGGACAGCATTAATACTAATCAATTCGTAAAAGTTGGAAAATGTGTTAAAGTAGAATTTCCTGGGAAAAGATCAAAGAAAATATTTCATGGCATCCCCCATAGCAGAAAATGCGAGACGTGCGACGTACGTAGTCTGCAGATTATTTCCAAATCAGCATTATGCAGAAATTCCAAATCTCCCGATTTTGGCAGGAAAGATAGCGATTTTCTATCTTTTTCCATCCACAACATAAATGTCAATATTCATTTTAAACACGCTTTATTAAATTCTAGAATCTATAGACAGGTAGAATTGTTCAATATTTCTCACTCATATAATTTTTTGTGACCCCCCCCTCCCCCTTACCCCCTGTTAACGATCGGCTATCATACAGATTGCAAAAACCTATAAAGAAATAGAAATGTTCAATATCTCTCATTCATATAATTTTTTTGGGACCCCCCCCCCTTTGGCATTTACTACCGATCGGTAATGAAGTTCCCTACAGAAGATTCCCATTCTTTCTCCATATGCAGCATAACTGTCAATATTCTGTTTAAATTTGCTTCATTAAATTGCAGAACCTATTTAGAGGTAGAATTGTTCAATATCACTCACTACACTACTCATGTAATTTCTGTTATTGCACCTTTGAACATATACTAGATTTTGTATCGATTTCAAAATTTGATGATCTTGACACACTTTTGTTTGAATACCAGTATTTTTAAATGGATCGCTAGCACTATTAAAAAAAAATTGAATCTGAAAGCATTACAGGTTTTATTTGAAAGTCTTTTATTGAGCTGTCAAAGAAAATACCTGTGCTTATTAAGTTACTTAACTCATTGATGCTACATAACCCATTAAGTTACTTAACCCCGCTATATGAATATCACTCAAAAATTTTGCATTTTCATACGCTTTGGTTAATGGAGGTAGAATAGATGCTGATAAACTGCATAACTTTTAAATTTTCTTGATCCCTGTTTGTTATAATTTAAGAAACGAATTTTTTAATTAATATCCATCATTTTAAACCCCTGCACTTGAATAATAAGTTATTTTTAGCGATTTTCTCTTCTTATGCAGTAGAAACAGATGATTTTGTTTGAATAATTAAATAAATAAATAAAAATACAATTTGCATTACAAACTTTTTGAAAAAATTACCAGCGAAGCTAGGCACTTCAATGTTCAATGTAAAAAATAAAAATATATATTTATCTTAATTATTGCAGAGAAAACAATTCATAATTAAATGTTCCTGCAGCGGGAGTTTTGGCGCCTAATGGGTTAAATTCAGTTTCAATTCCAGTATTACAAGTTTTCTGTGAAAATTGGGGCTCAGACATTGAGAAGGTGAGCAAAATGCAATTAAGATGTATAGATGGCAATGACGAACAAACTGTAATTGCGTTGATAAGAAAAAGTTTATACGTCTTAATGTCCCTCCATCTGGTTACACAGGAACCAGAAAATTTTAGAAAGTTGCATTAATTTCAATGTTTAGAGTCTCTGTAAGTATTTTACTAGAGTCAGTATGAACAAAATCATAAACAAAATAGTAGTTCTTATACAATATGAAAGATAATTGCTAATGCTAACTCTTTATCTAGCTATATGTAATGGAAATTCTATAACTACAATGCTTTGACATATCTGACAGATTAATAACATTAGATAAATGCAAACTTGTGATAAAAATATGCTTACTGAATCCGGTAATTTTTTTTTTCCTCGTAACTCATTGTGAAATTATGCTGCAGATTATTTTCTAATGCGTAAATAGTTGTCGCAGATTGACAGAAAAAATTTTGTTTCTGGGATGGCATCATTCTTTCACACAATCATGAATATTCTGAAAAATTTTAAGGAATAAAAAAAGTTTAAAAAGAAGCTCCTATTGGATTTTCCAGAGAAAGATATTTCTGAAGTAGATGCATCGAACATTACAAATGTTCTTCCCGAACTAATGATAGACCATAGAGACAGTTTTTTCCTTGAAAAAACACAAAATCACGTTTTTATAAAAAAAAAAAAAAGAATGTGTATTTGTAATTTTATTTGCATGAAGTAAATTGTATTAAAATTTAAAACAGTTTTAAAGGATGACTTATTTTACCCCAACCCATGGGGTAAGTCACAAACAGCATATTTTAAAATCTATTTTTCAGTACAAATTTTTTGTTTTTTTCTGAGATATTTCTCTTAAAATGTCATGAGGAATATTCATTTGCATATTTTGCATAATTTTTTAACAAATGGAACCAATACATTTTCTGCAGTTTAAGTGCATATGTAAAATGTGCTGTTTTTGACCTATTTTACCCCACCTGACCTTATACATTCTTTTATTCATGTTTTCCTTTCTGGTTCCACAGAACATTGATCTAGATGTTTCTTAATAGCAACAACCTTCTACATAACATTAGCTTTAAGATAATCACAAAAAGAGCTGGTTAAAAGTTCATAAAAACTGCCTTTTAACAATGATAAGAAAATTCTTATTTATATCTTTATAGTATATAAATTTAAATTCATTTATATGGGGATCCACTCTTTTTGAAAAAGAGATCCTTGATTTTTTTTAACCCATGGGTCCCAAGGATTTTTGAAAGCCTAGTGGCATCACTGTACATGTATACAAAAATTGCAGCTCAACTGGATCATTAAAAAAAGGGATTAATATTTGAAAACAAGTTTTGGGTCCAGGGTTCCAAGGCTTCCATCCCTAAACCTATTACTATTTGAGTCATGAATTGCAAGAAAATTTTCAGCTGAATTGCAGGATAAGAAGTGAGTGAAAATTTAATTTTTAGATTTGAATTTAAACAACATAATAAGCTAAACAAAGGTGTTTCTTACAAACTCAAATATATTACCACAACTTTACAAATAACACTAAAAATGTTTAAATCAAAAAATTAAATAAATAAATTTACCTTCTTAAACCCATTAGTAGGATGCGGGGTTTTTGATCTTCAGTTTCTGATGTATGAAATTCTGCATCTGGTTCGTCAGAACCATACTCAAAATCCTTGTTGAAGGAACCCACAACGTAATTAGAGTTGTAGGCTGAATTATCTTCATCAAACGACTGTAACAAAAGTAAACTTTTGTTATCCAATCAATTTAAGAAAAATAGGATATGAAATGAAGCAATCTATTTTTAAATATTAGTATCATCCACTGTAGCACGAACAATCAGTTCAACTTAGAAATGCTTTAAATAATTAATCTTTAAAAATCATAGTTAAAGCATTGAAATAAAATTAAATGTATATATCCTTGGAGAAATCTTCAATGTCTTGATTGTCAAAGAGAAAAATTGAATAGTAGATGCTAGTTTCAATGGCATTTAGCATACTGTCTTCAGTGTATAAAGAAATCGGAGGGAAGTGCTCCTATATATAAGAAAAGAATGTGATTCTAATCAGCCAGTAGAATGACATGGAATGTGGAAGGGGTGGGATGGGTTTGTAGGAAACTGCAAAACTGATCGAAATTAACTATAACTGTACTGTGACTTTTTATTATATAACGAATGTGTCGTGCTGCATTTGTCAAACTTCTGTTTTTAATCTGTCATGATGATGCCCAAACAAGCTGGGCAAAAAGCTTCGACTAAATATATTTGTAAAATTTTTATAATGTTTTAAATTAAAGTATAGTTTTTTAATGAAAATATTTATGTGTTTAAAGTGTTATTTTTAACTAATTTGTGTTGTCTTTTGTTCAAGTTTTTGAAAAGCTACTTTTTTCGCTTTATGTTTTGGTAGTTGATTTAAAACCCGTAAAATCGACCATTTTGAAAAAATCGTGAAGCAAAAGTGTAAAAATATGCCAAATTGGCGATTTTGAAAAAAGTCACCAAGCAGTGGGCAGTGGGGTAAAGCACATTTTCACCTTGTAATCTATTACCATGAGTAACAAAAATAATGAAATATAAACTCTGTAAAAAATACATAAAAAAATAAACAACAGTAGTGTTAAATCAATAATGCCAAAAAGATTATTGTAACATAGAAATTTGTAGTGGTAATTGGTAATAATTCAGATATTGCCAATAAAACTTCATTAAATTAATATTACTATTGGCCATGCTCCGTAACATAAATTCAACAAAATTTTCAGAAACAATAGAATTCATCATAACTAGATATAAAATCCATTATAATAAATTATGTTAAAAAAGAAGAAAAAAAAATAAATAAAATTATAGTAACCTGTAATAAGTATTGAAGTTAGTTTTTAAAAATATAATAGCTGTCATATTAATGCTTTAATATATTTCATTTTTTCTTTTAATAACGCCGATTACTGTCTTCTTAAAGTCCTTATTTATTTGATAATAACCCATGAGAATAAATAATTTACATGACTTTTTACACAAGAATATTAAATAGGGAAAATACTTATGAAACTATGTTATCATCAGTCAATACACCATTTCACCCAGTTTACTATTTTCAATAGAAATGTTTAAAATCACTAATTTATATTTAAAATAACACTACAAAGAAAAATTCATCCTGTCAGTATACATACAAGAAGCATAATGCAAGATAAACAAGAGTATAGAAAAGAAAAGTTAAGGATTCTCGAATACATTTTCATTTTTCATAAATCTTTTTAATTTAAAATATACGTGCAAAGCTAGAACTGCAAGTAAATATATGTACTTGACAGAAGGTATAAAGAATGACAGATATCAACAAATTAAAATTAGATAATATTAGTTTAAAAATAGAAAAATATCATCCACAATTAAGATGACAAAAGACGCATTTCATGCAGCTTTTAATTGAAGAGAATGTCAAACATATAAAAACGAAAATTAACAAACCATTTTAGAGTTATTTCTTTCAAAATGAAAATATCAGCTGATACACTTTGTAAACTATGTCTAACTGCGAACTGCGTGAAATCTTGTGACTTGATTCAGGGCAAATGATTCTTTTGAATGAATGATTCATTTTTCTTCAAATGGACCATGGAGTTCGGTGTAAGGATAAGAATGGAGACGATCGGTTTTTAATGGGGAAAGTGTCATTGCCATCGGGATCGGAAAGATAGCCTTCTGGCTGATGACGTCATTCTCAAGAGGCGATCAGTTAACATTGAAACTTTTGGACAGCCCCTGCCTGCCTGGACGTGCCAAGCTTAACGGGTTGGATGCTGTCCGCCGGAGCGAATAAATCGCCGGATCACTGCATGATAGCCGCCTACTGCCAGACAGTAATCTAGACGCAACAGAGAATGAGCTGTGTCCGATGGCTCGTTCAGACTTCTAACATCAATCGGGAGATGACCACTCTTCAGCTAAGGAACAGGGTGACATCACAAGACAGCTCTGGTACGACAGGGTTGCGACATCTTCTTCTGGACACATTATACTCGACTGACACACCACACCTCCAGATCGCACAAGGTAGGAAGCGCACAGTCACGCTACCTGGATGCGGGAATTTTGAATATGTGCACACTATCGGTGAGCCAAAGGGAAAAAAAAAAAAAAAATTAAAAATTAAAAACAATTAAATTTTATAGTTAATTAAAAAAAAAAAGATTTTTGAATTTTGGAGTGGGGGGGAACTTCAGGGGGAGCCAAAATGATAAGTTGTGCACTCTGAATTATGCCAAAATGAGGAGGCTAAAAAGAATAAGGGGGGGGGGAGCTAAACACCAAGACTGCTGAACGACAAACGTGAGAGAAGAAAAGAAAAGAAAAAAAAAATTAATTTAATTCTTGCCACTGGTGGGGGGAAGGAAAACTTTGGTAGCGCATAGTCTAGAGATTTGAAGTGGCTGGGCGAAAAAGGGGGGAATGGGACCATGCGCTAAAGGCCTAAAAGGAGAGGATAGAGGGACCATCGCAATTTTGATCCACCACGGGGGGATGGTGCCCCGCGTTGGTAGCTCGACGACTGCTTAACGACCCCATCGAGCACTTGACGGTGCAGCACATTTTTACGAGGACCAGACACCGCCACACCCTCGGAACGTTGACAAAAAAAAAAAAAAAAAATAATAATAATAATAATAATAATAATAATAAAAATAAAAATAGAAAATAAGAATAAATGATTAAATAAATTAATAATAATAAATAATAAAAAAAGAAGAAAAAAAAATTAAATAGATAAATAAATAAATAATTAAATAAATAAATAAAATGAAATAATATAAATAATAATATTGGATATAAAAAAAAAAATAAATAAATAAATAAATAGAATAAATTTATAATTATTGTTGCGGTTAGTTGTTGTTAACCAAACCTTCGGGGCTTCGGAGAATTGCGGGGAGGCGAGGAGAGAACAGCGGAGCTTGCAGGGAGCCGGGAAAAAAAAAAAAAATTGGGAGGTGGGAAGGGCCGCACTAGCTTGGCTCCCGGTCACCTTACCCACTCAAGGGTCCGGTTCAGGAAAACCAAGGGGCAAAAAAAAAAAAAAAAGGGGGGGAGAGAGCCGCTCTAGCTTGGTTCCCGGTCGCCTTACCCACTTAAGGGTCCGGTTCAGGAATACCAAGGGGCTCGAGAAGGAGAAAAAAAAAAAAAGAAAAGGGGGGGAGATCCACTCAAGCTTGGCTCCCGGTCACCTTACCCACTGAAGGGTCCGGTTCAGGAAAACCAAGGGGCTCAAAAAAAAAATTTGGAAGGTGGGAAGGGCCGCACAAGCTTGGCTCCCGGTCTCCTTACCCATTTAAGGGTCCGGTTCGGGTAAACCAAGGGGCCCAAAGAGGGGGAGGAGAGAAAAAGAAAAAAAAAAAAAAAGGGGGGGGGGAGAGCCACTCAAGCTTGGCTCCCGGTCGCCTTACCCACTTAAGGGTCCGGTTCAGGAAAACCAAGGGGCTCAAAAAAAAAAAAAAAAAGGGGGGGGTGGGAAGGGCCGCACATGCTTGGCTCCCGGTCTCCTTACCCATTTAAGGGTCCGGTTCAGGAAAACCAAGGGGCCCAACAAAAAAAAAAAAAAAAAAAAGGGGGGAGAGAGCCACTCAAGCTTGGCTCCCGGTCGCCTTACCCACTTAAGGGTCCGGTTCAGGAAAACCAAGGGGCTCAAAAAAAAAAAAAAAAAAAAAAAAAAGGGGGTGGGAAGGGCCGCACATGCTTGGCTCCCGGTCTCCTTACCCAATTAAGGGTCCGGTTCAGGAAAACCAAGGGGCCAAAAAAAAAGAGGGGGGAGGCACCCACGAGGGGGCGAACCCGGGGTCCTGAGCTGGAAACTATGGCTTCTGACCCCTCCCCGCACTAATCCAAACTAACCCGCCGAAGGGAGGGAGGAGAGAGTTAAAGAAAAAAAAAATTATTATTGTTGGTAAATAACAGTTTAGTAAGTAGTTAATTCAGTTAAAATTGTTTTATGAAGAGAGAAAAAAAAAAAAAAAAAAAAAAAAAGGGGTGCATGACCAAGATTCGAATGAGGCACTACGGACGTAGATCAGTTAACATGTGTAAACGCCTAAAAGAATGTTGATAACGATTCCCGCCATTGCTTACCGTAATTTGATTTCGAGTCATTAACAAAATTTATAAAAAAATTAAAGAAAATTGAAGGTAAGTTTATTATTGCTTCGGCTATTAGTATTAGAATAATCTACATATAACATAAGTAATGTAATGTAGCTATTGTTTATTATAATTCATTTATGGCCGTATTCACCATTAACTTCAATTCCCGGTTCAACGCAAAAACTTGAAAAGCGTCTAAAGGCACGGGACAGCTTTCCATCAAAATTTGGCAGGCTGTTTCTGCCATCTAGCGTCGAGAATTTCATATAATCTTTGATTGGTTATTTTCACCTAAAAAAATCTGAAAATCATGAAAAACTGCAGTTTTTCTAGTGACGCAAGCGCAAAAACAAACGAACGCCACGACACTCAGCGGAAACGGAAAAACGAACGAAAACTGCGACACTTATATATACAGGAATTTTAAGATCAAAGAAACCGCTGAAAGCCGACACTTAATATCTCAGGAAATATGGGAGGTTATGTTCTGATATTTTCAAAATAGACTTTCACCTTCTGTCTGATCCTACCCTGAAATCGCTACATTTCTGCGTGCAATATATTTCGAGATATGAATTGGCTCATTTAAGTTATAAATGGACGGACTATATGTGTAAGAATTTTTTCTCGAATATGGCTCGAGCGAATTTAGTTTAATTTATATATGATATTAATCGCTTTTATCTGATGTGCCTGACATCTCCCTTTTCCCTAGGAAAACTCTTGTTTTTTTTATATTACTCAGTTTAAAAATCGAACTATTTTTTACTCCGAAAATACCGTGATGCGGCAGTTTCGCGGACGAATTTCTTCTCTTCCATCTGAAATACTGAATATCAAATAATCGTTTTGGCTCCATCTATCGGGAAGCGTCAAAAATAAACACAAAAAATAAAAAATAAAAATATTTTTCTTTTTTTAATATATATATTAAATGAGTTATTTATTTAGGTACTTGTATTTTATATGACATTTGTTTATCAAAAATATTCTTTGTATTCACATTGTTTTCATGCTGATACGTTGTTAACTTTCAAAATTGGTTCTATTTTAAAAGGTGATTGCAACAACAAAAAATTTTTCCTTTATTTTCATAAAAATGACAAATAATATGATAATCATATGCAAATATTTGTAATTTTTTCAAAATTAGGTGATAAATCACTTAAACTACGGATTGAAAAAATTCTTAAAACAGAATTTGAAAACAATTAATTTGCTCATTAAGTTTCTAGTATATATATAATATACTAGCAGGCTTTGCCCGCTTCGCTGGACATTAAACTTAAATGAGTTGTCAAAATCCCATATCTTTATTAATAACCTAAGTTCTCGCTGTGATTGGTAGAGGTTTTCTCGCTCGCAAAGTGAGGAGTCTGGGTCTCCACTGTCTTCGGCACAACTTACCCACTCCTTACTTCCCCTTCCTCAGCGGGTGAGTTCGAAGTTTTGCAAAATCACACTAATGTACATAATGCGTACACTTAATCAATATCCGCACACCAAAATTCGCCATTCTAAGATAATTCAAAGCGAATTCAAACGGAAAAACTCGTTTTTACACATGTTTATTGGGAACAACTTCAGTATAACCCCACAACGATATTTGGCGATTTTTTTGTTGGCGATTATGGCTAAATCATAAATCTAAAAATCATAAATCATATATGATAAATGATAAAATCATAATCTAAATCATAAAACATAAAATCATAAATCCAAAATAAACAACATATTAGGTTGCCATATTATATCGCAAACAGTCCAGAACGACATCGTTATCCTTCAAAACGGCGCCAAAAAAAATCGCCAAATTCAGCTGTTGGGTTATACTGAAGTTATACCGTTTATTGCCCTCCGACTCCGAGAAGTGGGGGGGGGGATTTCGAATTTCGTGAAATCCAGTTACAATAAGTGCCGGATGCAAACAAACAATTTACGCACCAAATTTCGTGACCACAAAAGTCTTTAATAGAAAATATTACAAATAAATAAATACAAAAAGCACAGCTTTAGTATGGGACCCCTTTGGAGAATTTAAATATTTTAAGCCATTTCTGCGATGAACTGAATTGGCTATCTCAATTGTGCAATTAAAGATCTTGGCGAGAAACGTCCGAGCTACGTCGGTTCCGAATTTCAAATTTTGCCAAAGGGATCCAATACTAAAGCTGTTCCATACACAAAATAAATAAATAAATAAAATAAAATAAAATAAAAAATCTTTTCTGATATTTACAAAAAAAAAAAAAAAAAAAAAAAAAAAAAAATCTTAATAAAATCCAAATTATAATCATTTACAATTAATGGGAGAACATAAAAAAACCCTCATAAGGTACATAATAACAACAAAAAAATTTTGTTTTACTGCAGGAAAGAAAAGTACTGCTTAATTAAATAAAAATATTAAATTAATGCCAAATATCTCTATGAAAATATCTATCTACGTGCAAATTCCTCATAAAAAAAAATCACCAACTTTTGTTGGTGAAAACAGAAAAAGGGTAAAATAAATTAGAAATATCAGACCTATATCTATAAATTTGATGCCAAATGAAAGGGGCGATTTTTCTGAATCCAGGGGTGCAAACAGTTTTTCGATGCGACAATTAGATTTTTAAAAAATAACTAAAGTATGAAATTTAAGTGGCAACGGAAAAACGGAAAAAGGGGAAAATAAATTAGAAGTATGAGACCTATCGTTACAAATTCAGTACCAAATGAAAGAGGTGATTTTTCTGAATCCTGGGGTGTAAACAGTTTTTCGATACAATTAGATGTTTTAAAATTAACTAAAGTATGAAACTCAGATGGCAAAACTTCATTTCAATCTTTTCATAATTCGTAGTGCAAATCACGCGAATAAAAAAAGTCTTTAACTTAAAAATTTATTTTTGCATTTTATTTTTCCATTCAAAGCGTTTTAGTGAAAAAATTTTTATGGCGCATGCGCAGACGTTTTTTACCCACAATTTAAAAACTAATCAGAATTTTGAAAATTTCTGTAGATATAATTTTAAGTTGGGTGAAGACCTAAGTTTCTGCCGAGCGCCGTTGAATTCCGTTTAGCCGTTCTCGAGTGATGCCCGGACAAACGTGTTTTAGTCTTTTACCCCCCAGGGGGGAACGGTTGGGAATTTCTGAAAAGTTGATAAATATAATTTTAAGTTGGGTGAAGACCTAAATTCCTGCCAAGCGCCGTTGAATTCCGCCCAGCCGTTCTCAAGTGATGCCCGGACAAAAAAAGCGACACGGACACGATGACACACACACACACAGGCAAAATTTTCTGAAGTCATTTTCGGCTTTCATGGGGTGTGAAACGTGAAGATATCGCAAAATTTTTCGATTCCGACAAATTTACAGACAAAAGTCTGATTTTATTAATATAGATAAATTACAAAATGTTAAGCTATAATAAAATTTTGAATAGATTAAGATTTTTTTAAAATTAAATTCATAACAAACTATACTACTTAAATATTTACCAGTATAAAATTTTCACTTTTTAAAGATTTTTCTATTATTATTTATTTTTCTCTTTTAAATCAAATCTATACCTAAAAAATTATAATAAGAAATAAATATAAATAAGAAATTTTTGTCATTTTTAAAATGTACTATATTATGCCTTTGTAATGTTGCATGTGTCCATCTTTTTTATCACTTTTTATAAAATTTTGAAATTTTATTTAGTTTGTTATTTTGTTCGAGTATGACCTATAAAACAACACTTTTAATACAGTGTTATTTATAACTCATTACCATGCTCCTTTAATTTTACGTTTTGATCATTAACCCCTAAAAGGTAATGATATCAATACAAAAAACCCTTAACGGGTTAAAAGTTTGTGACGCAGCACTGTACTTTATGGCTATAAGAATTAGAAATACGGGTCTTAAAAATAATGATATCAAATTTTCAGTGACGCTTTGATATTAATTAAATTATACATAGATTTTCTTATTTGAATTTGCTTTTTCCTTTTATTTATATTTACAGTGTAAACGTTATTTTCAACATAAAATAATATATAGCATTTACTCATTGATACCTTTCCATTCACATCTCTTATACTATGAAAGCATGTGTTTTAAAAGAAATTATATGAAATTCCAGTAACGCAGTGGTGTTACATTAAGTGATTTGTTTTTAAATTTCTCTGCAATTATTTTGTTTTGCATATTAACCCTGCAGTGCATGATTTTTTCTATTTTCCCAGAAAAAATATATTTGCTTCTATGTTAGTCAGATAGTAAGGGAAAAATATTAAAAAAATTCCAGTGATTGCCATTTTTATTTTATTTAACTTTTTTAAATTGTTGCCATATGGCAACACTGTGAATTAAGCATATACTTTTCAATACATAGGATTTTTTTTTTTTTTTTTTTTTTTTTTTTTTTAATTAGACTAATCTGCAATGTTTTTATTGAAATAATAATTACACATAAATAAAAAAGCATGAGATATTTAGTACTTGGCAGTTAGTTTTTATTATTAAACACTATGGTTTTGTATGGTATGACACAAAACAGTTATTTTGGTTGAAACATAGAGGAACTAAGCATTTCATACATTTAACTCTAGTAAGACCTTTACAGTTGAGAAATTTACAACGTTGCTTGGAATCTAAATGTTCGGGCCAGTGATCGATTCTGTCGTACAAACTTATTTGGAAGGTTGCTTGCAGTCAGGCTTCTTCAGTCGTTTTAAGTCAGTCTCAACTTCATTCGATGGTCAACCTCGCTTTAAAGTTTTCATCTCCCCAATAGAACACAAGGTTTCTGCAACCTCAAACTGAAGCTCTATCAATTTCAAATGCCTATTAGGGTGTGCCCGCTTGTACAATAACCAGGCGTTTATTATAACAAGATCGATAAGATGATAAAATAGTCTAAAGTACCATTTTCTAGTTCGCATGGTAATTTTATATCTCCCAAGTAAACTATCATGAAGATCTACTCCATCCATATGTTTGTTATACACATAGATTACATGAGGACAAGAAACACTTTTTTTACATTTTTCTTTTCTGTCATAGCGTATGGCATCTTTCACGGGATTTGTCCCAGCAAATGTTGAAATCATCAAAACAGTTTTATTATCATGCCACGCGAGATTTGATATTTCCCATCCATTCCCATCCGTAACGTACTTGAAATTACTTCCACGTTTACTTTTTTTCAATTCCTTATCAGGTGGCATTTTGCAAGATGGTACTCTATCTCTTCGTACAGTACCAAGCGATAGAATTCCTTTTGACTTCAAGAATGTCAATAAAGGCACAGATGTGTAAAAGTTGTCAAAGTATAATTTATGATTTTTGTGTTCAGGAACTGGGCGGGCGATTCTAGCTACCATGGAACCAGCGACTCCTAAGTCATCTGGTTCGTTCAGTAGAAGACTAATGGCATTTTTTTTTGCCCCGGTATAAATGTCGAAATTGTATGTGAAATCAGACTGTGGAATAGATAAAAACTTTTTTTTTTAGGGCGTCAGTTATCGGTCTCAACTTGTACAGTTTGTCATCACTAGAACACCAAGTATTATCATTGAAATGCAAAAATTGTCGAATAGTTTCAAATGTATTCAAAGTCATTGTTCGACTAACAAGAGAAATATAATCAAAAGCAAAATCAAGCTTTCTTCATAGTGTTGCCAAATGGCAACATTTGTAAAAACGAACGTAAAAAACTATTATTATAAATTTTGTTGTTAAAACAAGTTAAAATTAATAAAAAAATATTCCCTCAACAAAATATTTTTTTTTTTTAAATATATTTTTGCATGTTTAATAACATTTTAGAAGATCGAAGTCAGCCTTTGCCAGAAAAAAAAATGTGATTGCAAAAGTCGTACTTTGATTTCAACCAACGGGTTGGTACTGTAATCTATGATCTGTTTCATAAACGAAAATCGCTAATTGGAGTATTTTGAAACCGGAAAACACAGTGTTGCCGAGATGCTGCATAAATTGAATAGGTTAGAGAGGAAAAAAGAGTTTGTAGCCAATTGGCTACAGTATGCACTGTAGGGTTAAAGTATATGTGCACATTGAAATATTGCTTTTAATTTTCAAATACGCTGTGAAATATATCACTTTCATTAAGCTTATATTATGTACTGAAATATATTTATTTCAATGAATTATTCTATCTTTTGCGTCACGCCATCCAAAGCTGAAAAAAAATTCACAGTTTTTTTCTTTGCATCACGATATCTATTTGCATGCATTTTCAATTTATTTGGATGAAATGACACAAAGTAAACATTTCCGTATATTTTAATTACAGTTTTGGATGGCGTGACGCAAAAGATAGAATAATTCATTGAAATAAATATATTTCAGTACATAATATAAGCTTAATGAAAGTGATATATTTCACAGCGTATTTGAAAATTAAAAGCAATATTTCAATGTGCACATATACTTTAATATGCAAAACAAAATAATTGCAGAGAAATTTAAAAACAAATCACTTAATGTAACACCACTGCGTTACTGGAATTTCATATAATTTCTTTTAAAACACATGCTTTCATAGTATAAGAGATGTGAATGGAAAGGTATCAATGAGTAAATGCTATATATTATTTTATGTTGAAAATAACGTTTACACTGTAAATATAAATAAAAGGAAAAAGCAAATTCAAATAAGAAAATCTATGTATAATTTAATTAATATCAAAGCGTCACTGAAAATTTGATATCATTATTTTTAAGACCCGTATTTCTAATTCTTATAGCCATAAAGTACAGTGCTGCGTCACAAACTTTTAACCCGTTAAGGGTTTTTTGTATTGATAATTATACCGCTAGATAGCAGAAACAACACGGCAAAATTTGCACCCTGCCTTTATACGCTTTTCAAATTTTCATGTTCAACCGGGAGTTTAAGTTATTGGTGAATAACAGTCTTAATATAAACACACCAATGTATGAAATCGAATGTACTCCTTAAGGCTTAATTTCATTTTAGTAATTTCATATTTGTTTATTTATATATAAAACTGATTAGAATCTTAAATGTTTTCGATAACAATCCTATTCAATTAGAAATACTAGAAACAACTTTGAAGTAAAACAGCTTGTAATATAAACAAAAAACTAATTTATTTATAGAATGGTACGTCGGTACGTGTAATGTTTACACATGAAAAATCGTAGTTATTACCATGCTAAAATGAAAGTACACTCATGTTTATGAAAATTGCAGCACCAAGAAGGAATGCGAATATAAGAATGATATATATTGGGAACATGCATTATAGTAGGAAGAACAATTGATTAAATTTTCAGGAAGTTTTGAGTAATATATCCTGAAAAAACAGTACATAAAACAGCGACCTCTATGAGCCATAACTACAGTTATCGGCCTAGGCATTGAATCGAAGAGCAGTTGGATGACATATTCGGGTGCAGCACTTCATGAAGTTTCAACAGGATGCCACAGTTCATAGACCGTAATTGCTAGTGAGTGGTGGCTGGCCACTCGCTTTTCAACGTTTAAACAGTTATTTTCATTAGAGCGAGATCAAGAGAACACGCTGGCCGGAGCTATCGTTGAACGCATTCTGTATAAAGGAAGGTCCAGACAATACAGACAACTTGCGGTTGTGCATTATTCTGCTTAAATATTGTGCAACGGAGGCCTTGAATGCAGAGTTATGGGCGGGCTTTAGCTCACCAGAAATTTAATGGCCGTTATTCAGGGTGCCGTGAATGCGAACAAGAAGTAGTCGAGACGTGTATCCAATGGGACCCCATACCATCACTGCAGATGATGGACAGTGTGACGAGGTCGAATCTCAGCTGGCAGTGTGCATTATACACAATGCCGTTAAATACGGATAAGGCAATCCTGATGCTGTAAACAGGATTGTGATTTCGACTCTATGCCATTCCTGCGTCCAGGTTTGTCGTTGATCACACATTAAAGGCGCCTATATCAGTGAGTGATGCAATTTTGAGGGTAATCAAAATTTTGGTAGCCACATACTTGGGTCACCACCTGGAGTCATGTATGCGATACCATTGAATACACGTCTCGATCACATCTTGTTTTCATTCACGCCACTCTGAATACCAACCATTAATTTCTGACGAGTTAAGGCCTGTCGCTCTGGATATTCAAGGATTCCGAAGCGCAATAATTAAGCAGAACAATGCGCGACCGCAAGTTGTCCGTATTGTCTAGACCTTCCTTGATGCAGAATGTGTTCGACTGCTGCTCCGGCCAGCACGTTTTCTTGATCTAGCACCAATGAAGATGACTGTTTAATTGTTGAAAAATGACTGTCTTCCCCCCACACACACTCACCAGTGACTACGGTCGATGAATTGTGCGTCGTGTTGAAGCTTCATGAAGTGCTTTACACGTACATGTCATCCAATCGCTGTCTGATTCAATGCCTAGGCAGATAAGTGTGGTCATTGCTCACAAAGGTCGCTGCTTTATGTACCATTTTCTCAGTACATGTTACTCCAAATTCTGAAATTTTAATCAATTGTTCTTCTTACTATAATGTATGTGCCCAATAAATATCATTCTGATATTCCTATTCCTTCTTGGTGTTACAATTTTCACAAACATGAGTGTATGATTTCAAGAGATTAATTTCATTTCGTGGTTTTCAACAGAAAATTCTATAAGCTGGTTTTTAAAAGTGATTTCACCTTAAATTTCAGTTTATTGGTTCTATTAACATTTTTCAAATGTTTTTATCTATGTGTATTTAGTTATGACTGTGAATGTCAAGTTATATTTTAACATTTTACTTTTAATTCTTTTTTAAATATTAATATAGAACAATAGTTTCTTAGTAAATAAATTAAACGTAAATAAATATAAATTGAAATTCACAAAACACTTTTTTTTTCATTTACTTCCGAACACATATATGTAAGGAAAGTATTGTAATCATGGCAAAAATCCGACTTTGAGGTTTTGGGTGTTTCAATACGTTTTGAGGTCCTCGGAGTTCATTTTTGCTATTTTTACGATGATGTATGTGTGTGGTATATGTAATGTATGTATGCGTGTGTGAGTGAACACGATAGCGTCTAAACGCTTTGTTGGAATGAGCTGAAAGTTGGTACGTAGGACCATAGCATGAACCCTAATGATTTTTGAAAATCTAGGACCTATAGGTTTTTTTTTTTTTTTTTTTTTTTTTTTTACAGGGACATAAAGAAAAATTCTTTATCAGTATGGCCTATGGGCCCAAATTTTTTAAAGTGCGTCTAAACGCCTTATTCGTCTAAGCTCTGAACTAAAAATTTATACACATGTTATAAATCCCCGTTGCAGGGAGTGTATAGATTTTGGTGAATTTAGCCCTTATAGATTTTTACTGGGACGCAACGAAAAGTTTTCTATCATTATGATCTATGGCCTAAAATTATATAAGTGCAACAGCTAAAAATTAAACAATGTGGAAAATTACTGAAACCCCCTTATTATATTTTTCACTTTTGCTTATTTAACGACTTGTCTTACTTTAATGTATTTACACAACCGTTAATTACTTAATGTTCAGAAAGTTGAGTGGAGTCAATCCAGATTTTTTTATTTTATGTTGATTACGATTTATGATTTTTTTCCCCTTAATCTTTAGTGTGGTTTAAAAACAAGATTTAGTTAAACTTTCAATGTTACTTTTGCAACATTAATTAAAAGTAATAAAATCGTGTTGAAGATATCTTAAAATGTGTTAATCCATCGAAAACTGGTAGTCGGAAATTTTCACGTATATACAATTTTCTTCTTGTGCATATAGAGAAAAATAAAAATTATTTAAAATTAATTTTTAAAGTTTTTCTTTTCAAGAATTTTTTTCTCGTTATTTAGATATTTTCGACGTAATTGTTTAGCAATGTAAGATAAGTCTTTTAATAATGTATAGTTATACATTATTTTTTCATTGCAAAATAAAATTAAATTTGGGAAGAATTCGATCTAAAAATTTCAGAAATTTTAAAGAATTCTGTTAAAAAAAAAAAAAAAAAAAAAAAAAAACTTAAAAGTTATCGATTTTAATAATTATAACTATTTTATTATTATTATTATTATTTAACTCTTAGAAGGAAAAACAATAGTTTGAATGCATCTTCACTTATCTCTTTTACAAAATAAATTATTTTTCTTTCAATGGAATTATTTGTCATTGTAGTATTCCTGTTGTCTGTTTTTAATTGGTGTTGAATTCATCAAATATTTTGCTTTTATCCAATCATCCCTGAATTGTTCAAAAGATTTTAAATAAAACAAATTCGAAATACGCAAGCGAAGTGTGTCACTGACCGTCAGTGGATGCAAGAAACATATTTCCTATGTTAATCGCCCATTAGATTTTTATTAAAAATCGAGAGAAATTATTTCCCGATTTCAATCCCCATATTTAGGTATAGATATGTATTAGTTATCGTGTGCATGCGTTAGATTAAGTTGTTTTTGCTGTAAAATTGATAAAATTTGAATTTTAAATTTCAAAACTCTAGAAAAAAATAATGGCAAACTTCCATATTCGATTGAAAACATAAACATTTCATTCCAAAGGATGATATTTAGACAATAAATATCCAACTAATATACTAATTAAAAAATGATAAATATTCTATCATAATTTGAAGTGAAATTTCTTTTAAAATGTCTAAATAAAGTGTCTGATATAAGATAATAATATGTTGCAGTGGAATAGATTTCCTATCTGTCATCTTTGGCAGAAAAAAAAAGAAAATATCGCCGGCGTTTTTTGTATTTGCCGATCAAAAACGTAATACGAAAATATACATACCAGATGTATATTTTCGAAATACGTGTTGTACGAAATATTGTTTCATATTATTCATTGCTCTCTTAATATAAGTTGTTAAAATAACCATGATTTTTGAATAGAATTAAATATGTTCGCCAGATAATTTGGCGATTTTTTTCCCTCCAAGGATGACGATATCAAATTTATTCCAGTGCAACATATAAGTACTTTACATCAGATACTTTATTCAGACATTTGAAAAAAAATTGACTTCAAATTATGATAGAATATTTATCATTTTCCTTTTAATTAGTACATTAGTTGGATATTTATTGTGTAAATATCACCCTTTGAAATGAAATGTTTACGTTTTCAATCGAATATGGAAGCTAGTCATTTTTCTTTCTAGAGTTTTGAAATTTAAAATTCAAATTTTATCAATTTTACAGCAAAAACAACTCAATCTAACGCATGCATACGATAACTAACACATATCTATACCCAAATATGGGGATTAAAATGGGAGATAATTTCCCTTAATTTTTAATGATTTTTTACAAAAAATTCAATGGACGATTAACATAGGAAACCTTTTGCCTGGCCTAAGACTACTATATATAACAGGCTGAATCCTTCGTGTGCGAGACAAAAAATTTGCGGCAACTGTATCTCCAGTACTACTGCCCAGAATTGTCTAAAAATTTATATGTAGTAAAATATAGTAAATTGTATAAAATTTATACCTTGATCTAAATTAGTGCCTATCAACTTTTGGCGTCAACTGCTCAACAGGTGGTGCTACTACACAACGATTTCTGCAATTTAAGGAAAGGCTATATCTCAGATTCCATTGCATATAATCAAACTTGACATATAAGAAGGACATTATGCCGATTCAATTTGAATGCATATCGACCAACAGGGGGCGCTTCTATACAGCGATTTCTGCAATTTAAAGGAAGGCTATATCGCAGGATTGCATATAAATTTATGTATAGGTGCACTTTGACATAAATTAGTGCCTATCAGCTTTTGGTGTCAACCACTCAACAGGTGGCGCTACTACACAATGATTTATATAATTTAAGGAAAGGTTATATCTCAGATTCTATTGCGTATAATCAAACAAAACTTGATGTGGAAGAAGGCTATCATGAGACTTTATGCTGATTCAAGTTGGATGCTTATAGGCCAATAGATGGCGCTGCTATACTGGAAATTTCCTCAATAACGAGAAAGCTATATCTCAACTTGTATGGCATGTAACTGTTTTTAAGACGTTATTTATGGACAATAAAACTGTCATTCATTGAATATTTAGTGTCACTTTTTTCTAAGATGAAAATCATTCGCATTCTTCATGTTAAATAATTTTAATTAATAGTAGTTTTAATAAACTATTTGCCCTTAGTGCATTTGTATAAGAAAATATAGAAGAAAGTCTTGTGGTGGCCACAACATACTAGTTTTTTTTTCTTTTACATTTTCTCTGCAGTGGCATAAAATAAAGGAGCATTTTAGCATTACCGTAAAATCCCGATTATAAGCCTTCCCCTCGAAAATAAGCCCCCTCTGCACTTTTAGGCAATTTTAGATTTTTTGCATAATCCTAAAAATAAGTCCCCATCTCCATTTTTTTTCATTTTGAGTAAAAAACTATCGAAATTTTATTTTTCCGACTGAGTGAAAATAATGCCTGGACCGGGAGTCGAACCTCGGTTCTTTGACTTTCAAGGTCAAGGCTCTACCAATTGAGCTATCCAGGCCGACAACCGATCAGCATTACTCACTCAGACAACCTTTAGGAAGAAACATCTCTGGTCTATCATGTAGATAGCTCGACAGAAATAAGCCGCAGGAAATGGAAAACACCATTAAACAATGGGAGAAAGAAATGCAATTTTTATTAAAATCACACAATCAACTGTGGAAGAACAATTTTTATTAAAATCACACAATCAACTGTGGAAGATCTAAGTGTGTTTCTGCCAAAAGGTTCTCTGAGTGAGTAATGCTGACCGGTTGTCGGCCTGGATAGCTCAATTGGTAGAGCCTTGACCTTGTAAGTCAAAGATGAGGGGTTCGGCTAACGGTCCAGGCATTATTTTCACTCAGTCGGAAAAAAAAAATTCAATAAATATGATTTTCTTCCACAGTTGATTGTGTGATTTTAATAAAAAACTATCTTCTGAAACCTTATGTATATTTAATGATTCTAAATAAATGTATTCTTTTAAATATTTTTTTACAGCAAAATTTATTAACTCCCTTCTTCTCCTTCTGTTTTAACAAAATAACAATGAGGTGGGAATGAGAACTATAAAATAAGTATAGATCTATAATGATATTGTAAACATATTTTCCGATAGATGGCAGCACCAGTCTTAATTCCAGAAAATGTTCTTACAGGCTTCCTCAATATTCATTAATAATAATAATAATAATTGAATCTATACGTAAATTTTTCTTTATTTACCTTTCATATACTAAAGAATAAATATAGTTCTTTTATTTACTTATTTAATAAAGGTTACATTTAGAAAATATATATATTAGCTTTTCCTTTAATTTAATTATTTCAATTAAAAAAATTGATGTCATATTTTTGTAAAACATTATGCTTAACAATAATATATAAAACGAGTTTTATGCATTTAATATTTACCTAAATATATACTTTTATTAATTTATAAACACTAAATTAATTAATGTTTGATAACCTTTCAAGATTTACCTTGCCTTTACCAAAGTCAGTCTAATTTTTTTTATTAGTCTTCCATATTAACCATATGAAAAATTTAATTTAAATTGTCAATTTAAATTAATAATAAAATAATTTCAAATTAATAATTTAAGATTTATTTCTGTAAGTTACATTCAATTCTGGATTAGATAATAAATATTAGTTTTATTCTGTGGTGGTAGATGGCACCACCACAACTTTTTAAAAAGAAATTTCTAATAATCCCGATTATAAGCCCCTCCCTACTTTTTACTGGTTTTGCATTTGAAAAACTGGGGGCTTATAATCGGGATTTTACGGTAAATATGCTTTCCCTTTTCTTTTACTATATAGCGAAATTACCTAGCTGCCAGGAATAATTTTCTTATTTAAAGTTGAAAAAGCTAAAAATTTATAAGAAATGTATTTTTTGGATTATCTCAAATATAAAATAAATTGGCAAAAAAATAAATTGCTTTCTATTTTAAATTGTGAAAATGATAAAAATAATAATTTTTATTACTTTCTTCTATTCAGAAGAAGAAAGAATTGAATTCATGAAAGTTTTTGACTTCTGGTTTTCGATGCATTTACACATTTTGAAATGCTATGTAGATGATTTGACCATTTTTAACTAGCATGTTGTGGCCACCACAAGTCTTTCTTCTATATTTTCCTATACAAATTCACTCAATAACAAAAAAAAAAAAAAAAAAAAAAAAAAAACGATTTTTTTTCCATTTTTTTTTTGTTGTTGTTAAAAGTAAAAAAAAAAAAAAAAAAAAAAAAAAAAAAATCGATAACTGTTTTAAATTATCACATATTTTTGTTCAACCCTTCATTTTAAAGGTATTGACGAGACCTTTCGAAAGATACCCATCTTAAAAATTTACTCCCCCCCCCGGGGGTACTTCCCCTTAAGGGGGGAAGCGATGCCCCCTCATGCACAAAATATTTTTACTAATTAGCTATTACTATTATCAATAATTTATATTAATTTTACTATCACAGGTTAAGAATAACTCTCATTATGTACATTTCTACGGAATTTTGTCCTATATTGCCATGTTAAAAATTTAGAAAAAATACGATCACAGCGCCACCTGTTGAGCGATTGATCCCCAAATCTAATCAGCACCAGTTTATGTCAGGGCCAACTAAATACCAAGTTTGGTTAAATTTCGATTTAAAAAAAAAAAAAAAAAAGTTTTTTTTTCGTTAAAAGTAAAAAAAATCGATAACATTGTTTTAAATTATCACAGATTTATAGTTCAACCATTCGTTTTAAAGGCATTGACGAGACCTTTCGAAAGATACCCATCTTGAAAATTTACTCCCCTCGAGGGGGGACTCCCCCCCCCAGGGGGGGTGGCGAGGCTCCTACACATACAACATTTTTTTCCCAGTTGACTATCTCTATTATAAATATTTTTTGTAAATTTCAAAATGATTACTAAACTAGTATGTTGTGGCCACCACAAGACTTACTTCTATATTTACCTATACATATTCAATCAGTAACAATATTAAAAAAAAAAAAAAAAAAAGTACGATTTTTTTTTTTGATAAAAGTAAAAAAAATCGATAACTTTGTTTTAAATTATCACAGATTTATAGTTCAACCATTCGTTTTAAAGGTATTGACGAGACCTTTCGAAAGATACCCATCTTGAAAATTTATCCCCACCGGGGGGGGGTACTTCCCCCCCAGGGGGGAAGCAATGCCCCCCCATGCACAATTTTTTTTTCCTAGTTAACTACTACAATTATTAATAATTCATATTAATTTTACAATCACAAGTGTAAAATAACTCTTATTATGCACATTTATACGAATTTTTGTCCTATTCTGCCATGTTAAAAATTTAGATAAAATGCTATCACAGCGCCTCCTGTTGAGCTATTGATCCCCAAATATAATCAGCACCAGTTTATGTCGGGGACCAACTAAATACCAAGTTTGGTAAAATTTCGTTTAAAAAAAAAAAATAAATAAAATAAAAAATACGATTTTTTTTCTAAGTTTTTTTTTTTTTTTGCTAAAAGTAAAAAAAAAAAATCGATAACTTTGTTTTAAATTATCACAGATTTATGGTTCAACCATTCGTTTTAAAGGTATTGACGAGATCTTTCGAATGATACCCATCTTCAAAATTTAACCCCCCCGGGGGGGTACTTCCCCCCAGGGGGGGGAACCGATGCCCCTCCATGCACAATTTTTTTTTCCTAGTTAACTACTACAATTATCAATAATTCATATTAATTTTACAATCACAAGTTTAAATTAACTCTCATTATGCTCATTTATACGGAATTTTGTCCTATGCTGCCATGTTAAAAATTTGCATAAAATGCGATCACAACGCCACCTGTTGAGCTATTGATCCCCAAATCTAATGGGCACCAGTTCATGTCAGGGTGCAACTAAATACCAAGTTTGGTTAAATTTCATTCATTGGTTCGTGAGATACAGCGTCCACAAAAAAATGATACAGACACACAGACAGACAGACAGACAGACAGACAGACATTTTTTAAAAACTATCAATTCGTGTTCAGGACATCCCAAAACGTGTAGATCCGTCAAAAAACGGAGGTCGAAAATTTTCGCGAATCCAATACTTTCTCTATATTACATATAGAAGAAAGTAAAAATAATTCTCTTTATGCACATTTATACAAAATGTTGTCCTATATCACCATGTTAAAAATTTAGAAAAAGCGGGATGGCAACGCAACCTGTAAGACAATTTTTACCAAAAGTTGATAGGCACTAATTTATGTCAAGGTGCAACTACATACCAACTTGTATGAAATTCTGTGCAGTAGTTCCTGAGATACAGTTGCCACAAAATTTTGTCACACACACAGACAGACAGACATTTTCTAAAAATGGTCAAATCGTGTTCTACAGCCCTCAAAACGTGTAAATCCATCAAAAACCCGAGGTTGAAAATTTTTACGAATCCAATACTTTCTTCTATTGAATATAGAAGAAAGTAAAAATACACATCTGTATATAGTGTATACACATCTGTGTATAGTTTATCAAAATTTTGTAGGTTCTGTCGCTGTATCTCGTTACTAATGGGCAGAATTCTGAAAAACTTTATATTTAGTTAAATCTTCAAATGAATTAGTGTAGATTATATTTCGGAGTAAATCGCCCAGCTGGTGGCGCTACTATGCTGCAAATTATCCCCATATTTCCTCTTCTGCAGTGTATAATTGCACAAAATTTTATATTTAGTTGGATTTTAATGGGAATTTTTCCTGATAATACTTTGAAGAAAATCTCCCAGCAGGTGGTGCTGCTATTCTTTCTTGCTTGCTTATAAAAGGAAAGGCAGGCATATAAGTGTATTAAAAAGACTTTTAAGTCACAAAATAAATAAATGAAATTTAAAAAAAGTGTCAAAAAGTGAATTAAGCCATATTTTCTTTTAAAAATTAACTAATTTCAAAAATGGTGTTGGTGTTTAGATTAAGACAAGTTATCTACACCATTAACCTGGGCCTAAAGAGAGATACTCTCCTTGGGTTGTGGGGGGAGGTCTTTCTGAAGAGACATCCCTTTTAGGATAAATAAGATTAATATTTATGCTTTTAAATGTGAAAATCCCTATCAAAAAGACAGAAAAGATCAAACTTCTATGTTTAGTCATTTTATTTTATTTTTACTTTCTTCTATATAAATAAGAACTAGTATGTTGTGGCCACCACAAAACTTTCTTCTATATTTTCCTGTACATATTCACTCAGTAACAATATTTAAAAAAAAAAAAAAAAAAAAAAAAAAAAAAAGATTTTTTTTTTTTCTAAGTTTTGTTTTGTTAAAAGTAAAAAAAAAAAAAAAAAAAAAAAAAAAAAAAAATCGATAACTTTGTTTTAAGGGCGGGGTAAGGGTTTCAGCGTAAAAAGAAAAAACACTTTTTTGCGATTTTTTTTCTCAAATATGGATTGAGCAATTTCATTCGAACCTTTTGTACATTATTGAGCATACTTTTGACAATGTTGTGTAATTTTTTCTTGCAGAATTATGGAATCATAAGCCGGTAACAGAGCTTCCCCCAGAACGTCTTGGGAAAAACACAATTTGCGGTGTTCACCATAACTCGGCCGGAAATTATCTGAAAATAAAAAACCATGAAAATTAGTTAAATTATAATCAAATCTTCCCCCCAACGTTCTCTGATAATTTTTTTTTTTCATTTAAAAATATTTGGCGGCCATCAAAAGTGTGAACTGCTATTTTCTACGAAAAATTCCGCAATTTTGAGGGTGGGAAACACCCTTAATGTAAAAAAAAAAAAAAAAAAAAAAAAAAAAAAAAAAAAATTAAGTAAACGTTGGCGGGCGGTATTTTATATGTCAAAAATGTGCACAAAGTTTGAAATGAATCGGTCAAGTAGTTTTTAAATGGCAGTGAACACGGACTTTGAAAAAGTAGTTTTGAGAAAAACGCGTCTAAAGTTTATGAACTAAAAAAGTGAAGAATTTTTTTTTTCCCCCAACTTACACATTGTCGATGTCTTCAGCCTCTTTTCTCTCAAGTCTTTGTTTTATTCTGGCTTCTTTGCTCTGCTGCTCAGCTTGAATCTCAGCCCTGGCAATGCGATTGCTGTCCGCGAATGTCGCATAATCATGAGCGCTTGGGCCGACGCTGACGTTCATGTCCGACAGAAAAGTTAGGAAAGCACCAGCACCTTCATTGAAAGTGCATGCAGCTACATAAGATGCAAATTCAACAATTTGTCTGCTGCCAGATAATTTTTTCGGCGCAATTCTCCAAATCAGCTGGTTCAAACTTTCGTTGGCATTTTGAGTAAAGCATCCAAGACACCTTTCTAGAAGTTCGTCTTTACTCAAATCTTCATAAATCGGTTTGATCGCTTGTATGACATCTTCTGGAAGTGGAGTGTAGTCATGTTTGAAATTTTCCACTCCTGTTGTGGCCAAAGCTTTTTGATATGGACACCACGAGTTCTCACCGCTCATGCACATATGGTGTTGAGGGTTATCGTCTGTTGACTGCTGGTGGTAGAACGTTGCCCATATTGCATTTTTCATTCCTTCCAGCGAATCACAGGGCGCTGAACGTGTTAAAATATTGTAGTGTATAGTATACATACAACTATAAAATATATCTTTATGGCTTTTATTGCCTGCCCTTACTGAATAAAATATTTCTGAATTTGGATAATGGGTCAGGACAATAGCAATGACTAAACTGTATACCTATTCGACAGCTGCACTGCTATCCCGACCGCCCGCAGCTGTTACAGTTATAGCGTTAAAGGCCAGGAGATTAATAAGAAAATAACTTTAAGAATTATCGGCTTAAAATTTTAAGGACATATTCTTGAAATGTTAAACAATAAGATAAGACGGGAAAAAAAAAAAAAAAAAAAAAAAAAATTCGATTTTTCGAAAGTGAAAACCCTTACCCCGCCCTTAAATTATCACAGATTTATGGTTCAACCATTCGTTTTAAAAGGTATTGACGAGATCTTTCGAAAAATACCCATCTTGAAAATTTACCCCTGTGATGTTAAAAACATCACTTCTTTTTAAATGTTAAATAAGATCGTTTTCTGCACTTAAATGCATTGTTTCTCTCAGCTGGCTCAACTCACCCTGTTGTGTTTGCTTTACTGCAACACACACACAGGAGAAAAATTGGTTCTTCTTTCCTAGTGGTGATGTCATATCACACCATGCTGAGAACCAATAGGGTGATGGTTCTGACTCCACCTTCTGTTATTCCGGCAGTTTTAAATTCAGTTGGGTTTCAGCAGCTCTCAAGATAAGAACATGGGGTGAGAAAGATTTGTTTTGCTTCTGTTTTAAAATAATGACCATTTTATCATTTGGAGAGAGAGTGCCTACTTATTAATAATAAATATATATATATTAGTTTGTATGAATACTTATTCAAATTTTAAAAATCATTAATTTTTATATCCTACTTAATTTGGAATTACTAGTGTGGTTTGGAAAATAAAATTGATTAATTTTGATGCAGCAGATTAGTTTTCTTACAAACATTATTTTTGTATGCATTTTTCTTTTTACAGCATTCTAGCCAATAAGTAAATTGATTCCTCTTTTCTCTTATGTAAATAAAATTATTTGGATATATATATTTGACCTATTGACCCAAAGAATAAAAAGGGTTAGTGGCCAGAACGCAATGTACGCCATGAGGTTCTTTGATCCTCACTAAGTAACTTCTGTTGCTATGAAAATTAAAAATATTAATAAAATTAATTTAAAATATGGAAACATAAAAGGTAAATGAATTATTTACATCACATTTGGTGCCGGTTGTGTCAAATTGTGATCAGATGGGAAAAGATTGAGAAATAAAAGGAAAATGAAAGGAATACTTGATTATTGTTCTTAAGAATAAATGATACTGTAGAGATTGTTTATTTTGAATAAGTTATTTTATTTTTATTGCTAGAATTACTGAAATTATTTTTTTAAAGTCATACATTACCAATTACATTTTTTTGGTGATTGAATATGATGGATACCAAGTGACCTATAAGACAATTCCCTGTTTCAAAAATTGTGATATGCTGGAACTTTGTATAGATGAAAATTTTTTTTTTGGTTCAATATATTTTGAATAACTGATTAAATAAATAATAACCAACAGAACTATGTATTGTTGGCTTTAAAAAAAAAAGGGAAAAATTGTAGGTATCTCTCTCTCTCCTCAACTACGTGAATTTATTATATGCAAATAGCCATCAACACATGTAGTTTTATAGCCAATATAGTAGTTTCATATATATACAAAAAATAATGGCTTCTAACAAAGGATTGACAAGAGGTTTACCATTCAAAACTTTAGTAACGCCATTTTCTGGAGACCCTCATTTATTGGATTTTTTTATTGAACAAGTGAAATTTAAAATTGAGAACAGCAAATGGGAAGAATCCCATGCTTTGGCTTTTGTGAAATCAAAATTGGCAGATACTGCTCTTAAGTTTTATGTCTCCTCCCCAGCTTGCCAAAAAGCCAAAAATACAAAAGAGTTATTTAATATATTTAAGAAATATTTTAAGGTAGAGTCGGCAACTGCAATAGCACAACAATTTAACGAATTTAAGTTTGAGTCCGATGTCAATATTAATATTTTTGCTAATAAGCTTGAAAATTTAGTGAGAAAACGTTTTCCTGATATGGAAGAAAAAGCCCTTGAACAACTACTAATCGCAAAATTCAATGATCTCATTCCGCCCCACTTTAGAATTCATCTACTATCACAAAAAGCCACAACCTTTTATCAGATGGTGGAATGTCTCGAAAAATTCCAGGAAATTTATAACTTGCAAGTAAACCCTGTCTTACCAGGAACATCTTTTGCTACTATTCAGAACTTCAATCATAAAATAGATAGTGAAGTGATAGGTACAAACTCAGAAAACAATTTGACTAAGATTAACAATTCATCTTATAGCAAGCGGCCATACAATAAATTTCCACAAAATAAAGGTTCGCACACGATTCAATGCCAATGGTGTGAAAGACCTGGACATTCTGCTCAGAGGTGCTTTGCACTCAGAAAATTACAAAATAATAAGTTTTCTCACAGATATCGTAATGGGCAAACTTTCTCTAGACCTTATAGAGACATGTCACGGAGAGCCAGGGCCCCTAAAACATTTAAATCCAACTCCCCTCAAACCAAAAGTAGTCATTCACAATGACTAGAAGTGGAGAATGGTAGAAGTGACACTAAACTCCTAAATACAAAGAGTTCCTCATATAGGTCAGGTTTGAATAAAGTCAATTACCATAACAACTTTTCACAGACTAACTCAACATATTCTAATCTACCTAATAATTTTTTTGTAAATAACAATGAAATCATTCTGAGATCTCCAGACACACAGGCAAAGTTCCCTTTGTCATTAGAACGCAAAGTCAAATCTGTTGCGATACAGACAACATCTCCTGTACTGGTAACGTCCCCAAGTGTGGAGGAAAATGGAGACTGCATATTAGTTAATTCACTGGAATTCTTGTTACACACAGACAATGATCTGCCCAATCTCCCCATCATACAATTACTGTTAAACAAAACATTAGAGAATTTTCTTCTCGACTCAGGAGCTTCTGTGTCATTACTCTCAAAACATTACTTCTTACAAAATCAAAACAAATTATATTACAAAAGAATTGCTTCAAGAGTCAAGATATCTACAGTAAACTCTATAGTCCAATGTGACGGATGTGTTTGCATTTCCTTTAAAATAGGGAAAACTTTTTACAAACACACCTTTTTTCTTATTGAAATACCAACTGAATCTAAATTTATTGGTATACTTGGCTTTGATTTTTTAAAGTCCCATCATGTAGTTATCAATTTACACAATAACAAAATACAAATTAATGAAAATGCTTTAGATATTCTAGACACTGTACCCTCTTGCAGTCTTCTATCATCTGAATCTGATATGAATCGGGCATCACATAAGATAGCTACTCATATGGATTTTCCCCAAACTGGATATAAAAAATCTAAAATTGATGTTTATAAAGAGAACTTACCCTCTTATCAAAAATGTTGGCTTACCCAGAAGATTATGATTGATCCACAGGATACTATATATGTGCCTGTGCGGTCCACGCTTATTCCAGAAAATCAGTTAGTAATGTTTACATCGTCTAACAAGCATTGTCCACTTGTGTCCTATCCTTCTCTTATGGAGGTACAACATATCAAGGAAAATTCTACTAAACAAGAATTAATTCAATTTTTTATTCCTATGTATAATAATTCGAGCAAGAAACTGCATATAAATAAAAATACCGTTTGCGGATACATTTCAGAGATAGATAAAATAGAAGAAAATTCCTTGGATCTTGCAACAAATACACCTGATCATATGTGTAATCTAATTAAGGCTACACCAGAAGTTTTATCCTTAAGACAGAAAGAATTTAATGTAAATAATTTTTCTATTCAGCATTTAAAACCTACAGAAAGGGTAATAATGCAAGATATTCTTCAAAAATTTAACTCTGTATTTTCATGTTCACTAAAGTCGATTGGACACACCGATCATATCACTCCACATATAAAATTCATTTCAGATATTCCCTTAAAAACTTACCCTTTTCCTATTCCACAAGCTATTCAAGAAGAGGCAAAAGATCAACTTGACAAATTACTGGATGCAGGGATCATTGAGAGAAATATCTCTGAATGGGCATGCCCAATGCTCATGGTTAAAAAGAAAGCTGTGTCTAAGGAGGATAAACCTTCCTTTAGACTGGCCCTAGATTTAAGGTTAATCAACTCTATGATTCGATGCTCCACTTATCCTCTTCCAAGAATTGATACGATAATAAATAACATCTCAAAATTTAAATATTTTACAACATTAGACTTTCCCTCAGCGTATCATCAAATTTCATTACCTAAAGAATACAGACGACGTCTCTCATTTACTACACAATGGGGAACTTATTCATTTAAAAGATTAATGTTTGGGCTGAGATCAGCCGCATCAACATTCCAAATGCTTATTGACACAATTATACAAGAGTGCAATTGTTCAGGCATATATGCTTACCAGGATGACATTATTATAGGAAGTGACTCTTTCCAGGAAACAACAGAAAAATTACAAACACTTTTAGCTACTCTACAAAAGTACAATCTGACATTGTCTCCAAAGAAATGTAAATTCCATCAGTCATCTATTGAATATCTCGGTTTCAGCATCCAAAATCAGAAAATACATCCTATTTCTTCCAACATTACAAAAATTACTCAATTTCCTATCCCAGCAACCAGAAAACAACTAAAAAGATTTATAGGATTGTGTGGATTCTACAGAAAACTCATTCCCTGCTACTCGCGATTAATTGATCCTTTGATAAAATTAACATCTCCGAAAACTACATTTAAATGGACAGAGGAACATGCTGAAGTCTTTAAACAAATACAGAAAGTTTTTTTCTCTAAACCTTTTCTTTCTTTACCCGATTGGTCAAAACAATTTTTTCTTAATACAGATGCTAGCAAAATTGCTATTTCAGGGGTTCTTCTACAAGAAAAGGAAGGCATTCTGCTTCCGGTTAGTTACTTTAGTAAAACACTATCTAAATCAGAACAGCGATATTCAGCCATCAAGCTTGAGCTGATGGCCATAGCTAAGTCAGTCAGTGCATTTAAATTTTTCCTTTTCAACCGACCTTTCACCATTCTCAGCGATAGCAGACCACTCGAACACTATAAAAAAATTTCCTCTCCTGCTGATCTAACTACTAAATGGCTAATTGAATTATCAAACTATCAATACACATTCAGATATGTAAAAGGTAAAACAAATGTTTTGGCAGACTATTTTTCAAGAGAAGACTTTTCTGCATACACTCAAGATCTTAACTCAAACCCAGAATTAATTAAAGAGGCTAACAATTTACCCATTTCTTCAGCTTCTCCAACAATTGAACTCCATCATTTCAATGTCACACAAAAATCTGATAAGTCACTCACCTCATCAGAGCCTCATCGTTCTTCCTTACCTCAGTTGTTAAGCAACGATGCTGCTCCACTCAGTCGTTCCTTAAACAGCTCTGACGCAGATAATCTTATGATGGAAATCTCGGAAAAATGTTTTTTTAAAGAGCAAAGAGAAGATGACTTTCTGCTAAAAATTATTGTCGATATCACTTCGGAGAAACCTTCTCCTAAATATAAAAATTATTTTGTCCATCCGGACACAGGTCTGTTAATGATCAAACGAAAGTTTCACCAGCCTGAAAACTCTCCAAAAACAAAAATTGTAGTACCACAGAAGTTAAAACCTAAAGTATTAAAAATTTGTCACATGCCTCACTTTGGAATTAGAAATACATACAGAAGAATACTTAAACACTTTTATTGGACAGGATTATTTGAAGATGTAAAAAACTTTGTTCTGTCCTGTACATTATGTATTCAATATAAACCGCACAGAATTCCACCTGCTCCACTACAGGAAATGTTTGTTCCTTCTGCGCCGAGTATGTTAGTTTCCATGGACTTTTTGGGTCCTTTCTCCAATGGCTTCCATGTGTTAACATTCCTCGATCATTTTTCTAAACATATTGAATTGGTACCAGTAAAAAATGCAACAGCACAAGCTGTAGTTAAAGCCATTACGGGATACATTACTACCTTTGGTCGACCCTCTGCGATACTCTCAGACTTAGGCCCACAGTTCACAGCAAACATCTTTAACAACTTGGCACAGACATTGAAAATTACAATCTCCCATTCATCATCAGGACACCCGCAAACACAAGGCTCATCAGAAAGAATTAATACCAGCATTAAATCCTCAATTTCCACTCTTACCAAGGAAGGATTTGATTTTCATCAGGCTTTGATGATACACAAGAACCTGTATAACACCACCGTTCATTCTTCAACTGGATATTCTCCAGCCTTTCTGCATTTTGGCAGGTCACTAACAAGCATCTTTGACTTGTTTGAAGCTCCTCAGTTAGAAACACTGGAATTTCCATATGAATACCATAGGTACATGGAATCAATGAAACAGATCTTTAGGCAAGTGCATCATAACATGAAGTTTTACCAAAACCAACGTAATACTAGACAACATAAAAAAGCAGTTCTCCGGAAATTCAAAGAAAATGATATGGTCTTTATAAAAACCAAAGATACATTTAAACCAAGATTCATAGGCCCATATTCAGTTCAAAAAGTAATATCTGACGTGTTACTCTCTGTCAGAGAATTCGAAAATGAAGGGGCTGAACCATTCACTATTAACATAGACCGTGTCATCCTGGCGCATAAAAGAAAGCAACATCTCATTCCACAAACAATTCTGACAGGTCAACCAGCTGGGATTGTTCAACCGCAGTCTCATTATGATCTCAGACCAAGATGCAAAACTTAATTTTTGTTTTTTGTTTTTTTGTTTCCATTTTCACAAATGTTCTTTTAACATGTTTTTTTTTTTAAGTTTTTTTTTTAGGGGACTTGATAAGCAATTCATTCACCAAAGTTGCCTGTTGTAAACAAGTATGAGTTGGTACAGGTATATTTGATAAGTTGTATTTTGTATATTGTCCTATTATATATTGTGTAGTTATATATATATATATATTTTTTCTCCTGTGGCAAATGTTGAATATCTACAAAAACTTAGTGAAGTGTGTATTGTAGTTAATATGAATATAAATCTTCTGTTATGCTGATTTATTTTATATATTGTCTTATTTGTTAAATTTGATAACTATACTATAATTATTTACTGCTCAAAATGTACAGTATGTGTGTGTTATATGTATCGGAAACTTGCATATTTATATGTGTATACATAATTTTTCTTCTTTCTTTTCATATATTAATTCCTACACATTGTCATGTTTATAAATATATTGGGTTATTAAATACAATTTCTGGAAGCTTCCACACCATTTTCACAGACACAGACATCACTTATACAACACAAGTATACACTACATCCACACTATTACACAATCAAATTAATACACAATCCACACATGATATGTATATAAATGTGTATAATGTTTGATAAAATTTTTTGTTTATTGTGATTATTGACATTGCAGTTTTGTTTTGGTTATATCTGATAGTATGTTTATTTGAGTATTACTTGACGTTTATATTAAGTGCATTTTTGATTTTGTTTAGTAATCTAACTTGGTGGCCTCAGTAGCCACTCACATTTATTATTTCCATTTATAATATGTATATTCTTTAAATAATAATAATAATAATGGTAATGATAAAATTTTTAAAAAAATCTTATTCGAATATTATACTCGAGTACTTGGAATGCCTTTTCCGTAATGTAATATTTATCTATGAGATTATTTTGACATTTGTATTGATACTTATTTTGATTTTTTTTTCTCCTTCATAATAATGCTTCAAGAGGTCATCTGTAAATATTCTATACTGAAATATAACTGATTTTGTTTTATCAGTTGTTAACAAGATTTCTTTGACATTTATTTAGTATAGTTGTTCTTTCATGTGTATACTTATACATTGATTAATCGGTAGATGGTATTTAATATCAAGACTATTGGTTAAATATTTTTGTTGATATTGCACATCCACTGAAATTCTTTTGTCATGTCATACATTTTTTTATTCTCGTTAACTAATTATTTCAACAAATTTATAGGAAAGAAATTTTGCAGCACTTTGTATGATTTTCAATATTTCTGTTTATAATACTATTTTTTTTTTAAAAGGTATCAATATTTTTTTTACTCATGTCACTTGTTGATAAAAGCTGTGTCTGTTTGCATTTACAGATATATTTTATTAGTTGTCAATATCCTAATAAATATTGTTAGATATGTCACTGACCACTTTTGTATCAATAAAATCTTTTATTTGAGAATGTCTGTAACCACAGTGCTGAAATAGTATTGTTTTTGATGAAATGGTGTATTCCTCGCCTATTTTGGTAGAATTGATCACCTACCAGGGTAGGCGTTGATATTGGGTTGTTTGTCGGAATTTTATTGTTTCAGCTTTACTTATCGATTTTGTATTGTGTTTGGTTCAGATTTTGTGTCACATGTACATTGTTCTCAAAATTTCCAAATTTTTTTATCAAGTGCATGTTGTTAAGAGTATTGTAAGACCTTTCAGTTGCTTAGAAATTTGCTTTGTTACATTCATGCCTTTAATGGCCGTTCCTACAATATTATGTAATCAATATGGATATTTTTTTTTCACATGTAAGTAAAAAAAAAAAAAAAAAAAAAAATTTGTAATCCTTCATGTAAATGTAGGTATGCACTCTCCATTCACATTTTTAGTCTTCCAAATTTTTTTAATGGTCGTTAGGGGTAATGTGATGTTAAAAACATCACTTCTTTTTAAATGTTAAATAAGATCGTTTTCTGCACTTAAATGCATTGTTTCTCTCAGCTGGCTCAACTCACCCTGTTGTGTTTGCTTTACTGCAACACACACACAGGAGAAAAATTGGTTCTTCTTTCCTAGTGGTGATGTCATATCACACCATGCTGAGAACCAATAGGGTGATGGTTCTGACTCCACCTTCTGTTATTCCGGCAGTTTTAAATTCAGTTGGGTTTCAGCAGCTCTCAAGATAAGAACATGGGGTGAGAAAGATTTGTTTTGCTTCTGTTTTAAAATAATGACCATTTTATCATTTGGAGAGAGAGTGCCTACTTATTAATAATAAATATATATATATTAGTTTGTATGAATACTTATTCAAATTTTAAAAATCATTAATTTTTATATCCTACTTAATTTGGAATTACTAGTGTGGTTTGGAAAATAAAATTGATTAATTTTGATGCAGCAGATTAGTTTTCTTACAAACATTATTTTTGTATGCATTTTTCTTTTTACAGCATTCTAGCCAATAAGTAAATTGATTCCTCTTTTCTCTTATGTAAATAAAATTATTTGGATATATATATTTGACCTATTGACCCAAAGAATAAAAAGGGTTAGTGGCCAGAACGCAATGTACGCCATGAGGTTCTTTGATCCTCACTAAGTAACTTCTGTTGCTATGAAAATTAAAAATATTAATAAAATTAATTTAAAATATGGAAACATAAAAGGTAAATGAATTATTTACATCACAACCCCCCTGGGGGCACTTCCCCCCCAGGGGTGGAAGCGATGCCCCCACATACACAGAATTTTTTTCCTAGTTAACTACTACTATTATCAATAATTCATATTAATTTTACAATCACAAGTTAAAAATAACTCTCATTATGCACATTTATACGAAATTTTGTCCTATACTGCCAGGTTAAAAGTTTACATAAAATACGATCACAGCGCCACCTGTTGAGCGATTGGTCCCCAAATCTAATCAGCACCAGTTTATGTCGGGGTGCAACTAAATACCAAGTTTGGTTAAATTTCATTCATTGGTTCGTACGATACAGCGTCCACAAAAAAGTGATACAGACAAATAGTTTTCTAAAAACTATCAATTCGTGTTCTGGACATCCCAAAACGTGTAAATCAAGCAAACAACGGAGGTCGAAAATTTTCACGAATCCAATACTTTCTCTATATTACATATAGAAGAAAGTAAAAAAATATTATACATAAGAAAAATTGTTGCATGCATTGTATATATATCTTATGGGTTTAATATGATGAAAAGAAAACCCACTGCTAACTGACTAGGTCCGAAAAAAATTAAATTCAATTTCACACAATGTCACATATCCCCACCAGTGGCAAAGTGGTTCTGCGCTCAAAGCTGGTAGACGAGAAGTTTAAAGGTATGTTCGCAATCCCAGCCATTTGGAGTTTTGCATGGTTTTCTTTGAAGCTCGCGTAAATACGGAGTAGGACCCATTAGAAAGACCCCAATGGAGGGCATACCATCCAAGTGTTTTGGGAGTAAGGCTGATTGACTACTCTAGGGTCCTAGGCTTGAAGGTGAGTGTCCTCCACAGGGTCTTTCTAAGGGGTCCTAACCCATATTTACGCGAGTTTCAACGAAAACCATGCAAAACTCCAAATGGCTAGGATGGCGAACATACCTTTGAACTTCTCATCTACCAGCTTTGAGCGCAGAACCACTTTGCCACTGGTGGGGATGTGTGACATTGTGTGAAATTGAATTTAATTTTTTTAGGACCTAGTCAGTTAGCAGTGGGCTTTCTACTCATCATATTAAACCCATAAGATATATATACAAAGCATGCAACAATTTTTCTTATGTATATTTTTTTACTTTCTTCTATATATAATATAGAGAAAGTATTGGATTCGTGAAAATTTTCGACCTCCGTTTTTTGATGGATTTACACGTTTTTGGATGTCCAGAACACGAATTGATAGTTTTTAGAAAATGTCTGTCTGTCTGTATCACTTTTTTGTGGACGCCGTATCTCACGAACCAATAAATGAAATTTATCCAAACTTGGTATTTAGTTGGAGAAAAACACAGAAAACTCTGAATGCACACCCCCAGGTTTTGAACCCTTAAGTGTTTGGTTTCAGTGCAAAAACAATGAACGTTAAAGGGTTAAATGATATAAGATATCAGGATACTTTTCTGTTTAATTTCTTTTTCAGTTGAATTTTAAGCTAAATTATGTAAATAAGATAAATATTTTTGTACCCAAAAGTCTTCCTCTGGAAGGCAGAAATTTTTGAGTATTTTTTAAAAGTGATCTCTTCGTAATTGACCGAAATATGCAAAATGCAACTGTACCATTCAAATGAGAGTTTATTCTCAATTATAATGGTGCAATTGTTTTCCAAAAAATACAATTAAAAAAATAAAATAAATAAAAGATGTCCAAAAATTATCTTTTTTCGATCATCTCTTTTCATACTCACTGCCCTGTACGAAAAACTAATCATTCAATATTTTAACGAAAGGTACCTTCAGAAAGGCCATTTAATCTTCTTTCCAACCATATAAAATTTTTAACAAAATACAGATTAGCGATTTATTCATTTTTTCTTCTTGTCATTTTCTGCACATCAAGTCAAATAAAAGACCTATTGCTTATAGGGGATTCAGAGCAATTATGAACATCCACACAGACTCAAACTCATCACCTAACACTGAAGGACAAAGTAGAGGTCTGCACGGGCCGGGATTACGGCCCGAATTTTTAAATTTGTTCTCGGGCTGGGCCGGGCTCGGACTTAAAAAAAATTTTCAGCCTCAGTTTTTTTGTGTACACTCGGGCCGGGCTGAATTCTTTTACTTCATACCAGGCCGGGCCGGGTAAGCAAAGCTTCTGGGCCGGGCCGGGCCTCTAGGACACTAAGATGGACCATGAATTACGGGAATCTACAATAGTTCTTTAAAACATTTTATTTTGACAAATTCTTATAGTACTATTATACTGTGTATTCAATTTTGATGTCTAAATAAAATATAAAAATGCTGCTTTGGAATAAACTATTTGTTTTTGCCAGTTTTCTCCCATCCCATATTTCATTATTGAGACAACTTTTTTGCTACATTTTCAATGCTTCCATGCTACTTTTTTTGCAACTTTTTGTGAAATTTATGGCTATTTTAGCAACTTTTTCATTGCATTTCCTCGCAGCAGCCCTGTATAGAATAACATTAGTGAATTAATCATGTTCAGTACAAGATAACCATATACAAATATCTGGTTTTTATGTCAAAAAAATTATTCTTTAGCCTTGAATCTAGTATCCATACTCTTTAATAGTAAAAAGATATTATGAACATTTAAAAAAATTTCCTTAATTTCTTACATACTAAATATTTATGTGAATTTTATGGATTATTACAGATTTAAGTTTTTATTAGCATTATTTCTTAGTTTCTGCCAGTTATTGCCACTTACTGGCAGAAACTAGTGGTTTTATAATTTATAAACACCCTAGCAGAAACTTGCCGGCCCTTATGAATAAAGTGGTAAAACATTGGTATTCCTATCAATACAGGTTGATCTTCTGCCACTCTTGATTGGCGGAGCATTTGTTTGTATACATGCCCTTTTCTTATACTTCTTTATAAGTAAACTCCAGGAGACATCTAAATCTGAGCGACGTTTGACTCTATCCCCTTTAATAGCAAATTCCATAATGAACTTCAGAACTCACAAGTCAAAACCTCATCTCCCCACAAAACTCCTCGAGTATCGATTTAACCTGCTTTTTATACTTTGTAACATTAATTTGCATTTCGTACGTGATTTGATTTCCGACAAACTTATTTAATTTCCTCCTACCTGCTTGCTATATTTCGCAAAATCTGAAACTTTTACTTTAAACTCGTACAATACCTTTTTAAGTAGAACAATGACTCTTAACTGAACTAGGATCCGCGTTTGTAATGATCAATAGATGGCGCTTCCTCAACTGCAGTTGTTAGTAAATATTGCCACATGTATTTATTATTGTGCTTTCTTGTTGTTCTGTCATTGTTTAGCGTGAAAGCTATCAGTGGTATGATAATTTCACCTTAGCCCACCAGAGGGCGAGCATTTCACTACAATCGCGGATTCCTCGAAACTCCAATTTTCAAACTTCTCACGAAATCTTTCCCTAACTTTAAAGTCGGCAGCAAAACTATTGAAGCACTAGCAATAATTCCTACTTAAAACATGGACAACTAATACCAGGGTTTGCCCAAGTAGGCCCAGCCCGAAAAAAACGGGGGTTTTCATGCGGGTCCATTCCATTTGAAAAAACCCACTGTTTTATAAAAAAGGGGTTTTTTTCAAAAAATTCAAAATTCCAACCTGCATTTGGCCAGTTTGTTTTCTCCTTCTATTCAGCACCGGCTTCATCTGCATCAATCGAGATATTTTCCTCAACTTTTGGATTAGATTGGAGCAAGCTACGCAATCGCTTAGGGGTTGACAAAGCAGCAAAACTCGCAAAAGTATATCGTCATTTACGATCAAAATCAAAGTATGCACTTCCCTCAGAAATCCAAACTGACTAAATTTTTCATTCAGTAGTATAATATTTTTTTCTGTGTTTCTATTCTGTTAGTGCTAAAGTAAGAAAATCAGTTTTCATTCAGCAATATCCGATATTTTTTATGCTTTACCTAATAAAATACATGTAATTATGCTTATAGGAAGTTTTTAATTTTTCAAACAAAAATGTATATATTGACAAATTATATTTAATAATGTGTGTAATAATTAAGTATAACAGCTTTTTTAATAATTTGAAAGAAATTTAATTGCAGTTGCATAGTATTAGTATATGAAATAATACTAGTGACAAATAGCTATGAATCACTGGGCTTTTAAATTATATTTAAGTATTTTCCTGTAATCACATTTAAAACTGACCAGTTTAGGTAGAACATTTAAAATGAAATGAAGATTTAAAAGCAGGGTTGCCGGATTTTAGCCGGGCCCTCAATAGCAGAAAATGCGAGACGCGAGACATATGTCACAGATTTTTCTTTTAGTCTGTAGATTATTTCCAAAACAGTTTTCTGCAAAGATTTCAAGTCTTCTGATTTTGACAGGAAAGATAATGATTTTCAATCTTTCTCCACTCACAGTACAAATGTCAATATTCATTTTAAGCACTCTTTATTAGATTCTAGAACCTATTAAGAAATAGAATTAGTCAATATCTATCCCTCACGTAATTTTTAGCCCCGTGTTTGATCTACGTATTCGGTAAAATAGCGTTAAATTAAACGTCGTGTATTATATAAAGAAAAAAACTCAAACACCCTATTATAATTTTCTCTTTTGTTTATTTAACAACAACCGTTACTTTACTTTATCAACAAAACCATTAATTACTCAACATTCGGAAAGTCAAGTGGAATATACATATTTAATTATGGATGGCACCTAGATTTTTCATTTTGACGCCTAGTTTCAAAATTCTTATTTCTAACACTGGCCAAGGGGATCCCATACTAAAACTTGTATTTATTTATTTATAATATTTTCTATTATTCTTGAAGCCTCTGCGCAAGTGCTAGCTCAATGAGTCCAGTGTTAAAATAGGGGTGATAAGAGAGAAAATAAGTATAAGAAAGCACCAAATGATTAGATGTTTCCCTAATCCCAACTTTTTGGTCAATTTGGCACCCCTCTAAGAATTTAGACTCGTTCTCACTGCTAGTTTTAAGAAACATGGTTACACTATAAAGACTTTAGGAAATGTTTCATGCATTTCTCTTTCCATTTTACACTTTTGTTTATCGATTTCAAAATTCTATAAACACTACTACTGCAAGGCATTTAGCACATCTCTCTGAAAAATTAAGGGACTTTAGGGATCAAAATGTAAAAAAAAAGGGACTTAAGGGGCCTATTTATTTTACACATAAATATCAGTAATATATATACAGTAGAAGATCTTTATAACACAAAGCTAAAAACACAAGGTTTTGCGTTATATAGAATTTTGCATTATATAGATCACATTTCACACATCGTCAAACTTACCTTGTAAACATGGCCAAATATGTCTGAAACATATCAAAACAGAGTAGGACATTTTAAAGTTACATTTCTTGGAACAAAAAATTAGGTGGATAATAACTTTCATTCTAAAATTTACTTTATGAAGATAGTCCATATATGCCTGTACAAAATCATTCATTATACTGCTCACTTAAAAAAAAAAAAATTAATGATAGCAATTTTTTCATTAAAAATCTCTGAATTAAGCAGATAAAGAAAAACAAATGTATCACACTTACTTCTCAACAAAGTAACAGTTTTTAGGAAGTATTTCTTAACTGCAAAATTTATTGTTTACATCCAAGAAATTTTGCGTTATATAGAGAATTGCATTATATAGAATTGCGTTATAAAGATCTTCTACTGTATTTTCATTTCTTTTCTTTATGACTCTTATTGTTTTGTTAAATTTCCTAAGATAAGATAACACTTTTCCTTAAACAGGGACTTGGGATTCCTCCAATAACTTCTAAGATGGGCTCATTTTTACTGCTGTTTATGTAACAAAACGAAAAATTTCAGATTTTACATTAAAAGCTATGTTCAGTTTTTTCAATGTATTTTTTTTTTCATCAATTAATCAATTGTCCTTGAAATTTGCTGTTCTAAGTGTAAGTGAGTCGGAAGAGGGGAGAAGTTTTTTATCTACTCAGGGAGCCCTCATAGAAAAAAGAAGTCTTTTTAACCCTTTCAGGGACAGTGGCTACATAGTGAAACCACAAATTTTAATTGAAGATTGCAAAAACTTACCCCAGAAATTTTTTATAAAAATTTTCTTTTATAACTTAGACAAATAACTTTATTTCTTGTCTTTTAATATTGTTGGTGATTTCTGATGGCTGTTGATTTTAAATGAAGAAAATTTGCTTGCCCCTGAAAGGGTTAAAGGATTACAGCCTGTATACATGTAAGTTTTGAAGAAAATCACAGACATTTTCGAATTGCACACTGACATTCCTCGTCAAATATCTTTGAGAAGAAAATCTTTCAGCAACTAGTGTGGCTTGCCATTTTAACCCTTTGCACTCGAGCGGTGACTCTCGATCACCATTTGATTTGATGTGGTTATGTTTAACAAACAACCTTCATTGAAGTATAAAGTTATATAAAATGGTTAAATAAAAAGTTTTAAGAATTAAATTGCATGTGAAATCATTTATGTTAATGATAAATCATTCAGTATATAAGAGAAAAATTGCCTCGTGCTGCTGGTTCGCCAGAGCGAAAAAGGTCTCGAGTGCAAAGGGTTAAAAATATGTGTTTGCAAACAATCCAAGAAAAGGCAGCCAACTATAAAAGAACACAGCTCTAAGGTTATTCTTTGCACAATACGGCAAATTAACCTGTAATCTACAGAGTTGTGTTAACAATGCATCACATAATGCTGTCTGTATTTTGCATGGAAACAGCAACTATCATGAACTGCTACAAGTAACAGAAAAACTATATGTTTACAATAGTTTAAGCGACAAATAAAGCATTTTTAATAGATTTTATAAGGTGAAACTAAATAAAACAAGAACGAAAAATCATGCTGCTCACATAGATTATTAACACTTTCCAACTGTACATACCTGTTGCTTCATTTAACCTTCAATGTACTTTGCCTATGTGATCACACTATGGATGGACAGAATAACAGAAAAGCAAACAGACTAACTGAATTCATAATCGCTCTTAAACTTTGTTTAAAAGTGCTAAAAAAGCTCAATAAAAATGGAAATGCAATTACAGCAATTTCTAGTTGTAGCCCTTAATGTATCTGAATATTTTAGTGTTGTCCTGTGAAGCTTAGTGCTAAACACACCCTATTCTACAGAAAATATTTTTTTTATCTTATGAATAATAAATGTCAATTTCATTATGATCTGTGTATTACAAGGTTATTTAAATATGATTTCTAAAAATGTCTCTCATATTAGCATTCTTTTAGGTGCCCTTATACACAAACCAGTTGTGCTATTTATATCATTTTAAATAGAGAAAATGTAATAGTGATCTTTAATAACGTATCGTTTTGAAGAAATTCTGAAAATGTTTACAGATGCTAGAAGCAGACAGAAAGACAGATAAATAAATTTAAATCATTGTTAGAAAGTGTTTAAACACAATGAAAATGAAAATTTAATTGCAACAATTTTCAATTATAGCCCTTAATGTATCTCAATATTTTTGTGTGTCTTCGTAAATCTTAATGATAATCACACTTTATTATATAGAATTTTTTTTTTTTCTGTATATCACTAATAGACGTCAATTTTATTATGATTTGTACAAATTAAAGATACTAAAATCTAGTATATAGAAATCCTCTAATAGAGCACAATGCTTTGGAATTCTTAAAGGTGTCCCTGTACACAAACCAGTAGTGGTATTTACTCCATTTCAATAGCGAACATCCTATAGTGAACTTGAATAACATGTATCAGTTTCACGATATTCGATGAATATTTTTGGAAGTTAGAGCATGGACGGACAGACAGACAGATAAACTGAAGTCATAAATACTTTTACAACTTTTTTGAAAAATGTAAAAATATAAGACATTGTGACAAAAAAGTGCAAACATATATTAATCACATAAATTTTCTTACAGGACGATAAATTCATTAATAAATTTAACATTACCTTATATAATGTCCTTATAGTTTTTCATCACGATACGTATTTCGGGTGCAACCGCACTCATCTTCAGGTGAGATGTGACTCTCTTCATTCGTCTTCTTTGTTTATTGTTGAGGTCTTCAGGTTCATCATTTCACTTCGCTTCTTTTTGGGTTTATTAATTATTAATGCAGTCAATGAAAAAGAGCATGCAATCATCCCGAAAGACTGGAATCAAATAATTAATAAACCCAAAAAGAAGCGAAGTGAAATGATGAACCCGAAGACCTCAACAATAAACAAAGACGACGAATGAAGAGAGTCACATCTCACCTGAAGATGAGTGCGGTTGCACCCGAAATACGTATCGTGACGAAAAAATATAAGGACATTATATAAGGTAACGTTAAATTTATTAGTGCAAAGCTATTTTATTACGTGTTGTTATTAAGCTGGATATAAGTCAAATAAATAATGCAATTCAACTGCCACAAGTTAAATAAGAATTTTACCAACATCGACTGCTATTAATATTCACAGAGTGACACCTCTGCACAATCACTGGTCATGGAACAAAATTAATTTTCGAATAGGTTTAAGGAGTAATTCTTTGTATTAAACTTGGACAGATGCCTTCTTTTACGTTAGAGATACCACGTTTCCAATCGGTTTAAATGCAGACTATTACCAGGCAAAGTAGGGATGTTACAGTACTGTAGCTTTTTACTTTCTCTTACCCATAAGGTAGAGAAAGTATTGTTTTTGGGTCAAATCTTCGAAAGCAAGATTTTGTTATATTTACATGTTCTGAGGTCCCCTGAATACGAAAATCATGTTTTTAGCAAATGGTCTGTGTGTGTCTGTCTGTTATAAGCATATCTCAAAAACAAATTATGGCAGAAAGTTCAAACTTGGTATTCTAAATGTGTATCATATAGGGATGCTACAGTAAGCTTTTCGTTGAGATCAAGCAAATGGTTCGTGTACAGGGACAATCAAGAGAATTCTAATACATTACGTCTATGGAGGAAATTGCAGGTAAGAAGAGTTTAACGTCTATAGACTGCACTAAACCAAATGAAACGAATATATATTTTTTGTAATAGATATAGTCAACAGGGGAAAAAAATTGTGTATGTAGGAGCCTCGCCTCTCCCCCCTGAGCGGGAAGTCCCATCAACGGGAGTAAATTTTCATGATGTGTATCTTTCAAAAGAGCTCGCCAATACCTTTAAAACGAATGGTTGAACCATCAATCTGCAATAATTTAAAACAAAGTTATCGATTTTTTTTTACTTTTAACAACAAAAAAAAAAAAAATTAATTTTTTTTTTTTTTTTTTAAATATTGAGAATAAAATGGACTTTTTTTGGATATTTGGTGTTATACTACTTCTCTAATATGGAAATCGTCTTCATTATCATAAAAGATAATTTTTTTAAATAATAATTTTTTTAAAAACAGAATTATTTTTAATAACAGAATTAAATTCTCTATATATGTAGGTGCATTAATGAAACGGGGGGTTGAGGGGGGCGATAGCCCCTCTCACACACAACTAATTATCATATAAAACTCTCCCGAAGCCTAATTTGAATTGTTTAACATAGGTTTACATAACATTGTTATCTTACATCTTAATCACCAACCTGTATTTATAATATTAAATTTCAGGGTAAGAGAAAGTCGTGTGAGTGACACACCAGATTATTATTTTTTTTCCTTTTCCTTTTTACCTAAAAGATATGGAAAATGTATATGAAGACAAACACAATATGCAGTGTAACTGTAAGTGAATAGCCCACTGTTATTCTTGATACATTGTTTCTGCTACAGTCACATTTTTTGCAAAATGCATAACATTTATACAAAATGCAAAAATTAAATAAGAGATTTTTACTTTTTTGCTAAAGAATTTTATTAAACACTGATATTTAAAAAGGAAAAAAAAAAAAAACTTTTACGAAAATGATTAGTTAAGTTGTTTAGTACAGAATAAAAAGAAAAACTGGTATACATTACATTGTTTTTCTAATGTGTGATCATTGTATAAAATGATAGGTAATATTATACATAAATCATTTAAATAGAAGCATAAAAGATTTTACATATAGCACATCCTATGGGTACTAATTTTCTTAAATTCCTTAAATTATTTAAAAGAGTGAAATGAAACTAATATATGTTTCAGAATTTTCCTACAGAATGATCATTACTAAAATTGTAGGTTTACTATACATTTTCTTTTACAGAGATGCCCAAAAATTTGAGATATGTTACATTCATTGAACACACATAAAAATTTAGGATGAAAACACACTGACATGATTTTAACTTATTTACTGAAATATTCAGCAATTCAAGTAATTACTGGGTGTTTACATCCAGTAACTACTAAATGTTCAGAAAGTCCAGGGAAGCCACTACATTTTTTTTTTTTTTAAGATGTCATTAATAAATTTAAAATTTAGTTTGTAAAAGAGATATGTAAAATAAAGGAGCATCTAGAATGATATACAAACAGGTATTCTTAAGCCTATTAGTATTTTGCTAAGGACTTTTTTCTGATTTTAGCTCTTTTACTAAAGAAATTATGAACTCAGTTTAAATTCTGCCTGGACATCTACAATACCTATTCAATAGTCATCAAGGTTGAATTTGTTGCTGGACTGATTACTGAAAATAATTCAGCTCCTGATTAAATGAAACTAGTACAACTGCAATTAAGCAAGTACTATGCAACAGTGAAGGACAGTCGGCATGCAACGTCCATTTTTTGCTGAGTTATCTATGAACAGTAGTATTCCTGTTACACGAGATCATTGGCCACCACAAGTTAATTCATTTAAATGTTGTATTATTGTAAGTTATGAGTCTGCAATTTCATCACTTTTGAATAAAAATTTTTCAGCATATAGCTATCTTTCAGCACCTCTATAAAACTTACGATTTTTGATCAGTAAGAAAAAAAAAGACTTAGGGACCATTTTGCCAAATTAAGGGACTTTTAGGGACCTAAAATAAGTTAAGGGACTTTAGGGACCACACTAAATGCCCTGCTATTTCAACCTCGGCAATGCCGGTTAGACCTGCTAGTATAAAATAAATCTACAGACAGACAATTAAAAGATAATCTGAAATATTCTGGAAAAATATATATAAAAAAAAATCCACTAAATGTTGGGTTAAAGTCAAAACATTTGAAAAGATTTGTAATAAAAAACTCGTGTATTTCAACATTTTCAACTTATTTTTACATTTTGAAGCATTATAACAATACAAAAAAGATAATTTTGGCACTACAAGTGAAGGACTGTATAATATTACATGTGTAGACAAACTGGAGAACAACTGCAATCAGCTGCTATAGAACACATAATTAAAAGACATTATTAATATGGGGCAAACATTATTGCTAATATAGACATATTAATAATATGGGGTCCACATCAGTTGCACATTTTACAACTCAATGGCCCTCTTCACTTACCGTCACCGGAAACCCGAGCCAATGTTATTCTATGGAGAAATTTTCTTTACAAATAACTTATTAAATAATACATATTTTTAAATTCTGTTTTCACATTCAGAAAATTCTCAGCTGTTTAATTGACGGACCTTTTTTAAAAATGTATTTTTTTTATTTTTAATATTTTATTTTGAAATTGCAAAATGAAAAAAAAATCACATATTGAAAATTTGTATTTTGCAGCTTCAAAATAAAATAAAAAAATACATTTTTAAAAAAAGTCCGTCAATTTAACAGCTGGGAATTTTCAGAATGTGAAAACAGAATTTAAAAATATGCATTAGTTAATAAGTTATTTGTAAAGAAAAATTTCCCATAGAATAACATTAGTTTTCGCTTCCAACGGCGGTGAGTGAAGCGGGCCCTTAATGGATGTTGATTAAACAAGTTTTACATAGCTAAATAATTTGTGACTTCTTTTTTCTTTTTTTTTGAATTTGCAACTTGTTTGTATTTTAATGTAATGTGTCTCAAAGCAGAAATTTTTTACTCAATTTGCATTTTAGTTACGACTACAAAATGCTCTGAACAGGTCAAATTTAACTACAATCATCCAGTTAATAAGTTTTTTAATTGTATTTATAATTATTTTGGAAAGGTTTAGCCAAATACACATTGGGGCTCTTTAACTGCTTCTTTACGGAATTCAAATTAATTTAAAAAAAAAAAAAAAATCTTTTTCATAAGGTTTCATTTTATTAGTCACCTCTAAATAATTTTTTTCTTGACCAAAGTCTGTTTTAAGAGTAGTATTCAAATTACTGGATAAACGTAGTTCAGTGAACTATTATTCACTTGATATTAAACTCCTAAAAATAAAAATGTTACTTTTTTTTTTCAAAAAAAAATTAATAAAAATGACTTTTTTTTTTTTAAAGTGAACTAAAAATAAAAAACCTAAATGGACCTTTGTTTTTAAAAATTTAAGTTAAGGGCCTGCTTCACTCACCACCGTTGGAAGTCGAAGCTAATGTTATTCTATGAGAATTTTTTCTTTACAAATAACTTATTAACTAATACATATTTTTAAATTCTGTTTTCATATTCTGAAAATTCCCAGCTGTTAAACTGATGGACCTTTTTTAAAAAAATATTTTTTTAATATATGTATAAATTGAAAAAAAGGACGAATTATCATTTTAAAACATTTAAATACCTTTAAATATCCTTTTATTTGAGCAGCGTAGATTTGAGCAGCGTAATCTATGCTGCTGAAATAAAAGGATATTTAAAGGTATTTAAATATTTTTTAAATTTTTTATACATTATTTTGAAGCTGCAAAATACAAATTTTCAATATGTGAATTTTTTTCATTTTGCAATTTCAAAATAAAATATTAAAAATTTAAAATAATACTTTTTTTAAAAAAGTCCATCAGTTTAACAGTTGGGAATTTTCTGAATGTAAAAACAGAATTTAAAAATATGTACTAGTTAATGAGTTATTTATTAAAAAAAATTCCCCGTAGAATAACATTGGCTTGGGCTTCCGGCGACGGTAAGTGATGAGGGCCGTTAATAACAATAAAGCTTATTATTAACAGAATTCAAGAAAAAATTTATATTTCTTTAAAGACAGTTTTCAAACACATTACAAAACTCATTGTAAACAGTTAATAAAAAAGATAATAGAAACAACAGTCAAGTTTTATTACAAATTTAATACAAGAACAAAAAAGCTTTAAATAAATAAATAGTTCGTATCAGACTACTCTTCTGACTTCGAAAAACCTTTTTAAGTAGTACACTTGACCCATCGTCATGGCCACGAGAACAACAGCTTCAAAAAACGCCCACATCACCACACGAGAATTTGTACTCTCATTAACTGAAAAAGAAAAGGATCAATCAATCAAACATCATTAGTCAAATCAACCTCAGGATGAATATTTTTATTGAAATTTTATTTTTCCGACTATTCGAACCCCGGTCCAGGGGTTATTTTAATAAAAATTGTATTTCTTTCTTCCATTGTTTAATGGTGTTTTCCATTTCCTGCGGCTTATTTCTGTCGAGCTGTCTACATGATAGACCAGAGATGTTTCTGCCTAAAGGTTGTCTGAGTGAGTAATGCTGACCGGGGTGTCGGCCTGGATAGCTCAATTGGTAGAGCCTTGACCTTGTAAGTGAAAGTTCCGGGGTTCGACTCCCGGTCCAGGCATTATTTTCACTCAGTCGGAAAAATAAAATTTCAATAAATATGATTTTCTTCGACAGTTGATTGTGTGATTTTAATAATATTTTTAGTTCCATCTTATTACATTCAAAGTACCCTAAGTTAGCAACAGTTCAGACACAATTTAAAAGCTAGTATGGTGTGAACACCCCAAAACTTTCTTTTCTCTTTTTTTTTTTAAACAAATTCCTGTAGTACAAATAATTTATTATACATAATCTCTAAGAAAAAAAGAGAGTTAAATTGAACACGTGTCATTTGTTAAATATATTAGAAACACTTTTAACACACGTAAATTTAAATTTTTATTTGAAAGATGTTAAAATTCTTTTTACCCAAAGCTTTTCGCTTTAATAGTAAAGCCTCGTCAGGGATTTTTAATTAATCGTTTCCAATGAGCAGTCTTTCCTTGATCCAACCTCTACCGGACTTCAAATTGCCTTTGCTGATATTCACGTTATTAAAAGAATTAACTGTTGACTGTAAAAAGAAAGCATATTTAAAACTGCTCATTGGAAACGATTACTAAAAATCCCTGACGATGCTTTACTATTAAAGCGAAAAGCTTTGGATAAAAAAAAATTTGACATCTTTTAAATAAATTTTAAATTTACATGTGTTTAAAGTGTTTCTAATATATTTAAATAATTTATTATGAATTTAGTAAATTAGAAAATTTCTAGTCAATGATGTTCATGTTGGTATTAGAGGTGAGTTCGGGCTCTATTTTGGCAATCCGAGCCCGCCCGGGCCCGAAACATTTTTGAACTGAGCTCGCCCGAGCCCGAAAAATTTTGTGTGATCAGAGCCCAAGCCCGATATTGAAAGTGGTACGCTATGCAACGCATACACAATGGTAAAATTAAATACCGTTTTCATTTTCAAATTAATTTTTTTAATATCAATCCTCAATTTAAATAACTATAAATGTTATTATAACAATTTATAATGTCTGTGTCTCTGTATACATGTATATACTTATATAATATACATATATAGTGCAGCCCATTGTTTATAACGCGCCTATCGGGGGACAAAAAATTTATCCGAATGAGTGATATAATGAGGCCCAATATAATGAAGGAGGAAGGATTACTGTATAACACTCTGACATAATATGCATCCCGTTGAAAAAAAAAGTTCTATTTAGAAAAAGGAAAGTCAAAGCTACTAAGGTTTGCAAGACTATTTTGTGATTTATAACCTATCATGACTATTATGGCATTACTAAAAGTGCTCTCAAAATGAATAATATTTTTTTTTTTTTTTTTTCCAGTTAGTGAAGAATAAAATAAACGGAACTTTTAACTTGAATCCGAGCCCGCCCGGAGCCCGAAGACTTGCGTAAGATTTGAGCCCGATCGGGCTCGGGCTGAGCCCGTCTCATCTCTAGTTGGTATCCTAAATGGTATGTTAAAAGTGTCCTGATATCTTCACAATCACAATAAAAATCTCTATCAAAAATGATATTTAAGAAATTTTCTGCCATGCTAAGAAAATAAATTAGAAACTTCATAGTCAATGATGTTTATTCCAATATCCTAAATGATATTTTAAAAATGGTCCGACATATCTTTTTTAAGATGAAAATGTCTTTCAAATGTTTAATTGAAAATTTGCCATATTATCTCCTGTTAAGAAAATCATAAATTTTGAATAACTTACAAAGTTTTCTAATTAGAATATTACAAATCAACAGGATACTTGCCAGTGTCGTAAGTCATATTTTAGAACTGGTTTGACCTCCCTGTAATTATTTTTTATTGTTAGATTTTGATTAATTTCAGATTCCTCACACCTTAAAACATGTTAAAAACTTAAAAGGGGGGAAAAAACCAAGATTGAAAATCTACACGATAATCTAAGTTCCCCCATACATATAGTATGATGGGGAACTAAAAAATAACTTAGCCTTAAATTATCATAGATATATGGTACAAAATTAATTTTAAAAGTATTGATGAGCTGTTTGGAATTATATCCACATTTTTAACCCCCCCCCCCCCCCCCCGCCTCTACCCAAAAGGCAGGGGTACACTGCCCCTGCATATAATTTTTTTTTCCTGGTTAACTATCACTATCATATATATATATATTTCCTGTTGAAAAGGTCTCATTATATATATTTATATGAAATTTGTCTTGTACTGTCACATTAAATAGTAGCCGCCTTCGGGGACCAGCTGGTTCGCGATCCTTGAAAAATCTGACCACATTAAACTCCCGCTTGGTGATGCCACCTCGTTTCAGGACCTACAACAGCTTACTTGCATATAATGCAAGCACCTTTGAAAGTTTGAACTATAGCAAGTCCCAATCGGTTCTTATTCATGATCTAACACAGCCTGTTCGCTCACCGTGCAAACAACCTTTAAAAATTCTAATTGTGTTGCATACTGTGCATGAAGATGATGCTGCTATGCTGTAATTTTCCATGTTTCTATAAAAGCTACAGCTCAAAATATAATGTGCACAACTATACCATATTTTCCTTACTTGGTATTAAATTTCTGTGCATATTGGCCAAAAGGTGGCACTGCTGTGCTGTAATTTTCCTTGTTTCGGGATAAGCTATATACTCAAAATGTAATGTACTGTGTAAAATGGTCGAAAGGTGGCGCTGCTATGTGTAATTTTCCTTATTTATGTAAAAGCTATATCTCAAACTCTAATATACACAACTACACTATATTTTCCATACTCGGGCTTAAATTTGTGTCTACATCGGCTGAAAGGTGAAATAAATAAAAACAAAATCCTCAGTGTAGGCAAAATTAAAAATATATAAAAAACTCATAAGAAATCATCTGGAACACAGGTGTTGCATCTATTAACAAAAAGCTTCAGTTTTACATAAATAAATAAAGGATTTTTGATATTAAAATACTGTTTTCATAAATTCTTACTTTTAAATATTTTGAAAGAATAATTTTCTTTTTTCCCTTTAAAAAACAAAATTCAAAGAGACAAAATATACTCCTTCTCAAATACTTAACAAGACTTGCAACTGACTGGTTCTTTTCAATTTCTACAGAGTTCATTTAATAAAATGTTCTATGTTTTCATATTTTCAGTCTTATTTTTAATTTATGCCTTAATTTGGCTCAACGAAACTCTATTAACTTGATATTAAACATTACATAAAGTGATTGTAAAAACGGAAGATTTTACACAATATTTTACTTTTTCACAAAAATATTTTATATTTCACAAAAATAAATAAAAATTTCACAAAAATATTTTGTTTTTTCACAAAAAAGGGACCCAAAAATTAAAACCTGGATCGACCCCTGCAAAATAATTAGTAGGGGGCAAGAACCAATTGAAACCGTAAGAAGGGTCAACTCCAATTTTGTCCATAGTACTACAATGGTGAATGGTCAATAAGGTTGCTACTCAAACAAAAAAAATGCAATTCCCAATTTTTTTTTTTCTTTTCCCCCAGATGCATTTTACAAAGCATATTCTATTTTCAGCAAATTTTAAGAAACAGAAAGAAATAACTCTTTCATGCTGGCCCTGTCTTTGATATGTGATTTACACAAAATTTCTTACATATTTAATGAGATATCGAAGATTTAAAACTTTTTATTGATAAGAGATAATATTAATTAATTAAAAAAAAAGTATGCAGATCACTAAATGACAGAAAGAATATAAATTTTTTCAAACACATTTCATAAAATAAACTAAACTTAACCTAAAAATACAAAGCGTGAAAATACTCATGATTAAAATTTTAAGGAGTATTTTTAGATTTTAATGCCTAAAATATGCTTGTGGAGGAGTTAAAAATATCTCTGGGTCTTGACATATGTTAATGTTTTCATTCTGCATGTTATTTGTTTTAGAAGTTATTTTGTATATTTATTATCCATGGCTACATCAAAATATGAAAATTTCTTGTAATTCTGTATATTGATGGCCATAAAAGTCATTTGACCCTCCATTTAAGTGCATTTTGCAGTAAACATGACAATACTTGTAGCACCTCTGCTTAATACAGACCATATTTTACAGCCATGTGATGTCAGTTTATTCAAGGTCAATGAAATGGTCTTGGAAACAAGTTGTTCCTGACTACATAGCTCTCAATATTCAAGTTACAAAAATAAACTTTGCCCACTTATTTGAATTAGCAATAAACAAAATATCACAGGAACACAGTGACCAGTGACTTCAAGTGAACTGGTTTAATATCCTTTTGATCCTGAATCTGTATATTATACTAAATGTAGTCATGTACCAAGAATCCACATAATGTCTACACACATATTGAAAGAACAACAACAAAAAAAAAAAAGGTTGTAGATTCACTAAAAGTTATGAAATCATTTATTTCTAAAGACCTCTTAGATGAATTTTATGCACATTTTGTCCAGAAAAAAAAAAAAAAAAAAAACATAAAAGCAAGAATGTAATGATATTAAATTACATAAAATTTTGCAAAAAATGAAATATCCAGTATTAGCAGAAAACATGCCAACAGACACAGTTAATTCAAGTACAGATACTGTACTAGAATAATGAAACTGAAATACAAAATAATGCACATTGTCAGATTATTACAACTTAGTGGGCTGCAGTGTAAGAATTAGTAGTTTTGAAAATGAAAGTCAAATTCAGGATATAATTGTATCTGATCTAGAAGTCGGTTGCCTCTACTTCAGAAATTATAGATGAAACAAGTTCATCCCTATTCAAAAAAGCTTCATTTTGGCTTCAGCTAGAACAAAGAAAAAAATTACAGCATCTGCAATATGTAACAAATGGAAAAACTATTTCAGAGCAAAAGAGCATGAAAAGAAATAATTAGAAAAAGAGCATCATAAAATTGAAAGAGAAAAATCAGAAAATAAAAGCAGTATGAGAAGACGGTGACGGTAGAGGGAAAAAAAGAAAAGAAAATGCAAGTACTATAACCAGTAGTGGCACCAGAAATTCCCCGACGGGCGGACACCACCTCCACGACAGGGGGGCACTACATAAAGAGAGTTTATTATATGAGTTATTAAAAACTGAAATACTGTTAATAATATTACTGTTAATATTTGTATCATTCCATTTGTTAGTACTCCTCGTGGTTTTGGAGATTATTGTGCCACAGACAGACATTTTCTAAAAATATCGTGGTCAAAATGTGTATATTCATAGAAAACTGGAAGTTGAAAATTTTTACGAATCCAATACTTTCTTCTATTGAATATAGAATGGAAAAACTGGAATGCTCCAAATTTGTAAAAGGAAAGAAAAATGCTGCTAAAAGTAGAAAAACTGAAAATTTTGTATTTGTTCCCCAGATAGATTTTAGGAGTATGCCCCGATGGGGGGGTCACAGACTCCCCGATGGGGGACCTGTGCCCCCCCCCCCCCCGGCCCCCTATCTGGCGTCACCCCTAACTATAACTTTGAAAAAAGAGTGTTACTATGCAGTTTTCTATGACAAAAAATACTATGAGGAAGATTAATTGAATAGAAATATTAAACTTATGACATTAAGTTTCTTCAAAAAATTTTGGAAAACAAGTACACCTGGTTAACAAAAGTAGAACAAAAGTAGACTTCGCAAGTGTTTTGAAAGACTACATATTTCATGGACCACCAGATAGAACTGAAAATGATTCCTTCACAGTTTGAGTTTACAGTTACATTATAAGAAGAATGAAGATGTTGTACCTTAACAGTGGTGGATCCAGAACTTGACTTTTGAGGGAGGGCTAAAATTTTTCAAAGTGTTATTCTAGACCAACAAAAAATTTACAATTGCAATATTCAATTATGAATGTCAGTGTTTTGGGAGCCCCCTAGCCCCCCCCCCCTTTAAATCTGCCACTGTACCTTAATATGAAATCCAAAAAATGAATTTGATGGATAAATGATTTAGTATTGCTTGAGAAAACTTGCCTCTTTGTTCCTAATTAATGTGTTTTTAATTACACTGATTTATTATGTATATTTCTCTGGTAATAATTCTCATAAAAGTTAAAAATATTTTTTTTTCCTTTATATAATTTCTGCATGGTAATAATATGGAAGACGTAATTTCCTATAAGTGGTCTTTTCTTTTTTAACATAAATATACTGGTTTGCCTGATATTTTCCCTTGGTTTTTATAAAATAATTTTATAAAAGTAAAGTGTCCTCTTATAATACAATAATTAAAAAAAAAAAAAAAAAAAAGATTGCATTAAAAAATAAATGAACTGTTTTTCCATGCATTTCATAAGTGTCAGTTAATGGAGCATGAAGTGTCAGTTATCAGTCCCAAAACTTTCTCTTGGTGTCAGTTACTTGTAGTAAAGCTACCATAACAACATAAAAAATATTTTTTTTAAAAATAGAAAAAAATTCATTCTCAAACAAATTATACTCTAAATAAATTTTGAAACTTCACTTATTTTTTTTAAATAAAAAGTTTCTACCAGGATAATTTCAGTAAGTAGCAATTGCTAGTTATTTTTGATATTGCTCTTAAAGTGTCAGTTACTGGTGCACCTATCCTACATTAGGCTGACCGTCGTATGTCCTCGAATCTCGAGGACATAGGGTCAGCGATGTATCGGGGACTGTCCTCGAGTTGGTCACTCTATCCTACATGTATGTTAAAAAAAAAAAAAAACTTTTGTATTTGGAAATATAATGCTAATGTTATCAGTTTAAAAGACAGATACAACATATATACATGTAACTGAAGATCAAAAAACTTACTCTGTCGGTGCAATCTGTCTCGAACAGCCATGTACTCCTGTTCGTGTTTCACAGAAGTCAAAGATGTAGACAACTCTTTGATCATTTCTTCCAACTTGTTCTGATGGGCTGAAAGAGGAAAAATCATTTAAATATTCAGAAGAATGTTATAATTAAATCAAATATCAGCCATTTTCTGTTTGACACTTGCCACTTCATATATATAACTTATATAATTAAAAAAAAATTTCAGTTAACATCAGAATTGGCCAAAATAATAATTAAACAATTTTTCTTATTATAAATTTTCTAGTCATATTAATATTAATTGTTACTTCATCTGAAAATAATCAAGAACTATTATACTAAAGTACATTTTATTAATTATATGTACTTTGAATAACCTGTCCACATAATTCTGAGACACACAGTACAACCATAGCCTCCTAAACTAGATGCCTGTTCCGTTGCTCAGAAACTTGGCAACAGTTCAAGTGGTAGACAACGCCACCTGGTACAGATTGCGTGACTTTTTATTCATTTGTCACCAATAATTTTAAGAAGTGATATATGATATATATAATCGACGTTTCTTCAATTCTATTCACCTTTCATGTATATAAAATCCCATTTTTAAAAATTCTTGGTGGCTGTTGAATAAAAAAGTCGCACAATCTATACCAGGTGGTGCTGTCTACCGACTGAACTGTTGCTAAGTTTCTGAGCCACGCGACAGGCGTCTAGTTTAGGAGGCTATGGTACAACATAACGAAATTGATAAATACTTTTATAAGGTGCACAAAACCATTTTTCCTGTAAAATGAGTTATGGTCGGCATAACTGATTAGTTTACGGGTAACACTAAAAACTTTTGATTCATTATGAGACAAGGAAAAACCGCACAATGCAATTTTTCAGCAGAGTGGGGATATTATCATGGAGAATTATTTCATTTGTAATGTTTATAATTACACATCTTAAGGGCCCTCATCACTTACCGCCGCCGGAAGCTGAAGCTAATGTTATTCTACACTGTAAAAAAATAACTATTACCATCTGCAAGAAACTCTCTGTGATTGGAGAAAATAATTATTTTCTCCAATCACAGAGAGTTTCTTGCAGCTGGTATTAGTTATTTTTTTACAGTGTATGGGAAATTTTTCTTTACAAATAACTTATTAACTAATGCATATTTTTAAATTCTGTTTTCACACATTCAGAAAATTCCCAGCTGTTCAATTGACGGACCTTTTTAAAAAAAATTATTTTTTTTAATTCTTTATATTTTATTTTGAAGCTGCAAAATATGAATTTTCAACATGTGAATTTTTTTTCATTTTGCAATTTCAAAATAAAATATTAAAAATTTAAAAAATACATTTTTAAAAAAGGTCCGTCGATTGAACAGTTGGGAATTTTCTGAATGTGAAAACAGAATTAAAAAATATGTATTAGTTAATAAGTTATTTGTAAAGAAAATTTCCCCGTAGAATAACAGTGGCTCGGGCTTCTGGCGACGGTAAGTGAAGAGGGCCGTTAAGGGACAATGGTGGCTTTAGTATTTTGATGGGGGCTTGCTGAGCACTGTGAATGATAGATTCTAAACGAATTATTAACCAGTTATTTTTCATTCATTCTCTCCTTGCCTTTTAACGTGCTGGGATATTTCATGACATTATAATCCTATTTTGACATATTTATCTTAAAGAAAAGGGGCAGCTTTACTAGTGACAGCACCCTCATCAAAATCTTCTGTGGGCCCTCATGAATCATAACTTCTGAAGAGTTTTCTGAAGTTTAATCAAGTATAAATATTATCTATTCATTCATTTTTCAGAGTCCTTGGTCAAGTTAACCCCTTAACGTGCGGTGTTCTTGCTGCGAGGACGCAAAATTTAAGATCCAGCTGCAAAAATTCATCCCGGAAATTTTTTAGCAAAAATTTACGTTTATAACATATCAGAAAAGGCCGATTTTTTTTAATCTTAAAATTTAAAATTTCTTTTAGTTTAATTTAGTTCATAAATTCCGGTGGCAGTATAATTTAAATGATCGGAATTGTCTTGCGCCACAAAGGGTTAAGGAGCACATATGAATTACTCTTTTTAGACAGTGTGACAATATAGTACTCCACTGGCCATGAAAAAATTTTGCTTTAGTTGTGACAAGGCATGATACACAGGAAATTATTTCCATGACATGAAATATACCTTTATATATTTTTGTGAATGGTTATATTTTAAATTTTTTTGTTATTATACTAAGATTGACATAATTTATGCATATTTGAAAACTTGTTTATTAAACGAATACAGAATAGTTATCTATCACAGCTTGCACTCTAAATTAACAAATTCAATATATTAAGTTTGTTAGATATTATTTGTAATTAAATTGTTAAAAATTTAGGCAAATTATTACTTTTCACACCATGAAATAAATATAAAATTCCCTGGCAATTTGGCTCTTCTTTTATTTTTTATCTTTGTCAAAAAAAAAAAAAGTTTTGTTTAAAACAAACATTGCAGACAGAATTAGGAAAACTTTAAGGTATTACTGGTTAAAAAAAGTTAAACTGAAGTTGGAAAAATACTTGTATAACAACATGAAATTGACATATGTTTATACTTAACGTCAAATAAAAAACAACAAATGATTAAAAAGGTGAAATTTTTTATTAATAGGTTTAAAGCAAAATAAATAAATAAAAATGAAGTTCATTTGAGTTTGTGTTCAATTAATTTATTTTCAAAAAGTGCCAGAGGGAGGGGGTGGGATGAAAACCCTGTATAACTTCCTAATTTATTAACAGCATGACAATTAAATTTCAACCTATATATGGTGGCTATTACTAGTTTTGAAGGGGTTCTCATAATGACTTTCCATGATTTTTCATATTTCATAACTGATACTTCTTTTTCTTTAGCCAAATCTTAATATTTTTTTAATAAGTTGTATTATGACTAGATGACTTCTTTTCTAATTCTGTTAATTTTGGAAAGAGAAGTCTAATTTTCTGTTTCTGTCAAAATTGTTGTTCTTTTCCTTGATTCAATATTCCTTCCTTTGATGGTTCTCCTAAACGAAGCCATCTTTGTGAAGATAGAGTGAGGATGATTTGTAGTTACCTATTCTATAGATATAAAAGTAGAGTCATTTAAATTAACAGTGATGGATAATAGAGTGAAAATATAATGTGTTGTTAAGTGCTATTTAAAATAATACCCCTATGCACAACTATTAACAGCAAAAATTTCTTTTAGTTGTACGCTGTTTAGGAAGTTTACTATTTCCAATCTCCAAACATTGCAACGACCATTTCAGCATAAAAAATATAATGCAAACAACTTTTGGAGATGTGCCAAATTGTAAACATCTCCAAAAGTTGTTTGCATTACATTTTTTATGCCGAAATGGTTGCTGCAATACTTGGAGATTGGAAATAGTAAACTTCCTAAACAGCATACACCAGTCAGTGAGGACTTTATAGAAAACGAGAAAAATAAAAAATAAATTTTCCGAGTTATCCGCGGTCTCTGATTATCTATGGGTTGCTGCGCGACTCAATTCCGCGAATAATCTTCCAGCTTTTCCTAAGTTGCAGAAAATTTTTAGCTTTTAGGTCATGTGCGTGGAAAGTTTTTTATTTTATACAGGTCTGCCTAACGCTTGATTCTACTTCAAACAGGATATAATTTATCAATATTGTGGATACCTAAAGCGAGAACACTGACTGAATTTCAGGAAATATTGCAGAATATGTTTGGAATAAAACAAAAATGAAAGGATAATTATCACTACAACTATGTAATATCATACCATCCGTTTCTGCATCATGGCTTTTGGGAGCTTCACCAACATCCATAGAAAACATCACAATCTTTGGCGTCATCGTCGACATGGCATTGCTGAAACAGTAAGTGTAGACACCGTCGGCATGGGCAGCAAATGTATATTTTCCATTTGATTCTCGTTCACCTTTATAGATATTTCGACCATCTGGGCCAGTGATCTTAAAACAAACAAAAATTAGATGAATTAGAAAGTAAAAATGACATTAACAGGGTTCATACTCAAATATGGGGGGAAAATTCCCTGAGTTTTTCAGACAATTTTCAAGAAAATATTAGTGACATACTACAAGAAATGCTCCTCTAGAGAGGAAAAAACACATCTACTTACATTGTATGGTGTCATATTACTGCCGAATATGATACAAATTTAGGTAGTAGAAATCATTGTTTACATGAGTATTTTCATGATACTTAATCATTTGAATTTTGCTATGAAGCTAAACAAGAAAAATATAATTTGACAGAAAAGAAATAGTTGATTTTCCAGGTTTTATAATTGATTTTCCTTTTGATGAAAATTTTAATATTCCCCAAGTTTTCCCTGACTTTTTTTTTTTTTAATCCAAATTCTCTGAGAATTCCAGGTTTACTCTGAGTAGTATGAACCCTGATTAAAACGAAGATGAGATATATATCAGGAGAATACATATTTATATCTGAAAATATCTACTCTCCAATGACCTTGTGTGCTAAAACAAAATAAAGTTACAATTAAAAAAAAATTAAACACTTTTATTTTTTTCTCCTTTTGTGATCTTCACAAGTATGATTTTCATTAATCAACAGCCTGAAAATTGAAATTTAGAGAAAAAAAAAATGAGTTCTGACTATAAGCAGCAAAATAATGGTGTGTTTTAACAATCGACAAAAATAATAATAATAAACAGAAACAAAAATAATTTCTCATTCTGGAAATTCGCTGAAAAAATATTGCATATTTTGGCATTCAGGCATAAAAAAAAAGCAGGAATTGTGTGGATTTAAAAAAAAAAAAAACATATTTTGGAAAAGCGTGAACATGTGGTTGATAAGGGGTAAAATAATAAATTGTCTATTTCATCTTAAATTCAGTAGGGAACCAATTATTTGTGATCGTTAGAACAAGACTATTTTGGATTCAACTGGCTGCTCAACAAAGCAACCCCCATTAATCAGACATGTAGCATGTTCAGATTTTAAAAAAATATTTCAAATCAAAAATTATTTAATATTCTAAATCAATCAAATGTAAAATTCTAATTACTCTGAAAAACTTAAAAAATAAAAGCCTTAAAATTATTTTTTATTTTTAATCAAGATAAAATATTATCATGGTTTGTTAGTATAAGAATCTCTTGGAAATGTAATAACCCTACATAAAAATCAACATTTCCTTTAATCCAAATGCCTCAGACCCTGACTAAGGATTTTAAAACATTATATCCAGGGTTAGAAATAAGCAGTCGTTAGTCGCATTTTGCGATGAGTTTTTTCATTTTGACACCTGGAATTTCAATCACAGGTGCCATATTTGACACCTGGATTTTTTCCTCATCACACCTAATCATTTTCCCAATCCCATCAGATTGTAAACAAGTCTATTTCAGTGAATTGAACCTAATAAAAACTGATTTAAGAAATCATATCTCTATGAAAGTAGTTGACGATTTGTTAATGATTAAATTAAACAGCCCTAAATTGGAAGATTTCTGCCCGGAAAATGCTATTAAATTGTGGTGGAATGATGTATCTTCTGGGCAAAGAATAAATTTGCGATTTTAAATATGTACGTTTAATATTGTCAATGTAATTACATTCATTACATAAATATTGTTTATATAATCTTGCATATATTATTTACAAGTTGATTCTTTATTATTATTATTTTAAATATACATATTTAATTATAGGTGACACCTAGATTTTTCATTTTGACGCCCAAAAAATTTAATCCAGGCGTCATTTTGACGCCTAGTTTAAAAATTCTTATTACTAACACTGATTATATCCCTTAATAAGAATTAGAAAATTAAGGTTTAACAGACCGATTCCTTTTTACATGCTACAGAAGCTTTTATACCAGGTTATCCTGGTTCACAATCTTGTAATTTAATGTCCCAATATTTTTACCTTTCTACTGCTTACAAACTATTTCTTTTATCAGAAATTGTCTTATCCCCACTAGTGGCCAAGAGATTCTGTGTTTTCAAATCTCATAGACAGGAAGTGAAGTTTTAATCGCGAATTGCACTTGTTGGCTAGCCATTAGGACTTTTTTCTCTGAAACTTGCATGAATACAGCAGCGTTCGCATTAGAGGGTGGGATTGCGAGAATCTCACAATATTTTAAAAAATCCCACACAAAAATTTATTATAAGGGGAATTTTTCTCCCAATTTTTTCACATTGCTCATTGAGTATTTCATCAATTTTTTAGTTCAGTTGGGTAATATTTTAATTGCTTTAAAGCCTGTAGTTATCTATTTTTAACTTCTCTAGAATTTCTCGATAAAAGAAAACAAAAGCGGAAGTATCATGTAATTATTTCAAAATACTTCTTAATAGTAAATATTTGTTAAGAGGATATATGAAGAGCTTATTTTATCAACAAACAACTACGAAGTGTGAAGGCTAAAAACTGCAATAATTATATATATTAAATAATGTAGGTTATCACACAGTTTTTGCACTTCTTTCTGTCAAGCACTCTTTTAAGTACTCAAAATCAAGTTGAAAATAAATTTTGAAATAGATTGTATAATAACTTGAGAAATTCCTTCTGCATTTCTGATGAAAATTTTGATTCTGAATATTGAAACAGTATTTGTCGTTAGCCAAAAAAAGGAAAGAAAATAAATAAATTTCCATTTTTAACATTTACTTGATTCTTTTTTTAATTGTTTAATTTGCAGTTGTATATCTCTAAAAATAAATTTGTAAACGAAAAATCGCCAATTATTAACATTAGAGCATTTTTGTTTTCTAAGTAAAATATATTAACATTTTTTCTTCTACCTAAATTTTTGTTTTACAAAAATGATGAAAATTTGGGATTTGCCCATAACTGAAGAAGATGCAATCTATTTTTTTCAAGAGAAAGGTTTATTGGTAAAGAATGCAATATGCGATTTGAATATAAATAGCAATAATATAAATTGACAATAATATTGAATTGTTGATTTTTCGTTTGTGGAAAAGTAGCATTCGCAAAATGTAAATTATGTAATTTCTCACTTAAATTTTTTGTTAAGAGTGGGGGAATGCCACTCAGTATTTTTTTCTAGTGTGAACCCTGTACAGGCTAGAATCCACAGTAAAGACCCTCACAAAAAGGGCACATCACTCAAGCTCTTGATTCTAGTAGAGATGGGCGTTATTTCATGTAACATAATAAGTAATATTATTATTGCATTGTAGCCTATTAGCAGTGTAATATACTACAAAAAATAACATTTTCCACTTTATCTCTGCACACGAAATAGACAAGAAATTTCTGGCGATAAAACTGATATAATACACCCATTATACAAGTAAAAAGCTTGAATTATTTCTTTTATATAATTACTTTTTTATTTTATTTTATTTACAAAATTCAAAAACAATATTATGAATGCTGGCTAAACGCTTTGTTCACTTTTAAAGATATATTTACTTACGGCACAAACATAAAATACATAACGAACACATAAAGAAATATCAAGTAAAGTATTTTAAAACAACATATAGAATGGAACGTTAGTCCATCTTGATTCACACACGCACACCTGTTGCCACACTTTCGCACCAAACTTTTCAGTTCTTGTTTTGGAGTACTCTCGAAATCAGAGGTGCGGCGTTCACAGACTCGCATCAAACTTTCCATGCAGATGTTATCGATTCGTTACTTCACGTCTGAAAAAAATAGGTCTGAAATCTCGGTAAGGAATACAGACAATTTCATAGCAATTCTGTTACTCAGTGATATTCTGAATCAATAATACCTTTCCATTTCCAAGTTCATAAAATTATCATTAAAAAAATAATATGCATCTGTATTATTTTTTTAACGATAATTTTGTAATGATAATATTTTCTAGAATGTATTACGGAATATTCCTTATGAAATATATTTATCAAAATAATTTTAATAAGCTAGATAATTTTAACGTTTAGGACAAATAACATCGTGCTCATATTAATTTAGAAATGATTTTATTTGGTGTTGATTATTTTTCATGGGATAATAAAATCGTTTGAATAAAATACTCTGACACCACGTTTTAACGAAATAGTGTTAATTCATGCAGCTAGCATGAGATAGGTAAGGGGTGATTATTAGATGTTAATTACTATTATGTCATGAAGGTGAGGAATGACATTACACTTGTTAGGTTTGGATTCGCTTTTGTATTGGAAACAGATGTTTCCGGAGTTTGATAATTGAAAGGAAGGTGTGTTTGTTTATATTTTAATTGCTTATAGCAGATGGAATAGAAAATGCGTAATGGCATACAGCATTTATTGTGGTTTTATTGAGAAAATTGTTTAAGTTTAATTAAGAATAATTTGAGAAGAAAATTGAATATTTATTTATTTATTTTTACTGTGTAGCTTTTCTTCACTTTTTTTTTTTTTTAATCTGATTTTTTCTTGAGACTATTTTTTTAGATTTAAAATGAGTAAAGGTGTTAAGAATAGTTAATTATGCTCTTATGTTAAAATTAAGTGCTTGAGAAAATACATCATTTTATGCAATTTTTGTAAGCAAAATCTATATTTTTTAACAAGTGTTTCTAATTTTAGAAAACATATTCAAAGTGACTGTTTGCTAAGTATGAGTGAAAAACACTAATTTTCTTGTCAATCTGGAATGTTCAAGTTCTTCGGAAAATCAAAAGAAACAGTCACTCTGTAGTTTAAAATTTGGGATGCCTTAAAGATGTTTCTTAAAAATTTGCTATTATTATTTGTTTCTTAATTACATACATGGCTTATAATATGAGAATTTTTTTTTTTTTTCAGAAAACGGCTCTTATGTACGTGTTTCTTGATATTATTTGAGATATTCTGTTTTCGTGTTTAAAGGAATTGGTTTAATGAACCTTAAGCTTACTCGATTGGGACAAATGTTTGTGTAAAATTTTGACTCTACCACTATTTCATATCAGCGTTTTTTTTTTTTTTTCTTTTTAATTGAAGAAATTCTAGTTTCTAGTGTTAAATAAAGTGAAGATTACTATTTGAAAGCATTGGGACTTAAAAACATTAACCGCATCCACTATGTAGGATACATGTATATATTGTAGATCATCCAGAAAGGATTAGAAAGACATTAGCCATACGTAAACTAAAAAGTAATAGGTTATAAAAATAATGTGTTGCAAAAACTTATTACCAAAGGAAGTATGGAACGAAGTAACCTATTACTGAAAAGTAACTATTTATCCCATTTCTAGATCCTAGAGTACTCAATCAGCCTCCGCTTACATATCAACATCAACACTAGAAATCATCATGCCTACACTAGAGGAGAGTTCGGGCTCTCTTTTGGCAATCTGAGCTTGCCCGGGCTCAAAACATTTTTGAACTGAGCTCAAAAAATTGTGTGTGATCAGAGCCCGATATTGAAAGTGGTACGCTATGCAACGCATACACAATAGTAAAATTAAATACTGTTTTCAGTTTCAAATTAATTTTCTTATAATCAATCCTCAATTTAAATAACTATAAATGTTATTATAACAATTTATAATGTCTGTGTCTCTGTATACATGTATAAATTTTATAATATATATTTATAGTGCAGCCCATTGTTTATAACGTGCCTATCGGGGGACAAAAATTTTATCCAAATGAGTGATATAATGAGGCCCATTATAATGAAGGAGGAAGGATTACTGTATAACACTATAACATAATATGCATCCCGTTGAAAAAAAAGTTCTATTTAGAAAAAGTAAAGTCAAAGCTGCTAAGGTTTGCAAGATTATTCTGTGATTTATAACCTATCATGACTATTATGGCATTACTAAAGGTGCTCTCAAAATGAATAAAATTTCTTTCTTTTACATTTTCCAATTTCTGATGAATAAAATAAACGGAACTTTTAGCTTGAATCCGAGACCGCCTGGAGCCCGAAGACTTGCATAAGATTTGAGCCCGTCTCAACTCTAGCCTACACGCCTACAGTAATTATGAATTAAAGAAATTTTAAAATGTAGTAAAACTTCCAAGTGTATATAAATGCTTTTACACTAACTTACTTTCCCAATGAAAGAAAAACTAATAATATATGTAAGGAAATACAGGTAAAAAATAACTTTGTGTAAAAATAACTTCATTTTAAAAAATATTAAAAATTTCATATTGTATGTTCTAACACGAGTACTGTAATTTAAAGAAAACAATAAACGCAGAAAAACTTTTTCTAAATTATTAAATTTATTTTTCTGTTGACTTTTATTTATTTATTTTATATCAGCTTGTTTCTCTAAATGATAAAAGATGCTGCCTTATTTTTTCATATGTTTAATTTTAAATAAAACAATTTAATTCATTGTCCTACAAAATTTTTTTAGCATTAAAACATCTTAACCTCTTTTACATATAAAATTTATTTGAATACAACAGAAAAATGTTATTTTTTAAATCAATGAGCTTAAAAAATTCCTTCTACCGAAAAAATTCCAGGTTTTTTAGTAAAACACCTGGACTGGGGAGGAAAGTGAGTATCTACAAGGCAGCAAATCTGACAACCCTGCTTACGTTATTATACGCATATTTCACTATATTAAGCATATATAAGTTTAATAATCATTTACAACTACTTATAAGTTTTAAAAGGGAAAATTCGATTACCGTAACGTCAATGTCTAAAAATCCTCCTTCAGCAACTTCAAATGTTAAACCCATTTTTGTACCGGCTGTAACTTTGTCAAAGAAGCATTCTTCAGCATGAGCATCAACATTGACAAAATAACAACTGATTGAAGGAAAAATGAATCCAAAAATCACCACAAAGATCAAAAAACAAGTTTTATGAGATTTCATAATACAATACATCGTAGTATGGGTTTGTTTGTATTTAACAGAATAACAAAAGTAAACAGTAAACTTCAAAAATTATAGAAATAAAAGCCACGTAAATCCGTAAATGAAAATGTGTTTATGTATCTAAATAACAGCGACGGTTATAGTCGGTTATATAGTCTCCCAAATTCAGATGTCTTGCCTTGCGCGATCCTTATCATGAGGATAGAAGGAAAGAGGGAATTCGGCAGAAAATGGACCAGAAAATTTAGTTAATCAACAGGTCACTAGATGGCGCAAAGATTAGCCGTTATAGCAGATTAGCATTGAAAGCTTATGGAAATAATTGCTTTTTTTATAAACTTTAAATAATTTTAGGTACTTATTTTTAAAAATTTGGCTGGGTCCTAACATTCTAAAAGCTAAAACTTATATTATTATTATTATTATTATTATTATTATTATTGTACGAATAAAAAATAAGTTTGGAATAATGATTTAAATAACCACATTTTTCCTTTCGATTAAAATCGTTATCATTTTAAAAAAAATATAATGGTACAGATTTTTGAATTAATGTTTGAATGACTAAAAAATATAATTTTAGCACATAAATAATGCAAATTGTTTTAGATTGAAGTAACTTTTACACTGTATATAAGGCATAGATTTCACCAGTTAAATAAATTTCTTACTTTAAAGTAAACTGGCTGACGAGAAGTGCCTGGTTCGATTTCAAGTTGCACTCGTCAACTTCATCGTTCGGAGTTTTTTCTTCAAAACTCGAGTATATACAGGCCAGCTCTCTTTTAAAAACCAATAGAGCAGGCGCATGTTTATAAACAAGCGACGCTATTCTGCAACTTTTGCGCATGTAGGCAAAATATCTGCCTTTCCATTGGTGTTTTATCCCACCTTTTGCCTACATTCTAAAGTACGCGCGGAATCACCTGTCACAGTGACATCACGTGCGCCTGCTCTATACAGAGACAATCTACCTAGGTCTACCTAAGACTACTATAAAACGTCTACCAAGTGCAGATAAAACAGCTTTAGAGGGGAGAAGGGGTTGAAGTGAATTTGTTGATCATTTTGCAGGGTAAATTTTATCTTCATCCCACGGAGTTTATTATACTTAATGTTATTTTATAAATTTCTCAGGTTTTCAGTTCAGGAATTTAAAATTTTTTACAAATTCTTTTTTTTTTTTTTTTTTTTTTTTTTAAAGTTAATTTTTTTTTTTTTTTTTTTTTTAAAGTAATGAATAAAATAAATAAATAAATAAAAATAGAATAGTGATTTCTATCCGCGTTTGTAATGATCGATAGATGGCGCTCTCTGAACTGCAGTTGTTAGTAAATATAATAGCCACGTGGATTCATTATTGTTCTTCCTCTGCCATTACATCATGGAAAATCGATGGCATAATATGATGATATGCAGTGGTGTGATAATTTCACCTTAGCCCACCAGAGGGCGAGCATTTCATTACAATCGCGGATAGCCACTTTTTATCTTTTGACTAAAATTGTTTATATTTTTAAAAGCTAATGGTATAAATTTTTGAATTAAAATTTGAATGACTAGAAAGAATAATTTTAGCATGGAAATAATGCAAATTCGATTATATAAAATTTTAAAATAGTTTTTACATCACATACAGAAAGTATACATTTCATCATATATCTTTTTTTCTTTGAAATAAAACATACTCCAACTGTAGTCATTAGGTTCTGATTTCAAATCTAGTAAGTGTGAAGTGCTCGGTTCGATTCCAGGTCACAGTCCTCAAATTAACCGTTCGAATTTTTCTGTGGTCTGCTTAAAACTCGAGCAAAAAGCAGGCCTGGTCTTTCAAAAAAAAAAAAAAAAACGAAGGCAATCTACCTCGGTGTAGGACCCAAGTGCAGATAAAACAGTATTAGCAGGGGAAGGGGAGGGGGTAACGTGTTGATGATTTTACAAGGAGAATTTTATCTTTATCCCACCGAGTTTACTACGCTTAATATATTTTATAAATTTCTCAGGTTTCCAGCTCATAAGTTTAAATTTTTTTTACTACTAATATTTTTTTTTTTTTTTTTTTTTTTTTACATTTTAAAAGTTGAAATACATTTTAAAAATATTATTAAGGGATAAAAAGAAAAAGAATAGTGATATATATAGCCGCTTTTTAGCTTTTCATTAAAATTGTTTACATTTTTAAAAGCTAACAGTATAAATATTTGAATTAAAATTGGAATGATAAAAAAAAAGCATAGAAACGATGCGAATTTCATTTAGATAAAGTTTTAAAGTCATTTTTACATCACATACAAAGCATACATTTCCTCAGTTATTTTTTTTCTTCCAAATAAAATATGCTCCAGCTGTAGCCTTGAGGTTCTGCTGTCGAAACTGGTAAGTGCTTGGTTCATTTCTTAGTCAGAGTCGTCAATTTAACCGTTTGGAGTTTTTCGTGATTTAGTTTTAGTCAGTCTAAGAACATGATTCGACAAAGATTTATTAACAATAACAAAACAGTATTAAGATAACTTTTTTTAACATAGGAATTATTGGCTACTGCTCGAATAATTTTGCTGCCGACTGTAACCATCACAACCTAGATATTGATATGATATTGGATATTGATCCTAGATTAGGCTGACCAGATGAAAGTACCTTTATAATAGAGAAGCATTAAAAATTGCTACAATTGTCAAATTATGGGTGTATTTTTTCATTCCTAATTAATAAGGACTAAAAATAAAGTGTTATTGATTAATAATTTAGTTTCTACAATTTTTAAAAACTTAGAAAAATGCCTTCAAAAAAAAAAAAAAAAAAAAAAAAAAAGGGAGTCCCCATTTGTCCCCAGAAAATTGGGACGTTTGGTCAGTATATCCTAGATGAAATAATTCTAGATTGTCATCTTATAGAGGGCGCTACTGTAACTCCATAAATCCTTAACGGGTACGTCCTAATTCATCATATCTAAGTCTTCGGCAAACTTTACTTTTCATATCATCACAGATGAGTGTGAATGATAAATCTGTCATTAATGATTAGTCCGTTGATATCATTTTCGGTAATCTCTGGGTTCTAATATCGATTTTCGATTATACGACTGATGAGCTAATCAGAAAACAGAATAGCTGTGGTGATTAATTAAAACTATTATGAATTTTTATTTATAATCCGACCACATAATCCCATCAAATCACATTGCGTTGTTCAAATACTAAAATATCTGCAATAACCCAAATTTATTTTCAAATAAATTCCAATTATATCAATCTTACTTAACTATCAATTTATCATTATTATTCTTTTATCTTTATTCATTCATATATCTATTTTATTATTATCTATCTTTTAAACCTTTCAAATCTAATCCTTCAAACTAGAAAAACATTAATTCAATCTCTACACATTTATCTAAATTAAAAAAAAATCATAGACACAAAATACAGTATTAATTATCAAATATATCATTTATTTATCAATTTTAAAAATGCTGGGATATATATATATTATTACTCAATTTACCATCTATCACTTTAAAGGGGATGTTTGCCACAAAATAAAAATTGAATAATAGCCACTTACCCTTCAACAGATGCGGCACTTTCGGAAAATATTGTTCTTAGATAACCGTATAATCCATAGTATATATTAACACTGTCCACACACATAAGAGTTCACTTATGGAAATTATGAAGTCCACACTCATGAAAAACTGTCAGGAAATATAATTATTACACACGAAAATTTTTGCGACCGCATACGTTATTCAAGGCAATCTTCACATATGAAGATTATTATAAACTTATATATATATATTTTTTTTTGACACAGGAAGTTCTTTGAGTGCACTTACAATATTTATTTTATTTGAAGAATCTAATTATATCACACGCAAACGAAAAATCGTTGAGTCCCCACATATGCACAATTTTCATCGATAAAGAACATTTCCTTTTTTCAATCACGTTCATATTGCATAAGGTATGAGGGATCCTCCAAAACAATAGACTCTAAGAATATAAGAGGACTGTTACTATTATATTTCCAGGAGCATATTCATCAAAAGCAAAAATTATCAATTTCGACTGAATGGAGATTCATCTTTTCTTCTTTAAATAAAGAACACTTCTTTTCGCATCACAGATCATATTGCATATTTCATAAAATAAACTACTTCTTTGCTCCATTTCGAGGTATGAGGGATCCTCCAAAACAATAGCCTCTTCGGATATATGAAGACTGTTAAAATTATATTTCCAGGAGCATATTCATCAAAGGAAAAAAAATATCAATTTCGACTAAATAGAGATTCATCTTTTTCTTCTTTTTTAACATTCTTCAAGACTGCTTAGCGATAGAGCATCCGGGGAATTTTTCTAATAATATTTTTCACTCATCAAAAATCTTCGAGAGATCTTATATCCATACCTTCTTTTTTTCTTCTGGTCAATATTTTTTCTTAGACCCATTGAGAGGGGCTGAACCTTTCTTTTTTATTTTCTATTTTTTGTTTTTTTTATTGGTAGCTTGCTTCACCAATAGCTAAGCATCTCATTAGAAATAACCCTCTCTCTCGCTCTTCCTTGAATTTTTGCTGTCCGCACTTTCGAACGATGGTTTTACCTCATAACATCCCCTGGAGCATCATTTTCCTCCCTTCTCAGAGCTCCGTTCTCTCCATGGGGTGGTCCAAGTTTCTCTCTTTTATTCAAGTAAACAGGATAATAGAATAATAGTTTTATTGCTTTATGTTTTAAAAGCGTCCATTTTCCCATGCACATAAAATAACGGAAGGAAGAAAAGGTTTGTCACCAACCCACCTGTTTTATATATAACATCTAAAATAATTATTTATGCTGGTAAGTGGCTATCAGTGGCACTTTACATGATATGGGAATTAGGATATTTCCCATATTATTATCCCCCGTCACATAAGTATAAGAAAAATGTAATATCATAGAAGATACATCTTGATAGCATAACAAAATTTAAATGAACAAAATCTATTATACTATAATAATATACTTTGTTTGGATAGATATACGTACATACAAAATTGCTTGAACTAAAAAAAACATAAATCATAATACCTGTTTTATATCTACATAATTTCTAATAAAATAAACATAAAATAATAATAATACTTTGTTTACATATATGTACATAATTTAATTTACTTGAAATATAAGTGGCACTATTCAACTCGGTTTGTGGCAAACAATTATTCTTTCTTATTCTAAAGTCATACTTTCTCATTATTACCATGTTTAAAAATAGAAGAAAAGATAAAAAGAAATGGATATGATATGATCTGATCTGATCTGATATGATATGATATGATCATAACTAGAATTTGAGACAAAGAGGGTATTAAACTTAAATTGTCTTTTTAAATTAGTATTGCAGTCTATATTCCTATCTATTTTAATTCTTATTATTGCTCCTACCCTAAATGTAACTCCTACTGTATACTTATGCTACCGACGAAAGAGTCTGTTAGTCCGAACCATTTATATCGTCCAGCATTTTCTTGTCTAACCAAAAACGTCGCTAAGACAGGATTTTTTTTTTAATTAAACAAATACATACATATTTATATCTATATATATTAATGTTTCTTTGTATCTAGTTAATCCCTTATTAAATATCCTGTTTATTTCTGCTGTGATTTTATTAATCTTTCTTTATGTATTCCCTTCGCTCTTCCTTTGTGGCTAATTCCCGATTCAATTAGCGAGGCCTTCCAGGGTTAGTGTATCTGCCACCATTGCCCGCAACATTGGAATTTAGAGCTTCCTTGGCACTAATTGAACAAGGCTCAGCCGTTAGAACAATAAAAAAAATATCATATTAGAGGTTTTTTTCTTTCTTTTTTTTTTTTTTTTATGTGTAATTATCTATTGGATTATTTATTAAGATTGTAGATTACCTAATAATTCTGGTTTTGGATGACTCGTCCTTAAATGACCGCAGTAGACATTCCGTATTTTCTTTATACCTTTTATTTGGTATATATAATTTTTTATTACATCTTCCTTCATCATAGTTTAGACTGCATTGAAGTTTACCCTGTATTCTCGTTAACTTTTTTTCTGCCTGAGGCGTAACCTTTGTCTCTCACGCTGTTTTATTTATTTTTTTAAACTGAGTTTACCAGTTATTTTCCTATCCAAGGCACTATGCGCATTTTTTTTTTTTTTTTTTTTTTTGTCTCTATATCTATATTCCCATGGTGAACAAACCCTCATTTTTGAAAGAAAATAATCTCTCTATATATGACTATATCTATTGTACATCTGTCATATGTACCAATTCATATTTACCCCATTATAGCCATCTCTTAAACTTCCATTTCTTTATCTATTCTTTGTATATCTATATCAATGTGCATATTGATATTTTAATCTGATCATGTCATGTAGAAACCTGTTTCATCTTAATTTTAATTACACTATGTACATCAATCCTACGTTTTAATCGTTGAGGAAGTTGTTTAAAGCAAAATACTCATTTTCTTGGAGTTACTTTGTGTGTGTGTGTGGGGGGGGGGGGAAGGGGGTGTTGCTATTTAATCCTCTTTTTTTTTTTTTTTTATCGTTTGTTCTATCTAACTGTGGTGCCTCTTTTAACCTAATATAGACTAGTAACTGTTTCTTTTATACATCTATCGCTACGATTGAAAGATTCTACACTTCCTAGCGATTCTTTTCACTTCCCCATCGCGATCAACAACTCGTTTGAGCATCTCCTCTTCGCTCTAAAATTTTCTCTTGTATCTTCCGGTGTCGTGAGCCCTGGGGGTTGAGAGAGGGGTGAAAGAGTGTTTTACGTGATTGAATCTCTCCTTCTAACGTATTGTATACTTACTGAGTATTTCTCCATCAATTTTCTCTACCTAATCTCATTTTTACGTACAATCTGTATATGCGTGTTTTTATCTGTATAGATTCACGAACCCACATCTTTACACGTATCTATTTACATTATTTTGATTATTTTGATATGCATAATATATGTATAATTATCGAAAAATATACTTTCTTGGATACATTTACAAACATTTTAACCTACAGTACAATATTTACAATTCTCATTTTCTTTCCTATTTTTTTTTTTTTTTTTTTTTTTTTTTTGGGGGGGGGGGGGTGTAAATCGCCTTTTCGATTAATTTTGATTTTCTATTATTATTTTCTGCGTAAATAAACTTATTTTCATTTTACACTCTTGTAATTATTGCTTATTATCTTCATTATCCCTCAATAAATTATCGCTTGGAATTTTAAACAGCTTTGTAATATGCCGTTTTATTTTTTTACCCATTGGGTTGTCTTTAGGCGTCAAAAGCATATTATTATTTCGCAGCTTTCTTGAGATCAAAAATGGTCCCGCAAATTTAGGTTGTAATGCTCCTGTTTTACCCATTAATTTTAAATACACTTCATCATTTAAATCTAGATCAACATCCTTCTTTGTAAGATTTATTTTATCATATTCGTTGAGTGTTTGTCTTGCGTTTTCTTGAGCAATTTTTCGAACTTCATTAATATTATCATTCAATTCTTTTACATACTGACTTATATTTGTCATTCGTGGTTGTTCAAAATTATTAAAGGGGTTACGTATTTCCCTTCCCAAAAATAGTAGTGCGGGGGTGTACTCTGTCGATCGATGTTGCTGTGTATTATACGCGAGTTTAAAAAAATTTAGTTGTACAAAAGACTTATTACATATCGATGCAATTGAATTTTTCATAGTTCTGTGTACACGTTCTATTAAAGCATTGCTCCTCGGTAAATATGGGCTACTGTGTCTAATTTCGATATTTAATGATGTTAAATATTCTTTAAATAATTTACTTTTGAAATATGGTCCATTGTTCATTTGTAAAGTTTGGCATAAGCCAAATCTTCCAAAATAGTTATTAAAGCACGATATAATCGATTCTGTATTCGTATTTGGCTAAGCAAAAGTTTCTAAAAAGCGTGAAAAACTATCAATTACCGTGAGGACGAATCTATTCTTTTTATATGATAATGGTAGAGGTCCTACAATATCGCATTGTAAATAAGAACCTGGTGGGTCATTTCTTTCAATTTTGGTTAATTTAGGGTCACAAGTCGGTCTGCTTTTAAAATGTATTACAATTTATGCATTTAGCTACATAATATTTAATTGTATTATACATGCCAATCCAATAAAATCTGGTTTTTATGGTATGATACGTTTTTGCGAAACCAAAATGGGACTTATGTCCCACTTCCATAATTCTTTGCCTTAATCTATATGGTGCTATATAAATTGGATTATCATACTGGTTTTCTTTATCCTTTAATACCAATATTTCATTATCAATTAAATGATATTTCTTTTTTAATTTTGTACTCGTATCATTAATTAGCGCTTGTCTTATTTTACTAATCTGTGTGTCCTTATGCTGCTCTTTTTTTATATTTTCTCTTGTTAGACCTTTTTCCACCGTAAAAATATCTATTTCCCTGGCCTGTTGCTGGGTTAAAGTATTTATATGTCGACTCATGAAATCCGCAGGATTATTTTTTCCTTTTATAAACCTAATCGAATAATCAAAATTTTGGATATTAAAAATCCAACGATTAATTAAATCTGATTGGTGTTCAGACTTATATTATACGTTAGTGCTTTACTATCTGTCCAAATATTTATTTTTTTCCCTAATATTAAATGTTTGAAGAACATCAAAGAATCGTGAATACTAAGCAATTCTAATTTCATCGCTGGGTATTTACATTCAGTCTGTTTTAATTTTCTGGCAAAATATTCAATTGGAATTAATTCACCTTGATCATTCTTTTGTGCTAAAATGCCGCAGAGTGCAATTTTTGAGGCATCACTTATAAGATAAAATTCTTTTTTAAAATCTGGAGGTTTTAACGTTGGATTATGTATGATCGCCTCTTGTATTTTCCTAAATGCATTTTCTTCTATCTCCGTCCATCTAAATTTCTTATCATTCCTCGTTAATTCCGTGAGTGGGTATATGATTTCGGAATAGTTGTGAATTAGTGTTTTAAAAAAATTTGTAAAACCGATTAGGGATTGTACGCCTTTCTTGTTCTTGGGTCGTTTAAGATTTTTCGCTTTAGTTATATTATCCTCGGATGGCGAATATCCATTTTTATCAATTTTATAACCCAAAAATTCTATTTTTTCTTTCATAATTTGTGCCTTTCTTGGGTCAATCATTAAATTATTTTCTTTTAAAGTTTGTAATACCTGTTCTAATATTTCTAGCATTTCCTCCTGTGAATTTGCCGCCAAAATAATATCGTCGATATAGTACTGAACTTTACTTTTATCAAATTTTCCCAGTACTGTGTCCATTAATTCCGAAAAGTATATAGAACTTAATTTATTCCCAAAACATAAGCGGTTGGATTCGAAAAGTCCAAACTCCGTAATAAATGCAAATTTCTGCCTGTCTTCAGGCCGTAAATTAATCTGAAAAAATGCGCTGTGGAAATCTAAAGTCGTATAATACTTTTTTCCGCTAATGGAATGTAAAATATTTCTCAATTGCGGCAAAGGATAAGGTTTATTTTCAATTATCTCATTAATTAAACGAAAATCAATGGCCGCTCTCATCCTAATTTGGCCATTATTTGTATTTGGTATAGGCTTTTTTTTAATAAAAATTACAGGAAATGCGTAATTAGAGGTGGATTTTTGAATAATACCTGCCTCTAATAATTCGTCTATCTCCTTTTTCGCAGCTTCTCGGTAGTGTTCTGATCTTTTATATGGACGAGATTGTATGGGATAATGATGTAAAAATTTAAATTCCGGCGTTACTAAAGAGGTTTGACCCAGAGTAGCATAACTTTTTGAGAATGCTTCTGCATTCTCTAGCAAAACTTTTTGTACTTGTGATTTCATTGGTTCACTTAAATGATCTAATTGGAAATCTTCTTTTTTTAATTGATTTATTCTTAATTGTTTGATTTCTTGTAACGACAATGCATTAATTTGTTCAGTATTCCAATCATTATTCTCAGAAATATCTTCCTCTATTATGAAATCTGTATCAATTTTTGCAATTTTAGTGTGTTTATTAATAGTGCATTTCTTGTCCGATTTGTTAGTAACAATTACCGATATATTATTATCTTTATCAACCGTATGAATTGATAAATCCATTCTAATATTATCTGTTTCTTTGTATTGTTCTAACAGAATTGTCGTATCGGGTTCAATTTGCGATGCGCATCTCAACTTAATTATCTTTGCTTCCTTAGGCCCTAAAAATACTTTTTTTACCAATTTCGCAAAAACTGCTTTATTATCACTTTCCTTTAATTCAGTCGTTCTATTGTTTTTTATTTCCAACTGATTTATTTGTTGATTCTGTGGGATTGAATTATCTGTTTGTGTATCGTCTAAGAATGGGATTTCTCTGTCTTTTAATTTTAATTGCTTTTTTGGACAGTCTAATAAAATTCTATTTGACTTTAGAAAGTCATAACCTAATATAAGATGGTATTGTCTGTTAAACTTTTGGGTCGTCACATAAAATGTACCTGAAACATAAATTCCTTCTATTCTGAAATTAATCTTAATGCAACATTTAAAAGGGATTGTGGAGTTATCTAAAGTATGGATTGTTACCTGTCTTGATAAATAGTGTATCTTTATAGTATCATTTTTTAATTGCTCGTATAATTCATCACTAATTAATGATATACTGGCCCCACTGTCGACGAGCCCTATAACTGGAACCTTTGCTATACTGAATTTGATTAAGGGCAAATTATTTATATTGTCTCCATGTGCACTACTGATCTGCTCTCTTTCGATACATGTATCATTTTTTTGTCTCTCATCTATTCTATATTCAATTTTTTTTCTTTTCTTTTTATCTGTTTGGAAATTATTTTTTCTCATTTGATATTTTTTTGAGGCAAATTTATAATTATCAAATTTATACTGCCCATTCTTAGGGAATTTTCTGTGGGCATTACAGTGCTTTTTGTTAATATTATACAATTGCGAAAATTCCCTTCTTAGTTTCCCTGATTATTGTTCCATTTGGAATTTTTATAATATTTTTTCTGTTGATCGAAATTTTGCTTAGGGGAGTTTCTACGACCTTCTCTATTATAATTACTGGTATTTTGCCTATAATTTCTCCCTTGTTGGTACCCAGTCTGTTTTTCAAATTTATTACCTGGTGGAAATGAATTTCGTCCCTGATAATTTTCTCTATTAAAACCTCTCTCATCGTGATAATTTATTGATCTGTACGGGTCAATATTTTGTAGAAAATCTCCAGTATTATCTTGTGAATTCGGGTTATAGTATATAGGTGGTATATAATTTGTTGTCATAGGTTGTATATTACCTCCTACTGGAAGAGACTGATATTGTGTTTCATGACTTTCTCCATGTTGCCAGTTATTTTTTGGTTTTGTTCGTGTTTTTTGTACTCTCGAATTAAACCAGCATATATCAGTGTTATGACTGGTGTTTTTACAAATGTCACACCATCGACTTTCTGCTAATTGTGTCTTACTTTCCTCATTAGTATTTTTAATTTTTAGGGAATTAATTTCCTCTTGTAACCTGTTAATCTGATCATTTTGATTTTTTGATAATTCTAATAGTGTTGAACATAATGTATTCACTTGTTCCGCATTATTAGCATCTGATTGTTTGCTTTCGAAAGCCAACTCTATTTGTTTAGCTATTTTCGTGGCCTCTTCATATGATGCTGGAGCATTTTTTCTTACTTCAAATGCGATGTCACTACGGATTGAATCGAGAAAGCGCGATAATTTTATTGTTTTTAATAAATCCAATGCGCCTTCTTTCGCATTATGCCCTGATTGTTTCAAATATTTTGCTGATATTATATCAAATTGTTTTTGAAATTCATCTATGTTTTGATTCGGAAACTGTTTTAATTCCATAAATTTTTTTTTTGTGTCGTTTCAAAAGACTTTGGAGTGCTAAAAATGTCTTTTAACTTAGTTTTCAAATTTTCATAATTAGTTTCTTCTACAATTTCTGTAGAATTGTTAAGTAACTCCCTATTCTTACCTTGGATTTTATTTTTAAGTAGAATAATTTTTATTGGTTCTGGCAACTCTAAACTAGTTGTTATATCATCAATTTGTTTAATTAATGAATTTATGTCAATTTGGTTTTTATCATCAAAATTAGGCACTAAATTAATTAGCGTATCCATGCTTAATGTGGGTTTGTCCCCCATATTTCTTTTTTCTTTAATTTTGTGACTAAATTCCTTTTCACAATAATTAATCTGTTTTTTAACTTCTCTGGGAAGCTGTGTTCTTTTTGACATAAATTATTACTTAAATACTCATTGAATTTTACCCCAAAGATTTTCTTCAAACTCTTTCGTGACTTATGTATCAATTAACATGCAATATTTTGACATGAAAAACAACCTAACTCTTATCAAAAGCTTTTAAATCATACATAACATAATATATATATATATATATAATACTAAAACCATGAAAATATTTAATACACATACAAAAATTCATTTAACTCCTGGAATTAAAAGCAGCCAATATACTAGCTGATATTATACGAGAAAAAAAATTTTCAACCCCTGGAATTACGGCACCAAAAATACACTGATGGGGCCATGTGGTGATTAATTAAAACTATTATGAATTTTTATTTATAATCCGACCACATAATCCCATCAAATCACATTGCGTTGTTCAAATACTAAAATATCTGCAATAACCCAAATTTATTTTCAAATAAATTCCAATTATATCAATCTTACTTAACTATCAATTTATCATTATTATTCTTTTATCTTTATTCATTCATATATCTATTTTATTATTATCTATCTTTTAAACCTTTCAAATCTAATCCTTCAAACTAGAAAAACATTAATTCAATCTCTACACATTTATCTAAATTTTAAAAAAATCATAGACACAAAATACAATATTAATTATCAAATATATCATTTATTTATCAATTTTAAAAATGCTGGGATATATATATAATATTACTCAATTTACCATCTATCACTTTAAAGCGGATGTTTGCCACAAAATAAAAATTGAATAATAGCCACTTACCCTTCAACAGATGCGGCACTTTCGGAAAATATTGTTCTTAGATAACCGTATAATCCATAGTATATATTAACACTGTCCACACACATAAGAGTTCACTTATGAAAATTATGAAGTCCACACTCATGAAAAACTGTCAGGAAATATAATTATTACACACGAAAATTTTTGCGACCGCATACGTTATTCAAGGCAATCTACACATATGAAGATTATTATAAACATATATATATTTTTTTTTTGACACAGGAAGTTCTTTGAGTGCACTTACAATATTTATTTTATTTGAAGAATCTAATTATATCACACGCAAACGAAAAATCGTTGAGTCCCCACATATGCACAATTTTCATCGATAAAGAACATTTCCTTTTTTCAATCACCGTTCATATTGCATAAGGTATGAGGGATCCTCCAAACAATAGACTCTAAGAATATAAGAGGACTGTTACTATTATATTTCCAGGAGCATATTCATCAAAAGCAAAAATTATCAATTTCGACTGAATGGAGATTCATCTTTTCTTCTTTAAATAAAGAACACTTCTTTTCGCATCACAGATCATATTGCATATTTCATAAAATAAACTACTTCTTTGCTCCATTTCGAGGTATGAGGGATCCTCCAAAACAATAGCCTCTTCGGATATATGAAGACTGTTAAAATTATATTTCCAGGAGCATATTCATCAAAGGAAAAAAATTATTAATTTCGACTAAATAGAGATTCATCTTTTTCTTCTTTTTTAACATTCTTCAAGACTGCTTAGCGATAGAGCATCCGGGGAATTTTTCTAATAATATTTTTCACTCATCAAAAATCTTCGAGAGATCTTATATCCATACCTTCTTTTTTTCTTCTGGTCAATATTTTTTCTTAGACCCATTGAGAGGGGCTGAACCTTTCTTTTTTATTTTCTATTTTTTGTTTTTTTTATTGGTAGCTTGCTTCACCAATAGCTAAGCATCTCATTAGAAATAACCCTCTCTCTCGCTCTTCCTTGAATTTTTGCTGTCCGCACTTTCGAACGATGGTTTTACCTCATAACATCCCCTGGAGCATCATTTTCCTCCCTTCTCAGAGCTCCGTTCTCTCCATGGGGTGGTCCAAGTTTCTCTCTTTTATTCAAGTAAACAGGATAATAGAATAATAGTTTTATTGCTTTATGTTTTAAAAGCGTCCATTTTCCCATGCACATAAAATAACGGAAGGAAGAAAAGGTTTGTCACCAACCCACCTGTTTTATATATAACATCTAAAATAATTATTTATGCTGGTAAGTGGCTATCAGTGGCACTTTACATGATATGGGAATTAGGATATTTCCCATAATAGCAATGTAAGTTTTTTTTTTTTTTACTGTCGCTGGCGTTAAATTTTTTTGTCTGCGACCGCATCTCCTCGCAGAAGGCAGTGTCCTTTGCGTCATGAAAAATGTCAATGGGCGCAGAATACTCCAAGGAAGACATTTCAGCTGCTTAGAAATTTCTATCATTGCTATTAATTTCTATCATGCATTAAATTTTCGAAGTTATTAACTAAAAACATCGAGCTTATAAAGATACTCTATTTACCAACCTTGAAAAATGTTTCTCTTATGATGTTGTTTTTTCTGTCATGATGTCAATCTCCACAGGAAAAAATAAAATGCAATCCATGGTGTACAGTCGGGGGAAAAAAAAACGCAACAACCGCTGTAATTTCGTTATTAATTGACGCAGGAACATATAATAGACATAATTCAACAGGAAATTAAAAGCACTTTCTGAATATGTTCTGAAATTTTCAATTAGGGGTCATCTACATATTGAAATGAGCGCCAACTTTGATTTCTTCAATAGCAACACCTAATTTTGACTTCATTTTTGAATTTCTGAGAGTCTCGCAGTGCGGAAAAGTATACTGTTTATATACTTTATCTTTAGTATTTATAGAGTTATAAACAAAAATGTGTTAGGGGGTTATCTGTAAATGTAGAAAAATAAAATTAAGATCCTATAAGAAATAGAGAAAATTTTAATGTTTCACACCGGAAACCTTTCATGAAAAAAATAATTATAAAAATTAATTAAACGTTGCTTTTTTTTCAGTTTTTTAATTAACTTGAATTCAATTTTTAGATTTGTATATACTTCAGTACTTTTTTAGATATTTTTAGGTCTATTTAAATACATTACACTTGTGGTTAGTCCATACAGTACCCTTTGAAAAAAATGCAATATTTTTCAAGTAAAAGTGTCTATTATGGCTGTACTGATCACCAATAAAGCTTAAATTTTCTTTCATAGGTAGGTAACATAATATTCGAAATGAAATAATATATATATATATATATACATACAACAACGCATAAACTAAATCTTTTCGGATAAAATATTCTAAGGGTTCATGAAGTAAACATTAAACAAGTTTAATTGCACTTACCAGTTTTGGGTCAGTTGAACTCTTTGGAACTGTACGATTCGTTTTATAATTTCTATGAAAATATAATTTCTTAATTAACCGTTTCGCGACTGCTGACGTAGATTCACGCCATTTGAAAATCTGTAACTCTGTCAGTGGGCGTTTCTTTCGTAATTTGTGTTACATATTTCTTAAGTGTGTACCCAGTGTTCATATTTTTGCAATAAAATATACTATGGATAGAAATATATTGATTAGAAAGAATATAATTATGATGTATATCCATTTGTAATATAATTGTGAATACAGAAACTTTGTTCTAAAATATTTTATTTTGAGATTATAACGCCCGAAGGCCAGTCTTACTGTCAAAAAGACAAAATCCTACAGTCGCAAAAAGTGTTAAAATATATTTATAAAAGTTAAAATATGTTTTTAAAAATGTATAAATTTAAAATATATTAATAAAATTTTAAAGACTAAAGTGTCCTTAAAATAATAACCCCTCCCCCCTACAAAATTAATAAATAAGTAAATAAATAAAATAAAATAAAGCAATATATGAAGCAAATGATTAAGCATTTTTTAACTTTGACGGTAGTTAAGAAACGATTTTACAAGTCTGTCTTGCATTCCAATTCCATTCGTTTTTTATATTTGATAATTTCACATTAAACCTATTTTTTTATTTAAAACAGTAAACCCCGCCTAATTAGTTAATTTTTTCTTCTAGTGTTCGTTTAAAAGATTCAAAATTTATCGCCAATTAATCGATGAAGTAAATACCACTTGTGCATATTTTTGTCAACGTACAATGAGGGGTTTAACAGGAATACTCAATGTCACATTTACTTTTCTTTTCTATATTGTTTTGTTTTGAAGAACGATGAAGGCGGGGCTTGTCTTCGTTAGAAAACAGGAATTCTTGATGCTATGTCTAAAAATCATCCTTTTTGTTTCATTTCTTTGCGTTTGACGTTGTTGTTATATAATTTGTCCCATAAATAAAAAATAAAAAGATTTTGTTTAATTTTCTTTGTTAATTTTCAAGATTTGATTCGTTATCTCATGCAAAACTTTATAAGAGACGGCCCCCTAAACCCCTCCAAATGAAAGATTTATTTATATCTCGAAAACTAATAGCTGGAATGAGCTGCAAATTTGCACACCCATATTTTTCAGCATTAGGATTCATTTTATGTAAAAATTAATATAGGTCATAATTCACAATTTTTATGAATATGAATTTATTAATATTTTTCAGAATTAAAAATATTTTTCAGAATCAAAAGATGATGGATTATGTTTGGGTTTCTTCACTGTATCTCGTAAAAAAAAAATTATATCGATCAAGTTATTTTTTGTAAAGATATTAATAAAAGTTTGAAATATGAATTTAACATTAGCACCTTGAAACTTTGAACGCTTATAACTCTGTGAAAAAATAAGTAAAATATACAACCAATATACTTTTTCGCGTTGTCGCGATCCCAGGAATTCAAATATAAAATAAAAATGGGGCATTACCATTGAAAAAATCAAAGTTGGTGCGCGTTTTAATATGTAGACGACCCCCAATTCAAAATTTCAATTCATTTTCTGAAACTACTTACAATTCCCCATCGAATGATACCTATTACATTTTTTTACATCGATTAGCAACGAAGTTACGTTGAGTGTTGCGTTTTTTTTTTTTTTTTTTTTTCCCCGACTGTACATTACATAAAGCAAAATAAGTGTGAATGTAAAAAAGAAATTTTTCGTCTTTTTTTTCTTACTGATAATCTTATATGTTGCTTATAAATATTTTTATAATTTTTTTTTTTTCTGTGTGTGTGAATAATGAAATCAAGGAACGCGGTAGCGTTCCGCCTCGCCAAGCCAAAACAAACATTAAGAGAAATACAAATGAAATTTACAAAGTAGGAAGTCAATGGTGAACGCTACAAGTGTATATTATGTCGACATGACATAGCATCTCGTACTTTTCGAGTACCTGTATCTCAGCTCCCTGATCCCCAAGACATACGATTTTTTGCACAGACCTTAAGCATACCCTTAACCCTTTGCGGCGCAAGACAATTCGGATCATTTAAATTATACTGCCACCGGAATTCATGAACTAAATTAAACTAAAAGAAACTTTAAATTTTAAGGTTAAAAAAACGGCCTTTTCTGATATGTACCGAATTAAGGGGCCTGAGTTATACTTTGAAAACCCGAAATTTCCCTGTTACTTTCTTCTTCTTCTGGTAATTGTTAAGACAAAAACTTTTGACGGCGATTGAGTCTAGAGTTCTGCAGCTAATGGGCTGAAAATTTGCATGGACATTCCTTCTGACCCGTACAAGTGCCTTTTGCAATCAAAAATTTTTTTTGGTCGGATTACTGCTGCCTACGGCAGCGTTACCAGTACACATCTTGCAATCGCTTTGTAACTAACTTCCCAACTAGCTAGACATTTTAAACTTTCAGGATAGCTCATCACACGGTGACAATACATTTTTTAACACTTTTAGTCAAATGTCTCAGGTACCTACTGCCTTCGGCAGCGTTTATATGATTCGACAGAAATTTTATTTAACTAATTTCCCGACTAGCTAGACATTTGAAATTTTCAGAGTAGTTCAGAACACGGAGAAAATGCATTTGTTTATTACTTTTAGCCAACTGCTTCGGGTTCCTGCTGTCATCGGCAGCGTTACAAGCACAAAGCTTGCAATCGATTTTTAACTAACTTTCCGACTAGTTGGCATTTGAAACTTTCAGGATAGCTCAGAACACGGTGACAATACATTTTTTAACACTTTTAGTCAACTGTTTCAGATCCCTACTGCTTTCGGCAGCGTTTATATGATTCGACAGAAAATTTATTTAACTAACTTCCGCACTAGCTAGACATTTGAAACCTTCAGAATAGTTCAGAACACAGTGAAAATGCATTTTTATAATACTTTTAGCCAACTGTTTCTGGTTACTGCTGCCTTCGGCAGCTTTACCAGTACACATTTTACAAATGCTTTTTAACTAACTTCCAGACTAGCTAGACATTTGAAACATTCAGGATAGCTCAGAACTCGGTGACAATACATTTTTTAGTACTTTTAGTCAACTGTTTCAGGTCCCTACTACTTTCGGCAGCGTTTATATGATTCGACAGAAAATTTATATAACTAATTTCCCGACGAGCTAGATATTTGAAACTTTCAGAATAGTTCAGAACACGGTGAAAATGCATTTTTTAAATACTTTTAGCCAATTGTTTCGGGTTCCTGCTGCCATCGGCAGCGTTACCAGCACGAAGCTTGCAATCGATTTTTAACTAACTTCCTGACTAGCTAGTCATTTGAAACTTTCAGGATAGCTGAGAACACGGTGACAATACATTTTTTAACACTTTTAGTCAACTGTTTCAGGTCCCTACTGCCTTCGACAGCGTTTATATGATTCGACAGAAAATTTATTTAACTAATTTCCCGACTAGCTAGACATTTGAAACTTTCAGAATAATTCAGAACACGGTGAAAATGTATTTTTATAATACTTTTAGCCAACTGTTTCGGGTTACTGCTGCCTTCGGCAGCTTTACCAGTACACAATTTACAATCGCTTTTTAACTAACTTCCACACTAGCTAGACATTTGAAACTTTCAGGATAGCTGAGAACACGGTGACACTACATTTTTAAACACTTTTAGTCAACTGTTTCAGGTCCCTACTGCCTTCGACAGCGTTTATATGATTCGACAGAAAATTTATTTAACTAATTTACCGACGAGCTAGATATTTGAATCTTTCAGAATAATTCAGAACACGGTGAAAATGCATTTTTTAATACTTTTAGCGAACTGTTTCGGGTTTCTGCTGCCATCGGCAGCGTTACACGTACACATCTTGCAATCGCTTTTTACTAACTTCCCGACTAGCTAGACATTTGAAACTTTCAGGGTAGCTCAGAATACGGTGACAATACACTTTTAACATTTTTAGTAGTCAACTGTTTCAGGTCCCTACTGCCTTGGGCAGCGTTTATATGATTCAACAGAAAATTTATTTAACTAACTTCCCGAGTAGCTAGACATTTGAAACTTTCAGAATAGTTCAGAACACGGTGAAAATGCATTTTTATAATCCTTTTAGCCAACTGTTTCTGGTTCCTGCTGCCATCGGCAGCGTTACCAGCTCAAAGCTTGCAACCGATTTTTAACTATCTTCCCCACTAGCTAGGCATTTGAAACTTTTAGGATAGCTCAGAACACGGTGACAATACATTTTTAACACTTTCAGTCAACTGTTTCAGGTCCCTACTGCCTTCGGCAGCGTTTATATCATTCGACAGAAAATATATTTAACTAACTTCCCGACTAGCTAGACATTTGAAACTTTCAGAAGAGTTAGAACACGGTGAAAATGCATTTTTTAAATACTTTTAGCGAACTGTTTCGGGTTCCTGCTTCCATCGGCAGCATTACCAGCACAAAGCTCGCAATCGATTTTTCACTAACTTTCCGACTAGCTAGATATTTGAAACTTTTAGGATAGCTCAGAACACGGTGACAATACAGTTTTACCAATTTGAAAATCATTTGAGGACAAATGTTCTCGAATTTACAAATTTGTCCTGAAATGTCCGCAAGTTAAAGCATAATTTAACTCTGTCCACAAATGTCCTTTCAATTTGAGGACGCTGCGATGATTTCTCCTCAAATTGGGTTTAAAAAATTTGGTCACCTTAGTTAAACCCAGTATCAACTTGAGTTTCACCAGAAAACGCAGCTTAAATAACAGCTGACAACATATAAATCACAGTACAAATGATACCATTGTCATAACATACAGAAATAAACTACAATTCAATGGTAGAGACTTAGTCAAGCAAAACTTTCTATTTCGTAAAGTCTTAGCGAGAAACTCACCTCCGTGGTCGGAACGGGACTCCTTTTATAGCCCGCCATTAATCCTGAATTTTACAGTAACTTCCGTAAAGGCCGGTTTCCATTGCAGTTGGAACTTCGAGGTTCAAAAAACCATTAATCACGCTCCCGACACAAAGAGCCAAATGTCTTGTCGTCAGTTGTAACCTTTTTTTTATCAGATTGCGCGGTTACTTCAAAGAAAAGCATGCAAAATTGACAAAGATATCTGCCTCTGGCCCCTCAATTATCTCAGCTCATGGTTAGAGCCAGGGACTTCCAACCGGTCGAACCAACCCGTCAAAGCATTCCAACCGGTCAAACCAACCCGTCAAAGCATTCCATCCGCTTGACCACATCAAAGGATTCTGAATTACGCCGCTCGAAACGACTTCCAACGAACCTCAGTGGAAACTGCACTTAATAATAGAGTTACAGCTTGGACAATGAGTCTATCGATAATACATTTTTTTCCCCCACCAAGATCGTCAAAATAGTTGTCAAGGCGCGATAAAGTCACCAAATTCATCGCCAAGTCTATTACGTGCCCTGATAATGTGTGTTTTTAACGGAGAAGGATCTTTTTTAACGCGGAAACAAGCTAGAAATGCGAAAAATTGACATTTTTATAATGTGACTAAACCTCTTAGAAAGAAATCACATAAAAAAAAACTAGTACTATTTTATTTAGAAATCTGTAACACATACATCTATGCATAACACGCACGATTTTTATCGATCTATTGCACAAATATATTCATTATGCATACGTATTAAATTTATAAAAGCACATACATAACCTGCAAAAAGAAGTGATATCTCATAAAAAAAAACAATACTATTGTAAAATTCACCCCGCCCAGCAAAAACTCTTACCTTTCTTATGCATACATATTATATTATATTTATAAAAGCACATACATAACCTGCAGAAAGAAGTGATATCTCATAAAAAAACAATACTATTGTAAAAGTCACCCCGCCCAGCAAAAACCCTTACCTTTCTTAAGAAGCCAAAAAAAGGATTGATATCAAATTTCGCCGCCGCTATTGAATCCCGGGTACTCAATGCTTAATGAAGATCTGCCAATAACACTGCATGTATCTTTCTAATATATCCTAATCTCTTTCAACATTCTTTGTTATCTGTGTCAGTTTTTTCGCGGCATTATAAAGTTATAATTTAAAGTATTTTTACGGCGGGGTGCGTCCTCTATGTAGAAGTTTTAATTAATAAAAAATTTAGTTAGTAAAGATTAAAATATTATTACGCACCCCGCCGTAAAAATACTTTAAATTATAAGTATTTTTAATTTTATCCAATTTAATAATTTTATCCAATATTGTATTATCGGCCCAGGTTCGGGCCGAATTTTTCAATCTGTTCTCGGGCCGGGCCGTGTCGGCCCGAATCTTTTAATGGTTTCATCGTTAATCAACGAAAAAGGAAAATGATAAAATATTTCTTCAGTCATTTATTTCACATAATTTTGCAGGTTCGTATATCACATAAAATTTTATTTTGTCAAAAAATGTCTGTAACTTCAATTTAATTGCTTATCAGTCTGTCTGTTCGCGATCTGATTTTCGCAAATATTTTTAGCATGTCTCGAAATTAATATATTTTATTTCAAGTTATATTAAATGGTTTCCTATTCAAAATAGTATGCATGTCACTACTAGTTTGCGCACATGTTCAAACAAAGGAAATTAGATACGTTACTGTGTATAAGGCTTTGTGCCCTATGGTCTGTAGAGTTTAGGTGGTATCATAGAACTATTATAAGAGTAAGACTACTATATAACAGGCTGAATCATTCGCCGCCATTTGTCCGTCAAGTCCGTCATTGCTAAAACTAAGACTATTGTATATGACTATTATATGAGATTATATAAGACTATTATATAAAAGTCTTAGGTTTGGCAGTGACGAACTACCATATAAGATTATTATATGAGACTATATAAGACTATTATATAGTAATCTTAAGTTTAGCAATGACGGACTTGACGTACAAATGGCGGCGAATGATTCAGCCTGTTATATAGTAGTCTTATATAAGAGTGGACGAGACCATGGCAACCTTTTTTAGTGGCAAAGGTAAGTCATAAAAAGGTCATATGACTGTTGATCTACAAGAACCCAAATTGGCCAATATTGAAATTTACTCGCCATGCTCTAAACTCTGCTTTTTATTTAGCAGACGATATTTTTCTTTTTTCTTTGAAAGTTTTTTTTTTTTTTTTTAAATTTTTGTTTCACTTTAAAAGTTAGATTGTTTTAGAAATAGTAATTAGATGTATTTTAAAAACCCTAGAAGTTATGTAAAATAAGGATTTTATTTCACAGGTAAGATTCTTTTTAATATTTTATTATTTCGTTCTTTTTAAGTTATTATTTTTATAAAATGCTTATAATTGCTATTCTTATTTCTCTAAATTGAATTAGTTTAACTATATTATATCTTATATTATTTCAAAAATGTGCATGATTACTTATGAGAGTTAAAACGAGTAAAGATAAACCAAAGTTATAAAAACTTTTGAACTTTGTTGAAAAGTGTTAATAACAAGGTAAAAGTAAATTTCAGCAGCTGTAGTGTTTTACACTAGTTTTGCTTGCTGTATCTTTTAATAATAATGATAAAATATATATTTCACGGAGTAAAAAGACAGGAGAAGAAGGTAACGCTGAAATTTTGTGATGTTGTTTTCTAATGTTTACAGATGGCGCCAGCTTGCAATCCTTCCTTCTCTCCAGCTTCCACAATGTTATTCAATGGGGAAATGTCTCGTTTTAATTATTTTTTTAAAAATAATATCAAGCTGAAAAAAATTCGATTGAAAGCAAATTTCATTAAATAGAGTATTCTAACCAACATGTTTATTTTAAGAGCCATTTTATACTAATTTAACTTTGAAAGAAAGCTTTTAAAAAATGACGATTCTTATGAACCGAAGCTAGCTAAAACAGATAATTGGGAGGAAGGAGAATGGATGAAATTTTGTAAAGAAAAAAAATAAACTTACTTTAGGTGCAGAAAACACGAACTCGGACTTTATTTTTCTCCTAGGGCTTTTTTTTTGTTTTTCTTATCACTATCATAGCCTGTTTTACAACTAGGAACGAAACATTTATTTGAAACATCTGAATTATGCAGTTTTAAGAACTTACAAAGAAATTAAATTGCTTAAAATAAAAAATTTTAAATGTACTCCAGCAAAATTCTATTGAAAACAACAGCATATCCGCGCCGAGGTAGGGAGGAATGACAAGTGGCGCCCTCAATATTTACCAAAAATTTAGATCACAGTTTCGTAGCTTTCTCCCATTGGACCTTCAACTCCTATTAATATTACTCCGTGATATATTTGTATTCAAAGCAAAAAATTTCCAATAACGCGATAAATGCCAAAAAAGTTAACCTTTTTCAACATTCACGTAGTTTCATCTTTGTACCTCCGTCCAAAGAATCTTATAATAGGTCTATGGGTGGTATGAGTATGAAGGGTATAAAAATCCTGCCGTTGTAACTTTTTCTCTAAACTCATTTTTCTTTTCTCCAGTGCACTGAATGAAAAGAGCATCATTTTTAGCATGTACAAAAGCCTCTTTTCTATAGAATATGGTTGTATTACCATTAAAATTTTGTTTACCGGATCACATGAAAGATTCGTATACATTACGGTACGGTACATACGAGGAAATGGTTGAACGCGCATTTTTAGTAGTAATAACTATTTTAAATACCGTCCGAACTTATTTGATGAAAGCTAATATTTTCGTTTTGACTTTCTTTTTGTCTTTGCGCCTTCTGTACGTCTGTAATAATGAACTTTTGTTTATATATAATTATCTTGTAAAAGTTCAGCAGTTTTGCTAAAGAAGATGCTATTGCTTCGCTATATAAAATCTCTGAAAAACACATACTAAAAATTTATTTCATACAAAGGCATGCATTTTTTTTTTTTTTTTTTTTTTTTGAATCGGGCCGGGCCTGGTTTTATTGTTTTTTGTCCGGGCCGGGCCGATTTTTTCAATTTCATACCGGGCCGGGTCGGGTAAGCAAAGCTTTCGTACGGGCCGGCCTCAAAATTCCGGCCGGTGCAGACCTCTACAATAAGGACGGGTTTTTCATAGCTTTTATTTGGGTACCACAGCCACTGCACGATGGGAAGCGCTGACATCAAGTTTACTACCACACTTTTTAGATCCAGCTTTCTCTTGAAAGCTTTGATCTTCTCCTTCTAGTATTCTAGCTCAGTATTCTCCACGGAGTAAAAAGACCGCTAAGTGAATACTTAGCGCTCGCAGTACCCTCTATTGATGATTGTATTAAATTTCTAATTCAGGATTTCAATGTTTTTTTTCAATCGACCTTTTTTTTTCTTTACATTTACATTAATGACATGACGATCAGTTTATAACTGTCAGTTGTGTTGGTTGTTGTGATGTTTTTGTGTTTGGTGAAATTGCATATATAATTTGAAATATTTTACTTTTCTTTGGAATAACTTCACGAATATTTCGATCTAAATGATTCCTAAGCCGATATTTAATGGGTATGTCCTTATTTATTTTATTTGTCTGTTTGTTTCAGTTGAATATAAAGTTTTTTTTAAATTATTTCTAGAACTATAACTACTGATCTTTTTTTTTTTTTTCCAATAAACAATTTTATCTACGATGTTTTTCTTTGATTATGAAAAAATTTGTTCTAAAACAAGTAACGCGACGTTCTTCTCCGATATTCGTTGAAAAGTTTGTAAGAATGCTTATTATTATTTTTAAAAAATGTATTTTATGCAACAAAATTAAAATAAAAAACGTATATAGTTTTTTTTAAATCTGTTTTTAACATTTCAAAACGTAAAACAGTTTAAACATGTATTTGTTTGCATTTGATATTCCAAAAATGCATCCTCGTATTGAGAAATATTTTAAACTTTCTATGCAAGAAAATTTTATTAATGGAACCTTTATGTACTTTCTCAAGGATTTAATTTTTCATATACTTTATGAATCATACATTTAATGATTTTTTTTTTTTTTTTTTGTGTAACTACTCTTGATTTTTTTTTTTCTTGCAATGAAAATTTTTACGCATAAATTTACAAGTTGTATTCTTCTATTTCTCTCGTTGCTTCATATTATAAATGTTACATTTAGAGTAGAGATATGTTTTATATAATGTAAATATGCTATGCATTTATAATGTTAGTGATCTATTAAATACACACAGCGCGTAAACTTATGCACTTTATTGAAACTAATCTTTTTTGTTTAAAACATTGAGCATTGCAGATAGCTAAAGAATATTGTTTTTATGTGCATGTACTGTTCATTGTTTATTTTCAGTAGCTTTTACATGCAGGAATATTAAGGCTAATCTATATTTTTTTCTGTTTATTTTTTTTTATTTCTTAGTCTCAATTTTGGTTGGAAAAAAAAAAAAAAAAAAAAAATATATATATATATATATATATATATATATATAACCTCTGAAAAACACATACTGAAAGTATGTATATTTTTTATAAAGAAATTTTTTTTAAGTTATTTTTATTTGAATTAATATATATATTATTGTATAAAGAACATAGAAAATACTTCATGTAAATGCTTGCAACAGCTTGTATATTCTTCAAGTGTTTAAAACATACAGGCTTCAATCTGTACATTTTGTATTGAAATAATTTTAACAATGAAATGCAGTCAGGATTTTATTCTAAAAGAGCTTTTTTTAAATGTTTATTTATGTAAAATACAAAGTTGTTTTCTACTAAATATATTAGTATATGTAAATTTTTACAAGTAAAAATGATACAAAATGTATTTTAATATTAATGTAATAAAATGTTATATGAATGTTATTCAGCTGTCTTAGCCTAATTTGACAGGTGATGCTTATACTCATGATAGCAGAATTTTTTTAATCTGTCTGCAGCCAAACAAAATTAGTCTGCATTCTGTAAATGCCAGATTAGGTCTGATATCACAGGATGTATTTGCAATTCACAAAATATGCAAAATTTGCTTCTACAAAGAAGATTAATCAAGAATATACAATCAATGTACTTCAGAGACGTAATGTAAATTATATCTCTATTCTTAAGCCCATTATTTCTTTTTAAGATGTCAAATTAATCTGTAGAATTTTTAACAATCTGCTGCGCTTTTTCTGCTACTGGGACAGAATGTTATTTCCTTTTTACTTCCATTACACTACTACTGTAGGTAGTGGCAGCATTGTATTCAGACAAAAAAAATTTATATCGAGTTTTAAGATCTCCCGAGTCTAAAAAAGTAGTTTTTGGCCATTGGACAGTATGTGTGTATGTATATGTGTGGGGGAATCTTCAGGTTGTCATATTTCTGAAACTAATAAAGGTAAAATGACAAAACTTTAGAATTGAGACAGGGTCTGGTATGCAGATGATTTTCCCAACTTTTGGTGAAAATTGGAAAACTGAAAGTGGGATATTGGAAACCAGGAGTGAAATCGTAGGCTCTAATCTCAAAAATGGCTTTAATGATTTTCTTCAAAGTTGCTATATAAACACCCTTACATGTCCTTTTGTATACGTATCAGTTGTTAGTTCAGGAAATTCAATAGGTGTATTTTTTTAAGTAGGTCAATTGGTCAATATGAAGTCTCATAAATGCGTTCTTTTGAAAACAGCTGTATGGATTTTTTTTTTTTTCAAACTCACCCTATTAACTCCTTTTTTAAATATACTTCTGTGTTTTGATATTTTCTTTGTCGCTTGCTATGTAAACTCTGTTTTATATGTTTGTATACAGGTATCAGTTTTCGCTTTTTCTAGGAAAATTATTAGGCAGCTATTTTGTTAACCCTTTAACATTCACTACTTAATTTATTTTAAAAATTACTAAACTAATTTTAAAAGTGGCTTTTAGACATATAGCTGATCATAAATATATAAAAAATAAAAAAATAGCATTGTTCCTTTTCGAGAAATTTTCAGTTTGAAACATCTGTAAGCAAACCTTATTAAATTCAAATAATATTTAATTTATTGAATAAATCACTTTGTAAGTAAACATTATCGACAACAAAAACTCGTAAAAGTTGCATAGATCCCGACATTTCAGTTTATTCTGGAGTATTTTAACCCTTTGCAGCACAAGGTAATTCAGATCATTTGAATTACACTGCCACCGGAATTTACGAACACAATTAAAATAGAAGAAATTTTAAATTTTCACATTAAAAAAAAGGACTTTTTCTGCTATGTTATAAATGTAAATTTTTGCAAAAAAATTTCTGGGATGAGTTTTTGTACTTGAGAATTAAAATTAGGTGTTCCGTCAGCGGAAACACTGCGACTGAAAGGGTTAAGTGAGGTCAATATTATGTCTTCTGACCACATTATCTCCAAAAATTGCATATGATATGTGTAATAGTGGTTAATGGATGCCATGTAATTGTTACACGCCATATTTTTATATTTCATAATACAAAATTCAGAATGCTCTCACTATGTTTATATGCTTTATATTTACCTCTTTTCTATAGATTGCTAATCAGTCAGATTCCCTATTTCTTTGTTCTCGTGTACCATCCTGTGGAATTTTCATTGCTTTGTTTTATTAGAATATTGTCATTTAAAAATGAAGTTTTTTTAATTCTGTTTTCTGAATGTCACTTTTTGAACATGTTGTCTTTATGAGAATATCCTTACAAAACAGAGCAACAAAAATCCCATTGGATGGTACAGGGGACAGAAGAAAGGGGCAGTCGGACTGATGTGCAGCTTAAAGACGGTTCCAGTACGATTGATATTTTCTGCATTTAATATTTCTCTTACACTTACAGGATGACCACTGGTCAGGGAAATTGGGGAAATTTTACTGTCACTGGCCCGTTGGCAATTTTTCTGTAAATTGCTAAGATGACATCATTCCCCATCATGTTTTAAAGTGTAACCCACCCCCCCCCCCCTCAGCGGCGTACAAGGTTCGTTGGTTAGGTTTAACGTCACACTAGTGCTGTGCACCAGCGGCATATGAAAGCGAGCAATTCAGCGATCTAACCAAACAAAAATAACAGGTCGGAAAAATGCAATTTGATCAAAAACAATACATAGAAAATAAAGAAAATCATCATAAAATAAAATAAAATAAAAATTTTTACTGAATAATTACAGAATTATAACCAATCACAAATAAATAAACCCTAAAAATAAAATCTCACATTATAAATGCTCAAAATTTCCAACCACAAGAATAATAATATACATGTCTGTACACTTCGTGTACATGAAAACAAAAAGAAAAAATACATCACAGAATACCTCAATCTGAAATTACACGAATCTAGAAAATAAGTAAAATTTCGTGCTGCAGCAATCAGTAATATGTACGTCTGTAAGCTTCGCATACATGAAAACCAAATAAGAAAGTAATAATAACACCGCTGAATACCCTGTCTTAAAATACATGAAATTACATCTTGCAGCAATCAGTAATACACACGTCTGTATGCTTCATGTACATGAAAAACAAAATACCCCTATAATAGCAGGAGACTTGGCGTTGGAATATTAAAACAGGAATGAACTACTACGTCAGAAACGCCAAAGAAAAATTATTGAGGTGCATACAGCTGTTTCTGTAGCCTAAAGCGTACCGTCATCAGTGCAAAAAAGATTTCTTTTTTGCACTGATGACGGTACGCTTTAGGCTACCGAAACAGCTGTATGCACCTCAATAATTTTTCTTTGGCGTTTCTGACGTAGTAGTTCATTCCTGTTTTAAAATACCCCTATCTCAAAATGCATGAATCTCAAATATCCATAAAATTACATCTTGCAGCAATTAGCGATCTAGCATGCTTGGCGTAGTTGGCCGGTGAAAGTAAAATTAAGCCAGGAATTTAAGACATTTAAGTGAGTCAAAAGTCATAAAAAAAGTCAGGGAATTTTGACAGATTTTGTAGAAATAAACCATATTTGAAGGCTTTTTATTGTGTATTGCTTAATTGTTTGCTAAATTTGTAAAATTTTTGTGGGAAATAGTGTAAATCGGGTAAAATGGTGAAAAAGATTCATGGAAGTCAGGGAATTTGGAAAATTTCTAATGTTAACCAGCCTATCTTGTTATTTTATTTGTTGATAAACAAATTTAAAGCTATTCTAGAAATAACATTTATTACTGTTGACTCTAGATTCTAGAACAAAAAGGGCGGTAAGGGGTTGGGGATAACTCAATAAAAAATCTGGAGTGATTCCACTCGACTTTCCGAACATTGAGTAATTAACAGTTTTGTAGATAAAGTAAAGAAAGAGGACTTGTTAAACAAAAGAGAGAAAAACATAATAGAGTGTTTGAGTACTTTTCTCCATATATTACACTTACACAATGTTTTATTTAACGCTACTGAACTCTGAGCCCATAGATCATAATGATAAAGAATTTTTCATTGTGTCCCTGTAAAAACCTATAACTGTTAGATTCACCAAAATGCTTACAGTTAGTGCAACAGTGATTTATAATATTCATATAAATTTTCAGCTCCATTGAATAAGGCGTTTAGATGCTATCGCACTTTTAAAAATTGGGTCCCATAGGCTATAATGATAAAGAATTTTTCTTTGTGTCCCTGTAAAAAAAAACTGTAAGTGCTAAATTCACCAAAATCTATGCAGTTGGTGCAACTGTGACCTATAAAATGTGTAAAAATTTTTTGCTCAGATTAATAAGGCATTTAGACACTATTACATTTTTAAAAATTTGGCCCCCTAGGCCATAATGATAAAGAATTTTCTTTGTGCCCTTTAAAAAAACTAAGTGCTAAATTCACCAAAACCTATACAGTTTGTGCAACTGTGACCTATAACATGTGTATAAATTTTTTGCTCAGATTAATAAAGCGTGTAGACGCTATCACACTTTTAAAAATTTGGCCCCATAGGCCATAATGGTAAAGAATTTTTCCTGGTGTCCCTGTAAAAAAACTATAAGTGCTAGATTCACCAAAATCAATAGGGTTCGTACTATGGTGACTTACAGTATATGAACCAACTTTCATCTTATTCGAACAAAGCGTTTAGACGCTAGCGTGTTCACTCACGTATATCATCGTAAAAATAGTGAAAACGGACTCAGATGACCTTGAAACGTATAGAAACATCGAAATCTCAAATTCAGATTTTTGACATGGTTACAATACTTTCCTCAGTATAGTGTTCGGAAAGTAAAAAGTCAGCCTTTCTAAAAAAGAATATTTCTTGCTACTTGCTACCCTCTCCTCATTGAGCATTTGCCACCTTTCTCATTCCATATTTCCTGTCCTTTATGTTTCTATTTTCACGCATGATACAAGTAACTACCACTTTCACTTACACATGAGTGAACTTAGGTAAGGACTAACAAAAGTTTCATTGTCTTGGGAGCCAGGAAAAATTTCTAGGAGCCAGAGTGTGTGAACTATTTCTATGGCAGCACTCATGGCAAAGCATTGATGGGCTAGAGGCAATATTTCATTAATGCAAGTCATCTATTACATTGAACAAACTATTCAATTGAACATTTAAACAAAAAAAATTTTTGAGAAAAATGCTGGTTTTTAATTATAAATATAAATAGATAAACTGAGGGGAGCGGATATATATTAGAGATGCAACGATTATTCGGCCGAAGCCGAATGTTCGGCCTATTCGGCCTGTCAGCCGAATATTCGGCTTCGGCCGAATATCAAGTCCATTATTCGGTCCAGGCCGAATAATTCTGTAAGAAATGTTTTTATTTATATTTATACAATATAAGTAAAAACATTATATTATACAATAAAAATTTTTAATTTTAGAATTTATATTTGTCATGTATTGTGAAAATTTTATTTTAAATTAACTAATATCCTCGCCCCCCCCCCCCCCCCCCAAAAAAAAAAAAAAAAAAAAAAAAAAAACTTTCATACCTTGAATGAATTTTATCATACCATTTTAATGTAAGGACCTTGTAAAAACTTTTATGCTATATGAATAAGTGCAAAACATATGTCTGTAGTAAGCTAACATAATCTGTTAAATTTAAAATTAATCTATTCAAAATTGTCCCTTAAATTTTTTCATTGTGTATCTGTATAATAATATGTGTACAATAATAATAATATGTGTATAACAATAATAATGTATGTATGATAATAATATGTGTATAATAATAATAATAAAATCCTTTTAGTGTTATTTTTAATTATTGGGGGTGGGTGGGGGGGCAAAATATTAGAAATTGAGTTAGACTGTTCAAAATTGGTATACATAGATTTTAGGAGCCTAAAAGTCGAATGAGGATATTTTCGAAAGTGTAAAATTATTAGGGGGGGGGGGGGCAAAAAATTAGAAATTGAGTTAAACCGTTCTAAATTGGTATTTATAGGTTTTGGTGGCCTACTAGTCGAATAAGGATATTTTGGAAAGTGTAAAATTATTAGGGGGGGGGGGCAGGATGGGCAAAAAATTAGAAATTGAGTTACACCGTTAAAAATTGGTATGTATAAGTTTTGGGGGCCTAAGAGTCGAATGAGGATATTTTAGAAAGTAAAATTATTAGGGAGCAGGGGTAAGGGGGGGGGGGTCAAAATATAGAAATTGTGTTAGACCATTCAAAACTGGTATATATAGGGTTTTGGGGCCTACAATTGAATGAGGATATTTTCGAAAGTGCTACATCATTAAGGGGAGGTGGAAAGAGGGACTAGGGGGACAAAAAATAGAAATTGAGTTAGACTGTTCAAAATTGGTATATGTAGGTTAATTAGGAGGGGCAAGAAAGGTGGGGAAAAAATATGCGTATCCCTTAATCTGTGCAAGTGGAGTGTGCACGGGTCTACGCTGCCGACGGCAGTGGGGACCCGGTGTAAGTTTTTACTCAATCAAAAATATATTTCATTTTTTTTTTTTTTTTTTTATGAGCGATAATATGGAATTTTGAGAATTCATTCATTATAGTAATTCATTTAAAAATAGCGACCCGCTAGGCTAGCGGGCGAAGCTCACTAGTATCTATTAAAATATGGCTAAACAATACCGCATAAGAATTTTGCAAATAATTATTGTTATTGAGGCAATTTTTAAGCCGAACATAGCCGAATACTTTTTTCAGAATCAAATAATGGTTTTAAAAATTTGTATAAAAATAACTTTTTTAAAAGAAAATAATATATTTTAGTTATGAAATGTACAAGTATTGTACATATAGTGCATACTATACTATGTTTTTAGACAAAAATGAGTTCATTATTCGGCGGCCGAATAGGCCAAATATTCGGCTATAATTTGGCCGATTAATTGGTATTCGGTTATTGGGCCAAACCATTGTTCGTTGCATCTCTAATATATATAATATTTCAATAAACCAAGTATAGGTAATCATTAGAAATAATTCTGGAAACGCATGAAATTTTTATAAAAAGATAATTTTTATTCAAGTAAGTATTTTAAAAGGGCTGTTTTTATGAATTTGAATTTGGTGAATGGCAGAACTCCCCCTCCCCAATTTTTAGCCTGTATCAGACCCTGCAAGTTCGATATATTATATTTGTTAGTTAAGTTTAATATTTGTTATTTAAATTCTTAGAATTATATGCAAGTTATTACTCATTTTTTCTTTCTTTTTTTGCATCTTTATTTACAAATACAAAAATGACTTGCAATTTCATTCATTTATTCTCATCTTTCTTTTTTTAAAACTATTCTTTTTGAAAGAGAAATTGTAGATAGAAATAGGAAAGCTTTTCTTTAAGGTACTGTATTATTGGTTGAAATGAAAGAGATTTTTTTTACATTGAAGTTGAAAACATTACATAATATCAAACTGGCGTATTTATTGCTAATATGATTTACTATGATAGGATTACATCTATGATAATGCCAAGTAAAAATTACAAATGGTTAAAAAGAAAAAAAATTTTTATTAAGTTAAAAAAACCCGCAAGTGGGTAAACCCAAAAAAACCCGCCTTGTTTTTTTTTTAGTATGTGAGTGGGTCCAAAACCCAGATATATATTATAAGTATTGGATTTGGGAATTTTTTCAACCTCCAGTTTTTGATGAATTTATACGAAATGTCTGTCATCATAAATTTTGTGGACGTTGTATCACATCAACCGATGAACGAATTTTAACCAAACTTGGTATTTAGTAGCACCTTGACCTAAACTCTTACTGATTACATTTTGGTTCAGTCATTCAATAGGTGGCACTGGTCACACACAGACTTTTCTAAAAATGGTCAAATCGTGTTCAGGGCACACCTGCAAACTTGTCAATCCATTGAAATCAACAGGATTTCAATACTTTTTTTCTTAAGTATGTATAGAAGAAAGTAATATATGTATAATGCATATATAAATCTGGCGTGTAACAGTCACACGATTTTCATTATCATATATACTCTTTTTGGATACAGTGTAGTTGTACTTTGAATGTTCGTTGGTTTTGTACCAAAACCAAACATCTAATTTAATTTAACGTCATACTTATGCAGCAGATTTTAATTTTTTTAATGAATTTTTAAACTTTTGTTACTTTTCTGTTTGGTAGGTAGCTGCACTACTCCAAAATTTAACAAATGATGTTTCAGAGGAAGCTAAATTCATTAATCTCTTGAAATTTCTAATTAGGTGCAAGTGTGCTTTGCTGATTTGGTGATGCACTCATGTCTAGTTTTTTCACTTAATGTAGAGTGGGCTAATATTTTGACTTGAGAGAACTTCTGCGAGTTTTCGTACTTTATGATGTTTATTTATAAAGTTTTTTTTATTTATTAAATTAAATATTTTTAAAAAATTTAATAAAGTTAATTTAGAGATGTTCCAAACCAAAAACTTATCGATAATTAATGATGCTAATTTTTTCTTTTTATATATTTATGATCAGCTATGTGTCTAATACCAATTTTAAAAATTACATGAACAATTTTCAAAAGAAATTAAGTAGTGAACGTTAAAGGGTTGAATCATGAAATCGATTTAACAAATTAGACTCCTAATAATTTTCTTGTAAGTGCTAACTGATCAGATAAGTACTTACTGAAGACACATGAAAGAGAATTTAAAAAATCATAAAAGCCGTTTTTTGAAGCGCCCATTTCCAAGCTGACCTACCAAATCAAGACACCTGTCAATTTTACTGTAGTAATCCTGTAACACATGCTACAAAACACCGAAAAAGAGGTTTTGTAGTAAATTTGAAGAAAATCGTTAACTTGCCTTTCAACCCTACTGGGTGGGGTATATATGTTCTGGCGATATTTTTTAGTTCCCCCGACTGGGTAAATAAGCATGAAATTTATTGGAGTGCATGTCACACTGGTTTTCTGTGATCACATTCATACGTTAGTGTAATTTTATGTAATTTCATGCATATATTTTCAAAAGTATTGTAAAATTAATTTAGAACTATGGAAATGAACAACTTTTCATTGTATTTTATATTGTCACCTCAATTCCAATGTGTGCCATCTAGTGGGTGTTCCATCAGTGTGTATCTGTGTTCCACCAATGGAACATACATGTGCCACTTCTACTATATTGACCTTGCAGTTAATTTTTTATTTTGGCAGAATATTTCTATTTTATTCGATCTACTAAAACTGTTAATTGACCTTATTTTTGGAAAGGGAAAAACTGGCAGTGAAAGGGTTAAATAAAGTCGTTTTTGAGATACAGACTTTCGGTTCCGTTGCCGATTTTCACCAAGACTTGGCAAAATCATCTGTAACCAACAATTAATTACATACGAAAGGTAATAATAATAATCTGGTGTGAAACAACCACATGACTTCATTACCCACTTACACATATTATATGTACTTTTTGGAGATAATGTGATCAGAAGGCATAAAAGTGACCCAAAGAAATAGAAACATAATTTTTTTCCAGTAAGAGAAACTTTATACACATGTAAAGACATATAAAACAGTGTTTACATGGGATATAGCACATAAGAAAAAAAAAATAGTAGAGTTATTTTTTGAAACACCAATTTCCGAGATCTAAAACTGACCTACCTAAGCAGGATGACTGTTAATTTTCCTCTAATGACCACATAATACATGAGAAAGAAATGGGTTTATATAACAAATTTCAAGAAAATCTTTAGAGCCATTTTTGAGATACCAACTTTCACAAAAACTCTTTGACCGGAAAACAATAATTACATACAAAAGGATATTTAAAAAGGAGTTAATAGGCCGAGTTTGAAAAAAATCTGTGCTGCCATTTTTAAAGGAACGCACTTCTGAGACCTGAAATTGAGCTATTTATACAGGATGCCTGTGAAATTTCCTGAACTAACCAACTATATCATTCGAAAGGACATCTAATGGAGTGTTTATATAGCAAATTTGAAGAAAATCGTTCGAGCCGTTTTTAAGATACGGACTTAGGGTACCACTTCCGGTTTCCGATGTCCTATTTCCGGTTTTTCAAGTTTCACCAAGATTTGGAACATTCATCTGTACACCAGATCTGTTTCAATTCTGAAGTTTTGTAGTTCTATCTGTATTAGTTTCGAAGATATGACAGCCAGAAGATTCCATACACACACACACACACACACACACACACACTGACCCATTGCCAAAAAACACTTTTTTGGTCTCATGGGACCTTAAAACGTGTAAATCAGGTGAAATCTCGATATCGAATATTTGGACCGAATACAATACTTCCATTACCTACGGTAGTAGGGTAATGGAAGTAAAAAAGAGCGAGATTGAAGAAGATCCGTACAGCCAGAACGCACCTGCGAGACCAAAATTTCTGGTTTGCAGTGTCCTACTTCCCCTTTTCCAAATTTCAGCAAAAGTTAGAAAAATCATCTGTACTCTAGTAGACCAGTCTTTTAGTTTTGGAGATATGATAATCAGAAGATTCCACACATGCACACGCTAATTGATTGCTAAAAATAACTTTTTTAGACTGTGGAGACTTTAAAACTGATAAATGAGATGAAACTCTATATTGAAAATTTTGACCGAACCCAATACTTCCATTACCGGACTACCAACTAACTATCTTTGTGTTTTCGAACTTCTAACTCATTCAACTTAATTTTATATTTTCCTTTTTTATATACAGTGTCCCAAAGTGATTGGAACGTAGTTTGATTCTTATCTTTTCGAGAGATAAATGAGTAAATATACATAAAAAAAAAAAAAAAATGTCCAAATTAAAGTAGGAAGTGATATAATACGTTATAGGAAGAAAGTACAGTTGGGAAAAAAAAATCATTAATTTTTAAAAAGTTACTTTACATTTTTATACCAACTCCATATGGAAATTTGGTTTGGTTAGCTAGAAAATTTTTTATTTTCCTTCCAACAAGATCATTAGAAAAACCTCATAACTACGTATCTTTAAAAACAGTTGAACTATGATACAGAAAAAGAAAAGCTATTTTTCCCGTATTATTGAAAGACAGCTTCTACGGAAATTTTCGGCCTTGATTTTTCACATTTTTACGGGTTTAAGTTATGGAGAGTTCCAAATTGGTTATATCCGCCTATATGTTTCACATTTGATTAGTGTATTAATCTCGATGGAATTTTACTTCAAAAATGAATTATGTTAAAGTTGATCAGGTTTTAAAAGATCATTTATGATAATGGCCGCTGGATTTTTCTACATTCTAAGATGAGCACGCCTTAAGTAATTCGAAGATTTTTTTAACAAGGCAGAATAGGGCAGTACTTCGCCTAAATTTAGATTATGAAAATTATTGAATCTGAAATAGCAAGGAATTGCTTGAAAACTAAAATAGGAAACTGACACCAGTATCATTACGTTGCAAATTACGATAAGGAAAATGTATAAAATAATCTGGTGTGTCACTCACACGACTTTCTCTTACCCTGAAATTTAATACTATAAATACAGGTTGGAGATTAAGAGGTAAGATAACGATGTTATGTAAACCTATGTTAAACAATTCAAATTAGGCTTCCGAAGAGTTTTATATAGGGGTGGGAATCGATTAAGAGTTTTAACTGGGTTAATCGTAGTTCATTAATCGATTAATCGGTCGATTAATCGGATTTTTAATCGGTTTTCATTTTTTCTTCATGTAGTTTTATTTCAATGATGAATAAAACTCTCATATTGTGTATACAATATATATTCATAATTTTGACTGATATTTTTTTTTTTTTTCAAAAATTTTTGTTTAATCAATTATATCTGTTTTATAACTGAAATTTAAATCAATTTTCAGAGTAATAATTGGTGACTTTAAGTGTTAATTTTATATAAATATTTTCACTTATTCATTTTTTTTTTTTTTAATGAATTAATTTTTCGATTCATTTTGAAAGAAACATTGAATGAATTTAGAAATATTTTAGTTTTATATTTGCAGGCCTTGTCCATCTCTCTTGTCACTATTTTTAAATGAATTCTCAAAATTCCATATCATTATCATAAAAATCTCAAATTCTTATATTTTAGTTCTTTGTCACTTCGGACTAGAACACAGACTGTTATTATCTGTTTCTACTTCAATAGTTACTATCAGCAATTATGAACAGACAATAAACGCTTGAAGATACTGTGAAACTCTGTTGACATTTCCCCCATCAGACGGATAGTAGAAAGCTTTTTTTTTTTTTTTTTTTAATATTTAGCATTTCCATTTTTTGAAAGCTTGTTGTTTCTGAGAATACTATTACCCTAGCCAACATTTTCTGTAGAAGGCTACAGACAGTTGGTGTTGCTCCAGCATGCACATGAAGCGGCATTTTTTTAAAATAACTGTCCTCCCCCTTTTCTCTATCAACAAAAGTGCAACAACTTCTTTTGAAAGGTTTTGTTTTTATTTATTTATTTTATTTATTTATTATTATTATTATTATTATTATTTTTTGCTTTTTCATTATTTAATGGATGTTTCTTAGAATGTTTGTTAGCAAAATATGTGAAAAAACATTTTGTAGGCAGAATAACATTTTTACTTTAATTCGTAGTTTTAAAATTTTAATCGGATTTTGAAAATTTTTAATCGAATTAATCGATCCGATTAACTCGATTAAAAAAATTGATCGGGACTAAGCATTGATCGATTAACCGAACCGATTAATCGATTAATCGGCACAGCCCTAGTTTTATATGATAATTATTTCTGTGTGAGGGGGGCCCCCTCAACCCCCCGTTTCATTAATGCACCTGCATTTATATAGAATTTAATTCGGTTATTAAAAAATAATTTATTAAAATTATTATTTAAAACAATTATCTTTTATGATAATGCAGACGATTTCCATATTACAGAAGTAGTATAACACTAAATATCCAAAAAAATTCCATTTCATTCTCAATATTAAAAAAAAAAAAAAAAAAAAATACAATTTTTTTTCCAAGTTTTTTTTTTTTTTCGTTAAAAGTGAAAAAATAATTTTGTTTTAAATTATCGCAGATCGATGGTTCAACTATTCGTTTTAAAGGTATTGGCGAGCTCTTTTGAAAGATACCCATCATGAAAATTTACTCCCGTCGAGGGGGGACCGAGGCTCCTGCATACAAAAATTTTTTTTCCCAGTTGACTATCTCTATTACAATATATATATATTCGTTTCATTTCGTTTAGTGCAGTCTATAGACGTTAAACTCTACTTACCTGCAATTTACCCCATAGACGTAATGTATTAGAATTCTCTTGATTGTCCCTATATACGAACCATTTGCTTGATCTTAACGAAAAGCTTACTGTAGCATCCCTATATGATACACATTTAGAATATCAAGTTTGAACTTTCTGCCATAATTTGTTTTTGAGATATGCTGATAACAGACAAACACACAGCCCATTTGCTAAAAACATGATTTTCGTATTCAGGGCACCTCAAAACGTGTGAATATAACAAAATCTCGCGTTCGAAAATTTGACCCAAAAACAATACTTTCTCTACCTTATGGGTAAGAGAAAGTAAAAAGTAGAGCTTAGTGTGGGGCATTTCGGTTTCCTACTTTGTGGGGGATCAGGAGTTCATTATTCTTATCGTGAATAGGTACGCTTTGACCTTTTTTAAATTCATGAGAAAAAATATGTGTGTGTGGGGGGGGGGGGGGGGGGGAAGGGGGGGATGAGTAAACCCCACCTAGGCCAATTAATTTTATATTGGGGAAGGGTGGCATAAAAATGAAAATTTTGCAATTCTGGAAGTTTAATCCAAATTTTTGATTGAATTTGTAAAATTCTGTATTTGTCTTACGCATCCCTATGTATGTTTACGACTAACATTTAAGAAATTAAAGCCGAGGTCAAGGCCATGCAGGTACGTAGCACATATCTACATCGAAGGAGTCGGGTTTATGGCCTCTAGAGTCTAGACATGTTTTAATGGTACCCGTTTATCGTGATCCGAGACCCGTTCATTTGTTTGTTCCCTTTATTCAATGGAATGATCATTTCACCTGGAACAAAGAAAAGTCGTCGAACGCCCGTTTGTCTCAGAGCGGCGCCCCCGATCGTCAATTCGTCTTCTAGTGAATGCGAGCGGCCACCTGGCAGCCGTTCAAGGTTCCGTAATTGCCGGTCTTCCAGCTAATGAGTCCCGCCTTCGCTTGTCCTTCGCAATCGCTGTTCGAGAGCATTTGTTTTATTCGACGGATTTGGCATTTAAAAGATGCTTCGTTTATAGCTATTATCATGTTTTTGTTAACTTCGATTCTAGTTTTGTTTGTTTGTCCGATACAAATCTTGCAATCGATTTTTGACGAACTTCCCTTCTAGCTAGACATTTGAAACTTTCAGAATAGCTCAGAACCCGGTGACAATACAACACTTCAAAGCCAGATTTTCGAATATTTGATTAGTTTTCTTTTAATTAATTAAAATATAAAAATAATAACCTCCTAATAGCTCCAAAAATAGCCATTAAAATATTAGCTATAATTTAATTGTTGCAAAAAAAAAAAAAAAAAAAAAAAAAATTACGAGTTCATTTTCTTTCGACATAAAAGTAAATACATTTAATTAAACGTGAACGTTAAAAAATTGTAAGAAGTTTAAATAGGCATCTCACAAAGATGGAACTCATTATCACTTTAAAAATTTTATACGCATTGATAAAATGCTAATGTATGCCATTTATCATTAGTTTTCAGTTGTTAATGCTACAGCTATGATTCAACAGAAAATTTAAAAACATGGTTTATAAAAAGTTTATCTTATAATTATTTTTCCTTACCCCTCCCCCACCCCTTACTACTCGAGATCGAGAACTCAAATTCCCATTGTCTTCACTCGATAAATGTGCACTTTTTCAAATAATTTTCACTGTGCATCTGATATCGAAGGTCACAGGCTTGGGACCTTTTACTGAGTTCGCTTTAATCCTGATTTAGGAGATTATTATGATTCTAACACTGTTTTTACACACATATCCAAAGATGAATCCTAAATCATAAAATCAATAGGGTGTCCATCTGCAGGTTGTTAGTTAGGTTACAGGGTTGCTACGGTACCTGGAAAACTCAGAGAATTTGAAAATCTATGAAAAAACAGGGAAAACTCAGGGAATTTCAAAATTTATTGCAAAAACAGGGAAAATTCAGGGAATTTTGAAATTTTTTGGAAAAATGTTGGAAATTTTTTTCATAATCAAATATTTTTTAAAGTTTTAGTGCTTTATAATGAATCAGTTATGTTTTTTTTCTCCAACTATAGTAAGTTAATAAAATTAATAAACCCTAAATATGTTCAATTGACTTGTAAACATGTTAGATTCTAATGCTGCTTGATTGCGTGTCATCTATTTTACTTCTAAAAGAGACAGGGAAAACTCAAGGAATTTTTTTCTCGTGATTTGTGTAGCAACCCTAGGTTAGGATGCTGGCCAAAATTTCAACTTAGAAAATTTCGTAAGTCATTCGAAATTTAACATTTCCGTAGGCAACATTTCGCATACATTTCTGTCACGAGGATTGTCTTTTCTTCAATCATTGCGAAACTGAATTTTTTTACCTATGATAGTAGTGAATAGTCAACCAGGGGCGTAGCGTGAAAATTTGATTGGGGGGGGAGACCCGACGTTTGGCGCCCTTTCGTATTCCTCATCTGAAAATGCCACCCACATACTTTCAAGAGTGTTGCCAACCGACGAGAGGGCCTGTGCCCCTCTCGTCGGTTAATACGTACCCCCCCCCCCTCTCCTTCAGGGCATTATTCCTAAAATCTGCCAAGAAAAAAAAAAAAAAAAGGCTGTTTTTTTTTCCCCTTCATTTAGTAGCTTTTTTTTTATACTTCTTTGGAGCATTTAAACTATATTAATTAAAAACGAAGTGTTGAATTACTAAACTAAATACATGAAAAAACCTTTACTGACTTCGTTGCTTGCCGTTAAACTTTTCCACCGGGAACCCGGTGGAAAAGTTTAACGGCAAGCAACGAAATCAGTAAAGGTTTTTTCATGTATTTAGTTTAGTAATTCTTTGGAGCATTCTAAATTTTTTCAGCGAATCTATATATTAATACGCAGACATGAAATTCCTCTTACATTTTTAGCCTATTCAATAAAAGGAAGGGCTTACAAGTAGTATCGTTCAAAAGATATGGTTAATGTGCTTTGCAGAAATAAATACATTTATATATATTCTCGTATGAGACTAAACAAAAGCATCTTTCTTAGGACAACCAGAGTATTGGTTTGAGATAAAGTAGAACAACTGAAAAAGATTTTTCCGCCTTTTCCAACAAGTTTAAAGATATTACATTATAATTCAGATAAAACATAAAACTTTCAAAATAAATTTTAAGAAATGAAAGTAGTTACTGTTCCTAAGGAAAGCAACTTTATGTTTTTAGAGTGGATAATAACTAATCTCACCGACAGCCGTGGCCCATGTTACTCTATGGGAAAGTTTGATTTCATGATTACTCATTACATAATGTATATTTAAATTCTGTTTTCACATTTAGAAAATTTATAATCGTTTATTTATTTTTAATGTAATTCTAAGTTCAAAAATCTGAATTTTCAATATGTGCATTTTTCTCTTTCTTTTTTTTTTTTTAACCGCAAAATGAAATATTAAAAATTTATCAATTTTTGGAAAATGAGTAAGAAAAACATAAGCCTTACACATTTGTTCTGATCTGTCTAGTCTTTCAAATTAATTAATTACTTAAAATTAATTACTTAAAATCTCTTGCTCTTTCTCGAGGCTATAATCACTCTATTATTAATAAAGCTTTATATAAATTCAAGAATCTAAACGTTCTGATACCAAATTGAACGATCACAGTCTCATTCCAGTTGTTTTACCTTTTTATTTGTCACTTTCTTTTAAAACTTCTAAAATTCTCTCTCCGTTTGGTTTTAAAGTCATTTAGAAACCCGTCAACAAAATTAAATTATCTTCTCTTAAAGATCCCATTCCTACTGAAAACCGTTCTGGCATTTATTTAGTCTTATGTTCGTTGTGCAATTTAGTTTATATTGATCAAACAAGAAGGTGTTTGAAATATAGAATATAGAATAAATGATCATCATCGAAATGTTCGTAATGAAGAGATCTCTAAATCTATTGCTTCCCACTGCTGGGCTCATAGTCATCGTTTTGATTTTTCTAAAACTAACATAATTTCATCTCCTGTCTTCTCTTCCCATTTGAATATCCATGAAGATTTTTACATATTTAAAAATTCGAAAAATCTTCTTATTGATATTTGTTCCACTTCATTCTTGTCTGATGCTATGAAATTACTCACATTAGTTCAATTTTCCTTTAATTTTGAAATTTTTAGATTTTGTTCCCTTTTTACTTTCCGAACACTATAGTGAGGAAAGTATTGTAATCATGTCAAAAATCCGAATTCGAGATTTTGATGTTTCTATACGTTTCGAGGTCCAACGAGTCCGTTTTCACTATTTTACCGATGATGTATGTATGTGTGTGTGTATGTATGTGTGTATGTGTGTGTGTATGTATGTGTGTATGTATGTGTGTATGTCTGTGAGTGAACACGCTAGCGTCTAAACGCTTTGTTCGAATAAGCTGAAAGTTGGTACGTATATTGTAAGTCACAATAGTACGAACCCTATAGATTTTGGTGAATCTAGCACTTATAGTTTTTTTACAGGGACACAAAGAAAAATTCATTATCATTATGGCCAAGGGACCAAAATCTTAAAAGTGCGATAGCATCTAAACGCCTTATTCAATTGAGCAAAAACTTTATACACATATTATAGGTCACAGATATTCAATCTGTATAGATTTTGGAGAATCTAGCACTTATAGTTTTTTTACAGGGACACAAAGAAAAATTCTTTGCCAAATTTTTAAAAGTGTGATAGCGTCTAAACGCCTTATTAATCTCAGCAAAGAATTTGTACACATGTTATAGGTCACATTTGAACCAACTGTATAGATTTTGGTGAATCTAGCACTTACAGTTTTTTTACAGGGACACAAAGAAAAATTCTTTATCTTTATGGCCTATGAGACCAGCGATAGCATCTAAACGCCTTATTCAATTGAGCTGAAAATTTGTATGAATATTATAAATCACTGTTGCACTAACTATAAGCATTTTGGTGAATCTAGCATTTATAGATTTTTACAGGGATACAACGAAAAATTCTTTATCATTATGATCTAAGGGCTCAAAGTTCAGTAGCGTTAAATAAAACCTCGTGTGATATATGGAGAAAAATACTCAAACACTCTGTTATGGTTTTCTCTTTTTTGTTTGTTTAGCAACTCCTCTTTCTTTATTTTATCTACAAAACTGTTAGTTACTCAATGTTCGGAAAGTCGAGTGGAGTCACTCCAGATTTTTTAATCTAATTTACTTAGGTATTTATTTGTTTTCTTCTTTTATTTCATAATTATGTAGGGCTGACACTAGGCTAATTTGGCATGGTGCCCTTTTAAACAGTTTTTAGCACCCTGTGGCCCTTTTTCAACATATTTTAGCACTTGTCGGCCCTTTTAAAAAAATTTTTGGTATAATGTAGCCTTTTCTAACATTTTAAATGTTTAGAGGCCTTTAAATCCCCCCCCCCCCCCTGACTTTTAAACTTTCTTAGCAGTAGTTCTTCAGCATTCCTGGAATAACAAATGCATACAGCCTATATATACATACAAGGAAAATTAGTAATTTACTTTTGTTACGTACAAAAATCATAACATATAACACCGGAAATTATGCAAATACTGCCCCTTTTTATTGAATACCCCAGGCGGCCCTTTTATTTTAGAGTCAGCACTATTCTCCTCACACCAGTATTTATGTTTACATTCATCTGTATATATTTTTGCTGCTCACTTAAAACGATTTTGTGTGTTTCTGCTTTGATTGCAGCACTTGTGCCTACTTTTTTCGCCTGACGAAGGATCGTGTGTTCTTTCGAACCGAAACAATTATTGCAAGTTTATTGAATTTTATGGTGTTTATTCAAAGTTTTGTAATTATTGCTTTTAAACGCCAGGTCTGTGGTGTTTTCTTATTATGAAATTAGGTATTGTTCACTCTTAAGGAAAAAGAAAATCAGTAATTTATTTATTATTATTATTTTACATATTTAAACCAATTAAAAAACACTTTTCTTTTTCCCCATACTGTGTGAAAAATATTTTAAGAAATGTAGTAGCCATTGCTAAGGAACGCGACAGAATTACCACATGCCTTTATGTGGAAGAACAAACTAAAAAAGAGTCCCATTGTCCAAAATTAAATCTTTTTTATACAGAAATTTATATCTTACTTAGGTGTTGGTGTCGGTGTTTGGGAAAAATTCCAAGTGACTGTTCTAGGGTCCTAGGTCTGAGGGGAAATGCCTTCTGTGGAGGTCTTTCTATGGGATCCTAGCCCGTATTTACGTAAGTTTCGGAGAAAACCACGGAAAATTCCGAACGACTAGGCCGACAAGCGCGATCTGGGATCGTACCCAGCACCTCACGTCTACCTGCTTGACAGAAAGATTGTGGATTCAATAATCGAGCCAATTGAAGATTATCATGAAAGTCAGTCTTTGGTGCACATAAACTCTGTCGTAGCTGCAATATCCTTCATGCTCCGTGCAAATAATACCTCTGGATTCTGGAAGATACTGAAGCGGGGGAGCCCTCTTCCGCAGAAGATAAAAATTGTGATGGCTTGTCTTCGGATCACAACTGGGGAGTTAATCCCAAACCGTCGCCAATTGCCCAATATGTGCCTATTAATGCGACGTTAAATCAGCTTCCTTGTGCTATTTCATGCCACGAAACACTAGTTGAATTCTATAGACTTATAAATATTTCAAAACCCGTAAGCGATGAAACTAAAATAAAAAATTTGCTTAAAGGATCACTTGGAATCAAAAATTGTTAGTGAGAAATCGTTATAACCAAATCAAACCTTATCTAATTTCGTTTTTATACAATAGCCATAACATACAATAAACTGCTTTTTTTTTTTTTTTTTCGAGCTAAGGTCTTGAAAAAACGTAATTTTAAGTCTTAGGAGGTGAGAAAGCGATTGTGCATACTTACGAGTCAGTTGTAAGTATCTGAAATGGGAGAAGGGCGCCGCAGTCGCCACAGAGCATGAATTTAATAAGGTCAGAATTTTCAAGGGCCGTTGCATGGTAAGCGAACATGCTGTTGTAGGTGCCTGAACAGGGAAGGGCGCTGCTCAGCTGGAGTTTGCTGCAAACTTATTCTTAAAGTGTCCTGAATACGATCAAAGTTTACAACAGTCTTTTGCATGGTAAGCGAACAGACTATTGTAAGTGTTTGAAATGGGAAATCATGCCATAGGCGCCCCCAAACAGGAATTTGCTATAGTCAGATTTTTTTAAGGGTCATGATAACGAAGAGAATTTTCAAGGATAGTTTGCACAGTAGGAAAATTGGTTGTTATACACGTTTAAAAAGGCTGTTTTAGGTGTCTAATTAGTTAAGAGGGCGCCACCTAACGGGAGTTTGCTACAGCCACACATTTTAATGCGAACTTTTTTTGCTGGTCGGTGAACCAGTTGGTTGCCGAAGGAAGCTTCTGATGCATAAAAATCTTAAGTGTTTTTGGTAACTAACGATAATCAACAAAATTATGATCCACTTTCAAATGAACTTCAAGGGGCAAAACAGCGTCCCAGAAACCTCATTATGCCTTTGAAGGTGCCTGAACAGGGAAGGGCGCCGTTCAGCTGGAGTTTGCTACTCTTAAAGGGTCCCGAATACGATTAGAATTTTCAACTGTCTTTTGTACGGTAAGCGAACAGGCTATTGTAAGTGAGCAAAACGGGAACTCATGCCATAGGCGCCCCCAAACAGGATTTCGTTATGAATACAATGAGAATTTTCAAGGGTCGTTTGCACGATAGGAAAACAGGCTGTTTTAGGCGTCTAACTAGTTTAGAGGGCGCCGCAGGCGCCACCAAACGGGAGTTTGCTATAGTCAGACACAACTTTTTTGCTGGTCGGTGAACCAGTTGGTCAGCTTGTGATACATAAAACTCTTAAGTGTTTTTGTTAAATAACGATAATTAACAAAATTATGATCCACTTTCAAATGAACTTTAAGTCGCAAAACAGCGCCCCCAGAAACTTCAATATGCCGCCCTATTTTTTAAAACATTGGGGGGGGAGACTCCCCCCCCCCCCCCCTCAAGCTACGCCCCTGTAGTCAACCTTTCAGTTTTGTACGCCTTTGTCTCAGGAATATTTCTTATTCTGTTCATTAACATGAAAACTCCCATGTAAATCGGCTTCTCTCATATTGTCGAACGTCGGGAACTGAGCAGAAATCATCACATGCTGAAGTCAGCATAGATGGAGATCTACAGAGATTAAGAATTTTAATTTTAACCTCCGGTTAAACTCTTGATTCTAGAGCCAAGTTGTAGGGATATTCAATATCCATTTATCATTAGTTTTCAGTTGTAATGTTGTGTTCGTCTAAGTGACTGTCCTATAATACAGTGGCGGCTCGTCATTAAGGGCCAGCGGGCACGGCCCCACTTAACTTTTTTTTTTTTTTTTCGATTAATTATTATTATTATTATTATTATTGTTCATTATTTTATTCTTTTTCTTTACTGCTCAAAAATATATATATACAAACTAACATCTTGCATCCATTTTTTTCTTAATATGCTTCTCATTATGTTGAAAAAATAAATAAAAAAATAAATAAAAAATACAGCCTTGGACCGACAGCTGCTTCGTTATCTAAGGGTAGGGCCACATCATTACCGGCCCATCTTGGCGTATTCATTTATACAATAGTTATTCAATCAGATCAGCAAGTTAACACATTTGGCGACGAACTCTTTCATCAGCATTAGCACGCTGTAATTTATCGTCTGTAGGGCACCGGCAGAGTGGCCCTTTGAGACAAAACCATAGACCTTATATACTAGACCACGCCATCAATAGGACTGACCATTATAGCGAATGTCTTCAACATGAGGGTGTAATCTGATACCTCCATCCTTTGCTCTGAGTCTCGGAAGTCACGTGAACTTGACCTAGGGGTGATTCCTCTCTCTCTCTCTTTTTTTCCCGTATGCAAGCATAATCTCATACTTCTCTGACTGAAGTAAGAATTCAAACGCAATTTTTTCGCTTGCAAAATGATTTATCATAATTATTTTTTCTATGTAATTAATCTATGAAAGCTTAGCTTTCCATCCATGTGTAAATCTAAATGCTAAAATAAAAAGTGCGTGCACAATAAAAATATTAAAAAACACAAAATTCGTTCCTACAGAAAAATAACATAGTGATCATTCTTCACTCTTCCTCTAGGCCAACATCACGTGACAATTTTGCTGGGGAAGCTCGTTCATGATGCAGTCAAATAACGAGGGGGAATGCGTGGTCTAGTATATAAGGTCTATGGACAAAACTATAGGGGAAAAAAACGTCTATTTTAAAGAATGTTAACCATACAATTCCTTGATAAAATTTGGCGACTTTTGCATTGCTTTTATTTGTATGATTTTTCGGTGCATTTTTTAAAAACTTACATATGATAGTTTTAAATTTTAGCGTTTAAAAATGAATTCTGTTGATAGTCAAAAATATATTTTTTAGATTAGCGTTTGAGATATAAAAGCTCTTAATTAAGAATTTAAAACCTCTCTAACTGCGGTATTTTTAATTTAAAGGAAAAAATGGAAAGAAAATGTGCAACTGCGATATTTTTCTTCAGATTGGTATACTAAAACTTTTATGCAAATAAATTGTAAAATTTTAAAATAAATGAATAGTGGATTTCCATGGATATATAGATTAACTATCTACGTAAAAATGTAGGTTTTTTTTTACTGGATTTCTTAAAAATACGGTTTGATAAAACAGTTTTATTATGACTATTATTTAAAGACAATAGACCGTCTTTCTTTCTTTCTTTCTTTTTTTTTTTATTATATCCTTTAGGGAAAAAAATCTATTTTTGTTTTTTATTTTATTTAAGAATCAATCTTAAATTCGCAAGAAACATTATGCATAAAAACATCATAAAATTGTGACAAAAAGTAGGAATTTTATAATCGTAAAACCTTTTGAGAGGGGCTCTTCCGAAATCCTATGGTGAAGAGTGACAGATGCTGTCACAGGCCCCTTTCAAAAAGTTAAAAAGTTTTAAAATGACATTTTTTTCAATGTTCGAAATTTAAGTTAAATTTTCTCTAAATGCACATTTTTTATAATTTTGTGCATGAAAATTCGAAACTCATAAGGATAAAGATATTTAATTTTAAATAGATGTTTTCTAGCTAATTTTCTCTAAATTGAATCAAAAATTAAGAAATTTAATTAAACTTATTTAAAATTAAGCTCTTGAAGTGATAAACATGGTAGTTTTTTAATATGTATTCATATTAGTACATTATTCATAACTTTCCAAACTTCAATATAACTTGTTATAAATTTATTAAAGTTTATTTTATTTGTTTTTTAAGATAAGAAATATGAATATAACATTTGAAATGTTTATTATTAAATGACTTAGGGATATAATTCGCGCAAGCTAAAAAATATTACATGTAGAGTGAGAAAAAAATTGAGTTCAAATTTTAATGGCGTGTAGTGTTAGTGTTAAGGCCAGTTGACTAAAAGTAGGTCCTAGATCTGGGTGGTGTACTCTCCCTATGGAGTCTTTCTATGTGATGATACCTAGTTCGTATTTATGCGAGTTTCGGAGAAAACCATGGAAAATTGCGAACGCATATATCAGCTAAAGCGACCTGGAATAGAACTCGGCAATTCCTATCTACCATCCTCCAGATATTTAAATTTTGATGCTCTACTGATCAGAAAACTGCAGAATTTTGTAAATGAAGTCGTAAAACATTAATTTCTGAGATAAATTTACGCAGTTTTTTCCATATTGTTAAATTTAAGATTTTCCATTAAAAAAAATTTTTTTTCCAAAAAACTTACGCTTTATATACCTCCTTAATAATGTATGTATTTACGTTTGAACATTGAATATTATTATTGTCAAAGTTATACACCATACAATGGGTCGGGCCCCACTTATGAAAATTTGCACGAGCCGCCACTGCCTATAAATCAAATACAGGAAAACCTCTCAAGTTGGACACCCCTCTAAGTTGGACGCTTTTTCTCGGAACGGAATGTATCCATTAACATTATGTCTAACCCCTATAAGTTGGACACTTTTTCTTGGAACCGTAGGTGTCCAACTTAGAGAGGTTTTACCGTACAATTCTTCAAAAGTAGTGTTAAGGGGACTCTCTACTTATCGTCTCCGAAAGCCGAAGCCAATGTTATTCTATGGGAAATTTTGCCCCGTTATAATTCATTAACTAATACATATTTTTAAATTCCGTTTCACTTTCCGAAACTTCACAACTGTTGAACAATTTATCGCTTTCTAAAAATTGTTTTTATTTTTTTATTTTTAGGATTTCATTTTTAAGCTCAAAAATGAAAAATTTCACATTGTGAAAATTCGTATTTTACAACTTCAAAATAAAATATTAAAAATTTTTAAATTATTTTTTAGAAAGCGATAAATAGTTTAATAGTTCTGAAGTTTCTGAATGTGAAAACGGAATTTAAAAATATATATTAGTTAATAAGTTATAACGAGGCAAAATTCTCCATAGAATAACATTGGCTCTGGCTTCTGGGGAAGATAAGTGGAGAGGCCTCTGTCCCTACACTGCTCCGGATCAAATCTTGCCGCTCCGAAGAGACTAGATTATTGAACAATTTAATGAAATGCACGGAAATATTGGTGTTGAATGATCAAAGGAGTTAAAAGTAAGCAAGCACCATAAATTGGAGCATCTGTATTTCGTGAAAGTAGACATAAAATTTTTTTTGCAATGTTTGGTATTAGCTTAGAGGTTTTTTAAATTTTTTTTTTTGAGGGGGGAGGAGGAGGGGGTTGATGAATTTCTATTAAACGCTGTTAGAGTTACCTCCCGATTCAAAACTTTCGCGCCTTGATGGTGTGTTTTGAAACGACCTTTGCTTCAAAAGGAGGAAGTGTGACAGTTCTTCAGTGCTTTAAAATCCGTAAGAATTTTCTTTCATGTTCCTGGAAATGAGTTGAGTGATCCTTCGCAATCGAATATCGAAAGCTTCCGTTTCGACGTAATCTCTCCCCACTCAAGTTTTGAAAGGTGTGTTTGGAGGAGCATGCGTGGTATTTCGATAAGAGCAGACTTTTTCGAGATTACAAAATTGCATCATGCGTCGAAATGCCAGCAGAGAAAGATGGGAAGAAAGAGCAACTAAACGATCATTCTGGGAAAAATGTGGAGGGAAATCGTTCTTTTATTTTTGCTGGTATTTAAAAAAAAAAAAAAAATTCTCAGAAAAAGTACGAGTCATATGGCGTCATTCCTCATTTCCCATTGCGAATCGCGTCATGCTGTAGAAGATCGATGACAGATCCCGCTTTTTTAGAGAGGAAAGACTTAATGTTTCGTTTGAAAAATCAATGGTTTGTGCAAAACTGCAAAAATCCTGCAAGGTAAGCTGCAAATAGTTTGGTTCTGCTAACCCGATTTTATAGGACACTAGGTCGGGGGACAATTTTAATTTTTTTTTCGTGCAGGTCCGATTCATTCAATTTTGGTTAATTTCATTTATGGCAGACATGACATCAGGCAGCCTTTCTTGTCCAGTTTTCCCCCTCGATATTCACGTTAACGAGGTTCAACTGCATTTAATTAAATCCAAGTTTCTCTCACTCTCTCTCTTTTTTTTACTTCCATTACCCTACTACCGTAAGGTAATGGAAGTGCTGTATTCGGTCCAAAAATTCGATGTCGAGATTTCATCCGATTTACACGTTTTAAGGTCCCCTGAGTCCAAAAAATGGTTTTTGGCAATTGGTCAGTGTATGTGTGTATGTATGGAATCTTCTGGCTATCATATCTCTGAAACTAATAAAGATAGAACTGGAAAACATCAGAATTGAGACAGGTCTGGTGTACAGTTGTATTTTCCAAATTTTGGTGAAAATTGAAAACTCTAGAAGTGGGACATCGGAAACCATAAGTCCGAATCTCAAAAACGGCTCTAACGATTTTCTACAAATTTGCTATTTTAACACTCGAACTCGACATATTAACTCACTTTTAACTATCATTTTATGTGTAATTATTGTTTTCTGGTCAATAATTAAGTTTTGTTAAAAGTTGGTATCTCAAAAACGGCTCCAACGATTTTCTTGAAAATTGTTATATGAATCCATTCATTCCTTTTTCATGTATTACGTGGTTATTAGAGGAAAATTAATAGTCGTCCTGCTTAGGTAGGTCAGTTTTAGATCTCGGAAATTGGTGTTTCAAAAAATAATTCTACCATTTTTTTTTCTTTATTTTTTACCTCGCTACATGTAATCTTCGTTTTATATGTCTTTACACGTGCATAAAGTTTCTCTTACCGGAGAAATTTTAGGTTTCTACTTTTTTAAGAAGTCACTTCTATCCTTCTACGTCTATATGTGTATATTTGAAATATAGTGTAAAACTCCTCAGTTTACAAGAGTAGAGGGGAAACGCATAGGTAAATTTGGGACCAAACGTGAACAATGAAATTTCGTTTTTGTTTATTCGAATGCCTACTACTTTCTTCACCTTAATCTATATATATAAAAGAACACTTCCTGAGTGAGTTAGTGAGTGAGGGGGTGATCTATCAACGCCCAGACCAAACCCCTGGACCTAGAAGCATGAAATTTTGTGACAATGTTCTTTCTATGACGTAGGCATCCACTAAGAAGCGATTTTACAAAATTCGCCCCCCAAGGGGGGAGGGGGGGGGCAAAACGTGATTTCACAAAATCCTTCATATCTCAAACAAAAAAACAGATATCCATAAAATTTTTGCTTTAAAATATAGCTAATACAAATGTCAAAAAACCAATTTCTGGAATTTTCAAAATTCGGTCCCCGCGGGGGGGGGGGGGGGGGGGCAAAACGTGATTTCACATGCGTAAAAACGTGATTTCGCATAATCCTATATATCTCAAACAAAAAAATAGATATGCGTGAAGTTTTTGCTCTAAAATATAGCTAATGCAAATATCTAAAAACCAATTTCTGGAATTTTAGAAATTCAGCCCCCAGGTGGGGCAACAGGGGGGGGAGGGAGGGGGGCAAAAAATAAAAAGAGGGTTAGATCGTTCAAAATTAGTATATAGAGGTTTTCGATACCTACAAATCGATTTCGGATATTTTCGAATTTGTAAAATTATTAGGAGGGGCGGGAAGGGGGGGCGGCAAGATGGGGGGGGTTGGGCAAAAACAAATAGAAATACAGTTAGGCCGTTCAAAATTGGTACAGTTAGGTTTTAGATGCCTGCAAGTCGAATGCGGATATTTTCGAAAGTGTAAAGTTATTAGGAGGGCCGGGAGAGGGGGGGGGGCAAAAAAATAAAAATAGAGTTAGATCGTTCAAAATTGGCATATAGATGTTTTCGATACTTACAAATCGATTGCGGATACTTTCGAATTTTTAAAATTATTAGGTGGGACGGGAAGGGGGGGGGGCTATGAGCAAAAACAAATAGAAGTACAGTTAGGCCGTTCAAAATTGGTACAGATAGGTTTTAAAGGCCTGCAAGTCGAATGGGGATATTTTCGAAAGTGTAAAGTTATTAGGAGGGCCGGGAAGGGGGGGCAGAGGGGCAAAAAAAAAGAAAATAGAGTTAGATCATTCAAAATTGGTACATAGAGGTTTCCAATACCTACAAATCGATTGCGGATATTTTCGAATTTTTAAAATTATTGGGAGGGCGGGAAGGGGGGGGGGGAGAAGAGCGGTAAAAAAATAAAAATAGAGATATATCGTTCAAAACTGGTGCATAGAGGTTTTTGATACTTACAAATCGATTGCGAATATTTTCAAATTTGTAAAATTATTAGGATAGACAGGAGGGGGGGGGGGGGCGAAGTGGGAAAATAATAGAAATAAGAGTTAGAGCATTTTGGGAATTTTTTCCGAAGGCAGTGAGAACCCGGTGCGACATTTTTCCTACTCAGATTTTGTTTCTCTTTTTTTTCATGTGATAAAAATTAATGCAATTTTGAGAATTCATTATAGTGATTCATTTAAAAATAGGGACCAGCGAAGCGGGCGTTGCCTGCTAGTCTATATATATAAAATAACACTTCCTGAGTGAGTTAGTGAGTGAGGGGGTGATCTATCAACGCCCAGACTAAACCCCTGGACCTAGAAGCATGAAATTTTGTGACAATGTTCTTTCTATGACGTAGGCATCCACTAAGAAGCGATTTTACAAAATTCGCCCCCCAAGGGGGGGAGGGGGGGGCAAAACGTGATTTCACAAAATCCTTCATATCTCAAACAGAAAAACAGATATCCGTAAAATTTTTGCTTTAAAATATAGCTAATACAAATGTCAAAAAACCAATTTCTGGAATTTTCAAAATTCGGTCCCCAAGGGGGGCGGGGGGGCAAAACGTGATTTCACATGCTTAAAAACGTGATTTCGCATAATCCTATATATCTCAAACAAAAAAATAGATATGCGTGAAGTTTTTGCTCTAAAATATAGCTAATGCAAATATCTAAAAACCAATTTCTGGATTTTTAGAAATTCAGCCCCCAGGTGGGGCAGCAGGGGGGGGGGAGAGGGGGGGCAAAAAATAAAAAGAGAGTTAGATCGTTCAAAATTGGTATATAGAGGTTTTCGATACCTACAAATCGATTTCGGATATTTTCGAATTTGTAAAATTATTTGGAGGGGCGGGAAGGGGCGGCGGCAAGGAGGGGGGGCTATGGGGCAAAAACAAATAGAAATACAGTTAGGCCGTTCAAAATTGGTACAGTTAGGTTTTAGATGCCTGCAAGTCGAATGGGGATATTTTCGAAAGTATAAAGTTATTAGGAGGGCCGGGACGGGAGGGCAGAGGGGCAAAAAAAAGAAAATAGAGTTAGATCATTCAAAATTGGTACATAGAGGTTTCCAATACCTACAAATCGATTGCGGATATTTTCGAATTTTTAAAATTATTGGGAGGGCGGGAAGGGGGGGGGGAGTAGAGCAGTAAAAAAATAAAAATAGAGATATATCGTTCAAAACTGGTGCATAGAGGTTTTTGATACTTACAAATCGATTGCGGATATTTTCAAATTTGTAAAATTATTAGGATAGACAGGAGGGGGGGCGAAGTGGGAAAATAATAGAAATAAGAGTTAGAGCATTTTGGGAATTTTTTCCGAAGGCAGTGAGAACCCGGTGCGACATTTTTCCTACTCAGATTTTGTTTCTCTTTTTTTCCATGTGATAAAAATTAATGCAATTTTGAGAATTCATTATAGTGATTCATTTAAAAATAGGGACCAGCGAAGCGGGCGTTGCCTGCTAGTTCAAGATAAAGATGGTTTTGCTTGATTATATTCGCATGAATATTATAATTCAGAATTTGCCTCTAAATTAAAAAAATGAATGTTGTGGAGAGCAGTTATTTTATATTTGATGCATTTATTACTTTCTCTTACCCATAGGATCGAGAAAGTATTGTTTTAGGGTCAAATTTTCGAACGTGAGTTTTTGTTATATATTTACTAGGGGTGGGAATCGATTAAGAGTTTTAACTGGGTTAATCGTAGTTCATTAATCGATTAATCGGTCGATTAATCGGATTTTTAATCGGTTTTCATTTTTCTTTATATAATTTTATTTCAATGATGAATAAACACTCATATTGTGTATATATATTATTATTCATAAGTGTTTGACTGAGAAAAAAATTTTCTTTTTTTCAAAAATTTTTGTCTAATCAACTATATCTGTTTCATAGCTGAAATTTAAATCAACTTTCAGAGTAATAATTGGTGACTTTAAGTGCTAATTTTATATAAATATTTTCATTAATTCATTTTTTTAATAAATTAATTTTTCAATTAATTTTGAAAGAAACATTAAATGAGTTAATACATATTTTTGTTTTATATTTGCAGGCCTTGTCAATCTTGCTTGTCACTATTTTTAAATCAATTCTCAAAATTCCATATCATTATCATAAAAATCTCAAATTCTTATATTTTAGTACTTCTTTGTCACTTTGGAATAGAACACAGATGTTATTTTCTGTTTCAACTTCAATAGTTACTATCAGCAATTCTGAACAGACAAAAAACGCTTGAAGGTATTGTGTAACTCTGTTGACATTTCCCCCATCAGTGGGATAGTAAAAATCTCAATTCCTTCTTTTTTTTCTTCTTCTTTTTTTAATTTTTTAATTTTTATTTTTTGAAAGCTTCTTGTTTCTGAGAATAGTATGCCAACACTTTCTGTTGAAGGCTACAGACAGGTGGTGTTGCTCCAGCATGCACATGGAGCGGCATTTTGTTTAATAATTGTCCTCTTTCTTTTCTCTATCAACAAAAGTGCAACAACTTCTTTTCAGAGGTTTTATTTATTTTTATTTATTTATTTATTTGTTTTTTGCTTTTTCATTATTTGATGGATGTTTCTTAGAATGTTTGTTAGCAAAATGTGCGAAAAAATATTTTGTAGGCAGAACTGCATTTTTACTTTAATTCGTAGTTCGAAATTTTTAATCGGATTTTGAAAAATTTTAATCGAATTAATCGATCCGATTAACTCGATTAAAAAAATTGATCGAGACTAAGCATTGATCGATTAACCGAACCGATTAATCGATTAATCGGCACAGCCCTAATTTACATGTTCTGAGGTACCTTGAATACGAAAATCATGTTTTTAGCGGTTGATCTGTGTGTGTGTTATCTCAAGAACAAATAGAAGCAGAAATTCCAAACTCGGTATTCTAAATGTGTATCATATAGGGATGCTACACTAAGCTTTTCGTTGAGATGGGGGGAAATTGCAGGTAAATAGAGTTTAAAACATCTGTAGACTGCACTAAACCAAATGAAACGAATATATATTTTTTGTAATAGAGATAGTCAACTGGGAAAATTTTTTTGTGTATGTAGGAGTCTCGCCTCCCCCCCCCTCCTCGAGGGGAGTAAATTTTCATGATGGGTATGTTTCAAAAGAGTTCGCCAATACCTTTAAAACGAATGGTTGAACCATCGATCTGCGATAATTTAAAACAAAGTTATCGATTTTTTTTTTACTTTTAACGAAAAAAATTTTTTTTTTTTTTTAAATGTAATATTGAGAATAAATTAAACTTTATTTTGGATATTTAGTGTTATACTACTTCTCTAATATGGAAATCGTCTACATTATCATAAAAGATAATTTGTTTAAATAATAATTTTTAATAAATTATTAAAAAAAAAAAAAAAAAAAAAAAAAAACAGAATTATTTTTTGATAACCGAATTAAATTGTATATAAATATGGGTGCATTAATGAAACGGGGGGTTGAGCCCCCTTCCTCACACAGAACTAATTATCATATAATTATCTCTTCCGAAGCCTAATTTGAATTGTTTAACATAGGTTAACATAACAGTACTCGTTATCTTACCTCTTAATCTCCAAACTGTATTTATAGTATTAAATTTCAGGGTAAGAGAAAGTCGTGTGAGTGACACACCAGATTATTTTTTATGCGTATTGTATCATTTAAAAACTGTAAATGGGGAACAATATATTTCCTCTTACTGCAATGTCAAAATTCGTCTGAAAAAAAATAAATAAATAAAAAATAAAAATAAATAAATGCTATTTAGGTAATGTGAAATAGTGAAATGTAATGAGCAACTATCAAAGTTGAAATTTATTTAATGAGTACAACAGCTTTTATTTTTCCCCCTTTAATTTTGACTTTCCGATCATACAAAAGTAAGAAAAGTATTGCAATCATGACAAAAATTCGACTTTTAGATTTTGGTGTATCTATACGTTTTGAGGTCTCATGAGTTCCTTTTTCTCATTTTTACGTGAGTGAACACGCTAGCGTCTAAACGCTTTGATCGATTAAGCTGAATGTTGGTATGTATATTAAAGGCTGCCGTCGCACGAGCTGTATACATTTTGGGGAGTCTAGCACTTAAAATTTTTTTACAGGGACATAAAGAAAAATTCATACTTGCCAACCTAACTCGGAAGATTGTTAGTTCCCGCCCTTTTTTGTACACCACTTAATTTTTAGAGTAATTCTCTTCAAATATATTTACGATTAAATAAAAAGAAAAGTATTCTAAAAAAAAGACTGGTGTGAAAAAATAGGCGGAAAAGGGTGGGACTAACAATCTTCCGAGTTAGGTTGGTAAGTATGAAAAATTCTTTATCACTACAGCCTAATGGACTCAAATTATTGTGTTATCATTATTGAGGTCCGTGGTGGGTGAGTTGGTCAGTCTCAGCAGTCTCTGTTCCCAGATCTGGCAGATTTTTTATTTAATAATCATCAATAATTTTGAGAAGTGATATTTGATATACATAATAGACGATTAGTCTTCGAAGTGTGATTAGGAAACCGTTACAATTAAAAATTATTGGTGATTGTTGAATAAAAAATCCGCCAGATCTGGCAACACTGCTTGTGGCCAGATTACCCTCTACATCATTTAAAGAGACAGTCAATCAACATGTCAGCCTTTGAAAGAAGTAGACATCTGAACTGAGTTCCCATGATGAAAATCCTTTTCTAACATTGAGATAAAGTTTTTTTTTTTTCAAGATGTTCGGATTTTAAATTAAAGTATTTATATTGTATATTAAATTTTGTAAAATATACAAAATACAGAAGAAAATGTACACTAAGCGACAAAAAAAAAAAAAAAAAAAAAAAAAGCCGCACTGCAGAAAAGATGACTTATACCTTTTTTATTTGTAATAACTTTAATATTAAGAGTTGGAATAAATAAAACTGTCATGTTTGCATAACACCAAAGGGCTGAAATGATACCTATGAACATTTTCGACTTAATAATTAGCTTTATTACACTCTACGAAGTATTTTATAAAAATCTACATAAAACTTTCTTTTTAAACATAATGCAATACTTTGTACTCTATTATGATTTATTATATGAAATAAAACTATTTATTTGTTAGATCTAAGTAATTTTTTAATAAAAATATGTATTCTGCATTGGGTTAATTCAATCTTTATATGAAATTACTGCTGTAATGCAGAGTGGCATAGCATTATACCGTTTTTTATATAAATCTCAAAAATGTCACTGTGCTAAATATTGTAAATAACTTTTCTAGTTCTTGCAAAGTTGTAGGCTGCAAATTTCGAATTCTCCTTTCTCTTCCCGCGCCTTTTTATGACTAATCATTTTCGAGCGAATTGAGATTAGGATTGTTTTCAAGTCTAATAAAGAAGAAATTCTACGATATTTTTTGTGGGATTTAACTTAGAGTGAAAATTATATTATTACTTACAGAATTATTGGCGCTCATGGTAATGGATAGGAAATTTTAACAATTTTATTCAAATTGACGTACCACAGACGCCGTACAGCAAGGTGCATTAACATCTTGAAAGGCTGCTTGAAGGAATGTCTGAAATACCTCCAAAATAGTCGACCAGGCGCCACTTTTATAATCACCGTGTTTTATTTTGAGTTGATTGATCCCTTGAGCATGAAAATTTGCTCTATTCCTTGAAAAATTGTTCACCTCCGTACCATAATGTACGGAAAAAATGTCACTGTTTTAAGAGTGCAATTTTCATTAAGTCGGTCACATTTTTGTCCTCATTCTATCTTTTTTCAGCTGCTCGAAACAAAGAAAACTTGATTCATCTGAGAAAAACAGTTCAGCCTAATAATTAACTGATAATGTTTTTAAATTTTTGGTCTACTAAAGTATTGTTTTTTCTAATTCTTTTCCTTAATAATGGCTTTTTTCGCAGATATTGTGTTCTTTAACCTGCTTTGTTTAATTGTTCCCGCATTATTTTTGAAGAAAGTAATTTACTATACACCTTTTTAAAATCTTTTTTAAGTTCTGAACATGATACAAATCAATTTTTTAAACATTCGCTTTTTAACTTGCCTGTTGTCTTGCTTGGATGAGCAACATGGTCGCATAAAGCCATATTTGCATTTTAAACGGCCAAAAAATTTTATATTTTGCTAAAAACCATTTTACCAATATTTCGTTAACATTTAATTATTTTGTCATCTCACGTATTAAAATATTTTTTGATTTTCATTCAAAAATTAATACTTTTTGTGGCATCGTTAACTGCCTTATTCTTACCATTTTTGAAGTAATTTCCAAAATTACAGTTTTTCTGACAATTGCATCTTGTGGACTCAATGCTAAAGTGTAAGTGGAGGACAACATAATAAAATCTGTTCGAAAATTTGCTTTTTAAACGATAAAATTGGTGGTTGTAGAAGGTAAAAAGGAAAATATTCAAGCGCGGCTTTTTTTTTTTTTTTTCTTGTCGCTTAGTGTATATTATATACGAATAATGTTTTATGTTGTTGCAAAATATACAATGTACAAAAGTATATTGAATATACTATAAAATATACAAGTCAGGGGTTGATCCAAGCAAAAATTGGGACCCTTTTGCTGCATGCTGCCCCTTCACAAAATTCAGATTTATAAAAAAAAACAACCCTTTCACAATTTTTTTTTTTAATAAAAGTAATACTTTTGTAAAATTTTTCCATTTATACAGTGAGTGTCTATACTTGTTTAATCAAATGCTATTAACTTGATATTAAACAGTAGATAGAGTAACTGCTAAGATGAAAAGTTTCTGGCGACAATTCTTTTTTTCACAAAAATATTTTGATTTTTCACAAAAATAAATAAAAATTTCACAAAAATAATTTGTTTTTCACAAAAATGGGCCCCAAAAATTAAAACCTGGATCAACCCCTGCAAGTATATACTGCCCACATCTGTCTGGGAGTAGAGTATCATTCGAGAAAATTTAGCAGCAAGAAATACCGGCCCTAACTGGAAGATAGGTTTCATTATATATTTTTTCTTTCTCAGTTTGACAGCAGACCCAAATTAACTGAGAAATTGCTTTCATTTAGCATCTGAAATTTAAAATAATCCAGTGTCCGATCCCATTTGGTCATTCGCCAAACCGCAGGTGCGGGGGTCTTTTTCCCCGCTGACCGACTTGGCATGCTTCTCCGCGCGCCGACTCGCCTTGGCCTGCATCCAGAGGAGCTTACCTACCTGCTTTAGTCGTCACTGTTCCTATATTTAGATTTTCTCGTGTGACGTTGAGAGGGGAATTTATCGATGATTCAATAGCACGATGCATGTACTGCAGGCTTGCTAACGTGTATGTTTTGACGGCAAATAAATATTATCACTTTTGTTTTGATAAATAGTAGGGAAAAAGAATTCGTTAATTATTTAAGATTGCGTGCAAGAAAATACCCGATGTTTTCCGGGCTCATCTAAAATAATAATAACAACAAAATAAATAATGATAAATAAAAAGATATAAAAAGACAACAAAATATAATAATTAGAAAAAAAAAAAATGAACGAATAAAGAATTTTCATCTTGTATATCAAATTTCTAGCTCAAGCGTTTTCAAAATTGTACTAAAGATGATCTCCTTCCCCCGCATCTCACCCTTCTTAGGTGATTGATCTTTTTTTTTTCATAACATACCGTGCCGGCAAAAAAAAAAAAAAAATCTTTACGTTGGAGCGGCAAAAAAAAAAAAAAAAAACTTTACAAGTCAATTGCCGTTCCCGCCATAAAAATATGTCGAACCCCAGTGATGACACGTGGCGATAGACGGTCGCAGACAACCTTTCCCTATCCTATGAACATTCAGTTCGTCTCGTGGACTTTAACAATCAGATTTTAATTAATTCTGGCTACATCTATAATGATTTGCCAGATCTCTGGCTACATCAATCAATCACATCACATAGTTCCATTCTTTAGCAGAGTCAAAGCAGGGTATTTCTCTTCCATTTTGAGCTTTTCTGACTCATCGTGTGGAGTGGATTTATTGGCTGGCGGAAGCAAAGAGCATACAGCCTTACTCAAGTCCACGAGGCGGACTGAATGTTGATAGGATAGGGAAAGGTCGTCTGTGATCGATTAACATCACGGGGGATCGACACATTTTTATGGCGGGAACGGCAATGGACATATAAAGTTTTTTTTTTTTTTTAATCACTCAAATGTAAAGTTTTTTTTGCCGTCACTGTAGTTAATATGGTTTTGAATGAAAAATTTTCAGACCAGATATCAAGTTTCTTGCTTATGTGGTATTGGTATTGTACAGCTTATCCTCCTCTCCCCCAACCTGGATACGGAAGCAATGTTTTTAAGAGCTTGTGACTCTTTTCAGTAGGTTCTAAGAAACATGTGTGCCAATTTTCTTTGAATTCTTTAAAGGATGTGGATTTGTATAGCGGGCAAACAAATGTTCACATTCATGTTAAAGTAATGCCTCGGTAGCGTGGTAGGCAGCGCTTCAAATAGAAAATTAAAAAGAAAATAAGTAATACTCTCTTCTGTTTCTTCCTCATATATAGTAATGGAAGTAATCGTGCAAAGGAGGCGCCCTCCTCATTTTGTACACATACACAGCTTGTTTGCACATCGTGTAAACAAGCCTTGGAAATTCTGACTGTAGCAATGTCATGTTCCCCCTCTGTGGCAGCGATCTGTTAGTAACGCTCAGTGGCGCCCTTAAAATGATTCGACATTGTCCCGTTGGCTGATCCGCCATGTACGTTCAATCTCTTACATACAATACTATTATTTTTTGCAAATTTTTTGAATGGCTCTTTATAAAATTTACAAAACATAGTTATGGCAAGTTAAAGCGTATAATAATAAAGCATTTTTCCATTTCAATGTTTTTAAAAGTCTATTAAATTAAAAAGTGTTTTTGTATCGGACAAAACCCCTACTGTCCACCATAGAAGTTCGGTAGGGACCGAGTTGACTACCACCGCACCGGAGTACTTATTGAGCGAACATTTGCCATATTTGTTTTCAGCTATTCGCAACAGCCTGTTTGCAATCGACAACACGGATTTTGTATAGCCCCTTTAATTTAAAATACTTGTTCCATCGTGAAACGTTAGTGGAGTTCTGTAAAAAGGTGTGCAGTAATTTAAAATCGTGTAGTACAAAATGGCGATTCGAAACCAGATTGCGCTTTCGCGTCAATCAGGGGCGTAGAAAAAGAAGGGGTTTAAAGTGCCCCTTCAAGCCCTCTTTATTAGATATTGTAAAATTTTCTTTTCATGCTAAATTTTATGAAAATTTTGTAAATAATAATCATCTACGGAAATGTTCATTTAATTAGCAAAATTTTGTAAATAATATTGATAATGAGTGATAATAATTAAGATTTAGTTATAATGGATTTTTTCTAAAAATAACTTTTAGCTTTTGAAATGCAATAGTTTGAGCATTGAGTCTCTCCCATGATTTTTGACGACGCTCCTGGCGTGAGTACCATACGGGCGAACAGCCCCTACCCCTAGCAGAAGGAAGGCGTTCCATTCAAGTTTAGGTTCCTCGCGGAGACTGAACTCGATTCACACTTGCAGCGTCATGGAGCGTCAATGGTGGTTCTGTTCACATTTCCTTTGATGTGGGTTTTTGAGATGACGCTAACTTCCCCAAGCTCCAGGATCACCTTTCTGATCCTGACAGACAACTCTATCGTCATCTCCTGTAGTGATAATTGGCATGGAAAGCTTGGATTTATTTTGTAATGTTTTAAGGACCCTTCAGAGACTGGCTTCAAGTTCGGTTTCTTTTGATATCCCTTTGATGTGGGGATCGAATTGACGCGAAGCAGCAGATAGATTTTCTTCGCTGACAAACCTCCTACTGCGATCGAAATTGGGTCTCTTTTGTAAAAGAGCAATAAAAAGTAATGTCCTTCATTATCCTTCAGATACTAGCAACGGTGCAGCGCTTCAAAACTCATAAATTATCCATTGTCCGAAATCGACCCTTGACATTTTGCACACATTTACAATGAAGGAAATTACTTTTTATGGCTCTTTTACAAAAGAGACCCAATTTCGATCGCAGTAGGAGGTTTGTCAGCGAAGCAAATCTCTCTGCTGCTTCGCGTCAATTCGATCCCCACATCAAAGGGATATCAAAAGAAACCGAACTTGAAGCCAGTCTCCGAAGGATCCTTTAGGGAGCAGTTGAAATGTCATTGATTGTCCAAATGTTCAATGGTCACTTTCCGATAATGAATAATTTACGATCATTTGCCGGTTCACACAGGATCCTTCAGATACTAGCAACATACAGAGCGTCAAAACTCATAAATTATCCGTTGTCCGAAAGCGACCCTTGACATTTTGCACACATTTACAATGAAGGACATTACTTTTTATTGCTCTTTTACAAAAGAGACCCCCTTCTCATGCAATTATCGCACCAGGAGGTTTGTGATCTTCGATTGCAGCCAGCGTCGATCTCCTAAACCGCATCAAAGAAATATCAATAGAGCCGACTTGCAGATTTCTAAAGTTGCCAGTCTCTGAAGGAAGCCTAGGATGCGCGCAAAATGATCGTAAATTATCCCTTGTCGGAAAATGACCCTTGAACTTTTGGACATGTTTACAATGAAGGACATCATTTTTATTGCTCCTTGAAAAATTTTGCGAAAGAAACCTTTTCCATGCGAATTATCACAGCAGGAGGTCTGAGGAGGAAATCCGTACTTCGAGGCTCGCGCAACTAAAATCCCACATTAAAAGGAATTTAAATAGAACCGACTTCCCGTTTGCTTCGGTGCACAAGTGTGACCTGAGCTAAGTTTAATATTTAAACAACACGACAACTACTACCTCTAAATACTTCGAAAATGTCTTATGCGGAATAAATAGGCCAGAACCCTTAAGCGCAGTTTCCACTGCGGTTGGTTGGAGGTTGTTTCGAGCGGCGCTATTCAGAATCCTTTGATGTGGTCAAGCGGTTGGAAGTGGTTCGACGGGGTTGGTTGTCAGGGAGAAGTCTCTGGCCCTAACCACCAGCTGAGATAATTGAGGGGCCAGAGGCAGATATCTTTGTCAATTTTGCATGCTTTCCTTTGAAGTAACTGCGCAATCTGATAAAAAAAGATTACAACTGATGACAAGACATTTGGCTCTTTGTGTTCGGAGCGTGATTAATGGTTTTTTGAACCTGTTTCAACCCTAGTGGAAGGGCAGAATTTGGTGTATACTGGGTGTTTTGGTTCTTCCTGATATACTGTGATGGAACTGTTTTTTATGAATCAGTTTTTGAAGTGGCGTGTCCGTAATAATAAAATATTTTTGTCCGAAAGTGAATCCGCGTTCCGTCCTTGAATTCCGTTCACGGTGGATGGTTTCGATTTGGATCCCTTTCTTCCGGTGTTCTTTTTTGATCTTGATACGAGGCAACCTTGGCGAAACCGAAAGTATAGCAGAGACGCGTTCCATCTTCGTCACTCCAGATCAGTTCACGGCTCGTCAAGTGAGGCAACTTGACACCTTGATAGAGGATTTCATGAGGGAGGGGCAGAAAAATAAAAATGAAAAAGACAAGGTCGCGAAGAGCGCACGTGTCCGTATTAGAGAGTCTATTTCTATGGCGTGCTCTGGAATAAACTTATTCGTGAAAATTAAATCCTATTCACACATCACACGCGCAAATCGAATAGTTTCCGTCACATTCTTAAATCTTGGAACAGAATTTTTCATTTTGCTGTGTAATACATTGATGCCAGATTGGGTATTTTGTCCCCATTTTGGGGATTTTTGAGGCTTCTGGGGACAATTTTGGGGACCAAATGTTTGTGGGGACTTCTAAAATTTTTGGGGACAAATCTGGGGAGTTCAACCATCGATCAGATATACTACCTAAATTAAAGCTCGATGAGTTCAGCTTTCTGTCAGTGTTGGCAAAGTAATGATTTATCCCTATGACCAGGGATTTTCAATAGCTTTATTGTTATTTGGGGATTTTTTTTCCAAAAATTGCCTTAATTTGGAGAAAAAATCTGAGCTTAAATCCACTTAAATCTGCTTTATTTTTATTTATTTATTTTTTTGAAAACCTTTTTATTTTCCCTTTTTAGTAGAAATCAAGTTGAGGATTTTTTCGAAAAAAAAACCCTGATTTGGGGAAATAATTTTCGACCATCTGGCGTCTCTGGTGTAATATGTGTGTGTGGTAAAGCATGATTAAGAAACGAGATAACCATCGGACGCAACAAGTTTCATGCATTTTAATGTGAAAATAGGTTCATGTTTACAACGGTTTTCTTGTCCTTCGTAATGTTGGGCTACTTCTAGGGATTCTGTACATATTTTATCTTTGAGCTCATGGGCTGGTGATTTTTCAGAAAGCAAGATAACAACAGCAGCAGTAACATTTCAAAGTTGAGCTAAAGACTCGACAAATCGTCTTACAAGGTTTATAAATTTGTACTATTTGTATTCTTTAGAATTTGCCTCCAGAAATTTTTACTATTAACAAAGATAAAACTTTTTAACAGAAATTTATAAAACATAATAATTTATTTTTAAATAATAATTTTAACTTGGGTTTATCAAGTCTGCTATAGTGTCGAGACTGCAATTTACAGTGGCATTCTACAAATTCATTCAGTTTTTGGAATAAATCTTTTAAAGTACTTAACCTCTGGCCCCTCAATTATCTCAGCTGGGGGTTAGAGCCAGGGACTTCCAACCCGTCGAACCACTTCCAACCGCTTGACCACATCAAAGGATTCTGAATAGCGCCGCTCAAAACAACCTCCAACCAACCGCAGTGGAAACTGCGCTTTAGTGCAGTTTCCACTGCGAAGATTAAGAAATTCAAGATTAAAAGCTAAAATTAGCATTTAGTGTTTCTTTTTCGCTTAAACTTTTCTTTTTCTTTTTTTTTTTTTTTCTTTGCGATTATAGAAAAATTCTTGATAAACAAAAAGACTCCTAAAAAACATTATAAATTCAAACAAACCAAATAATTATGATTATTAAAAAGCCAAATACACAAATAATGTAAATTTAAACCAATTAAAAACAGTTGAAAATGTTCCATGAATCAATATTTTCTGAGCTCCCTCTAAAATTAACCCTTTGCGGCGCAAGACAATTCGGATCATTTAAATTATACTGCCACCGGAATTCATGAACTAAATTAAACTAAAAGAAATTTTAAATTTTAAGGTTAGAAAAACAGGCCTTTTCTGCTATGTTAGAAACGTAAGATTTTGCTAAAAAAATTTCCGGGATGAATTTTTGCAGCTGGTAGGTGGTTAAAATATATGCCACCGCCCCTGAAAGGGTTAAAAGGTAAAATCTCTGTCTGTATGATAAAAATGCACAGGAAGCCTGGAGTTGAAAAGTACCACAGCCCTACATCGAACATCGTTTATAGGAACATACTTAAATTTTATGCCTTTAGAATTTTTTTTTTTTTTGTGTGTGTTTGTTTTATTGCTTGAAAAATCATGCTGATGAAACGCAAATTATATAACAACGTCATTACCACATCCCTTCCCTCGATGAAGATGTCAAACACTTACGTATATTTTGTGATAACAGTGATGCTAGATTGGGGATTTTTGAGGCTTCTGGGGACAATTTTGGGGACCAAATGTTTGTGGGGACTTTTTTGGGGAATTCTAAAATTTTGGAGGACAAATCTGGGGAGTTCAACTTTCTGTCAATGTTGGCAACGTAATGATTTATCCCTACGGCTAGACACTTTCAATAGCTTTATTGTTATTTGGGGATTTTTTTTCAAAAATTGTCTTCATTTGGGGAAAAATCTGAGCTTAAATCAGAAAAATCTGCTTGATGTTTTTTTTTTTTTTTTTTTTTTTTTATTTACCCTTTTTAGAAAAATCAAGTTGGGGATTTTTTCGGAAAAAAAGAAAAAAAAAACCCTGATTTGGGGAAATTTGAAGACCTGTTTGGGAAAATAATTTTCGACCATCTGGCATCACTGGATGATAATCATTTATTAGTTCGAAACAAATCCCACAATGATGCATGTTAACATTAAATGTATAATGACTCTATAATATTAAATGTATAATGATATTATAATCCATCATTCTGCAACGCAAATTCTTTTAATAGGTAAATGATTTCACTTAAAAGCGAAAAAAGATGAGCCTAACATGACTTTTCGTTTCGTAAAATATTTTGGAACATCTCTCATAAACAAAGTTTCTCAAGTAAAAACACCTGTCCCTCCGAGAAATGTCTTAATTTTTCTCGGTGAACGTGCGCCTCGATAAGCACGCGTTTTTTCTTTTCATGTCAGTCTGAAAATAGAAAACACAATATGGAAGACAAGTTTTATTTTTTTTTCTCTTTAGATTCTTTTACTCATGTAGGTGGAGAAAGTAGCGTTTTTGGGGTTTCATTTTTAGTAACTGAATTTGTTGTACGTTTTGAGGTTTCCTGAATGCGAACAATTAGATTTCTAGCAGTTGGTCTCTCTCTCCCTCTCTGTGTGTGTAAGTCTGCTGTCTGCATAACTCATAAACAAGTATAAGGTCCAGTTCAGTATTCAGTATTTGCCCCTGTTATACTTTTCACCAAGATCGGACAAACGGTTAGAATGCAAATGTATTCCATCTCTGGGAAAAATTTGTGGCCGATATACAATCATACATCTTTAGACTACATTAAACGTTAATGAAATTAATCTTTTGCATGCGGAAAAGAATGTTTCCTACAGAATGCGGTATGAATAGTCTTTACTCTTTATCCTTCGTTTATAGGCTGGCACAAAATAATTCTGGTGTATTAAGTCCAGGATTGGGTTTTTGACTTCAAAAAGTGGTTTTTGACATGACAAGGGTTTAAACCGTCAAAAACCTGCATTGTCAAAACTCAAAATCTATAAATGAGCTGGTTAGAAATGGGATTTAGTAATATTTGCTGAATACAAGTGAATATCTAAATATTATGCTGTTTATAAATTAACAAATCTTAAAACAATTTGTAGATAATTTATAAAAATTCAGGTAAATATACTGGTTTATAACCTAAGAAATATATGTACTTTAATCGTAATTAAAGGGGGGGAAAAAGACTACTATTTACTTTCCAAACCTATATGCTGTAAGAAAGGTACTGTGTCCATGAAAACTTTCGACTGTGAGACTCTGATAGATCTTTACATTTTTAAGATAGCCTCAATTTATGTTTACTAGTTTTAGGATGATATGTGTATATGAGTGTAAGTAAACACATGATCTAAACACTGCATTCGATCGAATGGATTCATGATTATAGCTCACCGTTGCAATTGTCCTGAGAATAGGTTTTTCTTTCAAACATGGATGCAAAGTGCAGTGAGTGTGTGTGTGTATCTCAAATTATTTGAAGTTAGTTTTCGTGATATAATTAAACTGCTGAGAAAGCTGATATGGCTTTGCTAAAGTATGATCATTATAGAAAATAATGGGCTAAGTTTTATTTTAAAATGTACATTGTAGGAAATAATGCACAATAAGGCATATACATATTATAAAATATTTTTGAAGATAGTGTGGTCAGCAGACATAAAATTGACCCAATCAATCACACGCCTTACAATTTTCGTGTAGTAGAGAAGTAATACGTACGTCATAAAACGTATAAAAAAAGAGTTTATGTAGCGAATTTAAAGAAAAGCGGTGGAGCAAAACACTGATTTCCGAGATCTAAAGCTAACCTATTTAATCAGAAGACTTATCAGTACTACTGTAATAACCAAGTAATAACATGCGAAAAAGAAGTAGCAAATTTGAAGAAAATCGTTAGAGCCGTTTTGTTAATACCCACTTTTCAACATCACTTCCGATTTTTATCAAATTTAGCAAACTTGTCTGTTCGCCGGAAATCAAAAATTAACATACGTAAGGAAGGACGTCTAAAAAGGAGCTAATATGGTAAATTGGAAGAAAATACGTAGAGCCTTTTTTTTTTTTTTTTTTTTTTTTTTTTACTTACCCACAAGGTAGAGAAAGTATTGTTTTTTTTGGTCAAATTTTCGAAAGTGAGTTTTTGTTATATTTACATGTTTTGAGGTCCCCTGAATCCGAAAATCATGTTTTTAGCGGTTGGTCTGTGTGTCTGTCTGTTATCAACATATCTCAAGAAGAAATAGTAGCAGAAAGTCCAAACTTGATATTCTAAATGTGTATGACATAGGGATGCTACACTAAGCTTTTCGTTGGGATGATGCAAATGGTTTGTGCACAGGGACACCCAAGAGAATTCAAATACTATGGGAAAAATTGCAGGTAAGTAAAGTTTAACATATATAGACTGCACTAAACCAAAGGAAATGAATTTATATTTTTTATGTGCATAAAAACATATCTCATGTAGAATAGGGTAGGGAAATCATTCACTGTTCATTTACAGGGCTACACAAAAGAACTAGATTATAGTGCGTGCGACAATAGCTGAAAATTGATGGAAGTGTATTTCAGGTTGTGTTGGGCATTATTGCTATAGGAATATATTTAGGTGCACCATGTGGTCTGTGTCTTTACTATAATATTTTACCATGTCCAATAAACCTGCTCAGGAATTGAAATGAAGTCCTCACAGACATATGGTAAATAATGTATGTTTTTAAGCTAAATATTCATAGCTTTTTTTTTTTTTTTTTGTATATTTACACGTTTTGAGGTTTCCTGATTACCGAAGTCGAGTTTTTTAACGTTTGATCTTTGTGTCTCTTAGACTAACTTAAAAACGAATAATTTCAGGTTTTCAGGGTATTCGAAAGCTGTATTTTCAAGCTATAAGTTTGTTGTTGATAATTTTGATCGAGACTGATACGCTTCAAGGAATGTTGCATGTGAAAGTTGTCTGAATAATTTTAAGTGAACTGTTAATTTTTAATAATAAATTTAAATTCTATATAAATGTAGGTGCAGTAATGAAACGGGGGTTTGAGGATGCCTCCCCCCCCCCCCCTCGTACAAAACTAATTATAAATAAAACTCTTCCAAAGCCTTTTTAACATAGGTTTACATATCAGTACTCGTTATGTTACCTCTTAATCTCCGACTTGTGTTTATAGTATTAAATTTCAGGTAAGAGAAAGTCGTGTGAGTGACACACCAGATTCTAAGGAAACTAGTATGTTGTGGCCACCACAAGACTTTCTTCGATATTTTCCTATACATATTCAATCAGTAACAATATTAAAAAAATATATATATATACGATTTTTTTTTTCTAAGGGTTTTTTTTTTTTTTTTTTGTAAAAATTAATACATATTCAATCACTAACAATATTTAAAAAAAAAAAAAAAAAAAAAAAAAAAAAAATGCGAATTTTTTTCTAAGTTTTTTTTATTTTTTGGTTAAAAGTAAAAAAAAATCGATAACTTTATTTTAAATTATCACAGATTTATAGTTCAACCATTCGTTTTAAAGGTATTGACGAGATCTTTCGAATGATACCCATCTTCAAAATTTACCCCCCACGGGGGGGGGTACTTCCCCCCCAGGGGGGAACCGATGCCCCCCATGCACAAAATTTTTTCCTAGTTACGTACTACTATTATCAATAATTCATATTAATTTTACAATCACAAGTGTAAAATAACTCTTATTATGCACATTTATACGAATTTTTGTCCTATTCTGCCATGTTAAAAATTTAGATAAAATGCTATCACAGCGCCTCCTGTTGAGCTATTGATCCCCAAATATAATCAGCATCAGTTTATGTCGGGGACCAACTAAATACCAAGTTTGGTAAAATTTCGTTTAAAAAAAAAAAAAAAAAAAAAAAAAAAATACGATTTTTTTTCTAAGTTTTTTTTTTGTTAAAAGTAAAAAAAATCGATAACTTTGTTTTAAATTATCACAGATTTATGGTTCAACCATTCGTTTTAAAGGTATTGACGAGATCTTTCGAATGATGCCCATCTTCAAAATTTAACCCCCCGGGGTACTTCCCCCCAGGGGGTGAACCGATGCCCCCCCCCCCCCCCCATGCACAATTTTTTTTTCCTAGTTAACTACTACTATTATCAATAATTCATATTAATTTTACAATCACAAGTTTAAAATAACTCTCATTATGCCCATTTATACGGAATTTTGTCCTATGCTGCCATGTTAAAAATTTGCATAAAATGCGATCACAGCGCCACCTGTTGAGCTATTGATCCCCAAATCTAATGGGCACCAGTTCATGTCAGGGTGCAACTAAATACCAAGTTTGGTTAAATTTCATTCATTGGTTCGTGAGATACAGCGTCCACAAAAAAATGATACAGACAGACAGACAGACAGACGCACAGACAGACATTTTTTAAAAACTATCAATTCGTGTTCAGGACATTCCAAAACGTGTAGATCCGTCAAAAAACGGAGGTCGAAAATTTTCGCGAATCCAATACTTTCTCTATATTACATATAGAAGAAAGTAAAAAAAGAAATCAACGGGCGAGACCTAGAATTGACCCATTTATTCAGAATGCTTATCAATTTTCATGAAGAAACCGACTAATAATACACACGAAAGGACATTTTAAAAGCGGTTTGTACAGTCGAACCTCGTTAACGTGAATCTCAAGAGGAACAAAAAAATTGTTCATGGTATCGGTAACTAATCTTCATATAACTGCTTTAATTTTCCTTTTGACGGGAATTGTGGAAACAGTTCATGTTAAAAGTAATTCACGTTAATGAGGTTCGACTGTAGATTAACATTATTAAAAAATAAGCATGTTAAAAACCGCTTTTGAGAAGAGCACACACACACACACACACACATATATATATATATATTATTTTTTTTTCCGGTTTTCTTTGTCCCACTTCCGGTTTTTCAGTTCTTGACAAAAGTTGGCAAAATCATCTGTGCACCGGACCTGTCCTAAATATGAAGTTTCGTCGTTCTATCCGTTTTCGTTTTGGAAATTTGATAGTCAGAAGCATGGACGTATACACTAAGTCCGTGGTCAAAAGTTTCATCCGACACACCCATCACCGAGCACATACTACTGGTGCGACGTTAAACCCAACCAACCAACCGTATCCGCGGATCACATCTTTTAACGATCGGATGCATCCCTAGTTATAATGTTCAAGCGTTGTTTTCAACTGAAGTTTTTTGGGGCAAAGATCTTATAACCCATGGCGGGAGATACTGTATCTGTTTTTCAATTCGTTGATCTGGAATCGTTTAGCTGCCGCTCCGATTTTTTTTACTTCCATTACCCGACTACCGTAGGTAATGGAGTATTGTATTCGGTCCAAAAATTCAATGTCGAGTTTTCACCTGATTTACACGTTTTAAGGTCTCCTGAGCCCCAAAAAGTAGTTTTTGGCAACTGGTCAATGTGTGTGTATGTGGGGAATATTCTGGCTATCATACCTCCGAAACTAATAAAGATAAAACTACGAAACTTTAGAATGGAGACAGGTCTGGTGTACAGATGAATTTTCCAAATTTCGGTGAAAATCGAAAAATCGGAAGTGGGACATCGGAAACCGGAAGTGAGACCGTAAGTCCGTATAGCCAAAAATGGCTCTAACGATTTTCTTCAAAGTTGCTATATAAACATTTTATTGGATGTCCTTTCGAATGATGTAGTTAGTAGTTGGTTAGTTCAGGAAAATTTGTAGGCGTCCTGTACAAACAGCTCAATTTCAGGTCTCACAAGTGCTATCTTTTGAAAACGGCTGAACATATTTCTTTCAAACTCACCCTATTAACTCTTAACTCCCTTTTAAATATCCTTTTATATGTAATTTTTTTTTCGGGTAATAATTGGGTATACCAAGTTTTTGTAAAAGTTGGTACCTCAAAAACGGCTCTAACGATTTTCTTGAAAATTTTTACATAAATCCATTTTAGATATCCTTTCTCATGTATTACGTGGTTATTACAGGAAAAGTGACAGTCATCCTGCTTAGGTAAGTCAGTTTCAGATCTCTGAAATTGGTGTTTCAAAAAAAAAAAAAAAAAAAAAAAAAAAAAAAGAATAAACGTTACCATTTTTTTTTTCTTATTTTTTAACTCGCTATGTAAACTTTGTTTTATATGTCTTTACACATGTATTGAGTTTCTCTTACTGGAAAAATTTTAGGTTTCTACTTCGTTAGGTCAATTTTACGTCTTCCGATCACATTATCTCCAAAAGATGCATATAATACGTGTAATAGTGGGTAATAGAAGTCGTGTAAATGTTTCACACCAGATTTTCTTTTTTAAATAAAAAAAAAAAATGTCTCCTAAAACTAAATCACTTTTGTGAAGGCTGGCTCATATTCTCCCGAGTCGGTTTTTAAAATAAAAAGTTAGGATATGTTTACCTAAAATAAATAGATCTATTTCTAATTCTGTGTAGGCAGCTATAAAGCTTTGAAATTTGTCGAGATATTTTAAATTTTCTCAAACTTCATTTGTGATAAGCTTCTTTTTTCCCTCTCAGGGTAATGACTACTTGAAAAAGTTAGCTTATTCTCATATCTTATCTCTGATGTGTGTGAAATCTAAGTAAAAAAGAAAAAAGTGAATACAACACGGAAACTAATTTCATAACATTTTTTAAACAAAGGTACTGTTTCGCCCATGATTTAGCTTTTGAAATCTGTATTTTATGCAGGGGTGTTTGTGTTCAGGGTTTTTACTCAACCCATCTGTATTTTCATATATTTCCTATAAAGTTATTTTTTGCTTTCATTGGTTGTTCATTTGTTATCCAGGTGATATGTGAATGGAATGTAAAAGGATTGAGGGCTTCTGGCCTAAACAGTTTGTGTATTATGTGATGTTATGGTTTTTTTTTTTTTAATTTGAGGCTCAAATTTTCAGGGTTTTTACCTTTGAGTCACAATCACCCCTGTTTATGTCAATAAATTTATGTTATTAATTTAATGATATCACACACGTATAAAATTTCATGTTCTAAAAAAAAATAAAAACAATATATATATATATATGTGTGTGTGTGTGTGTTTTACAAATTGCAGTTTAAGTCTCTTGCTTCATTTTATAAAAGTTCTTTTCTTCAACATTCGCTGTTTCTATAGTGCAAAAGGGAAGATTTCAACATCCCGATGTAATGTGTCGTCATTTCGTTCGTCATCTTCTGCGGTCAAAAACAGGCGTTGCGTTCTATTGTCAGTTTTTGAATGAGAAGGGGAAAAAAAAAGTTGTTTGTGAATTTTTTTTCTCTGCGCCCGCCCCCGCAATCTAGGTGTTATGAAAGCAGTTTCCTGGAAATGCCTCCGCTGTTCAGTCACCTGTGCACACAAGCACGTATCGGTTAGAAAATAATAAAACTTTTTTTTTTTAATAATCGACTCTGGCAGATCGTCGTTTCACCAAATCGAAAAAAATTGCCACTCAGTTGCCCAAAGTATTTTTTTTTTTTCTTTTTTTTTACCCATGAAAAGAAGAGAATTTATGGTTAAATTTTGAACACCCGAGTTTTCGAAATGACACATTTTGAGGTCACTTGAATCCGAAATCCGTTGTATTTTGGGATTTTATCAGTGTTTTGAGTAATATTTTTTCTTTCTTTCTTTTTTTACATGAAGTATATTATTAATAAGAGAATTTAAAAAACCAAATGTTAATTATTCATTCAAATCAAAATCAAAATAAATGAAATTTCTAAAATCTTTTTTATGATTAAGTTATATATATATTTTAAACATTAAATAATTGTACTTTAAATGTTCTAAAATTCTGTTTATTTGCCTTTTGCAACAAAAAACTAGATTTTGATAATTATTTAGTGTTTTATTAAAATTTTCAATAATTTTTCGTAAAATATTTTGAATTGTTCTTCCTCTACATTACTCAACAGTTTTGCACGAGTAAAATTTTCAGACATTTTTTATTTATTTATATTTTACATTCTTTGAATCCTACAGTTTTCTTTATTGACAAACACTTTCTCCCCCCTTGCTTTTGTCTGTTTTTTTTTAATTTTTAATTGTGTTTTAATAAGATAATTATAAATTATTTTTCATGGGAAATTTTTCAGGATTTCGTTCTTATAGAGCAATTTGAGCGCCTCCAATATATTTTTTAAATTCTTTGCTCGTGTTTTAAAATATAATGTTTGTTATGTATTTACGTATGTGTTAATTATAAGTTAGATAAAAGTGCAATCCGTCTCTCTCCCTAACAATTTTACAACTTTGAAAGTATGCGTATTCGATGCCTCGCCACGGGGAGAAACATTTCTAGTGCTACTTCTGAATTCATGGTTTTTGGAAATTTTACTGTGTTTAAATTTCATGTTAAATTAATTTTGTTTTTATAGAAAATTCACATTTCGAGTGTTTAGTTTGCACTGTAATGTATTAAAAACTCCCCAAATATCACTTAATATAGGTATAAATTTAATAACTCATTTTGTACGGTCATTATTAAAAGTAATATTTAGAATATCTGCCTCTTTGTCTTTAGTGTTGTACCCATTTATCTGGCAATTTCTATAATTCAGCGGCCCGTATTAACTTAATTCATGGTTGTACACAGAGACTTTTATTATTATAGAGTGAATTTGACCTTTGTGAGAAAGTAAATAATGCAATAGTGATGGATGGGAAGAGAAAATTCTCACAAAATTAAATTGTACTTAATTTGTAATGTGTGTTAATATTTATTTCTATTCCTTTAAGGGGCTGGTTACTTTATGTATATAGACTAACTATTATTCGTTCTAATTCTTTGCTTCTACTATCAAAAGGATTATATTTGCATTTGTCTTCGATTTTATACATATGTACGAATGAGAAAAATTTAAATATTATTATTACTCTAAAAAAATAATTATTACTCATATGTTGTATGTATGCCATAGTAGGCTGTGTTAAAAAAAAAAAAAAAAAATGTGCACAGTTTTTTTATTTTTTCTTCGCCTAATATCATGTACGATTTCTGTAAGTTAAATTCGTTAAGTTTTTTTTTATCCCGTTTTATGACGTAAGACACCTCTTCAGCTGATTTTTAAGATTCCTCCGAAATAAAATATGGGAACTGTAGTACCACGGAAGAATGCTGAGTTTATCACGCACTTGGCACACTGCCAGCAGTCGATCTCATTGATTGAGCTGATCTCGGCTCCCTCATTGGTCAAAAGCTTACGCCCGAGTTATGTCAGCAGCTGAAGGATTTTTTTTTTATTATTTTATTTTATTTACATTTTGTTTTTCTCTCTGCGCGATCAAAACAACGAAGCTTGCTGCTCGGTCTAGTTCCGCTTTTTTGTTTCCCCCCCAAATCTTTCGAACGTGATCGTTTTGACGTCACTTGTTTTTCTCTCGCTGGAGTGTTGCAATGCGCGCACGCTTCCAAACTGTTTACAAGAAAGACGTCGTTGTTCGGATTATGAGTTTTCTTATGTAATTTAAAGATCGTATTCTTCCCACATCCGTTTAATCAGGTGACGGTTGCAGCGCACTTTTCGTGACTTTCTTTTGGTAAATAAGTTTTATACGAAAATTTTTAACCATCGTTTCTGTTTTTGAAAGAAGCAACTACCTGTGCATTTCAAATACGAATATGTTTCCAACAGGAACAGACAAAATCAGTAGCAGCTCGTGAGATTCCTTTACGGGGGGGTGCAATTAGAGAAAAAAGGGAAAGCGATTTTCTGAATAATCTATTTTAATCGGGTGCTTCAGATTTTTTTGCGCAGAATACAATATAGATTTAAAATTTTATATTACTGGGAAAAAAAAAAATATATATATATGAAGATTTTATTTTGTTAACTTTATTTATTAGCGATAATCAATTTCTCCCATCAAAATATTTTTCATCTGCATGCTATTATTTTCTCTAAGAAGGTACGAACTACACATACATAATTATAAATCAACTTTCGCACATTAAATTGTTACACACAATGATTTATATAAAAGTAATAATTAGGGCTGTGTCGATTAATCGGTTCGGTTAATCGATCAATGCTTAATCCCGATCAATTTTTTTAATTGAGTTAATCGGATCGATTAATTCGATTAAAAATTTTCAAAATCCGATTAAAATTTTCAAACTACGAATTAAAGTAAAAATATTGTTCTGCCTACAAAATATTTTTTCACATATTTTGCGAACAAACATTCTAAGAATCATCCATCAAATAATGAAAAAGCAAAAAATAAATAAAAATAAAACCTCTCAAAAGAAGTTGTTGCACTTTTGTTGATAGAGGAAAGAGGGAGGACAGGACAGTTACTAAACAAAATGCTGCTTCATGTTAATGCTGGCGCAACACCATCTGTCTGTAGCCTTCTACAGAAAGTGTTGGCTAGGGTAATAGTATTCTCAGAAACAAGAAGCTTTCAAAAAATAAAAATGCTAAAGATAAAAAAAAAAAAAAAAAAAAAAAAAAAAGATTGAGATTTTCACTATTTCTCTGATGGGGAAAATGTCAACAGAGTTTCACAGTATCTTCAAGCGTTTATTGTCTGTTCAGAATTGCTGATAGTAACTATTGAAGTAGAAACAGAAAATAACATTCTGTGTTCTACTCCGAAGTAACAAAGAAGAACTAAAACATAAGAATTTGAGATTTTTATGATAATGAGATGGATTTTTGAGAATTCATTTAAAAATAGTGACAAGCGAGATGGACAAGGCCTGCAAATATAAAACTAAAATATGTGAAATTCATTTAATGTTTCTTTCAAAATGAATCGAAAAATTAATTTATTAAAAAAAAAATAATAATAAATAAAATTGAATAAGTGAAAATATTTTTATAAAATTAACACTTAAAGTCACCAATTATTACTCTGAAAATTGATTTAAATTTCAGTTAGGAAACAGATATAATTGATTAGACAAAAATTTTTGAAAAAAAAAAAAAGTCAAACTTATGAATTATATATATATATATATATATATATATATATATACACACAATATGAGAGTTTTATTCATCATTGAAATAAAATTATATAAAGAAAAATGAAAACCGATTAAAAATCCGATTAATCGATTAATGAACTACGATTAACCCAGTTAAAACTCTTAATCGATTCCCACCCCTAGTAATAATAAATTGTTTGATTACATACTTATGTACATCTGTATGGTTCTTGCGATAATAACTGTAAGTAATTCGAATCTATAACCCATATGTAATTTTAGCACATCTTGGACGTGGAATTCTTGGTGAGTAGTGAGAGACAACAATGATAATAAAGTCATAATTAGTCCCAAGTATTTATTAAAATTTCTATAATGGGACACATCACAAATGAATTACATTATGAATTTTATGGTATTTACAATGCCATATGTACAAAGAATAAATTCTGGCTTATATTTCGTTCATAACTACTATACTCGCTGACACCAGCACACATCATAGTTCTACCTTCACCCCCGACCGCACGACCCCCTCTCTCGAGAACTGCTTCTCGTTCCGAGAGTTGGGTTGCCATACTTATTTATGGCGGCGCAGGTTTGCCAGATTTGGCGCACCTTACACGCCCCACCTAAACATAAAATTAGCCCACAGTGGCTGATTTTATCACTTTTAAAAACAAAAAAACACATATATATATAAATGCTATTACAAAACATATACTTTCAAAATACTATATAAATGCTATTACAAAACATATACTTTCAAAATATTAATACACTATATAATTTCAATTTTAATATATATAGAATATAAAATAAAAATAATGCAAATAAACTATTATTCCAGCCTGGACAGAGCGTCTGCACCTCTGTGCTGGACACCTGGTCTATGAGTGATGGAATGATTCCATCTTTGAAGAGCTAGAGCCCAACGGGTTAACTTGGGACTCTTAGGAGTAGTATGAGTTAAATACTTAAGTGGATTATGATCAGAAATGATCTCTACCTTAGCCCCATAAATCCACTTATCAAATTTGTTCAGTCCGAATAAAACTGCCCATGCTTCTTTTTCGATGCTTGCCCAATTTTTCTGCGTCGTATTGAACTTCTGGCTTGCGAACGCTATTGGGCGATAAGATCCATCAGCATCTTGTTGGGTTAAACAACATCCTACACCATAGTCAGATGCATCGCAATGAACTTGGAATGGCAAGTTGGCATCAGGGGTAGCCAGGCTAGTTACCTCACACAATAACTCTTTTAATTTGTCAAAAGATTTTTGTTCGGCCTCACCCCAACTGACTATGTTTGACTTATTTTTCTTGGTCAGCTCCGTGAGTGGAGAAGATATTTCCGCATAATTCGGTATATAAGTGTGATAAAAACCCATCAGTCCCAAAACAGACCTGACATCCTTTTTGGTGACAGGCTTAGCTAACTTTCTAATAGCTGATATCTTATCTTCTTCAGGACCATGCCTACCTCCCCCTATCACGTGACCCAAATATTTTATTTTCCGTGAAGCAAAGGAACATTTATCCAATCTCACCGAGAAACCTAACTTATGTAACTCGGTTAGAATCAACTCTAAATGGGCCAAATGGTCTTCAAAAGACCTAGAGAAAATGACCACATCATCCATGTATGCCTGTGCATAATCTGAATGAGCTTTTAAGATACGGTTCATTTCTCGTTGAAAAGTACCCGATGCCCCTGCTAGACCAAAAGGCATTGTTTTCCACTGGTACACGGCATTGTGAGTGGTAAATGCTGTTAATGGCTTACTTTCCTTATCCATTTTAATTTGCCAGTAAAGATCTAAACTGGTTAACCAGTGGGCTGATCCTGCAGTGAAAATTAACTCTTGCATATCTTTCATGGGAAAAACCGGAACTTTAGTTACCGCATTTAAAGCCCTGAAATCGATACACATTCTTACGGAAGAATCTTTTTTCGCAACGCAAACAATTGGATGAGCTATTTCAGATTCTGATGGTTCTATTAAATCTAGATCTAACAATTCTTGAACCTGACGTTCAACTTCCTTTCTATATGCCATGGGAACACTGTAACAATGGGGTTTTTTCCGAATTGCATTTGGTAATAATTCAATTTTATGAGTGCCCACCGAGGTTGGTTGGACAGGTTTAGTAAAAATATGTTTAAATTTTACAATTAAATTTCTAAGAGTTTTCCACTCAGAAGCATTTAAATATTCAGCTTTAAGACTATCAAGAATTTCAAAGAATTTAGATTCCTTGGTAGCGGTAGGTAAAGTTTCAATATGACCGAATTCTTTTTCTTCCTCAAAAATAACATTTACAGAATTCGAACTAGCTATATAATGTTTTAATTTATTTTGATGAATATGTTTGGTCGCACCATCTGGTAATTTCACTATAAAAGAATGAGGATTGCGTTTTTCAACAATAGTTGCGGGACCCTGCCATCTGGCAAATAATCTATTTGTTGAATCGGGTATTAAAACTATCACCTGATCCCCAACTTTGAATACTCTGTTAGACGATCTCAAATTGTGGTAGTGAGCTGTTTTTTCCTGTTGTACTGCCGAAACAAGTTTGGCTTGCTCCGCAGCCTTCTCAAGTTTTAATTTTAAATCTTCTAAATATTTAGCAACAGGAGTAGTATCTAACTGTATATTATTATGTCTCCTGGTCCAAGTAGATTTTAAGATGGACAAAGGACCTTGTGGTTGTCTACCATACAGTAACTGAAATGGAGACACACCTGTAGTTGAATGGGGTATTTCTCTGTACGCCCACAACACATAAGGAATTTGCAAATGCCACCCTCTACCTTCTTCCCTTATTACATTATGTAACATGTTTTTCAATGTTCTATTGAATCTCTCCACCAATCCGTTCGATTGTGGATATCCAGGGGTTGAGAATCTTGGACTGCTCCCTATACGTTTCTCGAACTCTTTAGTCAGTTCAGCTATGAAGTTTGTCCCGTTGTCAGACGCGATAACATTCGGTATTCCGGTCCTTGAAAAAATGCTTAGCAACGCCTCACAAGTTGTTTTTGCATTTAGACTAGTCAGTGGTATGGCTTCGCCCCACCTAGTATGTTGGTCGACCATACACAATATATATTTATGTCCCTTCGAACTTGGAGGATCGATCGGACCTATCAAATCTATATTCACTACCTGAAATGGTAATTCCGGTCTCGTCACCGGCGTGATCGGCGTTCGGTCATTTGTTCTAACTGCTTGAGTGAGTTGACACTCTTTACATGATCTACAATATTTTTTTACGTCAGCCCTCATACCTTCCCAGAAGAATGAGTATTTGATCCTCTCTAGAGTTTTTCTAGGACCCATATGGCTGCTAAACACTGAGCTATGAGCAAGTTTCAGTACCTCCTTCCGCCTACAATCTGGAAGTACAAGTTGCCCAATGCTCTCCCCGAGTATTTTGTCCCTATGAAATAAGTAACCATCTACCTCATAGTAATTACCCTTACCTTCCTTAGCATGCTTCCAAGCTACTGCTAAATCGGTACACTGCTCTTGCTCAGAGCGAAAAGTATCAGCTACCATACTTTTCTTATTTGGCTCAGTGATTGCCTCACCATCCTTAGCGTTTACCGTTCCCACTTCATTTCCACATGAAGTAATTTCCCTTTGAGATTCCTCAAAAATAAAATTGTCCTGTGCTTTTCCTGACAGTGTCCCAGATGAAACTTCCGTCGTTCCATCTAAATTTCCTGAGTCCCCCCTCAGGTCCTGAGAGTTCTGAGCCAGTGAAATTCCTTCACTCCGGGCTCCTCCCAACATGTTCAAAACATCCGGTGGAAGTAACACGTCTTCCACCAAAACATCTGCCAAAGCACACAACACTTGCTGATGCACCACATTAACCTGGCCACCAGTAGCAAGACCCAACGGAACGTAAACTAAAGGACATTTCACCGCCGGACCAAAAATACCCTTCAAGAAAATTGTAGAAGCCCCTTCGACCGAAATTCCCGGAACTAGTTCTTTTTTGACAACCGTAATTTCTGTTCCAGAATCCACCAATGCGTCAACTAATTTACCATCTACACTGATAGATGTCTTTTTTAGTTTGCTTAATTTATCCTCAATAGCTCGCCTAGGGATGACTTCCCCTAGTAAGTCTACCCTGGCAGATACAGTTTCTTCCTTTGAGTCTGTACCCTCTGCAGAAACTTTATTAATATTAAGCCTCCTAGTATCTGACCCTTTATTTTTTGGACAATCCCGTCTGAAATGTTTGTCGGACCCACATGTGAAACACGTTGCTTTTTTAATTTCTGTGAGCTTTGACTTTTCGAAATTTTTCTTGGGGAAAGAATTGTTAAAATCGGACCTTTTTTCACTAAACTGCGGTTTACCCGAATTAGAATAATACCCCCTTTTATCAAAATCCATCCCTTTAGTTCTTACTGACCCATCATAGGACTTACCCTTAGACGCATAAAATACATCACAATGCTTACCTAAATCCTTTGGCTTGAACCAATCTTCTCCTTGAAGAACTCCTATGTGGGTTGCAGTTTCTGCATCTAAGGTTTGAAATATTTTATCCGATACAATGAGATGATTCAGCGACTCAAAATCACTTACCTTCCTGGCCTTGCAGTAATACAGCCACATTGAGGTTAACCTGGACGCGAATTGAGAAAAATTCTCGTCAGGATTACGTTTTGCCCTACGAAAATTTTCTAAATATAATTTTGGAGAAAGTTCGTACTCTTGTAACACTAATTTTTTCAAGGTTTCATAATTATTTAATTCCTTTTCTTCAATATTAGCTAACAGATTAGTTACTTTTTCCCCTAACAAGCAAAGTAAAACTTTAGGTTTAAATTCGTCGTTAACATTTTCATTTACAAACGCTTTCTCTAAACTCGAGAAAAAATAGTCCCATCCATCTGATTTACTAGGAACCTTAACTGTTAAGAGTCTAACCATCCTAACTATTTCATCTAAAGATTTTATACGCGTGGTTTGATCACTATTTTGAACCAAATTTTGATTACTCTTAGATAATTCTACTTCCAAACGAAGTTTTTCCAATTCAAATTTCTCCCTCTCTCTCTCTGTCTGTAACATAAATTCCCGCTCTAGTTTTAACTTATTTTCATCTTCCAATTTTTGTTCCCGTTCTATTCTTTCAGCTATGATAGCATCTAAATATTCCCTCGCTTCTTCCTCTTTATATCGTTTATTAGCTAAAATTAATTCCTTTAACTCCGATTTAGATAACTTTTCATCAACCTTTTCCCCATAATCTTGTGCCAGGCAAATTAAATCTGCCTTTTTACTTTTGATTAGAAAAGACATTTTTTTTTCTATTTATCTATTTTTCTGGGCCACCCTAATGCCAAATTACCTTACAATAAAATGAAAATAAGAAGCAAACTATATCCAAAATATTCAAGAAATATCAAAAGAAACATTACTCTCTTTTTATACGATGAATTATTTTTATACGAGAACAAAAAAAAAAAAAAAGATATAAAACATTTATCAGAAATAAACCAGAGCTGTTTAATTATACTCATGCCTTTGTCATCAAATAAACAAATAAAATATATATATTTATTCATTCATTCTTTTTTTATTAAAAAAAACAATAATAATAATTACTTAGGAAAGAAATAATGATGCATTAAATCTATCTCTAATTATTCAGTCACCATGAACCAGAGAAAGAAAAAAAAAGTACTTTTAACTGTCTTCTCAAAAACAAAATAAAATAAATAAATTTATCATTTAAGTCTTTCATAACCCACAGCAATATATATCTTATTTATATATATACTGAGACAGGAAATAGATTTATTTTTCTAACTTTTACTAAGCAATAATAAAATAAGAAAAAAAAAAACTTTTTTTCCAACATTGATGATCAAACCAAAAAAAGAAAGAAATATCATTATGATCTACCGAAAAGGACTCAATTGGCGACACTCAGAACAAGAACAATGCCTGTCTGGCCACCTGCCTTACTTTCGTTTTCAGGGTAAAAAGAAACAAATCCATAATTATAAAACATTTCGATTACACATATATTGAAATATGTTTAATAAACTAAATATATTCCCTTTTCTTTAACTTTTTATGAAAAAAAAATATATATATAGATGTAATAATTGCACTAATTAAAAATTATTAACCCTTTATATTTCACATTAGAAATCAAATAACCATAATAAATATATATATATATATATAAAAATATTTCACATGATTCGATAATCAACTAAATTTAATACACTCTTCTTAAACTTGCAGATATTCCTTAACGATTGAAATTCTAAACGAAGAAAAAAAAATATAGTACTTACAGTACCTTAGTGCGAAGGTAAAAGAAATAATGGAAAGAACGATTATACTTGAAAACTATAGATAGATGCAGTCATTCATACATGTCACTGTCCTGAAACACCCAGTTTAAGAGTTCTCACGACAAGGATAAATTCTGTGCAGATGTACGGACGTATGGATCTTGCAAAAAGAACACTTTTTAAAAGAACGCTTTAAAATCAGTGATGATGTGTGCATATTGCACCTTGAAAACACAAAATTTTCTTCTCTCCCAAATTTCCACTACCGGGAGTATTCAAAAATTATCATCCGACGATATCGAACACGTAGGTGTACTACATACACACCAAATACTGTTGATACAGTAATATACGTTAGGCTATAATTAGCCCGTCAAACACTTGAAACTTTAAAGACTTTAAAAACAACACATATGCTTTGGTTAGCACATAAGCTTGGGTTACCTCGTCGAACACTGAAGATTTCGAAAACTTAAGAACAGCATGTACCAATTCCTTCATCTTATATCGATGACCACCGGCTATTGTGGCCGTTCCGTTGTGACACCACAATCATTTTTTCGTCTCTCTTCACCATCCCATATTTCTGACACCAATGTAATTTTAGCACATCTTGGACGTGGAATTCTTGGTGAGTAGTGAGAGACAACAATGATAATAAAGTCATAATTAGTCCCAAGTATTTATTAAAATTTCTATAATGGGACACATCACAAATGAATTACATTATGAATTTTATGGTATTTACAATGCCATATGTACAAAGAATAAATTCTGGCTTATATTTCGTTCATAACTACTATACTCGCTGACACCAGCACACATCATAGTTCTACCTTCACCCCCGACCGCACGACCCCCTCTCTCGAGAACTGCTTCTCGTTCCGAGAGTTGGGTTGCCATACTTATTTGTGGCGGCGCAGGTTTGCCAGATTTGGCGCACCTTACACCATAGTGATAAAGAATTTCTTTTTGTGTCTCTGTAAAAGAATTATAAGTCCTGTACGCATCAAAACTATACAAGTCGAGCGACAATTACCTGCGTACCTACCAATACCTACCACCCACCTACTAATTTTTAGCTCGATCGGATGAAACATTTAGACGCTATCGCGCTTCAAACATGTAAGTCCATTAGTCAAAATGATAAGGATTTTTTTTTTTTTTTTTTTTTTTTGTGTCCTTGTAGAGGAACTACAAGTCCCACATTTATCAAATTCTATACAGTTCGTGTGATGGTGACCTTTAACATACCTACCAACTTTCAGCTCTATCGAACCAAACTTTTAGGTGTTATCGTATTCACTCACATACATACACATACTCACACCATGCATGTAACACTGAAAAATTGCAAAAATGAACTCGGGAAACCACAAAACGTAGAGATATACCAAAATCTCACAGTCGATTTTTTCATGATTACAAAACTTTTCTTACATAATGCATGTTCGGAAGTAAAAAGAAAATAAATGTGTTTCACACAATTTTACTATGCAAAGTATTCGAAACAAAGATGAACTAATAAATAATCTAAAAACAAAGAAGACGGTGCAAATAAATGTACACAAAGAAAAAAATCTGCTAAGTTCAAAATTATTTTAGAAAAATGACCATTTCAAAGACAATATTTTCAAAGTTCCCCTTGCAAGTAAAGCATATGAACGATCACCAAAAAAGTAAAAAGAGGAGCTTAAAAAAATAATGTATAAAATGAAATAATAAGATGAAAATGTATAAAAATGAAACAATTTGAAAATTTTATTTGAATATGTGGAATGATAAACCAAAGTCCGTAAGAAAAGAAAGAAGAAAAAAACACACACACAACACAAATCAATTATTTATATATATCTTTACTTAACCCCTTACCTGCCGAGGAAAATTTACGAGATTTGTGTCAAAGGGCCAACGCTCCCTTTCTACTCTCAAAAGAATAAATCTTTCAAAAACACTAACTTAAGTTTTTTTTATAGCATTGTCAAACCGTGTCAGTAGTTTTACTGGTAGAAAAACAGTACAAAGGATCGTACTTCGGAAAAACGTATATAATATACTCCGGGGCAATTAAGAGGTTAATATATTACTAGCTGGCTTCACCAGCTAGCCGGCTAGAGACCCATGAAAATTTTTACCAAAAAACATGCTCTCGGGCGCCTGCGGCGCCAATCGTAATTTGTTCTCTGTAAAAGTCGCATAATATTAAAAATTCAAATATTTTTAAATAAAATCTAAACGTAGCACTAGTTCAACGTAAAATATACTCAAATCAATGAAAATCAAATCTCTTGTAATTCCTCATAACGTAGCTGTAGTTCAATGTAAAATACACTCAAATCAATGACAGTGAAATAAACCAATCAAATCTCTGCTAAGATTCTCCATTCTGCGTCATTATATAGAAATGGGAAGTTTTATTTTCATATTTTTATTAATTAAAAGAAAACTAATCAAAAATTGGAAAATCTGACTTCGATGTGCACAATGACCCTACGGAGGGCACCTGTGTTAAATCACGTGACTGTCCGAGCTACCGTTTTCGAGAACCGTGAAATATACATATATATGTTACCGCTAAAGTGCAGAAATCAGTTAATCTGCAGATTAGCTAGGCAATCTGCACATTAACTAGGGTGATCCGTTAAAGTGAGGAAAATTGTTTCATTTCTTAAATTACCAAGGTAATCTGCGAATTACCTAGATAATCTGCACATTACCTACTAGGCACTCGTTAAAGTGAAAATAAGATCTCTGGTGGTATAATTTTACTGCACGCTGTGTTGTATTTGTTTTTATCATTCGGGAAAAGAAAAAAAAAAGATTAGTTTGCTTTTCTTTTCTTTCTTTCTTTACTTATTTTAATCTGTATGTGTTTTTTATGTGTTTTAAAGTTATATTTGTTTTATTTATTTCATCTTTTTTATTCTGTCAATATAAGTTTGAAGATGTTATGCATTTTTAATATGAAATAAAATATCTTTAATAGCTTACAATAAAGTCTATTTTATAAATGAATGTTAGAATTGTAATACAGTAACGATTTCTTTTCAAATAAAAATATTTAACAATTTAAAAAAAAAAAAAAAGTTATATTAACAACTTATACACATTTATTAACTACTATTACTATATTAAAAAAAAAATATATATATATATATATGTACCAATTTTTAATTAGCTAAAGAAATATTAAATTAGACAAATCAGAAGCATTTTAAGAAGTACTTCAAACAATTAAAGCTGCTTTAATAATTTTTAGAACGCATGAAAATTAAAATGACAGTTTTCCAATGCTTTATTAAACTATATTTTGCAGCATACATATATCTGTACAAGTTTAGGAAATATATTAATTTTACAAAAAAAAAAAAAAAAACTTTAACAACACATTTTATGTGATAAACTACAACGAAATTATTTGAAAAAGCGAACAAAATTAAAAATAAAATAAAAATATAATCACGATATATAAATATATAAAGGAAAGTTGAAATTGAAAGAAACAAAAGAGAAAAATTGTAATGAAATGCTAAAAAATGCATAAAAATTTCATTTTGAGTATTTATTGAATAATGCCATAATATTGAATGCCATATTTTCCAGAGTTAAAAAATAATACATGTGTTCTTTTTTTCAGTAAGTAATAGTAATTTAAATCAATTTTAAAATAAAGTAGTTTTAAAAAGTTGTGGTTTAATAGTTTTATTTCAGGAGAAAATAATTACTGTGTTGTTAATTTAAGATTCATAATTTAAAATGAAGTTTCACGAGAGAGAGCTTTTAATTAAGATTATATTTCATTAATAAAATGCAGACCCTTATCAAACTTATATTGACAGAATTAAAAAAAAGAAGAAATAAACTCAAAACAATTATAACTTACTTGTACTTTAAAATTTGTGTTGGTCATAATAAGAAATCTAATGTCGTAGCTTCGATGATCCACACAGTGATGCCAGATGGTCGAAAATTATTTCCCCAAACAGGTCTTCAAATTTCCCCAAATCAGGGGTTATTTCTGAAAAAAATCCCCAACTTGATTTCTACTAAAAATGGAAAATAAAAATTTTTTCAAAAAAAAAAAAAAAAAAAAAAAAAAAATATATATATATATATATATCAAGCAGATTTGAACAGATTTAAGCTCAGATTTTTCCCCAAATGAAGGCAATTTTTGAAAAAAATCCCCAAATAACAATAAAGCTATTAAAAGTCCCTAGTCGTAGGGATAAATCATTACGTTGCCAACATTGACAGACTCCCCAGATTTGTCCCCAAAAATTTTAGAATTCCCCAAAAAAGTTCCCGCAAACATCTGGTCCCCAAAATTGTCCCCAGAAGCCTCAAAAATCCTCAAAATGGGGACAAAATCCCCAATCTGGCATCACTGGATCCACATTTTGCGCTTACTGTTCATCACAGCGGAGAGGAAGGGATAAAAGTTTCGGTTTGTGTTTGAAGGTCAATCGCGTCACAGACTAATCTGGGATTCGTGACTGTATCACATGACTGTTTGACGTCATAGTGAATGTAAAAAAACTAAGGCCCGGAACAAACATTTGAACTTTAACGACACAGAAGCCGTTAATCTGCAGATTACCTAGTTAAAATGCTGAGAACTCTTTATTCCGCACTTTAACGGGTCATTTTAGTTAATCTGCAGATTAGCTAGGTAATCTTCAGATTAACGGGTTTCGCGCTTTAACGGTAACATATATATATACAAACATTGCTCACTTAATAGTATATAAGATTCATGTGAGAATTATGGAATGATGATTGTTTTCTTTTTTTTTCTTCATCATTTTATTCCTGAGGAATTAATTTCGGCGTGTGAATTTTACAGTAATATTTATAAAATGAACAGTAATGTTTATTAAACGAATATATTTGAAATGTTAGATAGGTATAAATCTTAGGATCTCTATCTTATTTCTTTTAGATAGGAAAAAAAGCATCATCGCCCTTTGCTGTAGATCATCTTGAATTTTGCATAAGAAGTAATCTATTAGAGAATTTAAACATAACAAGGAAAAGTCTAAATAAAAAATTGTACGCCAGTATCAGATTAAATTATGTTTAAGATAGGTGTTTTAAAATTATTTTTTCTTAAATAAATAAATAAAATACTGAAATATTGATAATTAAAAAAAAAAAAAAATTAAAATATTTGGAATAATAAATAATTTTGCTTAGCAACTATTGACATAATCTAAAATATCTATTGTCACTTTTTTTAGCATAAAGAAACATTAAATGCCTCATTTATGTGGAATTATAATTATTTATTTATTTTTAAAATTCCTGTCTTATATTTTATAGTAATACAATGCCCACACATATCTTGAAAGTGCAATTATAATGATGCGTTGCGTTAATTTTAGAACCATCCTTTGAAATATCAATTGAAAGAATCGAGATTGATGTAAAATCATGCATACTTACATTACGAAATACTTGCCAACATTACGAACATTTCAGGTTATTATTATTTTTATTTTTTAAATGCGAACACACATGCTACACATACAGTATACTAAAATTTTATTTTGATGTGAAACCTCTTATTATAATTAAAAATGAATTTCCAAAATTCGTCGCATGTAGTTAGTAACGTAACCGATATCTTCTGTATTGCCGTGAATATAAAAAAAAAAAAAAAAAAAAAATTGAGATGTTAAAACTTTATTTCTTTTAGATACATTTAAAAAAGGCTTCAGTAGCATATATCAATTTAATGTGGCTTGAAATGTTATCACAAAACTAAAACCATGCACAGCCAAGCCAGTATTGCATTCTGCACGTTTTGTGTGTCCTTGTAAAAGAAGTGTCAATAACGAAATACAACGTTTTCTAAATGGATAATTTCGTTATGCATTAGAATAATTTATATAAATTTCACAGATTCCGAAGCAGAATAGAAATGCTTTTCAGTTTCATTGTAGGAAAATGTCAGAAATTAAAAATTTAGTAATTTTGTGTTTTTTTTTAAAGAAAAATTCGACTGCTAATATTTCTCATTAAAAAAAAAAAAAAAAAAAAAAAAAAAGCGTTAGTCACTACAATAAAAGTAAAAAAAAAAAAAAAATAATAATCTGGTGTGTCACTCACACGACTTTCTCTTACCCTGAAATTTAATACTATAAATACAGGTTGGAGATTAAGAGGTAAGATAACGAGTACTGTTATGTAAACCCATGTTAAACAATTCAAATTAGGCTTCGGAAGAGTTTTATATGATAATTAGTTCTGTGTGAAGGGGGGGGGGGGCGCCGTTTCATTAATGCACCTACATTTATATAGAATTTAAATCTGTAATTAAAATTAAAAGTTCACTTAAAATTTTTCAGACAACTTTCACACGCAACATTCCTTGAAACTTATCAATCTTGATCAAACTTTTCCAGCAACAAACTTATAACTTCAAAATAGAACATTTGGATCTCCTAAAAGTATTCGTTTTTCAGCCACTCTAAGAGACACAGACAAAGATCAAAAGTTTAAAAACTTCACTACGGTAATCAGGAAGCCTCAAAACGTGTAAATATGCAAAGAACAAGCGATGGATATTTACAATATATATTAAAATCACACAATCAACTGATTGGGAAGAAAATCATATTTATTGAAATTTATTTTTCCGACTGAGTGAAAATAATGCCTGGACCGGGAGTCGAACCTAGAAGCCTTGACCAGAGAGCCTTAACCCTGTAAGTCAAATATCGGGGGTTCGACTCCCGGTCCAGGCATTATTTTCACTCAGTCGGAAAAATTAATTTCGATGAATATTTAGCTTAAAAACATACATTTACTATGTTTCTATGAGGAATTTATTTCAATTCCTGAACAACTTTCCTGGACATGGTAAAATATTATTAGTAAAGCACATCCACTAACAACAAAAAAGTATGTTATCGCTTAAATATTCGCAGCCTAGTATATCTTTCGGAGATTATATACAGACCACATGTCCACATGGTGTATCTAAATATAATCCTATAGTAATCATACATAGCCCAGCCTGAAATACACTTCCATCAATTTGCAACGATTGTCGCACTTTTATCTAGTTCTTTTACCTAGTCCCTGTAAACGAACAGTGAATGATTTTTCTAGCATATTCTACATGAGACATGTTTTTACGCATATAAAAAATATATATTCGTTTCATTTGGTTTAGTGCAGTCTATAGATGTCAAACTCTACTTACCAGCACTTTCCCCCAATAGACTTAATGTATTTGAATTCTCTTGGGTGTCCCTGCCCTGTACATGAACCATTTGCTTCATCTCAACGAAAAGCTTAGTGTAGCATTTCTATATCATACTACACATTTAGAATACCGAGTTTGAAATTTCTGCTACTATTTGTTCATGAGATATGCTGATAACAGACACACAGGCATACAGACCATTCGCTAAAAACATAATTTTCGTATTCAGGTTACCTCAGAATATGTAAGTGTAACAAAAACTCCCTTTCGAAAATTTGACCCTAAAACAATACTTTCTCTACCTTAGGGGTAAGAGAAAGTTAAAAAAAAAAAAATTAATAACCTTATCTAGAAAGCGATCAAGCACTTGATAAATTTTAAATATTATATTTAATGGAAGGCAAAATTTGTATAAAATTGAGATTCTGTCTATTCAACGTTTCTTTCATTGGGAAAGCAAGAAACCTGAAAACCGTGTGATATAAAATAAAAATCTGTTTGAAAACATAAATAAAAATGACTTCTATTTTCTCATATAATCGTGAATAACTTTCATGCTAAATTTTTTACCTCTCATACATAAATAATCTTCAAACACAACGATTACCTATACCTACCGCTTTAAAAACTGCGAAGAAAAACCGTGCGTTACAAAGGAAAATAGTTGTTTTCCAGCATTACCGAAATCCCTAATCAATCTGATAGGGAAAAAGAGTAGGGGCGGTTTTAACTGTTCTTTCCCTAAAGAAGTCCCTTTTTCCGGTAGCTGCATGAGTGAGCAGCCCCTTTACGCACTTTGGAGATGCTATTACGCTTAAACTGATTAACTTTTCTCAACTTTTTAATAATTTTTCATGATAATGAAATAATCTGCTCTTCTATATGCATAATGCTATATAATATAATATTTATATTCAAAATATTTTGTAAGTTGATAAAATAATTACTTTGAATATTTCTGGGGGGTCTGCAACTGCAGCCCCTGTCACGTGCCGCTACTGGGCAAAATAAATAATAGTAATAACCAAACACTGCCCCCCCCCCCTCCTCCGGATTCAGCAACAAGATCAATTTGTGTGCTCTTATAAAAAGATTCTCTAATTATCCCGCGTAAAAAAAAAAAAAAAAGTAATTCGCATATAAAATTATAGTTCGTTTTGTGTGTGTGTGTTTCTTCGAGACTCCCATAAATAAGGGCTAGGACAAATTAGAAAAAAACCCTACGGAAGACATTACATCCCGAACTAAAGGCCTTTATACTCAATGCAGCCCATTATTTGGCCTTTTTTTTTTTTAAATTCAATAGTCACCAATAATTTTTATTTGTAAAGTTTGACTAATCACTTCGAAGATTGATAGTGTATTATGTATATCAAATGTCACTTCTCAAAATTATTGGTGACTATTGAATAAAAAAAAGGCCAAATTTGGCAACCCTGCTGCCCTGTTTCTATGACATTTTACAGGGTGATGACAAACACTTTGTTTTTCCTTCAAATTTTTGCTAGTCCCTTTTTTGCTTTTGTGGCAAAAACTTTGCTGAAATATATGAGATATAACTTATTCTTTACACACCTAAAGTTTCAGGGTCATTCATCAAGAATTTTTGTAGATATTTGGCAAAATATCTGAAATCGAAAGTTTCCGATCATTTTTGAAAAGTAGTGTACGTGGTGTGAACATAGATTGATCAGCGAGAGGGAAAAACTGATACCTTTTTTCTCGGGAAAAGTCACTCTAATGGCTGTCTTTTCCCGAGTAAATTACACACAGGAATACACACGGATAATTTAGTAAATTAAATTTATGAATAATTTATTTACTAAAGGTGAACGAAAAACTACAGATACAGTTTCAAATTCATTTTTCTTTTTTTCAATACTCTCTAATGGCTGATTTTAGAACTTTTTTTCGGCATCAAAAATTTTTGCTCGGTAACATGGGGATGATAGATCTATATATATTACTATATCTATGGGTGTGAATAGAATTTATAACCCATTCAGGGCTACCCAAAATGGGTCGAATGTATTATCGACTAAATATAGGGCTATGCCCAAGAAAACTAATCCATACAAAAGTTCTCACCTGCACATCGGGGTGTTAGATAAGATTGTAGGATTATTAATAAATATCTCTTATATTCTGTTTTTGCATTTTGCAGGGCAAAAGAAACTTGCGTGAATATTACACAAAATTATTTAATTGTATTGTAGAATGATATCGGAAAATGTTAGATTCGTATATATGCATGTACATACGATTGGTGTAAACTTGATTCAGTTTGTCATTTGTGGAAATGGATTTCAATTTCGAAAACGCCCTTTTGATATCCGGCATCTGCTTTCTGTAGCATCTTCCCCTTTCCCCTTCTCTGTCACCCTGCAGTTTAAAACGAGCATCGCTTGGAAATTCGGCATTTGCCGTCTATGGTTTCGGAAAAATAAACAACTTATACGCTTAATGTTGAATTATGCGAGACTGTTGTGTTATTTTTCCGTGCTGCAGGTGGAATGACCCAGAGACCTCTGGCGGAGGGTCAATCAACAAACGAGTAAACAAAATCTTACTTTCTGCAAAGAGTCCTTGGCCTCAATCCAAAGCGCTTTTTACTCATTCCTTATGTTTATTCTCATATAAAACGCGATCTTGCTTGTATTATTTATTTATTTCGAAAGGTACACTTCTTGAACAAGAAGCTGGTTGTTTTCTTTTCTTTCACTTGAAGCTCACGGAAAATACACGTATTTAAGACTTCGGATCGTTTGCAACTCGCTACTTCTCTTCAAAAATTTATTTTTATATCAATGCATGCCTGAAAATTTGAAACAGCATAGTTTTATAGTTTCCTAAGTGCGTTAATGTAAACCAATCGGTCTACGTGAGCGCGACCTCAACCTAGGACGAATGTCTTCAGTGGCAGCCTCTTAATCTTAACTTAATGGTTCCTTGGCCTCATACACGCGAATTCTGGAGAAAACCACAGAAACACCGAATAGCTAGAATGACGAATGTTCCTGAGCTTGAACTTAGCACCTATTTCTCTAACACAATGATTCTCAACCATTGTGTCGCGGCACTTTTGTGTGCCGCCAAATTCTTAAAATGTGCCCCCAAATTTTAGAAATGTATATAGTAAAAATTATGCTTTTTTTTTTTTTTTTTTTTTACGATGTTTAAATTAAAGAAAAGTACACTGTAAAAGAAAAGTGTTGTTTTTACAGTTAAATACCATATTTTTAACTGTTTTTATCTTCGATAACTGTGGCCTTTCATAAAGTGAAATATTTGCCGTAAGTTAAATGTGTGCCGCCAAATTTTGAAATCGTTAAAAGTGCGCCGCGACAAAGGAAAAAAAAAGGTTGAGAATCACTGCTCTAGCAGCGTCGAGAGCAGCCAGCACGTCTGACTGACATTGATGGGGCTTTTCAATCTCCTTCCTCCCCCATTTTTCTACGAAAGTAAAACATCGTTCAAGTGGACGTTTTGAATTGTATTTTTAAGGGCATGAAGTCTCCGAGTAGGTGGTCATCTGATGACGATGAATGCTTAACGAAAGATATCTTTTATGGAGTTGTAAAACGCACCGCTAATTTCCCACAACCAAGTTTCATTGCAGCAAACCTTACAGAAATACATCGCAGATATCCGATTATTGTATTAAGATTTCGTTGTCATGAATTTATATAAAGGATAACCGAAGAACATATTGACTTTGGTTTTTATTCTTCATACTATATTAACTTACTTTAGACGTACGATAAATTTTCGAAGATGTATGGGGAAAGGTACAGCATTTTATAAAATCGATCAAATGTTTAAAGAAATGTATTTTTTAATGGCCCGCGTACGAAAAGCTAATTGTTCAATTTCTTAACGAGAGATACTTTTTAAAAGGCCTTTAAAACCTCTTTCTAACCATATAAAAAGTTTTAATAAAATGCAGATTACTGTGCTATAATTTTTAAATTTCCGAAGTATTGAATCTTCGAATTTTTTACAAAACATTTTATAACGCAAAACGTTTTTGAGATAAATGCATCCTTCTCCTCCTAACTTCTTAATTTTTTTTTTTTTTAAATAAAGATTTCCGTGAGACGAACACACTTTCAAAAAATTGAAATTCGATTACAAAAATTTCGCGACTTGTGATTTTTTTTCTGCGATTCCAGAGCATGAATTTCGCAAAACGCGGATTTTCAGTTCTCTCACAAAATGTCTGATGAAGTTTTTTTTTTTTTTTTTTTTTTTTTTTTTTAATTCAAAAATTATTTCGTTATCTGAAAGTCCATTTCTTTCTCACTGATTCTAACTACAGTGGGTGATCATATTATCAGATGCATATATATGTATTATATAATTTTTTTTACATATTTTCCACCCCCCCCCAAAAAAAAAAAAAAAAAAAAAGACAGGATAAAATGGACCGGGACTTCAGACATGCAAAGAACATTTAAAAACTCACATTTTCTACTATCGATTTAATTCAGAATGCAATTAGGGGACCAATCACAAATTGAAGAAGAGCACAAATACTTTGAATCACCCTGTATCATAAAAAACTTTGCATCCCTGTTTCATAAGACTTGCAACTTTAAATCATTGTTGCACATATTATGCATAATATTTATATGTTTTGTTGTGGAAAATGCGCGATTAAATAGCAGATATAGTTTTCAAAAATTATTCAATATATATATATATATATATATATATATATATATATATTTTTTTTTTTTTTTTTTTTTTTTTTTTAAGTTTTTTGCTTATAACTAGAACATATTTCCATAAAATTTTAGAAAATTTAAAGAAAAATTGACAAAATATTTGAAAAACATCATTTTGAAACAAAATTCACACGTGTAATATTCGCTGAGATACGAGCATTTATATCTTATAATAGTAAACTAACAGGCTTTGCCCGTTTCGCTGGACACAATACTTAAATGAGTTGTCAAAATCCCATATCATTATTAATTAACCTGAGTTACTGTGTTTGGTAGAGATTTTTCTCGCTCGCAACGGGAGGAATCCGTGTTCCCACTGCCTTCGACAGCAACTTACCCGATTCTTACTTCCCCTTTTCGAAATTTTGCGAAATCTCACCCAATCTCATCAAAGTACATAATGCGTACACCTAATCAACATCTATTCTCCAAAGTTCGCCACTCTAAGATAATTTAAGGCGAATTCAAACGGGAAAATGTGTTTTTACACGTGTTTATAGCCCCCTTGACCTCAAGGGGATAAGGGGGTCGTTTTTCGTAAAATCCTGTTACAGGATACATATAAACAATTTACGCACCAAATTTGGTAACCGCAGATCCCATAGATTTCCCAAGACAAATTTAGCGCTAAAAATCCGGAATTTCTCAAATTTTCCCCTCTCTCCTTTAAGAATCAAGAATTCCAAAATCGTACATAATGTTTTATTTGTACTCAAGTCTAATCTCAACCTGTGCGATTTCTTCACCGTGAAGTGATTTGGGGCCAAGTTATGCTTCCAAACTTTTTTTTCTTCCTGCCCTCCAGGGGGGAAGCGGGGGTATTTCGATAAATCCCTTTTCTTTAAGTCTCGGATACATATAAACAATCCAAGCACCAAACTTCGTGACCGCAGCTCTCATAAATTTCCCACGACAAATTTAGTGCTAAAAAGGGTGTCTCGAATTTGCCCTTTGTAACACAAGATATCGCAAATTTTTTTGATTCTGACAATTTACAGACAAAAGTATGATTATTAATATAGATATTACTTTAAATTTTATTATATAGGAATTTTTTTTTTTTTTTTTTTTTTTTTTACATTGGTCGAAAGCTAGATATATTGGGCAACTTTTGTGAAGAGTTCATTTGAATAGAGTGAAAATTACGCAAATTGCCGGCAGAAGAAATTACAATTTTCCGAACAATTGCATAATTGTACTTAGAACACAACGTAACATTCGAAGATACTTTTAAAACAATAAAATTGGTGATTGCAGAACGAGAAATGACAATATACAAGTGCGGCTTTTTTTTTTTTTTTTTTTTTTTTTTGTGTGTGTGTGTGTCCCTTAGTGTATGTTTTTTTTAAATAAATTCTTTGTGTATATTTCATACGGTGAAAGCTTATGTAAAATTCAAACAAAATAGAGTCAGTAATGTTTTAAATTAGGCTTTAGGATAGTATTAATGCTATTTTATATTAGTTATTATAACAATCAATCCCTGTGCCATATGCGAGCACTATATTCACAGAAAATTTCTATTATTGAAATACCTATTTTCTAAGCTTTATTATAATAAAATGTTGCTTAGTTATAAAAATACACATATATTCGTATTTTAAATTATTTCATTGCAAAAATCTGCTTTCTTAATAGTTTATTATTATTATTATTTGCCTGTGTTCGTTTTTTAACATTATTTGATTCACTATCCGCCGCAGGCGCCACGGAGCGGGAAATTGCTACAGTTAGAATTTTACATTACAGTGAAACTAGAATTAGAAGACAATTAGAATTGGACAATAGACATAGAAGAATCAAACACGTCACTGAGCGGGAGTTTAACTGTAATCTGTAGTCAAATTTTTCAAAAAGCGCGAACTAGCTGGTCGCCGGTGGGGTTTCTTTTAAATAACTGTCTATAATTGGTTCAGTAAAGGAGTGTGAGTTTGATATTAAATATGATTATACGGGTGACCGCTAAAATGGATAATTTTACAATATATATGGTTTTTTTTTTTTTTTTTAAACCTAAAATAGACCCCAAATATTTTTAAAGTTGCGGTCAATGTTTTTGAGCATTCTCTATATAAATATATTATAGATTGGGGGGGGGGGGGACGTAGGGCTAGAATGTGTTACTTTTCACAGCGACTTTCTGCAAAATTTATTACTGTTTCTTTCGAATTTTCATTTGTAGCATAAATGTCGACACTTATGATTTTAGTTAGAGGTGACTAGTGGCTGCTGCGCTGAAATGATTTGTTCTTTGAAGTGTTATGAAACAATTTGTATCTAATTGTTTTGTTCTTCTTCACAGGGCAGTTGCAGTCGGATGCTTGACGTGATTGAGGAGAGAGGATGAGCTGTATAGAGCTGCCGCGCCCGGGAAATTTAGTCAACCCCTTGTAAGTGAAACCCCCGACCCCCTTCTGTGTATGTTTATGTAGTGATTGTTTTCTTTTTTAAAACGAACTGCAGTACGCGCAGAAGTATAACGGTTTCATTGTTTAAAAAAAAACCTGTCAGTGTTATTCTTTCTTGAATGAAATCTTTCTTTTTTCACCCTGATGAAACGGACGAGACGGGAAGGGAATGGGAATGGGCAAAGTAGAAAGAACTGCAATTGAAAGGAGTAGTTTAAGAAGATGAAAGCTAGTAGGATATATTGACCATCACGAACTTTCATGTGTATGTAGCAATACCGTATAGTATACTGTTTAACATCCTCAAAAATTTAATCAATATAGCTTCTCACAACGAATGTTTTACATAGGCATTTCGCCACTTTAACCAATAGATGTTCAGGTGTAACCATATGGAAAATTCCAAAAGGTGAGTTACAGCAGCGTCACCTGTTGACCGAGATACACACACATTAAGCCAGCATTTCTCTCCCATTTCTTTGACATTTATGTTGTGAATGGAGGAAAATAGGGAATCGGGAGGTTTTCGTAGAGTATGTGATCGCCAATCGTTAATGAGGTTTCTTTTTTTAAAACAAACGATATCCAGGACTTTTTTTGAAAGCGGAAGAAATTAATCCGCAAATTCGCAAAAAAATTACATGACTGATTTTTTTTTCTTTTTTTTTTCCCTTTTAGCCAATCCGCTGATCTGATGTATCTTAATTTACCAAGTTTTTTTTATCAAATAATCCACAAATCTGGCGTCATATTAAAGAAAAATACAAATTAGCGATTATAGCATTTTTTTTTTTTTTTTTTTTTTTTGGATTACCACTCTTTCAAAATAGGTCGCCACGTGGCGAGTGGCGACCGGGAATCCAGACCTCTAGTAGAGGGCCCTAAGGACTCTGGGCTCTAATTCAATTTAAAATATGATTTCGTATTAAAACTCGTTTCCTATCATCCGATTGAGCTAAAATTTTGCATGTATTGTAACCAATGAAAATACGTGCTCAAGCAGAGGCAAATTTAGGGGAGGGGCCCCTGAGGCTCCTGTCCCTCAAAATGCAGTTTATTATTTTTGAGCTAAAATTTTGATTACATGTATAACTCTGACAATACATGCTCGAGCAAAAATGGACTTAAAGAGGCCCTTGATGCCCTATCCCTGTTGAAATATAATTTCGAATTTTAACATTTTTAACTCACTTCCACTCATCTGATTGATCTAATATTTTGCATACATGTATAACACTGATGACAATACATGCACAAACAAAAATGGATTAAAGGAGGGTGACCTTAGGCACCCTAACTGCAGTTATAAATTTGATTTCGAGTTTTAACTGCTTCCTGTCATCCAGTTGTACTCGAATATGGCATACATGCGTAAATCTGATGACAGTATATGCTCAAACAGAAACTAACTTAGGGAAAGGGAGGGGAGGGAGGCTGTGGGACCCCAAATTCAGTTAAAAATTTGATTTTAAATTTTAACCACTTCCTCTCATCCAGTCGAGCTGAAGTTTTGCATGTATGTACTATAACTCGGAGGACAGTACATGCTTAAGCAGGAAAGGACTTCTGCACATCAAGATCAAGTTAAAATTTCGATTTAGAATCATAACTTCCTGTCATCTATTTAAATTAAAATTTTGCATTAGAAACTTGAAGAAAAAAAAAAAAACTCATTTCTGCCATACTTTTTACTTTCTTCTATATGTAATATAGAGAAAGTATTGGATTCATGAAAGTTTTCGAACTCCGGTTCTCGATGTATTTACACGTTTTGGGATGTCCTGAACACAATTTGATAGTTTTTAGAAAATGTGTGTCTGTGTGTATCACGAATTTTGTGGACACTGTATCTCACGAACCAATGAACGAAATTTAACTAAACTTGGTATTTAGTTGGACTCTGACATAAACTGGTGCTGATTAGATTTGGGGATCAATCGCTCAACAGGTGGCGCTGTGATCGCATTTTTTTCTAAATTTTTAACATGGCAGTATAGGACAAAATTTCGTATAAATGTACATAATAAGAGTTGCTTTTAACTTGTGATTGTAAAATTAATATGAATTATTGATAATAGTAGTAGTTAATTAGGGAAAAAAAAAATTGTGCATGTGGGGGGCATCGCTTCCCCCCCCCCAGGTAAATTTTCAAGATGGGTATCTTTCGAAAGGTCTCGTCAATACCTTTAAAACGAATGGTTGAACTATAGATCTGTGATAATTTAAAACAAAGTTATCGATTTTTTTTATTTTTAACGAAAAAAAAAAAAAAAAAAAAAAATCGTATTTATTTATCTTTTTTTTTTTAAATATATTGAGAATAAAATGGACTTTTTTTTTTGGATATTTAATGTTATACTACTTTTCTAATATGGAAATCGTCTGCATTATCATGGAAGATAATTTTTTTAAATAACAATTTTTATAATTTTTTTTTACTGAGTGAATTTGTATAGGAAAATGTAGAAGAAAGTCATGTGGTGGCCACAACATACTAGTTCTGTCATAATCTCATAAGATATAAAAAGCAGAATTTATTATATATAAAACTAAAAAGTAGAAAATAATTATTTTAATAAATAAATAAAAAGTTTTTAATATACTACGTTTTTAAAAGGTATAAAATGCCCTTAGCCCCGTACAGATTTGTAACCCATACAGGTTTTACTGAAAATTTGTGGTTGTGAATTTTTAATAGCTGTAAAAATATTTGTAAAATTTAAAACGAAAAACGTGTGGCGCATCCAGTAAATGATATATGCATGAATAGTTCACCTAAGTCACCAATAATTTTGTTGCACTGTAAATAATATGAAGTGTTGTGTGATTTCTCAAGGTAGCTACTCCCTACATTCCTTACTATTATCTATTACACGTGCCCCAAGGTTTTCGTTTAAAATCGTACAGATATTTTTATAGCTATTAAAAATTTACAGTTACCAATTTTCATAGGAATTTGCATGACATGTGGCTTGGAGAAATTATTTTGTTCTTTTTAGTCCTTTTCTTTTTAATCCTTTTTAAAAACAGAGTATATGAAACTTTTTTTTATTAAATTTAAATAATTATATCATTCTATTAGTAGGTGTTACCTGCTTCGCTGGTCACTATATTTAAATGAATTCTCGAAATTACATGTAACTTATCTATATATTCATAGGCAAGCATAAAATTTGTAGTCCCTTTTTAACATATTAATTATGGGAGTAGAGGGTTGAAAATGGTATCATTCGAAAGGTATGGTTAGCCGGAAGGTGCGAGAATACAAATATTATTTTCTTACGATGTCAAGAAGGTATTTAAAAATACATTTATTTTTTATGCATTTTCCCCCATTTTCCCCTTTTATACACGTATTCCTTTATATTAAAAAATACCTAAAAGCAGAAAGTTGTTAAATCTGGCAATTTCATAAAGCTCAAATAAAATCATAGACAAAGTAATTTGTATAATGTAGCATCACTATACGCAAGCGAAGTGATGACGTCACTGTCTGTCCATGGAGCCATGAAAAAGATTTTCTATGTTAATCGTCCATTGGATTTTTTGTAAAAAATTATTAAAAAAAAACGGAAATTATCTGCCGATTTTAATTCCGATATTTGGGTATAGTTATATATAACTTACTGTCTACATGTGTTTGATTGAGTTATTTTTTCTGTAAAATTGATAGAATTTTAATTAAAAATCACAAAACTCCAGAAAAAAAAAATGGCAAACTTCCAGTTTCGAATGTAAACATAAACATTTCATTTCAAAGGGTGATATTTAAACAATAAATATTCAACTAATATACTAAATAAAAGGAAAATGGATTTGTTACTAACTGCTGCATGTAGACGATACGGAAAAAATTCCGATTTCCGTTTTTTGCTGAATTTACATGTTTTGAGCTTTCGTTACGTTTCAATCAACTGAAATTGGCTACTTATTTTTTTAAAAAGTGTCTTTATTGTTAGCTTTTGTGGGTAGAAGAAGCAAGTAGAAGATACATAAAAACTTTTGGTTTCCGGTTTTCGATAAATTTACACGTTTTGAGATTTCCTTGCATTTTAATTAAGTGAAATTGACTACTTATTTTTATTTTTTAAAAAGTGGATTTATTATTCTTTCCTCTGCATATATAAGTAGAAAATATAAGATTCAGAAAAGTTTTAGGTTTTCGGTTTTCGATAAAGTTACACGTTTTGAAATTTCCCGAACTCTATTCGACCATTTTTTTAAAATATCTTTTTTTTTTTTTTTTTTTTTTTTGTTCAAACACTGTACTTTATGAACCAATCGAATTAATTTAACAGAATTTGATACTTGGTTTGACCTGGTACCTATTAGCTTCTGGGCTGTATCACACAACAAGGGGCGTTTTCACGTTGCGATTTTCTCTCATTTCAGGAAAGGCTAACATCTACAGAGAGAAATAGTTATATTAAGTAAAACTCTGCTGATTCAGTTAGAGTGAATATCGGCAAACAATTGCCGGAGCTGTGTTGCAATTGCATTCCGTTTAGGACAAGGCAATAACTTTGCTTTGCCTCGCTTTGCAAAAAAATGGTCGAGTTTCGACCACTGGGCGATACTAGTTAATATAAAAATTCATAAAATAATAATAATAATAATAATAATAATAATAAAAAATCGATCAAAACATCAGTATTTCCCCCCCCCCTTCCCTGCTAAAAGGAGGAAACTTTGCAGAATTTTTTTATAGTGTGTATTGGTTATACATAACCAACCCACACATTAAAAAATTGTATTCTTGAGATAATTTAGAACAGAGTTACAATTGAAAAAGTGTTTTGGTACCCCCACCCACCCACCCCCCACCCCCTGAACCCAATCAGGAGAAGAGAGACTTTTGCAAAATCACATTATAGGGTGTGTTGGGTACGCATAGTCCACCTACATACCAAAAATTTGCTTTAATGGGACAGTGCAAATTGTTTCCACTCTAACTTAAGGAACAAACTTTATTTCTGAATGAAAGCTTTTTGAGCTAACACAATAAATTACAAAAGCACACAGCAATTCTTTTTGGGTCGAAATGAAGCACAGTTCTTTATAAAAAAAAAAAAAAAAGAAAGAAAGAGGCACTGAAGCAGCAATGTTGCTTGGCACAAAGCAAGTGTGTTAGTGGATGCTTCATCACTATTTGATACTAAAATTTTCTTGCATTTTCTGCTATAAACTTTCTTTTTTGACAGTTAATATCCCTTTTACCATAGAATTTTTTTTGGAATGTACTTTTAACAAGAATTTCTGAAGTCATTTTTGTAGTGGTGTTTTGGTTTTATCGGATTTTGTTCTTCATGGAGAGAGGACATCATTTTGTGTCCTTTGTATGTGCTCATTCAAGCGTCTAGGCACCTTATGAATGGTACCCCTAGTTCATTTATGTGTGCACTATTCTCTCCATTTGAAATTTTGTAATTTTTAAATATGAATCTTTATTTATTTTTGTGTTTAGGTGTGGTAAATCTAAAGAAGGTGACATTTCGTACCAGCTGTTGTTGGGCACCTCAGCATCCTCTGTGGAATCTTCAGATACATTTTCTTCCTATTCCTCATCACACAAAAGTTGCACTGATCTACAAGAGGTAAGCACTTCATTTTTGACTAATTCTTCTATGAAAAATTCAGAATCCACAATTCATGAAAAATGTAAACATAAAATATTGCTTCATTGATTTTTATGGAAGTTGGCCTTAATGACAAACTTGGCAACTTGGTGACCAAATATGTTGAAAAATAGTAGATTTAGGGTTGCCAAAATCTGGAAGTCCTTTCTAGGTTAGGAACAAAGTTTTTGAGGACTTTCTCACACTGAACTGTCTCCAGTCATAGCCAACCTTTGCAATATCCTATGTTGGATAATCATGTGATTTGCCTTCCTTGTCTAATATCTACATACGCAATTTAATGGTATGTTCAGAGAGCCTATATCGGTGTAACAGATGAAGGATTTTAGCTATGGTTGGAAAGGACTCAAAATGCGTTTTGAATTTTTTTTGCTGTGCTAAATTCAAGTATATTCTTTGGTGTGTATGCTTAAATGCACAAAACTTATGGACAAATGTATTCTCATAAGTCAATCAAAGAAGTTTCAAAGAGTGATGTGAATGAAAATTCTCTGAATAATTTGAAATATTTTTTTTAAATTTAATAACAGCCTTAAATGTAGTTGCAGTATTCAGATAAGGCTTTGGAAGGGCAGTTCAGTTGCTCCCTTACTCAGAAATGTATATCAAACAAATCTGTTTCTAAAACTATTGTTAGTTTAAAAAGCCTATTTAAAATGTTCAAATGCAGTACGTTTTATTTTACACTTTAAAATGTAATACTATGTTTGAGTAATGCAATAAGAAAGTAGTATGAGTGCCACACCAGATTATTATAAAGGTTATAGGGGTTTTGCTTTTCCTGAAAAATTTGTATTCATTGTTTTCTGATTGGTTTCCTTCTCTAGGTGACATTGACTTTTTATACTGAAGATGGTTCCCAGCAAAGACTGGTTGTAGAGGAGAATCTTCGTGTGTTAGATTTATGCCAACTTCTTGCCCTTAAGTTTAACGTAGCTAGGTCTCATACGTGGACTTTGGTGGAACAACTGACAGCACTTGGTATTGGTAAGTTTATTCGGGTTTTCTTGGTTTTATTTTTTATTTTTTTTTTGTAACAGTATTTGAATAATGTAAAATCTATGTACAGTAACTGCCGCTTAATAAAATCACTGGTTAATAAAATCATCCGCTTAATCTGATCAAATCATCAGGACCGGGGAATCAAATCAATACAAATTAATTTTAAAGCCGCCGCTTAATAAAATCAGCATCGCCTGTTAATGAATTCAAAAATATCTTCTGAGCAGCCAAAAATATCATTTATGCACACTAAAAATTTTTTGATTTACATTGTGATTTTTTTTTTTAATAGAAAAAGAAATTAATGCAGAACAAACCCTCCATTATCGCTCATTGTTCAAGATTTTATACTTGCAGCACAGTTATAAATTAAACATGCCCCTCAACTTATCTTCATAACAATTTCAAGGAACATATTTTTCAAAGCACAGTAATAAAATATAAAATACAAATTTGATTTGAAATGATTTTTTTTTTCTCTAATTATTAGAAGGCAATTTCTAGTTCTTATTTTGAAATTACTATAATTCATGAGGTTTAAACGGAAAGATTTTAAATTTATAAGAACAGTGTGAACTTTAGGTAAAGTAATGATGATTTTCCTCTAACGAAAGTGCACTGGAACTTACGATGCGTTTAATTTACTTATATCGAAGAAACAATTAGTTAATTATCTAACGAAAATTAATTAATATTGTTTACTAATTATATTATTCATTACCTTTTGAAGTTTCTTTCGAAATTCAGAGAAGTAATACCTTTTCCTTAAGGGCAGGAACGTTCGCCGGATATAAAAATCAGCCGCTTAATAAAATCACTTTGGCTCAGAACGAATATGATTTTAATAAGCAGCGGGAACTGTATATGTATTCCTGAAGAGATACCTACTTGTTTTTGACTTGTTATTTGTAAAAAATGATCCTCCACTTTTTAATCAATCAATATGATAATGTAATATCTAAATATATATGGTTTAAATTTAAAGCAGACTTCTTGCAAACATATGCTACATATTATATGTTTTTTGTATAATAAAAAGGGAAAAAAATTGTATAAATAATTATATATATACACACACACATCGTATAATTCTATCTGGCCCTTTTCCAGTTAAACTGTAAATTTACTTTCACTTCAACAGATTTAATCTGTTGCAACATTGTGTACATAAGTACTTGCATTCTTATAGATTTCTTGTTTTCTCTGATATATTTCTATTGGTAGAACCAACAGAATACAGAATGACTTGACCTTTTTGTTTCGAAAGTGCTCTTGTATTTGGGGATTTAAATTTTTTGTTAGAGATGCTAGAACTGGTCATTGTGTTCATTATTAAACTTAGCCAAACAAATATAAATAAAATAGGATACTATCTCCCACTCCCACCTTTTCTTACCACCAATATTTCTACTCCTGAAAATAACTGAAGCAAGCAATTATTGTCAGGTTTATATTATCATTATTGCATAATTAATTACGTAGTAGCATTATTATTTTACTTGAAGTTGTATATAATGTTTTTGCTGGTCTTATTTTGTTTTCTTTTAAGAAATATAGGCTCTTACTTAATTTGTTTTACTCTGAAGTATAAAGAATTAATTTTATTATAAAATAATAAATTTACGTGTAAATATATATATTAATGGTATTGTAATTAAATTAGAAAAAATCTGTGAAAACATTTAAAATGAACTACAATCTCTTTTAATTTTGTATTGTTGGTATTTTCATTTATCTTTTGATTGCTGAGTATTATAATGGTATTAAATTATTCAATTTATATATATATATATATATATATAACCAGGGCCCGAAATTTCAACTCAGATTACAATCGCCGAAAAAAAGTTTTACTCGCCACAAAATAGAGTTGTCATTATTATTATTATTATTATTATTATTATTATTAGTTGAAATGCTTTTACAAATATATTTAAAATTATATATATTAAAAGTGTGTTGTATATCATCATGTCTCATAATCATCTATAATTTTGTAGGCTTACATGCCTACAAATCATTACAAACGCAAACTTGGCGTTTCAGTAAAAAACTGGAAAATGTTAACTTTTTTTTTTTTTTTAATCATTATTCCACAAAATAAACATAGGCAGTGCTTTTAAAAGGGCTCGGGTTTATTTTCATGCGCCAATATCGCATAGGCAAACTTTCACATTTCTCTTCTGTTGGATAGTGGAAGACGGGCCTCTGCTGGTCTATTCTCACTCTGTTTGGAGAAATCACAGTAGAAGGAACAAAACTGCCGAAGAGATTAAAACTTTTATGCATGCACTAAGCATTTTTCCTTTCGAAGGCTGGGGTTAAGTATGAGGTTATAAAATGGCAAGATTTTGCCATATTTAACTGTATAAAAAGAATGTTTTCTGCCACCGTATCGTGTAAGAATTCTGTCTACAACTAGACCAAATTTTTACTCGCCACAATAAAAATTCCACTCGCCAATGGCGAGCTGGCGAGCGGAAATTTCGCGCCCTGTATATAACCATTTACAAATATTTCAACTGAAATTTATTTTGAATAATTTTCCTATGGTTGTTAAAAGAAAACTATAATTACTTTATTGATTACACTGTCAAAAACATTTATAAAATAATTGCATCTTCTTTCTTCCTGGGGCCCCCCTCCTTTAGTACACCCCTGCTCAAAAGTTTAGCAAGATTTGCAAACAATTAGCTTTTTCAATTTAAAAACTTTTATGTTGATGAAATGTTTTCAAACATTGGGTATTTAAAGAACTGGGTCTTCCTCACGTTTTTCAGTGAAGATTGGTTTAAGAGAACGTTTAAGGGGCCGGTAACAAATTAAGCAAAATCAATAATGTTTGTGATCACCCTGTATCGTTAAGTGAACGAAATGAACTGTAACTGTAGGATATGTTAATACAGACCCAGTTTGATTTGTGGATGAATTTGTGTGACAATAGCATATTAAATAAGCAATTATTTTAACCCTCCCCCCCCCCCCCCCAAAAAAAAAAAAAAAAAAAAAAAAAATCAACATGTTGTTTATTTATAATATACAGAGTTTTTAACAAAAATTATTCCCACTTTCAGAGAAGTTGGAAAAACACTTTTAAAAGAATATACTGCAATTAGAATACAAATATCTTAAATATCTCCTGAAATATGAGCACTTTTATGAAAAATGCTTTTACTGCACGTGTGCAAAAGAAAAAAAAAATATCTATCTATCTAATATATATATATATTGTATAGGTTGAAAGCTAGATATATTGGGCAAATTTTGTCAAGAGTGCATTTGAATAGAGTAAAAATTAAGCAAATTATCTGAAAAAGAATGAGCTAGATTTTTTAGGTATTTTCAGAGTTGAAATTCCTTAAGGAGTTTTTCACATGCCTAGTAATTAATTTGAAGATCCAATTATTTCAACCATGCTCCAAATGTACTTTTTTTGTGAAAAACCCCTTATAAGCTTGTAACTCTAACATATTTTTGTTTATTTACCAAGATTTTTGAGATGATAAGGAATTTTTCACAAAAAAAAAAAGAACTTTTTCCAAGTGGTTAAAAAAAAAAAAAAAAAAAAAATTGGATCTTTAAATTAATTACATGGCATGTGAGGTTGGTTGAATGGCTTTTTTTTGGCGCAAGGTCCAAAGTAGGGCATGCTGCGCCAAACAAATATATGGCATGTGAGGAAAAACACCTTAAGAAATTTCAACTTTTGGAAAAACATCTAAAATCTAGCTCGTTTTTTTTTTTTTCCACCGTATAATTTGCTTAATTTTTACTTTATTCAAATGCACTTTTGACAAAAGTTGCCCAATCTAGTTTTCAGTCTATACAATAAAATTTTTATCTTTCGCACATGCTCAGTGAAAGCGTTTTTCATAAAAATGTTCCTATTTCATAAGATATTTGAGATATTTGCATTCCGATTGCAGTATATTGTTGTAAAAGTGTTTTTCCATACTTATCTGAAAGTGAAAATAATTTTCATTCAAAACTCTGTATATTATAAATAAAAAAGATGCTGTTTATTTTTGAGTTTTAAAATAAATGCTTATATCTCTGTTATTTAATGTACTATCGTCGCACAAATTCATTCGCAAAATTAAACTGGGTGTGTTTTAACATATCCTAAAATTACAGTTCATTTCGTTCACTTAATGATACAGGGTGATCACAAACATTATTGATTTTGCTCGATTTGTTATCGGCCCCTTAAATGTTGTTTTAAACCAATCTTCACTGAAAAACACGAGAAAGACCCAGTTCTTTAAATACCCAATGTTTGAAAACATTTGATCAAGAGATAAGTTTTTAAATTGAAAAAGCTGATCATTTGCAAATCTTGCTAAACTTTTGAGCAGCAGCGTATTTTTAAAAATTTATTAAACTAGTGTTGCAAACACACCTGCATATTGTTCATTGAATTCTTTGTTTATTTTCAAAATATGTCTTTTATTTTGTATACGAATATAAACATGCTGTGTGTGATTTAATCTCTGTGTGTGTTCAAAAAATAAAATGATTTATCTGTCGATTGTGTTGTTTCTTCAGAACGCAGTCTTGAAGATCATGAATATGTTTTAAAAGTGTATTCCTCATGGGGCCCACAGAATGACAAAGGGAACAAGTTTATTTTCAAGCAAGATTTCTGCAAGTACGAGTTCTTTCGGACACCTCAGGTATTTCATAACACTAAATTATCTACCACAAGATTGAGATTGCATCCATCTGGCTTGATTAGTTTTATTGTGAAGTAGGGGAGCCAGCTTTCCCATTGCCCATTTATCCTTTTTAACTGTATCACTCTGACTTTGTAAAAAATATGTCTTATTTGCTGCCAGAAATTCTGTAATTTGAGAAAATAAGTTCTGACAACGTAATTTTTTCGTAAATTACACGTATTTCCTCAAATTACAGAGAATTTCTGGCAGCAAATAGGACATATTTTTTACAGTATGTATTTGATCAAATTAGAGTAATGCAATTATGGTCATTATATCTAACTTTCTTTTTTTATGAAACTCATCCTTTGTTCTTTTTTACTTTTTTGTTTCGATTTTTGAAGGAAAAAATTTTCATTTCAAATTGGCTACAAAATGTCTTAATCAGCATTTCTACATGTGAAACTTTTTTTTTTTTTCCATTTCTTCCAACGAACTTTGTTTAACACTCAATACAGAATGATTGGTCAGCAAATGAAAACATAGTCAAAGTGTGGATTAGAAATGATAATTCTGCCTTTCAAACATAAGATAAGCAATTATCAAGAAATGAGAACAAGAACTATCTCCCATATATATTTAGTAGATAACTCCATCCTTCCAAACAAACTTATTTTTGTGCTGTATGGTCTGTGTATCGTTGAATCTGTCTTAATCTCATGACAGTTAATTTTAAGGCTATAACTTTTATTAAGAACATCATGACAAAGTGCTCATTTTTTTTTTTTTTTTTTTTTTTTTTTTTTTAAGTATATATTTCTTCTAGCAATTTGATTCTGTCAGATATCCTTGGTTTTATACTGTAATTTTGACTCAAATTTTCTATAAACTAAATGTTTTCTTACCAATTTTGTGTTAACTTTATTCTACTTCTCTTATTTTACTTTCCAAAAATTTCTTAGTAGTGTAAATTAATATCAGCTTATTTGAGTTAATTTGTCATTGCAGCAAAGGTAACTGTCAGGATCACTTTTTCAGAACTTTCTATACAGCTGGCATGAGATTTTTCCGTGGACCCGCAATTTTCCGCTTTGTAATTTCCGTTAATTCTGCGTTTTTTTTTTTTTTTTTTTTTATCGAACTCCAATAAGAATCAGTGTTTCAAATGCTCCACGAAAGACTTTAGATTCTCAATCTTTCTCCATCCAAAATATAAATGTCAGTATTCATTTTAAACGTGCTTTATCAGATTCTATAACTTATAAAAGAACAGAATTATTCAATATTTCTCACTTATGTAATTTTTTTTGTTCTGCTCCCTCCTCCCTTTTTTACTTTCCGAACACTATAGTGAGGAAAGTATTGTAATCATGTCAAAAATCCGAATTGGAGATTTTGATGTTTCTATACGTTTCGAGGTCCCCTGAGTCCGTTTCCACTATTTTTGAGGTGATGTATGTATGTGTGTGTGTATGTGTGTATGTATGTGTGTATGTCTGTGAGTGAACACGCTAGCGTCTAAACGCTTTGTTCGAATAAGCTGAAAGTTGGTACGTATATTGTAAGTCACCATAGTACGAACCCTATAGATTTTGGTGAATCTAGCACTTATAGTTTTTTTACAGGGACACAAAGAAAATTTTTTTATCATTATGGCCTATGGGACGAAAATCTTAAAAGTTCGATAGCATCTAAACGCCTTATTCAATTGAGCAAAAACTTTATACACATATTATAGGTCACAGATACTCAATCTGTATAGATTTTGGAGAATCTAGCACTTATAGTTTTTTTACAGGGACACAAAGAAAAATTCTTTATCATTATGGCCTATGGGGCCAAATTTTTAAAAGTGTGATAGCGTCTAAATGCCTTATTAATCTGAGCAAAAAATTTGTACACATGTTATAGGTCACATTTGCACCAACTGTATAGATTTTGGTGAATCTAGCACTTAGTTTTTTTACAGGGACACAAAGAAAAATTCTTTATCATTATGGCCTATGAGACCAAATTTTTAAAAGTGCGATAGCATCTAAATGCCTTATTCAATTAAGCTGAAAATTTGTATGAATATTATAAATCATTGTTGCACTAACTATAAGCATTTTGGTGAATCTAGCATTTATAGATTTTTACAGGGACACAACGAAAAATTCATGGTCTCAAAGTTCAGTAGCGTTAAATAAAACCTCGTGTGATATATGGAGAAAAATACTCAAACACTCTATTATGGTTTTCTCTCTTTTGCTTGTTTAGCAACTCCTCTTTCTTTATTTTATCTACAAAACTGTTAGTTACTCAATGTTCAGAAAGTTGAGTGGAGTCACTCCAGATTTTTTTCATCTCTAATCATCGCTAAACAAACATTCTGTGGGAAACCTTTTATTTTTTAATATTTATCCGTCCACAATAAAAATATCAATATTAATTTTAAACTTACTTTATGGTATTCTAGTACCCATAAAGAAGTAGAATTGTGTTTAATATTTCTAACTCATGAACTACTTTTTACCTTCCCCCCTTCCCATCACCAATCAATGATTAAATGTTAATTGCTAGCTAATTTTTTTTTTTTTTTTTTTTTTTTTTACACACACGTTTTACTGTGTTCATGTGCATTATTCTTTTAGTTTACTTTGTCACTTTTAAAACATTTTGTGTAGTTTTTCCCTGTGCGCATAATTTTCCTTTGAAATAAATTTTATGAACACATTTGTATTAGTTTTCCCTGCATGCGTTATTTTTCATTTGACATTAATTTTATGAAGACATGTATTTCCTCTTTTTTTTTTTAATTTTCTGCACTCTCATGCCTGATACAGTGATGAAATCATTTTGTGCAACAGTTTTTGTCTGTTGAGAAGTAGAAAATTACTTTTCTTTAATAACAGTCACTTGAATATTGCCACAAATTTTAATTTATCAACAGCTAGGGGTTTTTCATATAATTTTCTACAATTTGTTTTCTTTTTCATAATGTGCTTTGACTAATGCAGATGAATATTATGTGACTTATGAATTGAAATCTTTTAGTGAAATCTTAAATTAAAAAAATCTGTTTTATGTTTTGAAAGCATAAAACAGCCATTTTATGTTAAGACATGAAACAAATATTTATGACATTTGTATGTTTTATGTTTTTACTTGATTTTGGTATTCTAATTAAATCATATCTTTTCAGCAATCAGGGGCCAATCTAAGATTTCAAACTTAATACCTATTTTTGTGAAAAATCTTAACTATATTTTATTTTTGTGAAAAATTGTAGTGCACTCTTTTCCTTTCTCTCTGTGTGTATGGGGGGGGGGGGAGTTTGAACAAAGTAGAATAATAAAATTAACTCTCAGCAGCTAGTGTGAGGCTTATAGCAGAACAGGAACCAAAATCCAAAACTTACTTCACTCTGAAGTAAACAGTTCAGTAGAGATAGTGTAAGTAGAAGTTGTTTTTATTTGTGTTAGTATCACTGCAGTATACATGAATTGTACCAGGGAGGATAAACACATCACCATACAGTCACCAAAATGTTAAACCACCTGACAAATCAGCAAACAGTACACTATGGCCACAATTTCAGAGCGTGTCTGTACCGATACACACAAGGATCGTTTTGTTTACATATATGCTGCACTGTTTCTCGCCCATAACAAACGCTTGTATGTAGATTAAAACCAACATTCTGTATGATTCTTCCTTCGCAAATCGCATCAACAGAAATGCACGAATTACTTTCCTTTGAAAATGTGCTAATTAAAAATGTTAGATTTTGCTGGGAGGACTAAGATTTTTGTGAAAGTACCGATTTTAGCTGTATGATTTTTGTGAAGATACCTTTTTTGCCAGGTCGATTTTTGTGAAGGTACCCATAAACGGTAGTAAACTCGACCTGTATTAACCCCTGGCAATGTAAAATTTTAAACTGTTTTTGAAAGTATTTTTTAAATTTTTAATTTACTATTATTATTATTATTATTTTTGCTTAAAATATTTCATTTTTTTTTTTTTTTTTTATCTATTGTTTTATTTTTGCATATATTTATTTATATATATATGTATTTTTTTTTTCTCCAGCAATTCTTCCCTCTGTCGATGCTTGATCTAGGAACTATTCAGATTGATTGTCTGTCTGAATCACCAGATTTAGCAAAATTCATCACACTTCAGGTAACTTTTTATATGCATCGGCTTCACATTTGTTCTAAAATTCCTATGCTTCATAAAATTTTAAGTCATTCCTAAAATTATACCTGAAATTCTTTAAAAATCCTAAATTTCTATTGACCTACCAGTGGTTGAGTAGTTCTGTGCTCAAAGCTGGTAGATGGGAAGTGTCAGGTTGCTATAGCTGAGTGATATAGGTGACTGACAATAGCTGAATGTGATATTGCATGAGGTCTATACACTGCCAATATTGCTCAATAAATCTCTGTACACGTACAATGTTTTGCCCACAAAAAAAAAAAAAAAAAAAATGTTGCACCTGCTTCAATGTTGGAGCAAGTTTCCAAATATGTTAAGTTATACATAATTTTTTTTTGTAACTTCATTTTTTAAACAAAACATTTACAATGACAGTTTTTTTTAAGTCTTCAGATTTATACATGTATAAATCCATATTTTAAAAACAAATTTAATCTATAAATTTAATCTATCTATATTATTTCTTAGTTTAAATGATTTAAATTTGTTTGCTTTAGAAATTAATTTTCTTGTTGCTTATTTATTTATTTTTGGAGTTTCACCTCTGTTTATGTGTTTGTTTCATGTTTTTTTTTTTTTCTTTAAAGATATCCATTTACTTTTTACCTCTGCATTTCAGAACCTGCTGAGTTCGGGTGAGAAACCTCCTGTCATTCAAAGTCTTCTTTGGTGTCGAGAGACAGAGAAAGACTCTTGGAAGAGGTTTTTCTTTCGTATCGACGGAACCACCTTATGTGTTTCATCAGCTTCTTATTCTAACAAGGTGATTCATTGTAATAGTTAATGATCCCATATTTTGGACTGCTTATCAATTAGTACGAAGCATAATCCAGACATTATCACAAACAAAATTTCAAAAGAGTTATTCATGTAATAAATGTAGGCTTTCTCAAATCATTGTGTTGTTTTTATTATTCTTGTAAATCATGAATTCTGTGTGTGTCAGGGTTCCCACGGGTCAGGGAGAACAAGGAAAACCTGGAAAAGTCAGGGAATTTGAAATTACTGAGAAAGGTTATGGAAATATCAGGGAAAATTGTAAATATTGCTCAAAAACCTGGAAAAATGATGATATAAACCTGGAAAATGCATTTTGAACATTCAATTTATATTACAAGTCATGTTACTATGTTGTCTTTTATGTTGCGAGCTATGTTTTGTTTTGTACCGTGAGCTATCTTTTATGTCACAAACCAAATTTTGTGACTGGAATTTTCTAAAAATAGACCTGGAAAACCTGGAAATGTCAGGGAATTTTATTTTTGAAATTTAGTGGGAACCCTGGTGTGTGCAATTTAACAGGATACATTAGCAATAGTAATAGGCATTGTGATAATGACTGTCATTAAACTTTTCTTTCCATGTGATTTCAAGAATGCTGATTAACATAGTTTGTTCAAAACAAAACTAATCAGAATTTACATTTAAAAATCAGGTTTATACAATCAAGCTTTATCAGTGATCGAACAAACTAGATTGCTGCATGTTCCATTTAATAATGTTTAAATCTTATTGAAGTCATAATAAATTAAAACAATAAATGCAAATGCATTTATAGCAAAGAATCAGCAACAACTAAAAATACAGGTTGTTGACCGCTTTCCAAGTGACCGATACACACAAACGTTTTTTATTAACTATATGTAGAAATTAATGTATTTTTTCTAAATATAATAATTTATTTTATTTTGTATAAAAACTTAATAGCTTTAGTTAAATGTTATGTAACAATTTTTTTTAAAGAAAGACTGAATACCTCACCAGCCTGTTTTTTATTTTTTTTTCTTAATATCTCTTGTTAAAGTTGATTCTGTTTTTCCAATTAAAATAAGCAAAGATTGGTTTGTTCAGCTTTATGAAAGATTTACACTTTGTATAAAGTACATGACTTGTGTTTTTTGCTAAACATTGAAAGAATGGGAAAATAATAATAAAAGAAGATGTCTGTCTGTCTGAAAATCTATACGTTCAGCCCCTATTAAGCGTAGAAGTACAAAAATTGACATACGGATGCTCAATAGCCTTCCCAAGGATAGTGAAAACAGAATTTAAAAAATTTAATTAGTTGCAGAGATATTAATTAAGATATCAAACCTATGTCAGTTTATAAATGAGTCATTTAAGAGCTTAAAGCAGCATTAAATGCCCAAATAAATTAGAAATATCAGTACAATCTTTAAAAATTCGGTACCAAATGAAAGGGGCTATTTTTCTGAATCCAGGGATATAAATAGCATTATAACACTACAAGTAGACTTTTTAAAATTAACTGAAGTTTGAAATTTAGGTGGCAACACTTCATTATTTTATTTATCAATTCTGCAGTGCCAGACATATTGGCTGATGATTCTTCCGGTTGGGAATAATTGCTTTTCGACCACGTGACAAGTTACTGGAAATAAAAAAAGCACTTTTTGAATTTTTTCAATTTTAAATCAATTTAAGCAGAAATTAGAAATCACTTGTCTTTACGGCTCACCTGTCTGTAGTTAAAAAAAATCTAAAATCTAATTTTAAAAGTTTTAAATTATTTTAATTCAAATTTGGTGAGTCAGATGTTTAGTTTTGATGCTATTTTAAATTTTCTTGTATGTATTAAAATGTACTAGTTAACTTTCCATTTAAGTTTGTCATTTTGTTATATATCTTAGTTCTAAGTAAAATTTTGACATTAAAAAGTAATCTAATCTGAAATAAACACATTCAAAAATGGTATTTTTTTCTTTATTTAAGTAAACTAGCTCTTTTTGCTCACTCACAGTAGATTCCACTTATGCAGAAGTAGACTAGTCACTTTGTCCTGAAAATTTCAAAAATGTGGATAAAAACAGGGTTCCCATGGGTCAGGGAGAACAGGGAAAACCTGGAAAAGTCAGAGAATTTGAAATTACTGAAAAAAGTCAGGGAAATATCAGGGAAAATTATAGATATTGCTCAAAAACCTGGAAAATGCTTTTAGAGCATTCAATTTATATCGCAAGTCACATTACTATGTTGTCTTTTATGTCGCGAGCTATGTTCTGTTGAGCTACCATGAGCTATTTTTTATATTGCAAACCAAATTTTGTGACTGGAATTTTCTAAAAATAGACCTGAAAAACCTGAAAAAGTCAGGGAATTTTACTTTTGAAATTGAGTGGGAACCCTGTAAATAGATAAAGAAAATATATTTTGTAGTGGCATTTGAATGATGCATCATTTTCTCTTTCAGGAAGGTAAAGAACAGCTGTGGCCCTTTCGGGACCTCTCTGAATATGATATTTACACCCCCATCGAAAGCGAAAGCAGCAGCAATCCCACATCACACAGGTTTTGCTTAAAGGTACACATGTTGCCAAGGCAGCAAAATAAATCTATTTATTTTTTTTTTCTTTTAATTTGCAAGCTCATTTCAGACATGCCAAGTCTCCTGCTTTTGGCAGGAGTCTCCTGCTTTTTGCTTGTTTTTCTATGTTCCTGCTTTTCCACTCATTTCTCCTGCTTTTCTGATGTAATTTTTATCTATCCCTCTTAGCATAATTTATGCTTAAAATTTGTGGGATTGGGTAAAAAAAATTTGAAAGAAAATTGAAGTTTATTTTGCCCTGCAATTTATAAAGTTCAGTTTGAATGTGAATTACTATATAATGCTTTGAAACTAATTTTTGCTAAGAATAAATTTTTAACTTTCATTTTTGCATAATGAAAAATGTCTTATTATCAAAAGATTTTTTTTTTTTTTTTTTTTTAAATACCATAACTATTAAAAACTCAAAGAATTCAAATTTCATTAGAATATAGCTGATATTTTCATTTCTTTACCTTTTCTTTTACAAAGATAAATTAAGATTCTTATTGTTTTATATTAGGAGCAGAATGATCAATTATGTCTATTTTGACTTGTATTTTAAACAACTGTATGTCTGAGGTTTTTTTTTTTTTTTTGATAGTTTGTTTTACTGCAAGAAACATATATTATTCATTTAAATTTAATACTGATGCTTTGTAAATACCTCCTAAGCTTATAAAGCTTTACTTAAAATTAAATTTGCATTATTTTACTCATTTTTCTTCAAACTTTCTTGTTGGAAAAAGTCTCGTGATTTCTGTTAAAAAATCTCCTGCTTTTTTGTCATTAGAAGTTGGCATCTCTGTCATTTAACTTTCAAAACTTTATTATGGTGGAAAAAAAAAGTTCATTTCTTAATCTAAATAGAATGGGCTTAGTGTAGTTTCTTTCCTTTTCTTATTATTTCAGTGAAACTGGACAACTTAGTTTTTCAAATCAATGTATAATAGTCTCTGTAGTATGAAAAGTTAGCAGAAATTGGACAGTTTTCTGTGATCCGATTGTGACCATCGGTTGCAGTTATACATTAATATGAGTTTTTGTCAAAGCTGTTTATTTTGTCCCCTTCCTTCTATATTTTTTCCTTCAGAGCAAATTCATCTGACCCTGGGCTAAAATATTAATGTTTAGCCCTGTGTTTATTGATCCAATAAATACAGTAGAATCGAAAATCTGCGCAGCTCTGGACCAGAGGTTGTGCGGAATTTTAGGATTTGGCAGATTTTGGGGCCCATGAAAAATAATTTTTACTTTGAATAATAAAAGCAGAATATTATTCAAACTAAATACATATTAGTGAATAATAATGCTGAATATTAAATTACTAGGTACATAAGAATAATAATGAATATTAATATATATATATTGTACTTTTTTTTATAATGCAAAAATAAATATATTTATTAAATAATAAAATTAAAAAAATACCTAAAATTAAATTTCACATACTTCTTCAACTTCTGGTAAAACTTTTTTTTTTTTTTTTGTATACTTAATAGTTTGGTAGATTATGGTGCAACAAGAAATTTTTTTGTACATATAGTTCAATATATATTTTAAATTATTAATAGCCAAATAGTGACAACTATAGCAGTTTCACTACTAAAATAATGTTTATAAGTGTAATGCAATTGTAACAATTATTGATGTCAAATCTTTTTTTGATCAGGGCGGCCACTTGTCAGGAAAAGTCAGGGAATTTCATGTGGAGTTGGGGAAATTTGAAAAATTTTGTGGAAATAAACCAGAATTGAAAGCTCGTTATTGAAAATTGTTTGCTAATTTCATGAAATGTTTTTGGGAAATAAACATGTTTTATTATGTGTTTTTTTTTTTGAGACCAGGAAATCCAATTCAAGCTGCTTATTAAGAAAATTTTGCAGGACTGGGATCAGGATCCGTGTGTCGGCGTCTCCGATAGCTTCCAGGTTGCTCCACATGGTTAGGTACAAGGGGTAAATCCAATCTGAACGCATCCTCGCGATGATTGTATTAAATTATACACTAGTCTCATTAAATGATTAATCGAAAGCTGTTGTTTCGAAATATAGGATTAATTTATTACAATTTCATCTATTTTAAAATAATAATCGGTTTATTCGGCAGTTAAATATTTTCATGCAACAACGCCGCGAAAACGGCACGTGGCGTGCGCAAAGTGCGACCACCGGAGATCACAGGCCCCCCCGTCGGGGAGTCTGTGACCCCCCATCGGGGCATACTCCTAAAATCTCTCGGGAGAACAAATACAAAATCTTCAGTTTTTCTACTTTTAGCAGCATTTTTCTTTCCTTTTACAAATTCGGAGCATTCCAGTTTTTCCATTCTATATTCAATAGAAGAAAGTACTGGATTCGTAAAAATTTTCAGCTTCCAGTTTTCCATGAATATACACGTTTTGAGAGGTCCAGAACTTGTTTTGGTCACGATATTTTTAGAAAATGACTGCCTGTGACACGATCTCCAAAATCACGAGAAGTACTAACAAATGGAATGGTACAAATATTAACAGCAGTATTAGTAACAGTGTTGCAGTTTTTGATAAATACTCATAAAATAAACTCTCTTTCTGTAGTGCCCCCCTGTTGGGGGAGGTGGTGTCCTCCCGTCGGGGAATTTCTGGTGCCACTGCTGCGGCAGACGCTAACCAGCTACCCAAAAACGTCACGATGCTGCTCAGCCAATAGGAGCGAGCGCTCGCGAAAGGGGAGCGCTGGAACATCTACATTACCGGGATGACAGGAGGGTCCGGTAAGGAAGAACCAAAAGAGAAAATTTCGATCGTTGCTGTGAGGCAAACGTGCAGGGGTAAACGGAATGACCTGAATTAAAGGAAATTTAGCCTGAATATTGAATAATAACTTGATATTGCTAAATTTAATGAAAGCGTGATTAAAATTAATTAAACACGATGTCGTGTTTCACGACAGTCAGGGTAAATGGTGAAAAATAGTCATGGAAAAAGTTAGGGAATTTGGAAAAGTTCTAATGTTAGCCACCGTGTTGGTGCATTTAGGGATGGATGGCTTTTTATGGCGCAAAGTCAACAATGGGACATGCTGCGCCAAGCAAAAAAGGGATAAAGAATAAAATTTAGCGTCTGGATGGGTGTCATTAACAAAAAAAGAGTCGGTAAAAGGTTAAATCAAAGTCATAAAATACATTGTAGATAATAAAAACAGATGTAAAATGTAATGAACAGTGTAGATAATAAAAACTGACGTAGAATGAGATGAAGAGTGTAAATAATAAAATCAAATGTCATAGTCAACCAGCCTCTTTTAAAAAATTTGTCAAATGATAATGAGGTGTACTACCTAAAAGGCTCGTCAGATTGGGTGAGGATGAATTAAAATAAGGCAAGTGAGAATATGGCAAATTTTAAGTGTATAATAGTGACATTTGGGACAGGTCGGCTCCCGTTGTCGAAGTAATAAGTATTTATGAATAAGTCTAGAGTGCTCAATTCACAGACGGGTAATAAGTAAATCATATTTCCTAGGAGTAAACGTCGGCCAGATTGCAATTTTAGGTTTAATATCATGTGATTTATTATTACTTTGACTATTCCACTCCAAATATCTCTGAAATAGCTCCTGAGGCTATGCTTAACATCGTCATAAGGAATAGGACAGTTTAAAAAAAACAGAAGTTTGCTTTGCGGCCTTGTGGGTGAATTTATCTTTCTATGAAATAATTTTGTGCTTTAACATCACATTTATTTGTACAACAAAACCTGTGAACCCGTTCTTTTCCAAGCAAACAATTTTCTGACATAGGTTCAAAAGAAGTTTCTCCCAAATCTAAGAGTGATTAATATTTTGTGTACATAATCTTACAAAGGAATTCATACATATTACAAACTTACCAGAGGAAAAGCATACATTTTCAGTAGTGTTATGAGATTTGTTTCATTTTGCTAAATTTTAGTGTACTGAATGGTGCATATAAAATATATAGAGAAAAGGACAGGGCTACATAAAAGTAGTTAGATTAGTTACTTTCTATTGGATGCAGTTGATAGAAAAACTTTTAAAATTATATTATTCTTATCGTTATAAATGTTTTCTGGTGATTATCACAGCACATGCTTTATTATTATTTTAAAATTATAAATCTGAAATAATTTCTAACCTTAACTATCCGCCGTAAAATCCCAAAAGTACCCCCCATTGAATATAACCCCCTCCCCTTTTCTCGCTGAAAGTGAAATGTCTCTGTTATCCTGAAAGTAACCCCCCCCCCCTTTTTTTTTTCTCCATCCAATCTTCGGGCGATTTTGACAGATTTTCTAATGAAGACTATTAAATTTAGCCAATTTATTCTTGTAATCTTCTTTTGTTTTGTATATATTTAAGATAGTATGTTTATGTATAACTTTTCTTTTAAAACTTTAATTTGTGGTTTTTATTAATGGTGTGTTTGAATTAAGTTTTAATATTTATATACTATTTCTAATTTAACTAATTTTTCATAAAGTGTCGGATGCACGTTATCAATGGAATTATTACACAGTTTTTTTTTTTTACCTTTAATGTAAGAAATGATTTAATATTTCTTTTTAAGTAAGTACCGTAAAATCCCGAAAGTACCCCCTCTATCGAATATAACCTCCCCTCCCTTTTCTTCATTTTTTTTTTTTTTTTTTTTTTTATAGTTTTTTTTTAAAGAATCTTGATTATAACCTCCCCCCCCCCCACCTGAAATTTATCTGTTTTGCTTTTCAAAAAGGAGGGGGGTTACTTTCAGGATTTTATGGTATATTATATGATAAACCTATGTTTATATTGTATGAAGATAAATAACCAAAATAAATTTCTGCATTTCAGCATTGTAATTCGATCGAAGAGGAAACTAGGAATCTCCTGTGGTTTTGTTGCGAGAGTGAAAAACACAGGCAGTGCTGGATTGCTGCCCTCAGGCTTGCAAAGGTTGGTGTACATTATAAAAGCTGATTCCATGATAAAATATTTTTTAATATGGATCACCAGGGTTTAAACTGCCATTAGTTTTTTTAGCATTTTGCTAAAAGGTATCCTATTTTGCTAAAACATGTTGGCCAGAATTTCGCTTAAAAGCTAAAACTGGATAACTGTATAAAATATCTCTATAATAACTCAGATTTTTTTTTTTTTTTTTTTTTTTGTAATATTTGCAGGCAAAAGCTACGAAAGGACTGAAATTTTTGGGAATGATTATTTATGTAGTGATTTGGATTTATTTTTAATGATTGAATTTAAATGCAAAAATATTTAAAAGTAAGTCAGAATTCAGAATTTGATTCATAGAAGCATTCTTAGCCCTAGTATTTCATGATTATCTACCACTACACTTTACTTAATTTTTAAATTGCTTTTTCATTTTACACATATGATATGAGTACCTCTTTTTCTATTGTTAAAATCAAAACATAGTTTCCCTGATTCATATTTTTAAAGTCACAAATATGGATGCGTGGTTAAAATCATCAATGAACAAAATAATAGAAAAAAAAAACTGAGGATAACAAAGCTAAGTAAAAGAAATCAATGGTATCCAAAGAATTAACTTTTGAAAAAGCTAAAATAGTGCTTGCCTATTTTCGCTAAAATGCTAAAATAAATTTTTTGCCAGGTTAAACCCTGTGGATCATTAATTATTTTTGTACATTCTATTTATCTTTTATTTTTCCCCTTGTAAACTCTCATTTTTAACAGCAACTCTATTAATCTTTTAATGAGATTTGTTTTTACAACTTTTGCTTTATTGATTTTGTATTTTTCTACTTGAAACTTAACATGTTTACAATGGCGCCTATAGAGTTTTCGATCGATTTTGAAAACAGAAGTTTCGGACATATTTGGTGAAATTTCCTAGCGAAAGCTGCCGATTTTAGAATTATATGAAGGAATGTAACTGTATTCTTGATGTTTTTGTTTTTTGCACACAGGGTAACTGAAACAAGGGATTCATCCTCGTCGTGATGAATGTTATTTGATATAGAATGGAATGTCACCTGTTTCTTTTCTAGTCTAGGGGTTGAATCCCAAAACATCATCATTTGCCAATTGTATAGCTGTAGTGTGATGTTTACAGGGGTTGATTCAGGCAAAAATGGGTGCCCTTTTACTGCTACCCCTAACTTCTTGTATCAAACAATGAAATTGACCTGGAATATCGTTCCTTTGCAAAAAACATGCATAGTGCAACTAAGACTCACTCATTCACTCACCCTTTTGCAAAACTTCAAAATTTTTGTGAACTTAGTCAGGTGCTTTTCAATTTTCCTCACCAACGAACGGGGAAAAAAGAAATAAAATCAGGGTCGAAAACATGAAAAAATCGGGGAATTTTATAAAAACAATCAAAAATCATGGAGTTTTTAATTTTTGCCCTGCAAACATGACTGAAAAATTACCAAACAGTTCTTACCTTAGCCATGATTGCACAGGATTGGCTCTTTCTAGTTGAATCTTGCCAAGTTAACCTTTTTTTTTTTATTAAATATTTTTAGTGTAACAACTTGAGGAATAATTTTACATTCTAATGTTAATATGTTGTGCAATTTAAATGATTCATATTTTTATAATTTGTTAATTTCACCCAAATTTTAAAATTTTCACTTTATTTTCATTTTTGTATTTGTTAACAAAGTGAACAAAAAAGAAAAATATGTAAAGATTCAGATATTTTTTTCCATCTGTAATTTTTTTTTTTTTTTTCATTACAGTGTTTAGCAGTCATGTTATACAAGAGTGAGAGTGTGATATATACAAAATTATGGAATTTATATTTAGTGACGGAAATCATGGAAATTTGTCAAAATGAATCAAAGAATTTAGATAAGATGTATCTAATATCGAAATAAATTTGTTGATAAAACTTAAATGTTGAAACATGGAGATTATAAATGTATATTTGTTGTAAATTATTAAAATACTATATTAAAAATATACAATCAATGTCAATGAATTATTTTTTTCTCAGAACTCAAACAGTTGTCTGCATTAACATATTTCATTCTGAATTGTTAATGCTTCCGTGTAGGGTCTAAATTGTGAGAACATGAACCACCCCTAGGAGTGAGTTCCCGACTGTTACCGATTACCTATTGTGTAGCTCTAGTGTGACATACAACCCACTTATTTGAAGGAACAGTAAAAAAATGTGTTTCAGATGTGTGGTAAATTTATTGTCTTGATCTGTTGGAGAGTATGAAAAAATCGCCAAACATAAGCAAACCACCCAAGCTTCTGTTTTCAGAATATACCTTATTTTAAACTAGCTGTGAACCACTGGTGGTACACGACATCATGAACGTGTTAAACAAGAATATTCAAAAATTTACGTTCAAATTACTAAAAACCATATTAAAATCGCCTTGTATGAGCGCTTTCAGCTGCATCCCGCATCCTTCACCAGATACGCTGTAAGGCCCGCTATACACTGGAGCCAAAGTTTGAAGCGACATGCGACACGCTCTAAATACAACTTCATCTCCTGAAAACTATTTAGAACATGCGTGTGTCGCATGTCACTTCAAACTTTGTCTCGTGTCTCTTCAGTGTGTGGTGGTACTAAGAACTGACATTTTGGTGGTTTTGCTGCTTGCTTCTTCTTCTGCTCCTGCTGCAGCATAGTGCACCACCTTGTGTCAATTTCAATTGGCTCCATGTTACATGAATCTTCATTCGCCAAAATTTTGATTTATGTAACACTGAGCCAATTGAAATGGATGCAAGGTGGCGCACTGTGCTAGAGGAGGAGCAGAGGAAGAAGCAAATTCAAACAGCAAAATCACTGGGATGTCAGTTCTTACAAGCGTACCTGATGAAAGCAGCTGAAAGCACTCGTACAAGGTGATTAATACGGTTTTTAGTAATTTTTACATGGATTTTTTTACATGACAAAAATTCAAAAGTTGCCAAAGAGAAATATATTAAGGCGGTACTATGATCATGCTTACAAACCATGAATTGTATATAACCACAAAAAATTAATTGTCTCATGCAACAGACGTAGCCGGTCATAGCATATTATAATATTTAGCATGAAATTGTTATCATTTTTATGGTTGATCGGGGTTAAACAAAATAAACATAGGAAATAACGTAAAAGCAAATATTATGTGCACCCCGTATAGTGTTGTTCATATGTAACTGGGATTCAAATATAAAGGGGATACTTCATTTTTTTTTTCGATACTATCTATTTCGAAACTGTTATCTAATAAGGACTTAATGCAAGCCTATTGGTAAACCATTGTCTCAGGTAATAGGGACAAGCGCCCGAGTTTTAGCGGATGACCAAATCGCTACTGAAGGCAGCAGGGATCCGAAGCAAGCTTTTGAGCAATTTTAGTATTTTATTTTATTTTTATAAAGCTATATAGAAAAGAGTTTCCTTTAAATTTAGTGACCAGCGAAGCGGGCAAAGCCTGCTAGTTCAGGAATAAAGATGACACTGGGATTTTTTTTTAAATATTTTTTTCATCACAAAAAATGGGAGTAGCACTTAATTAAATTTGATGAACCAGTGTTGAAATAATGTGTGAGTCATATATACCTTTCTTTCCTAGTATGGGAAGAGAATACGAGAGAATTACAAAGAGGTTCAGTCACGGCATTCTGACAGTCCTCTCAGCTCAACAGACAGTGGTGTCATGAATTCATTAGATTCATTATTGTCTGTAAGTACATGTATTTTACTTTTTAGTATTTCCGTCCTTAAGCTTTTTTAGAAAACTGATCTGGATATCACGTGACTTAGTGATATGCCTATTAAAACATATCATAATGAATATTATTTTCTAGCTTTAAAATGAAAAGTCAGATGTGACACCCACAAAAAAAAAGTACCACAAATATTTATTATAGAAATATAAAATATTTATATGTAACTATTTTTGAATTACTGTGGATATCTCTTAAGTGGGAGTTCATGTAGTGACTAAAAGGAAAGTGCAGAGCTAAATGTCAACTGTTTGTTGTGAATCATGAGATACAGACATCTGCACATACATATGTGCAGTTATGATGCACATACACACAAATAATAAAATAAAAAATAAAAAAATTCTGGATAAGTTGAAATTTTAAAGCTAATTTCAGAAAACAATTTATTTTCAGAATAATCTACATTGATTTTTATTAATGGAGATGCCTTAATATCATTTTGATTTTGTACAATATAAATTTAATTTTAGCACATGAAATTGTGCATCCCCCCTCCCCCCAAGTATGTTCTTTAGATTAACTGTCAGCTTATATAACTTGTATCCTGGCCAATAAAGACCTCCTTAATAGAAATTAATTGTGCCGTCTCATGATTGAAAGCAAGCAGAAATTTTGTGCTGTAGTTGATAACAATACTTCTTTAATAAGTAGGTTCATAATAAATAGATCTATAGTTCGACTTTCATGAGTTGGCACCTGTCAATCATGCGTGACGTATGCAGCGACGATTCTATTACCTTGAAATCGGTTGAGGGGGAAAAGGGAGGTCATCTGCTATGTTTACAAGTTTTGCGACATTTTGGCGATTTTTTTTTTTTTTTTTTTTTAATTATTATTTATCTATTTATTTCCAAATTAAGAGAACTTCTGGGCTTTCTAGTATGTTATATTAAAAGTAATATTTCTTTATTTTTATTTTTCTCTTTTTTAAATCATTATTTAAAAAAAGAAGAAAAATGATTGATTATTTTAAAAATCGAATGAAGAATTACACTCCAATAATTAAATTTCTAGATTTTTTTATTTTTTTTATATATTTAGACCGAATACATAGAAATTTAAAGCCATCATAACAATAATATAAGAAATTATCTCATTTATTTATAATTGATGTGAATGCAAATATTCTGAGAGCTATTGTACATAATTGCAAATATTCTGAGAGCTATTGTACATAATACTGCAAATTATGTGTGCAGCGCAATTTATTTTAATAAATTTCCCCATTTGCTCATTCAATATTTAAAAAAAAGTTTTCTTAATTAGAAAAAAAAAAAGTATTATTATTATTTTTTTTTTTTTCCAATTTTTATTTTTTAAATCTTTTCAAACAAAATTAAGAAGTGTTAATGACTTTGTGTCGTCTGTCTATTCGTCCTAAAGATAACTTTCCTAAATATGCTTGGGTAATCATAAATTAGATACATTACTGCAGGGCATTAAATTATACTTAATGCAAAAAAAAAAAAAAACCTTTTAAGTGCATTTTAACAACTACTTTAGCGTAAATACCTCGAAATTTGTAACTGTTATAAGAGAATATCTGTTGACCAATGGATTTGATCTCAGTACCTCCAACTCTGAATACTGAACTTCCCAGCACCCTTCCGTGGAAGATCAAAATTGTAATGGCATGTTTCCGGACCACCTCTAGGGGTGTGTCCCAGACAGTCGCCAATTGCCCATCTGTGCAGCATTAGTGCGACGTAAAACCCAACCATCCATCCATCGCAGCAGCAGCTAATGGGGAGTCAATAAATTCAAATACATTATGCGATGAAAGTGAAAATTGTTCGAAACATTTTCAGCTGTAATTTATTATTATCATTAACCTATATCTTTAATATTTAATGCGCTATACATGATGCATATATTTTCTTAGACACTATACGGAACAACGGGATTGCAGAAATGCATTCTAATTTGTACTTTATCTTTAAAAGTAAGACTATTAAAGTCTCTTTCTCTGAAATAGAAATTAAAGTGAGTAGACCGGCAGTAATTTATAATCTATATTAGCAGCACGATTTTTCTTTCCTGTTTAAATGCATTGCTAACAACATCTTTATCTAAATAAGGTATTAGTGCCTATCGAAAATGCAAGCATAAATGAAGGTTTGTTGTTGTTATTATTTATTAGGTCATTAATTTTTAAATGTTAACACATGTTCTTTTTAACAGGCAAAACGGGATTTCAGCTGGCGAGATGTAAAAACTATTGGCTTGATGCTATTCTCATAGCAACCTTATTTTTTCCCCACCCATTCATTCTTTTCAAATTGCGCGCCCCTTCCTTAAAGTAAACTCTTCTAAAAAGAGGAGGGACGAAGGGCCATCTCGTGAAAGGTGAACTATATTTATTATAGATAGAGAAGTTAAAGAAAATTTATTAAACATTTAAACAAACATTCCTCATTATTTTTATCAATATAAGATATATTTTTTTATGAAATCATTTCTTTATATTGGAGGGGGGCTTAAAGAGGGGGAGAGAAGAAGGAAGAAAACAAGTATTTGTTCTGAAAAATATTAGGTGAAATGATTTTAAAATAAGTCTAACTCAACAGCTGGAAAAGGGATTGAGGAAAATTATGAGTAACTAACTAGTCATTGCAAAACTTTCTTCTACATGTTCTGTAGAAATTCATATCTAAATTAGACCAAAAAATGCCCAATTGTTATGCATTCATTGGGGGTTCACATTTTAAACATTCTTAAACACTCAGCATTGGCATCCTTTATTGATTCTGTTTCAGTGAAAATAGCAATGGTACTCTCATATATTCTTGCTTCTTTTCCAAAAAATTTAAAAACAATTTGCTAGATGTGGTATTTTAAAATTGTTTTCACATGGTGATTGTAGACTATTTTCATCTACAAATATTAATATATATATATATATATATATATAACGATTAATATTTCATATATATATATATATATATATGTATATAGGGTTTATAGATGACATCTTAGGAAATGTATTTTATTTGGAGCATTTTTTGTTGTTAAAAATGAAATAAATTGACAATTTTGCTTTAACCTATCGTAGATATAGGGATAAACAACTCATCTTATTAGGATTTTATGGAGCGTTCTTTTAAGAAGTACTTGTATTGGAAATTTACATCCCAAGAAAGGTACTTCCCCGGGAAGAAGGGAAGATCCTGGTTGATTAATTATTATAAATAAAACTTAAAATTTCACAGTGATTGGTTAAAAATAACCCTCATTCTGTACATTTACATGAAATTTTGCCTATGCTTATAACCGTTTAAAACCACAAGCATTTTTCATCTTTAAGCTAAATTAATTTTTATTTTGGAGGTAGTCTTTGATATGAACGGCATTACTTAAGAAGAAGATACATTTCAACAAACTCATACAATCACTCTTTTTTATTTCCGTTTATCACTCAATTACTCAGAAAGCAAAAATCTAAATTAATGTCTGACCGCCACAATTGTACATAGGGTCTTGTTCTTAAAAGGCTAGAGTTGCCACATAAATCTTCTGCCGCATGCACACACACAGACAGACGTCATTGCAAAAATAGCCAAATTATATTCAGGATCTCGTAAAATGTTTGAAGCTGTCAAAAATCTCAGATTTTTTTTCTTTCTTTTTTTATGTAGTTACAGTACTTTCTTTTTATGAATGTAAATGTCTGTTTCCATTGTAATATTATGCAGTGAGCTTATTTAGTTATTAATGGTATTTCTTCTTCTTTTTTTATTGATGTTGGATTGCTTCTCTGCAGGACTACACTCCGATGAAACCTCGTGTTGCAATGGACTTTACTGGGTCGCAGAGTCGCATTGTGGACGATCCTCGGGAAGCAAAGGCCATTGCTGCAGCTGAAGGACACACGTGGAAGGTAAATCAAACAAAAACAATTCTATTTACGCAAATGTTCAGGTTTTTCTCTTTCTCGTTTTAAATGCGTTTACTGTTGAGTGAAATTGCAAAATAGGTACAATCTCGACATAAGTGAAGGCCCACTTTCAGATCTAAATGTTTTTGTTAGAACAACACAAATGTTTTTAAAGAACAACTTCTATTCTGCAACCTTCATATTTCCATGAATATACATACTTTTCTCGTATACATTTGTATCTGAAATTAAAAGAAGACTCTACATTGTGTAAAAATATAAAATAATAATTATATATAGTATATATAATCATATACTACAGCTACAACTTACTACAATTATTATTATTATTATTTTTTTTTTTTTCATTTTCTTACAGAGTGATCCCCAACATTTTATTTTTCGGTTAACTTTAACTAATCCCTTTTTTGCCTTCGGGTCAAAATTTTCACTAGAATATAATGTTTTTGCTCTCCCTCTTACTATAAAAGAAGATGGTATATCCTGAATGAATGGTATAAGTTAGAAGAGTTCACTCCAGAAAAATCAATAGACAAATAGTATTCTAAAAGCCAAAATTCAGACACTCTAAATATGTTTGATGTTTATAGGCTAGAATAATATTTCATCCAGTGGTTCCTCCCCCCCCCCTCCTCCTCCAAATAGTTTGTTTTTATCTTTATATTGATTAATAAAAAACAGTTTTTTTTTCCCTTAAAACTTTCCTTAAATTTTTAACTGAATAATTTATTTATTGAATGTAAAATAAATAGTACATGAATAGTACTTGCATTACTCATAAAGTAATGAAATATTATCCCTAGACTCTCTATGTTTTGCTGCGAGTATTGTCATAGAAATAATTTGCTATCTCTGGCTCCTAGAAATTTTTTCTAGCTCCTAAGATATTGGATTTTTTATCAGTCTGTGGAGATATAACACATGGAGTTCCAAGAGATATACGTGAAGTATATCTTTAGGCATTTTCGACAAAAACATCTAGATTCAAAAGTGTGTCTTCATTTATGTTTGATGACTGTACGCAGTCTTCTTTTTTTTATTACTGAAAAAAGTTTTAAAACAATTTCTTCATTTCCTCCCCACCCCCTCTAAATGCCGGATTCTTTAGGAACATTAAAATATGTTTTCATTTTTGCATGATAGTCCAATCTTTGGACTTCTTTATTATAACTGAGTTTGTTAAACTAAACATTCATATATTAATTTTTCATTCAGTGAAATTAATTTATATAATTGAACATTTAAACTAATTATCTCATGGTTAGTTTGCCCAAAATGAAACAATGAACAAATAAAATTCTTAATGCTTGTTTTTTACTTTTTATTTTAGGACACATTTGTCATAAAATTTAATTTTGAGATATCAAGGTTAAGATAAAAAATATTTGTTAAGCTGTAAACAGATTTAATTAAACTTTCCAATTTTTGCAAATAAAAGACTGTTTGGCTTTGTTAGTCTTCACCATGAAAATTTGTGAAAAGAAACATGAGATAGACATAAGTGTGTTGATTTAAATGTTTAATCTGCAGTAGAGAACAAAAAGTTTTGAGCACAAGTATTTTTGAAATATTTGATTTATTTTGAACTTGAAAAGAAATCTTGAAATAAAATGTGTGTTGAATTTGTTTTAGATAATACTAATTTTCCTATGTTGAAAATGAATCCTACTTACGTGAGTTGTATGTTTGCATTGCATAGCGTCGCCTTCCATGCTGTCGTGCCCCTGGTGGCAACTCCCAGCAAAGTATCAGTTCAAGTCCCACTGCTAGACCAGCCATGGAATTTGGAGTTCACGCCATTCAACCTTGGTTTTACAGTGGGATGTCCCGAGATGAAGCGACACTACTCCTCACCAAATACGGGACAGTGGATGGGTAAGATGATTGAAAAAAAAAATTCTTACTCATAGTCCTCTTTATTCAACTGACTTGTCACTAATTTATTTAATTAATGTTTCTTATCAGAAGCTAAGCTTTTCTGTTAAATTTCATCTTCTAGTTTTTATTATTTTTATTTCATTTATTTTTCTAGAAATTTTAGTGGATCTTGGTGTCATTTTGAGACACATCTGTTCTGGACTGAGTGCAGTTAGCATTTTCTTGGATATTATAATTCTCATATCTTTTTTTTTTTTTTTTTAAGAATAATGTATGTAGAACCTGTATAGTGTTAAATAGTAGTAATCCAAACAGTAATAACAAAATAAAATATACTTTCAACCAGTTTGTCACTAGATATTGCCCATTCAATTTTTATGGCACAAGGACAGAAATAAAGCCACTTGTCTGCCGAACCAGTGTTTTTAAAGTTTCACTGGGTTGTACATACTTTCACTAGTCTATTCACCCTTTCTATTAGATTTTAAAGACTAGTTGTCATAGGTGGACTCTGCTCAGTTCCCCATCATTTTATGTTCTTATAAATTTCTAGTGCAAGACATATTATATTCATGTTAAGAGAAATGAATTTGACCAAATGCTTGACACAGTGACAAAATGAAATCCCCGCCTAATAGGCTATCCACTGTTCACTTCGATATATTTATCTTATTCTAATCTATTAATTTATTTTATTAGGGTCAATTTTGTAGTTTAGTTTTGATGCTACTATTTCCAATGTAACAATCCTCAAAATGCATATTTATATAGAATATCGCCCAATTTTGCTATTTTGATAAAATCTCTTAAATTAAGAGTAATTTACAAAATTTTCCTATTAGAATATTGGTAGTCAATCATGTTCAAACAAGTATCATAAATGTTATATTGAAGTTGTCTGATATTTTTATAATCCTCAAAATGGACGTTTATGCTCAATTTTGCCCTATTCTGCCATTTTACGTAAATTGTAAATACGAAATAACTTACAAACTTTTTAAATTGGAAAATTCATAGTCTATGATATTCATGCCAGTATCCTAAATATTTCAAAAGTGATCTGACATCTTTATGATGGAAATATCCCTCAAAATTGACGTTTATGTGCAATTTTTCCCTTATTCTGCCATGTTAAGAAATTTGTAAATTTTCAATAACTTGCGAAATTTTCAAAGTAGCCTGTTTATAGTTAATGGTGTTCATTCTGGCATCACAACTGGTATTTTAAAACTGGTCTGACATTTTTACAGTAAAAATTTTCCATTTAATGCACGTTTAAGTGAAATTTTGCCCTCTTCTCCCACGTAAGAAAATCGTAAATTTCTAATAACTTACGAAGTTTTTTAATTAGAATGTTTAAATGAAAATGAATAAATTTATATGGCAATTAGGATAATTAATAAAAAAAAAAAAAAAAATCAAAATCTCATATAAATAACGCTGCTCAGAATAAAAATTGTTCCCAACACCATTTTGGGAAATTCTTATGTAAAATAACCTCCTGAACCCTGAATAGGACGTCCATTTTGCCCTTTCACCCGTTTTTAGGGACGGCCCCCTATTTTTATCACTTTTCGGTAATTTTATGGCTATAAATTTTATTTTTATTTTATTTATTTATATTTATTATTATTATTATTATTTTTTTTTTTTTTTTCCTTTTTAAGAAAGAGAAAAGAATAGGGTGCTGCTAGGGAAAAAGGACACATTTAACATTTAAAATCCAGACATTTCAGATTTCAAAATAGTTATAAGTATGCATAGAAGAAAAAAATTTAAATTGTAACTTTCTTTTTATTTGTTACTAATGTGTGAATGAATGTTGATGGTAAGAGTACAGTGGTTTTATTTATCTTCAGTTTTAAGGTTATTTTCTATAAAGAGTAGTAAGGGTGCAATTTTTTAGACGAGGGGCAAGAAAGGTGATATATTTTTAACCTAAGGACAGCTGAAACCACAGTGGCAGAAAGTTTTGAAGCTGTCTGCGACAAGCTTTTAAAATTTCATAATCTGTCTGCAAAATTTGCGTGTAATCAGGGTTGAAAATGGCTTACACTGAAAAAGCCTGAAAGCTGAGGGGGGGGGCTTAACATCAGTAGTGATCTCGTGCAAGAATACACGAATGCAATTTTACTACAAAACGGTATAGTATAAGCAATTGTATTCATTCAATTCATCTCATTCAATTAAATATTTTATAGCAATGTTTCACACAACACAATATAAATAATACAAGTATTAGTTTTAGTTTTGATACGGAAATTTTTATAAGTGAATTGTTATCCAAAAGTTGCAGACAATTTTTTTCTCAGTGCAGACAAAAACTGTCCACAAGCTGTTTTTCTGTGTCCGCAGCTATGCCGCAGTGTTTCTGCCACTGGGGCTGAAAGTATATATTGAAATGTTCTGTTGTTTAATTAGTTAGACTGGAGTGTTTTATTTTCCATCAATCATTTACTTTTCGGAAAGAAAAGGGAGGGGAAAAAAAAAAGAATGATCAAAAGATCTTACATATTTTATAAATAATCCAGTATTCAATCCAATATTTATCTGCAAAATATCAAAAATTAAAAATTGTTGCTTCCCTGCACTCTGTCCTATTAAGTATGTTTGGTTTAGTGTCCTGTGAACTTTCAAAATTTATACATACTATTGTGAATAGATGATTTTTGACGAATTAGTTTAATTCTTTCTTTCCCCTGCCTTTAATATTCCAGGGTATTTTTGGTGAGAGAGAGCAGGCGTAATCCTGGAAGTTTTGTTCTGTCTTATGTCTACAATCACAAAGTTCATCATTGCCAAATTTTTCCCGTGAGTATCATTGTTTGTCCTTAAATCAAGCTGCGATCATTAAAAATTGAATTTTTAAATATATATACTGAATAATAGACTGATTAAATTGTGTCAATATTTATTGTTTTTCTTCATATTGCTCATTTACACTGCATAAAAAAAAGTAGGTAGACACTTCTTTGCAATTTTTTTAAACCCCCGTCTTCATCTAATATGAAATGTGAATTAAAATTCTTTAAAATTCATTATCAATCTTCATGTTTTTGACAGACAAATAAAAACATTCAATTATTTATAATTTTAATGGAGGGAAATGCAGAAAAGAAAAAAGATATACATTTGCACAATATATATATATATATATATATATATATTTTTTTTTAAGTAGACGAACACTGGTCATAAACTGCATTTACCTAAGTAGGTACTTCTTGCATAATACCAGTTTTGCATGTACATTTGGCATTTTGCCAATTGTTAACGTGCTTGACAAGTTGGCTTTACGTAGCTATATTTTTTGGAGATAAATGTACCATGCCACAAGGAATTCCTGTAACCAATTACCAAAAAGGACAGATTTTAGCGCTGAAAAATGTTAATAAAGGAGCCAGAGAAATTAGTAGGATACTTCTAGTAAGCAAAAGTATTGTCAGTAATTTTCTACATGTTCCTGAAGCGCATGGCATAAAGAAAAAAAGTGGCCAGGCAAAAAAACTTTCGCTAAGAGATCAAAGAAAAATTTTTACTGAGCTGAAAAACACTGAAGCATCCATTCCTAAAGTTCAAATAAGCACAGGAATTACTAACGTAACTTCTCAGAAAATTTATAACTATGTTAAGTACACAGAGCTCTTTCAATATAAGAAAAGAAAACATCATCCATGCTGGAAAGATCACCATGTGACAAAATGCCTGCACTGGGCTCAAAACCATATGTCTTGGACTACAGAATGGATGTCTGTAGTTTTCTCAGATGAGAAAAATTTAATTTAGATGGCCCAGATGGATATTTGTATTATTGGCACAGTTTGGCGAAAGAAGATGAAGTGTACTCTATTTGGCAACTTGGTGGCGGTGTGTCTAGCTGTTGGCTATGGTAGAAGTACAAGTTTAGTGTTAAGTAAGAAGCAAACTCACAAAGATTACATTGAAACACTAAGCAGGGAACTTTTGCCATTTGTCTGTGACCTTGGAGGGGAAAACTAGATTTACCAACAAGATGGAGCACCAATACACATTGCTAACAATGTTAAAAAATGGTTTCATGAGAACAACATCAATGTTTTACCCTGTCCAGCCAAGAGTTCAGATATGAATCCTGTAGAAAACATTTGGGCTATACTTGTTGATAAAATTTATGAGGGTGGTTGCAAGTAAGAATCAATTCATCAGCTCAAAGAAGCTCTTACTAATATTTGGGAAAATTTCTGTCAAAAAGATTCAGAATCTCATTGATTTGATGCCTAACAGAGATTATGAACTTATTAAACAAATGGGAAAAGAACCCCTTATAGACCGTGAGCCATTGCTGGATATCGTTCAAGTCCGTTTCAATTATCAAGGGTCAATTTAATGTTAAAATTAAAAGAATATTCATTTATCTACAAATTCACAATGCTCTGATCTGAAGATGTGCACATTATTTTAGAATTGATTAAATAAATTCTACAAATTTGACATTTCTGCGGTCCTGCTATTTTACCTACTTTTAGAGATAGCCAGATTCTCTTCTCATTTCTTTGCTTATTCTCCCATCAAAACCGGTAATTATTTTTTTCTTGAATTTCGATCCAATGACAGCTGTTGTTAGTATGCGCGCTAGCACCCCGTTTGCATTTGATATGTTTTGTTTATGTTTACATTATCTTGAGTCAATATTCAGTGACATTTTCATACAATTCTACTATTGCTTTTTTTTTCCATGTACTTTTAAGTATTATTTACATTTAATTGAATGTGAGAAAAAAATGGCATAGTGTGTGCATATCGGGAATTGGATACATTAAAAAATATAGTGTTTTTCTCAAATAAGATGTAAAGTTTCTTTCGACATCATTATCCTGCGTATTATTAGCATTTTGATCGAATTCTGTTATCACTCTTTTTTCTTATATTTTTAAGTAGAATTATTATAGATAATATCAGAAGAAATAGATATTATTCTATTTATTTATATAATTAGATATAGACAGAGATATACAGCAGAAAGTTGAAGGAGGGCGGTAGCCCCCATTAGAAATGTATCTGTTTATGTAGCGAGTCATTATATATATATATATAAAGAGAGAGAGAGAGAGAGAGATGCATGTTAGGACTCACCCGAAGAGAAAGAAAGCAAAACACTTAGATTAGGGAGAAAACCAATGTTACTGATATCATTTCTAGAAGTAAGTTAAAATGGAGCTGGGCTGGGAACTTTTCCTGATGAAATGATGATAGATGGACCGCCAGTCCTATTTTGGATACCGCGATACAACTAAAGACCGAGAAAGACCTCAATGTGTTGTTGAAGAGATAAAATTGTGAAGTTTGGAAGAGCAGAGTGGATAAGAATTGCAGAAAATAGGGCAGATTGGAATCACCTAGAAGAGGCTTTCATCCTGCAGTGGACTGATAAAGGTTGAAATTGATGATGATAATGATATATATAATATGGAGTAAATAAATATCAATGATCTATTGAATGAGTGATGAAAATAGGACATTAAGGCTTCTGATCTGCAGATCAACTAGTTATTAATATTTTACTTTTTTTATCACTTTTTTTCAGGAGTATGATTTTAGCACTTGTGTGCAAGTTAATTTAAAATTTATTCAACGAATCACAATATTACCAGAAATATATTGTGCACAGCTATAAACCAGCATCGTAAATGTAAACTCAGTTCCTTCAAATTGGAAACAATTTTCAAAATTTATGTACATTTAATATTTTCATTACCTATCTTAAAAAGAATATATTAGCAACATTTTCAGATTGCCCCCGAAAAATTGCACTTGTTTTTAAATGACACTTTTAGCATATGGTCCACGGTCTATTACTAAAAAGGTTTTATTTTAGAGATACAAGATGTGTCCGTCTACTTTTTAAGAAAAATTACTGTGCAAATATGCACCATTTTTGTTTTCTGAATTTTTCCACTATATAATTAAAAAGAATTAAATCTATGTTCAAAAAAAAAAAAAAAAAAAAGAAAAAGAAAAGAAAAGTTTCAAGAATATAATTGTATTAGAGAAATGAACCTTATATCGCATATTAAAGAAATAAACATCTTTAAAGTATTACAAGTAAGTGTCCATCTACTTTTTTTTTTATGCAGTATATTTTATTTAATTAAAATTATTAGATTTCTTTAGTTAAAAATTATTTGGGGGAGGAAAAATGTCAACATTGTTTACAAAACTGAAGTTACACCCCCCCCCCCCTAACCTAATCTGTGTTGCCATAAAAATATCATCCTATTATGCTCAATAATATTTATATATGAAAAGTAAATAAAAAATACAAAAGAGGCAAAATGTTTGCAACAAGTAATTTCTTTAAAGAAGTCATTTAAAAAAAAATTAAAAGTTTGTTAGTTTTAATAAATGTGTTGTGTCTTCATTTATCATTAAAATACCATTTAACTCTTTTTAACTGGCTGTCCCTTTTCAGCTTATCAATGCTAGATGACTTTCATCCCTTTATCAAAAGCAGCTGTTAGCCGTCTAGTGTTCCATCTCATTTGTTGTTTTTCATTTCTGTTGCTTCCCTTTTTAGTCATAGCTTTGATTTCATGTACTTAATGAGTTAATTTTTCAAAATTCCTAACACAAACAGAATAGATTTTAAAATAAAAGGTAATATTAAAGTAAGATATATATAGGTATGACCAAAAAAAAAAAAAATGAATGAACAAACACAAAAATTAATTCAGCAGAAATACAACAACCATTATCACCTTATAGCAACAATAGAACAAAATTAAAAAATCAACTAATGGACTCTTCCCACCTGACGTCAGAGGTCACATGATAGAGGAAAAACAAATAGCAGACGAAGTCTTGTTTATCTAGAACAATTGCTGAAATAACGTATTTTCTATTCTTATTTTTGATCAATCGTATTTAATCTGTGTTATTTTTTATACATCATCATTTTTAATTCATTTTATATCAGTATTCATCATCTTTTGTTTGCTGTATACATTTACAATCATCTAGTTTATACCTGTTATGGATGTTCATGAAGACCATGTTTAAATACTCTGATTTTTGGTACTTAAATCAGTGACAGTGCAATATCGTACTACGTACAGTCGATAACAAAAGTGTCCGAACACTAGCAAAAATTCCTATGTAAAAAAAGTACACTTCATAGGGTTTTGTTAAATAAATCCTTGTCGAATCCCGTTCTTAGTCAGTCTAAGAACACGATTCGATAAGGATTTATTTAACAAAACCATATGCAGTGTACTTTTTTTACATAGGAATTTTTGCTAGTGTTCGGACACTTTTGTTACCGACTGTAAATCCATTTAGACCAGTAACTAAGTTAATTAACTAGTTGTAACACCTTTATGCAATTAAATTAAATAAAAACATTTTAAAATTTCAATTTATAATCCATAAACATTCCACAAGAAGCTATTATTTATTGCTAGATCAGTTAATGTTACAGTTACACTACAATATACAAAAATCGATTCTTATAGGTAAAAATAAATAAACACATAAAATGTTTTTTAAAAATTATTAAATTTACAAATACAATTATTCTACTGTTTACAAATGCACAATATATTTTATTTTATATTAAATATTAAAATTTTTGTTCTTAAGAACAATATTTACTTGAATTCGATTATTCGTTTTCCTCTATCACGTGATTGAGCAGACAACGGTGGGAAGAGCCCATTACATAAATGAAAGCTTATGACTTCAAAAAGAAGCAATAGAAACTTCAGTGAACAAAAACAACAAAAGAGGTAGCAGATAGCTTTTTCTGAACAAGAAAGACAAAGGGAGGGAGAAGAACTAACAAGATAAAAGAGAGAATAATTCAGCATTCGTAAGCTGTTTTCATTCATTACCATTCAACATAAGTTTTTCAGCTTTTTTTTTTTTTTTTCATTTCCTCCATGTTGTCTTTTACACAAAAATGCACTCGGGAAAAACAAAAATTTGGACTACCTGGGAAATCAAGATTTTAGTTTCAAATCTATTAAAATTCGGAAAAATCAATATTGCTTTCCTTTTCTCACACTTACATTTTTCTTGTTTAAAATGTAGTGTGAAAGTATGCACCTATTCAAAGATTTCTACCACAATGGACAGGAATATATTAGGTCGTTGCAAAAGTTCGTGCGGACGCAGATCATTTTATTGCCTCCAAAGATGAGAGCTTCTATCGCCGTGGTTATAAAGAAATTTTGTCGTTACTATTGACAAATCGGCACGTGATCTTATAAAACTAGTGGTTGTCAGGTTAAAAATCAATCCATACAAAATAAAACACTTAAAAGCAAAGTCAGGAGGTGACTAACTTTTTTTTTTAAACATTTAGAAAATATTATTGAATGGATTTCGGGGATGTGCTACAATTAAAAATACTGTGAGAGAGAGGTATCCTTTTTACGTATTCTCAAGTCAAGATCTTTTCGTCGAGTGTCCGGGGAGAGTACAGCAAGCGCACGACTTGCCCAGCCAAATCTGGCAAGCCTGCAAATCATATGATCCTGTAGTCGCCAAATAACCGCCAAGTGTTATTCTTTGTTCGTGAATTGAAATGTATATAAACTTTTTAAATTTTGAGAGGCGGTTGGAAAATATTAACCCTATCGTTGGCGCGCTTGTGTAGAGCCAAGAGAATGAGGTGATTTATGAGTATTGTGAAACAGGAAATAGATAATTACTTTTATATGAGTCATTTAAAATCTATTGCATCAGGTTGAGTAGAGAATGACCCTTATTAAACTGAAATTGGGTAATTTAAAATAAATTATATCCGGTGTCGCAATAATATAAATTCTGACAATGAGTTTTCTTGTTTTATGACTATTTGAGAACACTTTTATTTATAAGAATATTAAGCTAATTTATATCTCTCAAATGATAATTTATTAATAAAGTATTACATTTAAAATCTAAATAAAAACGAAATCTTTAATTTATGGGTTCTATTAATGTAATTCCAAAATGAATGAAGTTTAGATTTAATAAAGTTTTATCTTAATCTGGTTTACGTAATTAACTATATAATACAATTAATTTATTTTATTTTATGAATCAAAAAGTAAACTTCATTAGGATTCGGAAAAACTAATATGAAATAAAATTAATTTTAAATCGAAATTTTCTCATGAAAAATGAAATAATTTAATTATTCAAAATTTCAAAGGAAATAGATTAAAAAGTGAATGTATGTGTGAAAACTCCTTCTCAGTGGTATACATCTGTTACCCAAAAAATAGGCAAAGGTTGTAGAAAGTAATGGAGAGTATTTTGATTAAAAATTGTCATTTGATTTGATGTATTTTTATGAAATGAAGCAATAAAAAACCGCACAAATTTATGCAAAGACCTAATAGTATATGCATCACTCATAATAATTTTGCAAAATGTGTAACAGAAGAATGCTGATAATTGATTCATTGGGTCTTTTTTTTTTGAAAGGGAACAAAAGATAGAAAGTTAATATCAGGCTAATCAATTCTATGTTATAAGGGCAGCTACTTATCGGGTTACATTACTCGTTTGGTGTGGAAAAAACTCTCATTTGTTTTTAATATTTGAATGCAAAATCTGCCATTGTATTTTGTTGCTATGAAGAATATTGGATATAATATAGCCTTAAGAAAGCCATGTTCTTATGTTTTAGTGTAAATTTTTTCCTCTCTGGATTTTTTAGGTTGAAGAAAAAGACCAATTGTGCTATTCTTTGGACAATGGACGAACCAAATTCTATGACTTACTGCAGCTGGTCGAGTTCTATCAGCTGAACCTCGGCTCTTTACCCACCAAACTCACACATTTTTTAGTGCACAGGCCGCGGACGAGCGACCCAGTGGAGTAGTAATGGCTATAACGACAACACATTCCCAATCAACCTGTGATCAGATATATCCTTCAAAACAGTTAGTGTGCCTGTTGAACACTTTGTGCCAATCTTGGAGGGTGTGTGTCGAGATGTGGCAAACTCAGCACGAATTCTAAAACAAACACATCCTTAGTCATGTCCAGTTTTCTGCACTCAGCAGAAGCAGTCGGTGAGAGTCTGCCCCCATTATAGCATTTCATATCTGATGTCGATTTTTTTTTTTTTTAACATAGTAATTTATTTCATCACTTTTTCCACTTGATTAATTTGTAACTGAGGTATTTTAGATAGCTTTGTTGGGTGAGTCAACTAAAGAATTGACAGAGTTGAATTTCATTTGAAAATGGAATGCTACTACTTTTTATTGCCAATCCTGTTAGTTTTAAGTTTGCAAGCTCTTCTGTGAAGTGATTGCTGGCCATATTTAATTTGCTTTTCCACATACAGTTATAGATTGTTTTAGAGGGGGCTCCCAAAAGGAAAACTTCCCCCACGCACCCTAAGTAGATTTCCTGCTGAATGGATAGCAATGAGTAAAAGGATTTTCCTTAAAGTTCTACAGTCTCCCTGTCAAGAGTGTAAAAGTCCTCCCTTGGATCAAAAAGTTTGCATTCAACAACTGTATTATTAAAATATGGAGGCACCATAATTGGAAAAAAAAAAAAAAATGTTTAGATATGCATATCATTTTTTTTTTCAATTAAGAAAAAATATATATATAAAGCTTTATGTGTATTAATGTAAATAATAATATTCTGTTGAAAAGTTAGGTTTTTCTGTTTTTGAAAAAACCTGTGTGTGTTGTTATCTGTTCCTTTTAAATGAATATAATGTTCCTATTGTTGTTGTCGTATGTATTTTTGATGTACCTGTTCTGTAACCACTCTGTGTGCATTTACTGTAACCATACTTTTTCTTTATTTTGCACATCTTTGAAAAAGTTTTCAGAAGAATTTAATATTTTCACATTTTGGTTCTTAAAAAGTTTTTTTTTTTTTTTTTTACTAAAATGACATAGTTTTTTTAATCTGACTACTTATTTATGAATATTTTTTATAAAACTTTATTTAAATTTATATTGTTCCCCCTCTATTTCATTAAATTAAAAAAAAAAAATCTTTATTTTTGTTATACTATTTTTCTTCAATTTTTTACAAAATAATAAGCTCTTCTCAAAGGATTATCATTTCCTTGAAAAACTAGTTTTGTCGCAAAAATAGAAAAAAAAAAAAAAAAAAAAAACGTTAAATATATCTTTGTCTTTATTGATAGCAACTTAAAAAAAAAAAAAAAAAAAAATCTTTATGGTGCTTCTATTTTGAAAAATTCTGGTTGAATGGTTTCTTTTTTGCCAATGTTATTATTCTAGCTTCCAAAAGTTAAGATGCACGACTGAAATCCAATTTATTTTTTAAGAAAAGCTAACTAGCATCCAACAACTGCAAAAATACCAGGCTAGTACCTAAGATAATAAATAAAACGCTTTGTAAGCAAATACCATAAATTGGGGGGGGGGGGGGGGTGTTTGGTGTTAAGAATAAATCACACAATCTTCATATTTAAAAAAAAAAAAAAAGTAGGCACAGATGCAGCAGCAAGCTAGTGTCTAAAGGTGTTGACCAAATTAGCTCAGTAGGTAGAGCATCAAAAGATTAATTACCTGTCATATGAGGTTATGTTAAGTCTTCACAAGCAAAATATATCAATTACAAATGGATGTATTAGTTCTACTAGTATTTAATGCAAGTCTCTGTTGAGAGGTGAACAGGTAGCACAGGATAGGATTACAACACAAGAACTAGGATTAGCAGCCAGGAAGTGTCACTACCACCGAGAATTGTACCAGACACCCCATGGTCCACTGGCTTTGGCTACCGGGGTATTATTACATACAATGACTTTTTTAATAGTAAAGCAACAATCTGAAACCACTTACATAATACCTATTTTTTTAACATTGAATCTAAGCTGATACCAATATGTAATGTAAATTAAACATGAGAGTAAATACTGAAGGTAGTGACGACACCAGTGTATGCCTGGCACATCGTGTGCTGAGCTTAGGACCTGAATTCAATGAATGACCTCTACTGCATAATTATTCAACCCTGTTAAAATTTCTTGGATGAAATGTTTCCTCTGTAAGATTTTGTCATTTACAGAACAGATGACATTTCCAACTTTCTGTACATAGGGTTATGAAAATGATTGATTTCACCTTTCAGTGGATTATTCTGAAAAGGCTTTCAAAATTTACCTTATTGATATGGTTTACAACAGATTTTGTTTCATGGTTAATTTTTTACCTTAAAGACAACTTTTGATTTTGTGAACTGGGAAACTTTTTACAACCCTTGTTACAAGGATTTAAGTGTTTTGTTAAAAGCTTTTAAATGTTTTTCTGACTTTATGACATGGGTTAAAAGAAGTTTCCAAAAATCTTAAAATTTTATTTGGGAAGTGACTTCTAGAGATAAATTTTATTAAAAGTCGTAACACATCTTGTGGCCAGATGAGCATTCCAGCCTGCAGTTGCCATCTGTTGGATTCAGATCCCAATTCAAGCATGGATTTTCATAGTTTTTAGAATCCACTTTAAGCAGTATGGTACAGTCTAATTAGCCCCTGTTTGCAAAAATTGACCGTCCTGCGACAGAACTGTGTATAAGTTTTAAAAAAGAGAGGGTTTTTTTTTTTTTTAACCTTTGTATCTTTTGATAGTTTTCAAGGATGTTATATATATAATAAACTATCTTAGAATTTTTACATTTTTGTGTACAATACATAAAATCCAAATTACCTTTGATTTTGTAAAGTAGCAAGCCTTTTACGAGCTGCTAAGCCTAGTTCTAAAAAGCACTTGGAAAGACTCAAACTTTATATCTGTAGAGTAAAAAAAAGCTTTCAAAAATCTTAAAATGCTATTCGGGGGTTGCATTTTGCAAGTTGTTATATTCCATAAGATGTCCATCTGCTTAGCTCAGTAGGTAGAGCTTTGACAAGAACTACAGTTCAATTTTTAACCTGATCATTATTTTGCACTTGTTGGAGATTATTTAAACTTATTTTTAAATTTGTAGTTATATTTGGTTATAGTTGCAATTTACAATTAATGTCTAGTATATGATTTCAAAACTATCCATGTCATACATATTTCTTTATTTCATTTAGTACGAAAATGGTCGCATCTTGACTTTTTGACACTAGTATATTATTGATATTGTATAAGATGTCAAAAATTGCCCCCAAGGACTTGTGACACTGAAAATTGAGTTTTCTTTTTAAGTGGACACAATTCATATTATTTTCGATAACCAAATCCTATGTTACACTATGGGGAATATTGTTATGAGACGGATTCATCACCTAAATATATATATACTTTTTTTTTTCTTAATCCTCTTTTCATAATCAAAAAATTCACAGCCATTGAATTTGCTCATTTTCTAAAAATTTATTTTTCATATTTCATTTTGAAGCTGTAAAGTGCAAAAAATCAGTAACAATGATTTTTGCATTCTTTTAAAATTAATTTTTTTTTTTTTTTACTTGATTATATGTTAACTCCTTTTCAATTACACAAATAATCTTGAGTGATCATTAACCTTCCAACGGGCGCGCATATCTGAGAGATACACTTGTGGTAAATCTCGTTGTATATCTTAAAGTCAGAGAGCATTTGAAACACTTATCTTTGGCTATTCACTCAGTATATATTGATCGATTTTTGGTTATCTTTTGAACCTCGAGACAATGATATGAAGCTGAATATTTGCTATTTGTGTTTGAAAAATACGCGCGACCTTTCATGTAACGTTTTGTTATATTTGATTTTTTTTTTCACTGCTAAAAACGATTGTTTATTGTTTTTGTTTTAAACATTATTATTTTAAATATTTTTAAAATTAATTAACTTATAATTCCGATGTTTCTTTGATTTTTTTATATTGATTTTGCGCTTTCAGTTTCATTCTTTCAGTTTTGTTTTAATGAATAAAAGTTCCAACTGAATGTTCTTATTAATCTTAAAATGGTTATAGTATAATTAAAATATTCAGATACTTTAAAATACATATTTTACAGTAGTGTATGTGAAAACCTTTCATGTTCGTATAAGCAGCGTGCCCGCTAGAAGGTTAAAAAAAAAAAAAAACTATACATCAAAAAGTAGTTATTTTGTTAGTTTTCTTTATTAAAAAAAAAAAAAAAACAGTAATTTTGGGGACAATAAAAAATTACCCTAATAAAAATCTGACTGTTGTTATGATTTTACTAATATTTTCAGTGAGAAAGAGAATAATTTTCTTTCAATTACTGTTGTGTGCAAATGTGTTTTTCATTTTACACATGAAAATGTCTGAATATATAAATAATTTTAATTAAACAAACAACAACAGAAGCTTTAATATATATATAAAATATAAAGCAGTAGGCATAGTGCCTCTAGCAGGCTTGTCAGCAGTTAGATCATTTTAAGCTTATTTTGAATGAAATAATTTGATTTTCAAATATCTTACCAGCTTTATTGTATTTGTAACGAGCTCAATTTGAAATTAATGTGTTCATATAAGTCTTCCATATTTCTTAGCAAAAGATTTAGTAAGTAAATTTATTTTTATTTTTTTCTTTAACATATTCTTTCTTCAATTTTTTTTAAATGTTTATAGGAACAATCTCATATGGGCAATTTTTGTCATGTGTCATAGATTTTTTCCTTTTTCGAGGGAGGAAATGGGAGGCTTTAGGGTTATTTGATGTGCCTTTTGTTTAAGAACATGGCCATCTATGCAACATTTTTTCCCAATTTGCAATGTTTCTTTGGGATCAATTTGTCTATGCAATCTGGTATAGTGCACTTGAAAGTTTTTAGTGTCGTTTATCCTGTGTATGTTACGCATCTGTACTGACTAGAGAAATTTTTAAAAACATCGAAACAAAGTTTATTTATTTTATTTATTTATTGTTTGTGACAGTTTGTTGATGAAGAATAGCCATTCGAATGACGCAGCACAATTATAAAATATTTGCATTGTCATAACATTTGTGGTAAATTCTGAAAATGTTTAATTTTGAAAATGACTCGGTCAAACCATGATTGTAGGATAATTTTTATCTGACAGTACCCATTCTTATAATAGCAGGAGACTTGGCGTTGGAATATTAAAACAGGAATAAACTACTACTTCAGAAACGCCAAAGAAAAATTATTGAGGTGCATACAGCTGTTTCGGTAGCCTAAAGCGTACCGTCTTCAGTGCAAAAAGAATTCTGAATCTGGAGAAGTGCTCGTATATATAGGAGAGGGACCGGATTTAGTTCAACCAATAGGATTACGGAAGAGGTGGGGAGTGTGGCCAATAGGAATTAAGGAATGTGTAGCTGTGTAAACAGTAGAAAAAATAAGGAAATGTGGACTGAATGTAAAATTTCCAACAATCAGACAAATAGGGAACAGCGAAATCACAATTTACAAGGTTTTTAAAATTTTTAAAATTCTTATTTTTCTGAGAGAAACTCGACTCCTTTGTATATTGAAACTGATTGCATTCTGTACTATATTAAAAGTATTGCTTACAAAGTCATTTTCAACATAATCGATCAGTCACAATAAACCACTCTTTATAAGTCTGTGTTGTCCTTGTAGAAGAAGAAATGTAATTTTAAAAAGGTGAAATGTAAATGTGTGATTTTTCTCAGATTCCAAACACAATTGTATTTATAAAAATGGTGTTTTAAAAGCTGACATTTTCTTGAGCAAATATCACTCATCATGGGTACATTATTTATAATTTAAAACCTGTAGCATGGCAGTGGGTGCTGTAGATTATTTGAGGCCTTGCAAAGAGTGTAGCAGCTTTCTCTTAAATATAGTTTATTTCTAACAACAATTTTATAAAAGTTTGCCAATCAAGGAGTGATTTTTTACTTTCTTTTCATTTTCACTTTTAACCCCTTTGATATAGAAACTCACGGTTTTGTTGCTCAAATAATTTGTTATTATTAAAAAATATATATAAGAACATAATGAGTGTCGGGAAATTCATGACGAGCTGGACTCGTCATTTCAGTTCAAGGGGTTAATAGTCTATTTGAAATAAACTTCTTTTGGTATAAAATGGTAAAATTCTGCCAGTTTTCATCTGCAATATTATCCACAGTTTGATACTGCTTTGTTTATTTATTGATTGTCTTCGCATTAGCCTGCAAATCGTGATACCTGCATAAATTTCATCCCAATATTTAGTAACAACAACAAAGAATTTAAAATATCAAAGAGGGAAAAGAAAAAAAAAAAGTCCTTAATTAAATTTGAAAAAAAAAAAATCTTTGAATATATCTGCAGATAACTGTGCTGTTATAGTTTCTAACTAAAAAAGTCCCAGATTCTTTCTAACTCATTGCATCTTTTAGTATTTGTTCCATGGATTCAGTGTAGTTGTTCATTTAAAAAATATACTATTGTATTCATTTATTGAATACATAGGCAAATAATAAGGCAATAAATAGGCAAATAATTTTTTTAGATGTAGTACTTTGAAAAATGCTCATTACCCTGTGAAAAGCAGGTATGAAACTACTTAATATGCAAATACCCTGAAAACTGTTGCATGAATGCAGAAAGAAGGGCAGGGGTAGACTCATTAAGAATATATCATATGGCTATTATTAAAAGTATTTATACCTGTAATAATCAATGCTTGGAGACACATTTATGAGGGCAAATTAAACATCCAAAATTACTACGAGAAAAAAAAAGAAATAATAACTAATAATAACAAATTCAGAGAAGCAAAAATTTCAAAAACCATGAATTCAGGAGGAGTAGTAGCAGTTTCACCCTCTGAGAGAGGCTAATATTTTACTGGCCTTAACTCCTTTGGCCCTGTATGAGCAGATAAAAAATTCAGTGACATGTTCGATATTCTACAGTATATGAAATATTATAACATTCTGCCAATTACCAAATTCATTAAAAACTGTCCACGGGAATGAAATGGCTGATAATCTTGCTAAGGAGGGTTGCAGGATTTCTTCAACTCCCTCCTCCGCACTTACTTTTCAGGAGTTATACTCCCGGGAAAATTTAAAAATCTCGGAGGAGTGGAAAACTCCCCCCACCCATATTTGGTACAAGGGCTCAAAACCGGGTTTGTCCCTTGACCTCCCGTGTGACAGACGTACCCGAACTGTACTGTCAAGACTCGCTAGCGGTCACATCAAGTGCCTCACTTTCATCGAGGGCAGGAAAAGCTTCGCCACCTGCACCAAGTGCCAAAATCATCAGGCTTCTCCTGAGCACCTTTTGGATTGCATGGGACTCTCTAAGGAGGATCTTTTCATCAATCCTCTTCTGGTCTTTGATTTTCTAACTGTCAACGAACTCGTGGATCTTGTCTGACTCCGTCAGACAAAGAGGATAAGCAACAACAACATTAAAAACTGTTTTAATAGTTATAATTAACCAAAAAGAGATAATTTACATTATGTACAGTTTCCAATTATTTTGTATGAAACATTTTGAAACAATTTCTTTGTGCATGAAAATGTAAAAGAACTGCTGCACATTTCTCATAAAATAAAATAGTTTTAGTAGAAAAGATGCATTCACCTTTTGGCCATTATTTTCTCTGCTGGGGACGACCTACCATCTACTAAGCAAAAATGGTAACATACTGCTATTTCTTGTATGTATTATTAGTGGGACTCCAGATTTACTAGGCCGAAGGGGTTAAAGTTTGTACTTGGGCTGTGTGCTTTGATTTCATCAAAATGGGTGTGAATTGTTTTATGACAGCAAAGCTTGGTTCAGATTTTTCAGGAATCGTAGACAATCGCGGAAGACTATTAAATCCTTGAGTGTGATAATAAATAATTTATCCCATTATACACAATTTTGTGCTGTTGTTTTAACCCTTTAATGTTCACTACTTAATTTATTTTAAAAATTACTAATCTAATTTAAAAAATGGCTTTTAGACACATAGCTGACCATAAATATTTAAAAAATAAAAAATTAGCTTTATTCCTTTTCGAGAATTTTTCGGTTTGAAATATCTGTAAGTAAACCTTATTAAATTCAAATAATATTTAATTTAATAAATAAATCACTTTATAAGTAAACATTATCGACAACAAAAAACTCGTAAAAGTTGCATAGATCCCAACATTTCAAATTATTCCGGAGTATTTTAACCCTTTGCGGCGCAAGACAATTCAGATCATTTAAATTACACTGCCACCGGAATTTATTAATAGAATAATTAAAATAGAAGAAATTTCAAATTTTCACGTTAAAAGAAGGGCCTTTTCTGCTATGTTATAAATGTAAATTTTTGCTAAAAAATTTCCGGGATGAGTTTTTGCATTTGAGAAATAAAATTAGGTGTTCCATCAGCGGGAACACTGCGACTGAAAGGGTTAAACAACCTTACATCAAGGTTTGACTGTGTAAGCAAAATTGCCATTTTCAGGGAACTCTTACCATTTCATCAACCATTCAGCTTTATTTCTGTTTCATATTCTGTTCTGTGCTGTCTATTTTAATGGTTGTTTGCTGTTGAAGGGAAATGTGCCACAGATGCAGCTGAATGAGGTACATTGAATGGGCTCTGTAGTTATGTGCTTAAATAGTTTAAAGGTATTATAATTGTTTTTTATAACATTTGTGTATTTTATTTATTATTAATTTGTTCTTGTTGTCCTTATTTATTCATCTTTAAGTATTCATGAATTGTTAGTTATAAATAAGAGTTATTTTTAATTCCATCATTTTGACATATTTAAAGTAGCATGACTTTTCAATGCTGTGTGTTGTGTACAGATCTTCCACTCCATACTGTATTTATTTTCATTGGTATCAGGGAGTTTAGATTGTACTTATTAAAGAGTATTAAAATATTTTTTGAAAAATGATTCATTTTTTAAATGTATTTCTCAGTTTCATTGCATTTCTAGAAAACATTTTTATAAATAGATTGATAAATAAAAATGTTCAACTTTCTATTTTTTAAGATAAAAATATGCCATGTTAAAAGGAAATAGTTCTCTGAAAGTACAGTTTTTACACATAAAATTTATATGAACAGTTTTAAAGAGGTTACGTATATTTTTTATACTTTAGCTATTAATTAGGCTTTCAATCAGTTTGATTTTTGGAGGCATGAAAACAATTTAATGCATGTATATTTAAATAAATGGATGCTTCTCAGAGTTATCTGTAGCTCAATCTACTTGGTAGGTAACTAATGGGAAAGAAGAGAAATAGTTCTCACAGTCTCCAATAGAGAGCACTGTAATACTCTGAATAACTGGAAATTTGTATAAAAATGTGGTCTTAAACAAAAACAAAAACAAATTGACAATTATATAGTTGATGTTAGCATTAGTAATGGGGAAATTGCACATTTTTCATTTTGATTTGTAAATAATAGAGCATGAAAATACAAACATTTTGATACCATTTTTATGTATATTTGAAAACCGGATACTTTAATAAATTAACTTTAAAAGACAGTTTTCATATTGACACAAAAACGCTGTGTCACGTGATTAAACCTACACATGAAATGAACTGCTCACTGGATTTCTGCCTATTGTAAAGAAAATTAGTGCATTCAGCGAAATTTTGTATTCTTTCTCTAAAAAAATTAGTAAATAAATATAATTAAATTTTTAAGCATACATTATGAAAAAAAGAAAAATTCTCACATACAAGCATCTAAAAAATTAGAGAAATGTAAAAAAATACTACTATTATGTTAATACAATGCTAAAATTATATTATAAAGACGTTTGTATTTTTCAAAATATAAATAAAGAACAAATCTATATCTTTTAGCTTTAATTCCTTTTATTTCTGCGCCAATAAAATCGATGTTTCTTCTCAAAAATGAGAACATAGAAAGAGCATATATTTTCGGGAGATTATCTGATTGCCCTTTTACAAATTCAAGATCGACATTATACAAATAAAAATATAATAAAAAGTAGAAAAGAATTATATAAGATATAGTATAGTTATGGAAGGTTTAAGTTATTTCTTACAAAAGGTAAAAACTTTAAAAATGAAATATAAATTACAGAGCGAGCAGAAAAAGCGATAGGTAAAAGAATGTATGTTAAGTGTAAGCATTCACACTTCGTGAACTGTGACGTCAACCCAATCACGCAGCGTTTTCAGATCACGTGGTTTTGTTTTGGTTTTTAGCGAGTGCTAATTTCCCCATTCTCACAGAGTGGTAATTGCATTTTATTGATAAAACAAGTTTGACAAGCAGTGCTTATTCAGGATGCATGACATAGTCACCCTACTTGAAATATCCTTTGTTGTCATCTGCATAAATAGTTAATGTAAATTTTCAAGTTTTTTTTTTTTTTTTTTTAACTGCATTTTATGTATATTTTCAGATAGCTAGAATACTACAATGCCACATTCCCCCCCTAATGGAGACTGGAAACATTTTCCTCTCCACTGAATCTTTTATAATTTCTCTTCTAGAACCCCCTATAATAATGCAGGCTGATGTATGTTTTTTTTTTTTTTTTTTTTTTTTTGGGGGGGGGGGGGGGGGGGGATAATCGAAAGGTGCCAGCTTTTTCTCTTGCCATATTTATTGCAGCTGTTTTTTTTTTCAGGAGAGATTTCGAAATAATTTATTGCTGGACAACCTCTTATATCACATTTTGTTAAGTTAAAATTACCCCCCCCCCCCTTCCAAAAAAAAAAAAAAAAAAAAAGACCAAAACAGTGGTTTAATAATCTAGGGACTTGCTGGATATATATGACAATCCCAAGGAGGAAAAAAGAAAAATGTTGGATATTTCAGCTAGCTGGTATATATAGCAGTCCTAATCAAAGTTGGTGGTGTTCTGGTACAGATAACTCTGAGTAGAGTCAATTTAAAAAAGAAAAAAAAAAAACTTGTGTGTAATACAGTAACTGCCGCTTAATAAATTCATTGGTTAATGAAATCAGATGCTTAATGTAATCAAATTGCAAGGACTGGAATCAAATCAATATAAACTTCTTTTAAAACCATCGCTTAATAAAATCAGCATCGCCAGTTAATAAACTCAAAAAAATTTCTGCAGCAGCAAAAATGTCATTTATGCACACTAAACATTTTTTTTTTTCCTTTCACTGGGATATTTTATTTTTTAAATAAAAAAGAAAAGGAAACACAACAATCTCTCTGTTATTTCTCTTTAACAAAAAATTTACAAATTAAACAAGCCCCCATCCCTTGTCTTAGTTACAATTTCAAGGAACATATTCTTTAAAATGCGATAATAAGTTACAAATTTGATTTGATTCACAAGGGTTTTTTTTTTTTTTTTTTTTTTTAAGACAGTTTCTAGTTCTTATTTCAAAATAATGGGCTCTTCCCAGCTTCGTCTGCTCAATCACATGATAGAGGAAAACGAATAATCGAATTCAATTAAATATTGTTCTTAAGAACAAAAGTGTTAATATTTAATATAAAATAAAATAAAAGTAATATTGTGCATTTGTAAATTTAATAATTTTTTAAAAACATTTTATGTGTTTATTTATTTTCAACTGTAAGAATTGATTTTTGTATGTTCTAGTGTAACTATTACATTAAGTGATCTAGCAATAAATAATAGCTTGTTCTTATGGAATGTTTACGGATTTTAAATTGAAATTTTAAAATGTTTTCATTTAATTTAATTGCATAAAGGTGTTACAACAAGTTAATTAACTTAGTTACTGGTCTAAATGGATTTACGCAGTACGATATTGCACTGTCACTGATTTAAGTACCAAAAATCAGAGTATTAACCATGTTTTTCATGAACATCATTAACACACATAAACTAAATGGTGATTGTCAATGCATACAGCAAACAAAAGAGGATGAATAATGATATAAAATGGATTAAAAATGATGATGTATGAAAAAATAACACAGATTAAATATGATTGATCAAAAATGAGAATAGAAAACGTTATTTCAGCAATCGCTCTAGATACACAAGACTTCGTCTGCTATTTGTTTTTCCTCTATCATGTGACCTCTGGCGTCAGGTGGGAAGAGCCCATTAAGAAGCAAGAGGTTTAAATATTTTAAATTTAAAAGGAAAGCGTGACCTTTAGGCAAAGTAATTATGATAATCCTGAAAGGAAAGCGTATCGGAATGTGTGATGCGTTAAATTTACTTATTTTGCAATTAATTATCTCTCAAAAATAAACTTAATATTGCTTATTATTTCCATTATTCGTTACATTTTGAAATTTTTTTCCAGATTCAGGGATGTAATACATTATTTTGAATTCAGAACATTCGCCGGATTTAAAAATCAGCCGCTTCCTAAAGTCACTTTAGCTCAGAACAAATGTGATTTTAGTAAACGGCGGGTACTGTATACACACATTTATATTAACTTGCTTTATATATATTATGAATAAATAAATAAGTGTAACATTAAGGCTCTTTATCAGTAAGCATCATTTAAACTCCATGTTAAATTTGCCCCGTTATTATTCAATGTATAATGCGTAGTTTTTAATTGTGTTTTTACAAATCAGCCCTTGTTTCTCAACAAATAATTATTTTATTATTATTATTTTTTTAATTTATTTTAAAGCTACACATCTTAAAATACTACAAAAAAAGAAAAGAGAAGCAATTCTGATTCAAGACAAGGGTCGATTTAACAGTCGTGTATGTTCTGAATGTGAAGATATTTAAAAATATGTGTCAGGTAATGAATAATGGGACAAATTTCACCATCAGTTAACATGGAGTTAAGACTGCCTTAATCACTAAAAATTGAAATCTTAACAGGGTTCATACACATTCCTTGAGACAAAAATGGAAGGAACTTTTTAAAATGACTTCCTATAAGAACCGTATTTTGACAAAACAGTAATGTGAAACAATGTCACATTTGAGTTCCGTAGAAATTTTATTTATTTAGTTTACACTGTTTAGATTTAATTCAAAATTTCAGTTGCAGCTAATTTATTGAAAAATTAAATAATCTTTAAACTTCTGAATAAGCAGTTCTCAACTACTCAATAAAACTTGCATTCCCCCCCCCCCCTCAAAAAAAAAAAAAAAAAAAAACTTTTTTCTGAAGAATTCAGCAAACTTTCTACTTTTTTATATACGATTGTTAAAATATTTCATGTTTTTTGCAACTGATTATCAAAATATGTAAATTTTTTTGTTCATTTTGAGCTCTTTTTTCAATTCCTACCATTAGTTCACTCTTTCCCTATATCTCGATCTTGCAATTGATTTTTAACAAACTTCTCGACTAGCTAGAAATTTGAAACTTTCAGGATTGCTCAGAACACGGTGACAACACAATACTTCGAAGTCCGATTTTCTAATTTTTTATTAGTTTTCTTATAATTAATTGAAATATGAAAATAATAATATCCTAATAGTGTTACAATAGCCATTAAAATATTAGCTATAATTGACTTGTTGCCAAAAAAAATTTACAAGTTCATAGTCTTTCGACATAAAAATAAATACATTTAATTAAACGTGAACATTAAAAAATTATAAAAAGTTAAATGATGCATCTCACAAAAATGGACGTCATTATCACTTTAAAAATTTTATGCACATTGATAAGAGTTCTACGAATCATCAGAAAATTTAAAAAATGGTATATAAAAAGTTTTTATATCTTATAATTATTTTTATTTAATTTTTTACGCACTCTTTTTATTTCCTTTCATTTTTCATGCACGCTTTTTATTTCCTAATTCAAAATTATTAAAAAAAAAAAAAACAACTTTTGAAATAGTCTTTGTAAGTAAGGAATTGACTTAAAAAAATTTTCTTTTTATATTACTTGTTTTCTTCTTAAACACAAGAATGAAATTAGCAAAAAAGCTGAAATTATATGCAAAGTAAGACGTTAAAATGAAACAAGAATTTTAATGAAAAAAAATCATATCACATTAATAAATATATTTTTTACTCAGGTAAAAAAAAGAACAAATAATTATGCTTTAGTATTGATACGGATAAGTAAAATAAGTTTCAGGTGATAAGCTGGATACCTATAAAAACAGAGTTATCACATATTTCATTCTTTTAACAAAAGTTTTTTTCCCCCCAGTTTTGAACACTTCATTCATTAATGTTCAGATAACTTAAAAGATTTTTTTTTTCTTTTCACAATAATTTTTTTAATTTTCAAAATACTTAGGGGAAAAAAAAACAGAAATTTTAAGTACTTTTTCTAAATTAAAGTTTAGTAAAAAGCAGGGACTTTTCATGTTTCATTTATTTAAAATCTAGTACTTTCAAGGACTGTATGAACTCCGTTAAAACCTATTCCTTTTTAAACATGGTTTAAAAAATATCGTATTTTGAATATTTCTAGTGTCCTATAAGGGCATTATTTATATATGTTACAAAATTTATATTTTTACTATCAATATACTAATAAACCAGAATTATGTTAACTGTTCATTTTATCATAAATTAAATGTATCTTTTGCCAATAATTCAATATGTAAGTTATGAGAAGCAGATACTATTAAAAAAAAAAAAAAAAAACCTGCAATCAAGATATGTTAGCATAACCTAATTCAAAACAATGAAGCTACACTCTGTCCCAAAAATATAGACACAGATAAAAAATGACATCCCAAGCTAAAATACCTTTCATGTATTTTCAGAAGTGATTCGGGTGCATTTTTTTAAAAATTGATTTATTTGGATTTATTGTAAAAAAAAAAAAAAAAAAAAAAAACATAAAAACTGTAATTAAAAATGTAATATCGTCTGTCCCATAAAATACAGACATTATCTGACTTAAAAATATTATTAGGAAAATATATTTTTTCAGCTGAGATTATTTATATTTCTTAAAGGTATGTATCACCTGCTGCTCTGACTTTTATTGGTTTGGAATCATTTTTTGGCTTGTTTTTGACTGACAAATCGATATTTTTATAAATTTGACATTATGCCTAGAGGTAAAGAGATCTTTAATGTTTACCAAATTTTGCATAATGGCAACAACTAGTCTAGTAAGAAAAGACCCGATCGACAAAGAATTACATCAATGCATGATGACAGAATCATTCTAAGCATGGCATCTAGAAAAAAAAAAAAAAAAAAAAAATTGCATCCAAATATGGAATGTCAAAAAATACCAGAATCTTTAATGAAAAAACATTTTTAACAATTTGTAACAAAAAATAAATGAACTCTCAAGACTCTCAGCAAATCTTAGAAGACCATTTTATTCCAGTATAGGATTTTCTGAGAGGACCAAACTGTGTATTTCAACAAGACAGGGTGCCTATTCATGTGTCTTACTCGACAGATATGCGGTCTAATATGCACTGGTCATTGCTTAGTCCGAACCTAAATTCATCTAGCATGTAAAGTATATGAAAATGAACACCAGTATTTTTTTTTTACCAAGGACCTTTTAACAGTGATAGAGCAAGCATAGTATGAACTGCCCCAACAGGTAATGCAAAACTTATTACTTTCAATGGGAGAAACGTTTAATTGGTGATTAAATGTAATGGAAACACAATTAAATACTAACATTTGTAATTGTGTTCCTCAACCTTAATCCATAAAAAACATATTGTCTATAATTATGGGACATCAACATTTTTTTTTTTTTTTTAAATACAAATTAATCTCAATTTATGCTTCATGTAGTGTTTATAATTATACATATATATATAAATTCATACCATTCTTATCGTGAATTGTATTTTATACTTTTGTCTATATTTTTGGGACACACTGTAGGTAAAAATAAGATGAAAAATTCTTATGTATGGTACCTAAAAAATGGCAGAACTGTACATTTTTTTTTTTTTTCTTTTCATATCTGTCACATAAATCATAACTGCTGTATTTTTGCATCATTTGTTACATTTTATTTGCCATAACTGAATGTATTTATTTTATCGTGTTAAAAAAAAAGTTTTCTGTTAGTCATGTCTGAAATAATGTGATGGCATCAGGAAGGTCCCTCATGCCTGTGTAATAAATGTTTATGAGCACTTTCTCATCTGCTTGTAGTAGTTTTAATTTATTCGTGTTGTTTATTTATTATGAAAAAAAAAAAAAACTCTCAGTTTTTTAATGAAGAGTTTTCAAATCCTTTAAACTAATTATTTATTTGTACAGTTTGTTTCTGAACACACAAACAGGTCTCCTGAATATTAGCAAAGTTTAATTTCAATTTTGCAAACAGATTACACAAATCAAGTATATTTGTAATGAGAAAGAAGGAAACAACACCACAATTGAATAATATGTGTAAGTAGGCTCATCGACAATTTCAAAAGTAATAATTTAATTCTTAAAGTGAGTTAGGAACAATTTATAAATCTGTGGCTGTAACAAAATTTCCTTCTCTATCATTCTGCATAACACCATTTAACATGCACAAATATTAAAATCAACATAACCTCTCACGATAGAAGTTTTATGTATGCAATTTAGTGTAATTTTTAACCAACAGATATTGAGATAGGCCCATCTGAGTCATGATTCTGCCACTTTTTGGCCAATATACAATTAAATCAGCATAACTTCTTATAATATCACACACATCTCACATTGAATTTAGTGCATTTTATATATCCTGGAAGCTAAAATATATAAAATGAGACCTTGTAAATGAAAAAATTTACAGTCCTGCTAGGCAGTATATGCCAAAAGTTAATTAGCAAAAATTTATATGCATAAGACAGAGAGCCCATAAAATTTTGGTAACACACATAAATTTTTAAGAAATTGCCAAATGGACTCTTCCCAGTTTCGTCTGCTCAATCATGTGATAGAGGAAAACGAAAAATCGAATTCTGAGAATCAAATTCAATTAAATATTATGTTAATATTTAATATAAAATAAAATATTTAATATTGTGCATTTGTAAACAGTAGAATAGTTGTATTTGTAAATTTAATCATTTTTTAAAAACACTTTTTCAACTGTAAGAATCGATTTTTGTATATTGTAGTGTAACTGTTACATTAACTGATCTAGCAATTAATAATAGCTTGTTCTTGTGGGATGTTTATGGATTATAATTTGAAATTTTAAAATGTTTTCATTTAATTTAATTGCATAAAAGTGTTACAACAAGTTAATTAACTTAGTCTAAATAGATTTACGTTGCACAATATTGCACTGTCACTGATTTAAGTACCAAAAATCAGAGTATTTAACGTGTTCTTCATGAACATCAATAACAAATATAGACTAAATGATGATTGTAAATGTATACAGCAAACAAAAGAGGATGAATAATGATATAAAATGGATTAAAAATGATGATGTATAAAAAAAATAACACAGATTAAATACGATTGATCAAAAATAAGAATGGAAAATATGTTATTTCAGCAATCGCTCTAGATAAACAAGACTTTGTCTGCTATTTGTTTTTCCTCTATCATGTGACCTCTGACGTCAGGTGGGAAGAGCCCATTGTATTCAAGACATCTCCAAACATGTCAATCCACCAGAAACAGGAGCTTGAATTTTTTTACAAATCAAACATTTTCTTCTTACATAGAGATAAATAAAGTTACTTTTTATTTTATTTCTTTCAGCAAACTTGTAAATTTTACTTCGATATTAGATGCAGATAGCGAACCTCTCAAAGGAGATTTATAAAAAGTCTTCTCAACTGCTACAGCCAATTTGGTCACTCATGAGGAGAAGGTTGTTACTTTAAACAATTAAAGAGTAGATAATTCTCTGGAATTGATTTTAAGCAAGGAGGGGGAGGAAGGGAAAGTCCCAGGTCAGACAGAAGAATAGATTTTGATTTCTTATCAAGTGGCCACCATTTTGTTTCAAAATGATGGATAAAGTTTATCAATAAACTTGGTGGACACATTAATATGGGTACATACATATGAAGTTTTAAGCAAATCGATTCATAAATATGTTCTTAATATTCGTCACGAGCTCTTGGACTAATGGGTCTTATGTCACCTAAGAGACACACACTGACACAAAAAGGTAAACAAATGACAATTTAAAAAGAGCAACTTTATTTGATTCATATATATATACATATGAGATGTAGATAAGGCGTCGTAAAAAGTATATACGTAAATGTAAGGCATTAAAACAAATCACTGGCATTGCACAGGAAATTATCACAATGTTTTTGTTCAGAAAAAAAAAAAAAAAAAAAAGCAAAGTTTCTGATCTTTTCTAGTATAGCAGAAATTATTAGGATAAAATACTTTGAGGAAGAAGCTCCCTGTATATACAGAGATAGATAGAAAATAATACTCCTGTCTCATATTAAGGCAGAAAATTGTATTTCATACATATTGGCAATAAAATAACTTACTCCTAAAAACCTTTGCATTCTGTTAAAAAATATTTCATATTTATTGCATATGTTTTTTTATTGTCAAAAACATTTACTTTGGAAAAGAATTAACACACTGAGTGCCCTGTCAGCCATTTTGTCATATATCTCTACAAGTACTGAAGGAATCATGTTGAAACTTTAGGAGTGTGCAGACATGTTATACTTCAAACATTTCAGTGAAAGTTTTACTCCAAAAGTAAAAGCAGTACCAATAACAAATTAACACATTGAGCCATTGGTGGCTGATAGTGTCAAATATGATATAAAACTAAAAATATTACATTGTTTTAAGTAATTACTGAAAATTTACTTAATTTTTATTTATTACTGGAGGAATAATTATGGAATTTTAATGGATTTTAAGAATTCACAAGGCGCTCAACGAGTCAATATACATATATATGAGAATCTTGAAATCTAATATCAATTTTACATTATTAAGATTTATTTTTTTTTTTTAACAATTGCCCTTAAAAAAAACAAAAAAACAAAAAAAACTAATAGAGCATATTTGATGTTATGGCATGAAAGACAGAGCGACTCAGAAGGATAGTGTGGAACCAAGGTAAAAAATAAACATTGACTGCAAACTATTTATTAAGGAGATTTTCTACTAACTTATTGTCGCCACAAGCCAATGTTATTCTCTGGGGAAATAATCCACATTATAACTCATTCACTAATGCACAATTTTAAATTTTGTTTTCACAATTCAGCAAATTTACAGCTGTTCCATTAAGTAAATAAAAAAAGAAGTGTCTCTTGCCTATCCAGATTGTTGTTCATTAAGATCACAGTGATATTTACTTGGAATCTGTGCGATATGAAATAACATCCATGACAAACAGTAGTTACATTATAAATTAAGGAGTATCCAGATCACTTTCCAACATTTCTCATGATGATGAACATTCTACACAAAATGAGGTTACAATGTAACATGTACATAGTATTGAATAAAAATCCGAGGCACATTTTGCTATGGAACCTTTTGATAGAATAAATAAGTTATTTTATATTCCATGATACTAATCATCATTTTGCTCTACTTGCTGCAAGAGACTATGTATAATTGAACTTATAATGCATAATATTATAATTTTTTTAAAAAAGATTTTTATCTTTAATTTTATTTAACAGGAAGGAACTCCAATACCATTAAGATCAGAAACTTACGAATATCCTATAATCATGAAGACACACTCAAAAATTTGTAAAAAAGAAAAAAATAATGTGCACAAAAAATTGAGCAAATAAATCATTTGGCTGCATTGCATATTGATTAAAAGTTAACAAAACTTTCTTAAAAAGTGTGCGATTATAATGTTTTGCTTTGGCCCATGAAAGCCTTTTCCTCTTTTGAGTGTGTGGGAATAAACATTTGAAATTTCAATATTTGTACGCATATATGTATAAAATAAAATACATATCAATTATTAATATTCATAGGTTTAAAAAAAAAAAAAAAAAAATGTGTTAATGAAAACATGTTATATAATTTCTAATACTTACAAGAATGAACACTGTTATTGGCATGAAAATAAATTTAGTCATTTTCATAATTAAAAATTATTTTAGAACTTTTGATACACACAAAATGTTTTAAGGCCTTTATCTTTTTTTTTTTTTTTTTTTTCGTATTTCAATTTAGATTTGTCAATGGGTATTAAAAGGCAAAATTAATTCACGCAATAATTTAAGGCCATGTTGAAGAATAAGAATATATATATAAAAAAAAAAAAAAGCTATTTGCTTAAAGATAATGAAGAAATGCAATGCTATGCAAAATGATTGATTAAATAGAAAATCAGATGTTTTTACAATAAGTAAATGACTGCTTAAAGTAAGAAAGAAAAGTCAAGTGCTTTTGTGTTAAAACAAATAAACAAAAAAAAAAGAAAAGAAAACTGTGGATATATATATATGTCAGATTTTATTTTTATTTACTTTTTGCGAAATTCTTCTATTTAGTAAAATGCAATAGTTGAAATGGATTTCTATTTTTATAGTGTTTGTTTTTGTTTACTTATAATTCATTTATTAGTTTTTTTTTTTTTTTCCTACTGTTATTAAACTTTCCAGCCCAGGAGCAGAAAGTGTTTAAAACTGTGACGCATGTCGCAGAACAATCGAGGCTTTTGCAGAACATTTCATCTATCCCCTAACTGGATGATGTTGATACAGCTAACATTCTAAAATTAATAAAACCTAGATATGTTCAACTGACCTGTAAATCTGTTAGCATACTAGAAATTTGCTGGAAACAGTCATTGTTTCCATGTATAGACAAAATTTATAAACATTTTGTAAGTAGTATATCCACATTAATGTGACAATATTAATGCCAAAAGCCATTGAAAAAATTGCAAATTCTGGGTGTATTCCTCAGTTTCAGATTATAAAAAATTTAAATCCTGTTTTATTATAAATGTGTAATAAATATTTTACTAATAAGTATTATTTTTATGCTTATTTTGCATTTTACTGTGCTTTGACAAATTTGGACAAAATACCTGCAGAACATCTGCAAATTTTAATGTCTCGTTGCAGAACATCGGATATAATTCTGCTCCTGGGCTTTCCAGACAGTTTTTAACTGCAGCTAAGATTTTTTTTACCAAATTATTTTCATAACTGAAATGTTATTATGCTATCAAGTGATAAAGCAAGCATCAGAAAGAGAGGAATGATGGTTACTACTCTAATTGTATATTTCAGATAAGCAATTCCCAAGACATGAATGTTTAAAAATTAATTAGTGGTTTGCTAATGATAGATTGTTCATTCTCAATGAAGACTAATGTATTTGCTAACTGGGAAGGTTTAAAAAAAAAAGCATGGCACTGTATTTCATATTTATTTCTTCTCCTTTTTTACTTTATTATTATTATTATTCCTAAAATAATCTGAACTAAGTCAACCCTTTGTTCAAAAAAATAATAAAATAATAATAATTTTATGCCAATAAATGAACTTACGTATTAACTATTTCATTAAATATTGTCTTTTTTTTTTTTTTTTTTTTTAAATGAAATGAAAAATTATGAAATGAAAAGTTTAAAAGAACTTTCTTCTTTAATACCTGATCATTTCCTTTCCTCCCTAAAAATAACTGAATGATGATACTTTTTAGATTTATATTATTTAAAAAAAAAAAAATCTTGCGTAACTGGATCACAGTTCTTTTTCCCTCACACTAATGCAAAATAATTTATTGCCAAAGTGACAATTATAACTCTTGAATTTTTTTTTTTCTGAATACTACTACTACTCTTTTTTTTTTATTATTATTATTATTCTATCAAAGACAAACCAGTAAAAGGTGAAATACTTATTTAAAAAAAAAAAAAAAAAAAAAAAAAAAAAAAAAGATGCATAAAATTATTTTATCTACAATTAAATTTATTTAAAGAGATTTTAAGCAGTTCTTTAATTTATGCAAAGAGTAGTTTAACAAAAATTTAGATTGATTATAGTTCAATTTCTAAATAAATGGGAAAAAGTCCCCAAAAACATGAAATTTGAAGCACAGTTGTCAACTGTGTTATGGCATGAACCCATCCTCAGTTACACTTTTCAGGATACAAACTACAGGCTATCATATGACTAAAAATAATATTCAATCGACCAGATTATGTACTACATAAGAATTACGCAAGAATTGTTTGGGAACTGCTACTTTACGGCTTAAATATAAAAAAAAATTCATCTAAAAGTTAAAAAAGAAAATTAAGTGACTTTGAAGTTGATGTTGGCAAAAGGTGAAAATAGTATCTCAATATAATTCCATAAGAGTGTAAAGTTTTTAGGATTTAAAGAAACTGGGTTTTATATTTAACCCTAAACAGAAGAAAAAAGTTAAGCAATTTGAAGCACTTAGTATATAGAAAAGAGAGAAGATTTTCTTCAAAAAAACTACACTACTATAAAATCGTGTCTATTGAAGTACTTTAAATTTTATCGGAATATTAAAAACAGGGACTGGATTTCTTTGCTATTGGCATTTTATTATCTTGTGGAACATTTTATTGCATTTTTATAAACTTTTATACTTGTACAACCAGTTTAGAACAGCGTTCCCCAACCTTTTCGACCACTCAATTCAGAATTTAAAACCCACAAGAGGGAAGAATACACCTTGGGACTTCTTATTACTTAATATTGCTGACTATAAAAATGTTCTGATTTTATCTATATATTTTATGTGAATTTTTAAAAATCTTTTTTTTTTTTTTCCAATTCAATTTTTAAATATTTTCTCCCAATGGAAGAAGAGAAAATTTTCAATTCAACCGTTTTAAACAAAATCCAGGCCCTGATTAAAATGAAATAATTATTGTACAATGTTTTAAAAACATAAAAGAAAAGTGGTCAAAATTACTTCAGGAATAACTGCCTTGATAAAATGAGTGAAAAATTGCTATTTGATAAGTATGACTCAACTACTGAATAACTTTGAATCGTTAAATATCCTAGACGCTAGGCTTTTATAATCTTAAATTCTCAATTGTAGTACTAGTTAAATTATATCAAAATTTTTGTCTATTCATTCATCTACAAATATTTACAGAATCACTCTACTTTGTCATTGAAATTAAAAAAAAAAATGCACACTGGCAAAATTTCAACCATGGGTGTAAGTGGATGGGGTTGAATGAGGAGAGACTTCAAATTTCATTTCATTTCTTTCAACTTCTCGCACCCTGTTAAACATTAAAATACAAGTTTGCAAAGACAACTTTTTTCATTCGTGTATTTAAGGACTAATAAGAATTTTTTTGTACATTTGCCCTTTCTAGGATCTAATATGCATTTTCCAAATTATAAATTGTTATTTTTATGATAGCGTTTTAGCTCAAAATATAAGGCTTCTGTGTACAAAATTTAAAGTGTTACATCTTGTGGTTTTAATCCTAAACACCAGTACTTTACATTCTACATATTGAATGTTCTCTCCTCATACGCCACTTGTGCTCATTTGACTGTGCCCAGTTACATCCATGGCTTACAATTCAGGTAAAAAGACAGACACATACACACTTAGAGATAACAACATGAGCGTAGCAACAATCCTTTTTTTTAAACTTATTACAAAAATATGACAGTGTGTGCAACCCAAGTGGGGATTCTGTACAGAATGAGGCTTATACACAAGTTATTTGCATAGACATGTTCACAACATGAATCTCACATACAAAAACAACCAATACATGCCTGCCACTCCAAAATTAGGAAAACATTAATTTCTTTTTACATTGAAAATTTCATCGAGCCTATAAAACAAAGATTTATCAATAGATACATCCCAGTGCACTCACACTAATCCTATTCTCTTTAAAAAATAGAATATCAATTGCACTGGCATGAAGTATGCTATTTTAAGTTTTTGTGAAAGAAATAAACCAGCACGTTATGCAACATTTTGAAGCACAAATTAATTCGACTATCGTAAAAATGCATCACAACAAAAAGAATAAACTCTATCAAACAAGAAAAAACAAAATATAACATTAGTAGTAAGATGAATGAATTTATAAAGTTATTTACAATAGATGCTGATCAGAATTTATCTTATATAGGTCAAGCTGGAAAAAAAAAAAAAAAAAAAAAAAACGCTTACTTGATAAAATATTTAAAATAAAATCCTGAATATCCACTTGAAACATAAAAATATGTGAATAAATACCCAGATAAAATAATAATGAATAATGCGACCCTAATTAAAAAAACGAAATACACCCGAAAAAAAAACTAAAAAATATGAGGAGTGAAAATTTTTAGTAAGACTTAAAACCACGGACAGCTAATTAAGCTGAAGTCCAAATAGATACGTCTGATCTTATGTGGAAATAAGGGGGGGGGGGAGTTGGAAAATGAATATCAACGGCCCTCTTCACTTACCGTCGCCAGAAGCCCGAGCCAATGTTATTCTATGGGGAAATTTTCTTTACAAATAACTTATTAACTAATACATATTTTTAAATTCTGTTTTCACATTCAGAAAATTCCCAACTGTTAAATGGACGGACCTTTTTTAAAAATGTATTTTTTTTTTTAATTTTAATATTTTATTTTGAAATTGCAAAATAAAAAAAATTCACATATTGAAAATTCATATTTTGCAGCTTCAAAATAAAATATAAAAAATCTGTCGGCGGTGAGTGAAGAGGGCCCTTAAGAATATATATTGCTGTTATTATATGAATAACAAACACAGCAACAATGGAATTCCTTGTTCCTTAGCACAGCACATAGCCACAAATAATTACTTTCGAGGTACTTCCCAGTAGTCAGTGTCAAAATTCTACAAAGAAATTATTGTTGAGTCGATACGGAATTCATTGAATATCGCATCCACTCATCTTTCTTAAATCATTCATGAGTTTTTTGATTTCTAAAATCTAATGAAGCATTTAAAAATTTGGATAAATAAGGGGAAAAAAAAAAAAAAACTTCCATAATTAAACTATTACTGAATAAATTATAATGTTATAAAAATTATCATTTTGAAGTAATGAAAACGTTTTCACTACGAAACAACCCTTAGAAGAATGGCAGGCATGTACAATTAAAACAACAACAAGAAAAAAATAAGCCAAGGATAATAAAGACTAGAAATAATTGAACTGAAATAAATATCATAAACATTTCTAACCATAAACAAAATTATTTGGATGCAATCAAAAGACTAGAACTAACAGCTCATTTTCAACAAAGAAATATTCTTGTCAGAGGCGTAAAAAGGACAGGGTAAAATTGCAAAAAAACAAAATCTCACAAGATTTTAACAAAAAAAAAGAAAGAAAACATTCATTACAAAACTATTATGCAATGAACAGAAAGCTTAAATTTAAAAAGTTTATTTATATATATTTTAACAATGTATTAAAGAAGTTTATTTTAGTTCTTTTGATTGTAGTTACATCTAAATTATAAAAAAAAAGTTCAAGAGCATGAGTTTGTCTTTCACATTTTTTTTTTTTTTAACAACCTAATTTTCCAAATAACTGTACCGCACAGATCCTTTAAATCCAACTTTTGAATGCAATCAGATTTTTTTATGCACAAATAATTTCATCGAAAGATAAACAAAATCATTTAAACATGTAAAATAAGCATAAGATTGCAAAAGACATTTTAATGACAGAAAAAAAAAAGTTTAAGTTTTAAGAATAAGTGTATAACATAGTACAGAAAATAAGTTTATAAATAGGGCAAGAATGCTTATTATCACAAAGAAGCTTAATTCCGCATATCCACCATTTTGATACACTTAAGAGCTGACACCCTGTGAGAACAGTGTCAATGCGACCCTTCGTTGACATGTGAACACTGTACATTGTTCCAATGGAAGAAAGAATTTTCAAAGTTTTTGGTTGCATGAAATATTTGTACCTTTGTAGTTTGACTATATTTTTTATTTTTTTTAACCAATGGTCAAGGTAACATATATCAACAGTCGATAAACGGACAGGGCTTATGTCTTATCTATTTTTTAAATATTCTAGTAGAAATCTGATTTTTCTTTTTCGGCAAATTTTCTTTTAACTGTTTTAGAAGTTAGGTTTTTGTTAACCCCTAAAAGAAAAAGATTATCTTTTTATTGTTTTAATGTTTCATGGCTGTCATTAAGCACAGAAAAGAGTAGGACTCATTCTTTGTGTCTCTTTCTTCAACCACTTAATTGTTCCATAAATGCCAAAGAGACTTTTATAGTTTCGAATGTAAAGATGTATTTTGATTTTGGCATGAAATGTTAAAATCTTTTAGTAAAGGATATGCTGTAACTTAGGGGTGCACAACCTGCGGCTCACGGAAGGACTGACATTTTAGGCCACATTAATAAAGCGCGAGATAGGATATAGAGATAGATAATGTAGGGAAAAACTTTTTTTTTTTTTATTTGTTGCATCTGCAAAACTGGCATTTACAAAACTTTTTTTTTGTTGGGGGGAGGGGATGAAAATGATGGTTTTTTATACACATTTCTGTTTGAGAGATAAGTTTTCCACATCTCTTTCTTTATCTGTCCGAGAAGATTGAAAAATGAAAAATGTAACAATAGTAAGTAAAAGCTGCCCCTTCCCTCCAAAACATAATTATGTGCGTTAAAATTAATATTGAAGAAGTGTAAATTTATAGTAGAAATTAATTTCCATTAAAAAGAAAAAAAGAAACTTTAAATGTGCAGCTTGAATTTATTTCTATTTGACAACATAAAAAAAAAAAAGATCGATACTTATTATTTTGTAGAACAGATAAAAACACAGATTGCAATAATGATGATCATTTATGGGACTGCAAGCAGAAATGGAGCAGCCTATAGGATGCAAACTGAACACACACATACAGCGACTCTATCTGCATAGTCTAATTCTTTTATATTATCTCATTTGCAGCCCTTCAGGCCCACTTAACAGCGAGAGTGGCCCTCAAGCCAAAAAGGTTGTGCACACTGTAACTTATGAGAAACAATTTTCCATGCTCTAACATTTCTTCTTATTGTTATCATTAAAGTATGTCCATTGCAATAATTCATAATGTAATTATTAGTTGGTACTGTTCCGTTCGCGTCTGTTGGGGATATACAGCATTAGGTACACATATTTCCAACTGCAAAATAGGATAAGTGTTTTTTTTTTTTCATGTGTTGAAAAACAATTTGAAGTTAACTGAGCAAAAATCTGTCAATCAATAAAAGAATGATCAATGAATGAAATCTGTCAGTAGTTTGCTCTCTAAAAATTACAGGAGCTAAGTAGGCAGGAAAAGAAAAAAAAGAGTCAAAAGATGTGTGAAATTCTTTTCTCCTACATCAGAATTTAAGAAAATGTAATGCATTCTGAAAGAAACAGCCTTTCTCTGGATATTTTATTAAATAATTATATATCTTGATATCACTCAGTATATTTAAAATCTAACTATAGGATTATGAAAAGACATGAATTATCATGAACCTAAAAAAATAAATAAATAAATAAATAGTGCCAGAAATGTTTTAAAAAAAGAAAAATACATCAACACTTTATCGCCTCTTATTTTTTGCTTAGATTTAAATGCATTTAGGTCTTTGCAAAATACTATCTTCTTTTGTGGAACTATCCATTAATAGCACCTCATTCAATTCATAACTTTTGTCATCTAAAAAACAGTCTATTTCATCCGTTGCCAAAGATCAAAATTTAAGTTATTGATGCTTCATAAAGTAGACATATAATAAAGATTTATGATTAATATTGTATTGCAATGCTACCTTTCGTAAAAACTCGGTAGTAAATTTGCATTCTGGTGGCAAGTAAATAAAGGTTTAAGTATACAAACATATGAAGCTTAAATTACACATAATAAAATGAAGGAGAAAAAAAATCTTAAAATTACGCCTCTGACAGGTAATGAATGCAAGGAAGAAATGTTAAAATACTGTACTAACAGAACTATTGTTAACAAGTGAGCAGTAAAGAAAGCACTTGAAGTAGCATCTGTTAAGGCCACAGTCATCACAATAGTGCTTTGGATAGGAAGTCGACTAGGCGCCGTGCGTACTGTTCAGGCGGAACATTTCCAATGGTAGCAGCTCGTTTGCGAGTTCCACAATGGGATAGTATATCAATGAGGGCTAAAAAGTAGACTTCTCTCCTGGGAGAATCTAAATTAATGGATGGAGGATGTTAGGTGAGGATTTGTCAAACGAGAACAAAAATAACAAATTACTCTTTTAGAAAGCCTTTATTCATCAACCTTAATTAGTTTTAGAAAAATTGGAGTGGAAGGATGATTTTTATACCAACTATGCGAAAAATACCAGAGCCGGGAATCGAACCCGGGCCTTCCGCTTAACGCGCGGATGCTCTACCACTGAGCTACCCCGGATGATAACCAGCTAGGCATTTCTCACATAATATTCATTGGCTAAAAATAACAAATCACTCTTTTTATGATATTTGTTAAAGTTATTTTTACTGGCCAAAAAATGAAATTAATGACAGAATTTAATTTAGTACAACAGGACTAATGATATGATATTTGTGTTTTAACACCCTTAAAAAAGGAAAAAAAAAAAAAAAAAAAAAAAAACGAATAGTGGGTGCAAAAAAAAAAAAAAACTACTACATTTAACCACTCTCACTGAAAATTAAAATTTCGAAAATCGTAAGCAAGATTAAAATTGAAAAACGAATTTACAATGGTATTTTAAAAACAGCACCTACAACTTTGCTATTCAAAAATACACAGCGAAATAGCGTTCTGTTAGTAAAATCATATTCCCACCACTAAAAAAGTGTTAGTTCAAATTGTGACTATAAATATCGACTTGCGCAAAATTACATAGGTGTTTTTGAAGTGGAACACTATAAATTGGTAACGACGCAAAATGCCAGATTGAAAGAAATAGTCCTGTCGTACTAAAAAGAAAAGCAGAAGTCAACCAGAAATAAAAGTCACTGAGACATATCACCAACGGTAATTTAAAATTGATAGACTATTACTATACCAATGTTGTAATTGGATGTTTTGTACAAGAAATTAATTTTATTTTCAAATGGAGCATTGAGGTCAAGAATGAACATAATATAAATATAAAATTGCACCCACTGCTCTATACCAATCTATCAATGCAACAGCTATTTCTTTCTGTAAATTGTTAAAAATCTTCTATTCTAGAAATTTGTAATAAACTCCAAACAGATGTTTCTGAATCATTTAAATAAGCTTGTAAGAAAGTTCTTCAATCAGTCTCAATTACAATGATAAATAATATCACATCATTATTAAGACCATTTCATTGACTCTAAATAAAAATTCATCAGTAGAAAGACAAAAATAACACACAGTATTATAAATCATATATATTACATATATACACTCATTAGAAAAATTACCTATTTCCCTAAGATAAATTAACGTTCATTGGTTTCAAATATTTTTTCCCTTGATTTAAATTGATTTTTTAACTTTTGGCTGCTATCTGTTCAGTACTCTGAAATTTGTGAAACATGGTTTCAAATATAGCCAAATGCAGAAGTCACTTAAAATTTCTCAGTGTGTAGTTGCTGCTTTAACAATGCACTCATGCATAATTTTTTTCACCTGATGAAGAGGCCATGATAGTATTTCAATTTGAAATAAGTGTTTTGTGTTTTTGGCAATTTAGAGTGCTTACTTTCAAAATTATTTATCCATTAAATTAATCAGGTTAACATTCGGATGTTTCAAACCACAACATTTCTCAAAAATTGAGAAGGATATATTTTTTCTTTTTACATATTTAGGATCAGCTAATAGCCATTTTTGTAACTGATTTAGGAATTTTGAAAAGAAAACATGGAGTGAACTTCAAAGAGCTAAAAGAATTAAAGAGATACAATTTTAATTAAAATCACACTTCAACTGTGGAAAAAAATCATATTTATTGAAATATTTATTTTTTCCCGATTGAGTGAAAATAATGCCTGGACCAGGAGTCGAACCCCGGACCTTTGACTTACAAGGTCTAGGCTCTACCAATTGAGCTATCCAGGCGGACACCCGGTCAGCATTACTCACTCAGACAACCTTTAGGCAGAAACATCTCTGGTCTATCATGTAGATAGCTCAACAGAAATAAGCTGCAGGAAATGAAAAGTCTGGAGTTCGACTCCCGGTCCAGGCATTATTTTCACTCAGTCGGGAAAAAAAAAAAAAAAAATTCAATAAATATGATTTTCTTCCACAGTTGATGTGTGATTTTAATTAAAATTGTATTTCTTTCTCCCATTGTTTAATGGTGTTTTCCATTTCCTGCGGCTTATTTCTGTTGAGCTATCTACATGATAGACCAGAGATGTTTCTGCCTAAAGGTTGTCTGAGTGAGTAATGCTGACCGGGTGTCTGCCTGGATAGCTCAATTGGTAGAGCCTTGACCTTGTAAGTCAAAGGTCCGGGGTTCGATGCCCGGTCCAGGCATTATTTTCACTCAGTCGGAAAAAAAAAAATTCAATGAATTAAAGAGAGTCAGCTAAATTTTCTCTTACCCTCACTGCTAAAAACAGCATAAGGTGAAATCAGCTTCGGATCTTTCATGTTGTTGGATAGGATGATTCGAGGGGAATCGGGAGGCGTCGGGACAGCAGCTGTGGAATCGTCACTCACTTCCTCTTCCTCCGAATGGACGACTTTGTCCAACTCTTCTTCAGCAATCTGGCAATCATGAATGCCCAAGCAAATGGAGTATTCACTCAGATGCAAACCATTCAGGAACTGAAATTTTTATTACAATAATTATGGACTTTACGATCCCTTCTTGACCTAAACTTGGATAATACAGTGGAACCTCGTTAACACGAATCTCAAGGGGATAGAAAATTTGTTCATGTTATCAGTAGTTCGTGCTATTAGTAACTAATCTTCATATAACTAAATGAATCTGCATTTTGATGGGGATTGTGGAAACAGTTCATGTTAAAAGTAATTCTCGTTAAGTGTGTTCACGTTAATGAGGTTCAACTGCATAAAATTTCATTTCGTGTTTTTACAGACAGTATTCAAAATTATGATTAAATTTTTTTTTATGTGATTGAAATTTTTTAGTTGCATGTTTGGATAATTAAAAAAAATTATATATCCAAATAGTTAGCTGCATGTATTGATTGTCTGGATTGATAGGCAAAGAATTTTTTTTTTTTTTTTTTTTTTTTACACTTTTGCACAGACAAATGCCTGAAATAAAATCTGTGACTTCATATGATTTATTTTCAATCACTAAGAAGCAATCTAGTTTTAGTAGAAATTTATTTTTGTTCAACCATTTACTGAAATGAAATGACATGTTTCAATAAATAAAAGAAATTGTCTTTTTAACTGAACAAAAATCAAAACCATTAGTTTTTGAAAATGAATACCGCAAAAATGCACAGGCAATGGCTAAACATCAACTTATTTAATGTTTCTTTTCTGATACACACACACACAAAAAAAAAAAACCTAAAATAATGGTACAATTGAGGTATTTTTAAAATTATTCATTGAGTTATATTTCTTTAATATCATTTTTTTTTTCCCCCACATTTCTTCGATTTTTGGATGCCACATCTCGAAAAGAATCCTTAGTGAGATATAAATCACAACTTTTGAGTAATTAACACAATTTATGAAAGAGAGAATGGAAATTAAATAAAGAGTTATTTACTTCTCCTTTTCCAGATATAAAAATTGCTTCAAAATGTTTTGACACAGAAAGGTAATTTTTAAAGTTTAATATGCTGCAAAGCTATTTAAGAAACTGAACTAGGATAAAGTATATGTTTTAACCACCACTTGGCTAGATACTTCCTATTCTGACATCAGTGAACATAGGATTCTGCCTTTTCATCACTCAAGAAAATGCAATGCAAATTACATCTGTCAATTATTGGAAAATGCTGAATAATGAAAGACAAGGAGGCGAATTTGTTTAACTCTAGATTTTTAGGGTAAATACTATTTATCTACCTACACACTTGCAATCATTCCTTTAATTACGCAATGTTTTTCTGGACACATTTTGAGAACCAATCTCAAAGAGCAAATCCTAATTACCAGATGCATCTGAAAAGTAAGTTCCGCTGAACAAGTAAAGGAAAACTATTCAGAAAAGACATTTAAAGTGAAAAAGATCTTTAAAGATCAGAAGATATTTTATTTAAATCTTTCTCTACATAACTTCTATCATTTTGTACACACTTGTAATAAGCATAAGCTTTTGCATTAATTTTTACCTTCAATTAGGTGGACAACATATTATGATTGTTAAACCTCTTGCTACCACAAGCAATGATTTTATTTTGAACAATAGGAACAAGCCAGTTACATTATTAATCAATGATGGACACACACACCCAATCGTCTCCATACACATTATCAACATATTTTAACCAACTGTTTCAAATTTGTATCCTTACCATTGAATCACTTAAAATCTTTCTCTGTATATTCACAGATCTGTCAATTAATTTGAAATGATTCAATGTTTTTCAACAATGAGAAAAGGAATTACAGACTTCACCTCACAAGTGGCGTGGATTATCAGTCAAATGCATATGCCAGTTCAAACATGTATCACAGAATGTACACAAGACTCAGCTAATTTAAAATGGTGCCAACTCCTCTTCGACAGCTCAGGGTAGTACCGTGCATGTACAAAACTGTGACCTCAACAATGTTGTGGGGCAAGAGATATAAACAAAACTTACTTTCCAGATGTGTCATGGCATTTTACACAAAAATTGAAATATTTGAGGAACGAAAAACATTTAAAAATTAAATTTTCTTTGAGTTTAAACTTTTAAACATTAGAAAATCTTAGGTTGACATTAAACCTTATTCCTAACAGAGATGTTCACTATTCTTTTGTTTTAGACAGTTTTTAATATAAACTTGAAAATGAATTTAGTAAGACATACAGAATAAAGAAGAATAACAACAGTGAATACCTCAACATCGGCATTGAGCATATCTAAAATCTTTTCTCTTTTCTGGGTGCCGAGGTGAAGTTTGCATCCGTCTTGCAAGAAGTCACCGTCTTTCAAGGTTGGCAAATCCTTTGTCTAAAAAACACTGAGAATCAAGATTGAGTACCATACGACAAATTTTTGGAACACATAAGAGCCAAATAATTATAACAGTACATGTAAGTGGTATTGTAGTGAAATATACCAAAATATTATTGTAGGTGAGTGTTTCTGATAATGCAGCTTCACAACTTTATTAAATGATATATTATGCAAAATTTCAAAGTTCCTTCCATGGAAGTCGACACATAAGGGGGTAAAGGAGGGACACTTGTCCCCTCCTAGAAAATTCTAATTGATAAAAAAATATTTAAAATAAAAAAAAAAGATTATATTTAAAGCAAGTTGAACATTTATTTGAAGCCTAACTTAATTACTTTAAAAATTAGTATAGATAACCTCACTTTAATGGCTTCATGCTGTACTTACTTTTGCAGGGTCAGGGATATGTCCAGATGTAAAACTAGGTTTGTTAAAGGACCCTTCACAAAATTTTATACTTTAAAAAAAGGACTCTTTACAATTTCTTTTTATCCTAAAAAAGTACCCTTCACGAAATTTTTCCTCTTAAAAACAAATCTTCTGATAAATCTTTCCTTTCAAAAATTAATTTTCCGTGGAGCGAGCAGCTTGCCGGATTAATCCAACGTGCTTTGCTGTATTTCTCCAAAAAGCTGGTATTTAATTTCTAAAAGGTTTTTGTTTAACCCATTTTATCCCAATTTATTTATTTAGCTCAAATTTGAGAAAAATTATATTTTTTAAGGTTAATTAAATTTAAATAAACTAAATACAACAAAATTAAATATATATATATATATATATATATATATATATATATATATATATATATTGTACAAGAAATCTTATCTACCTTGTACGCAGGACATTGAAATAAAGAGGATGAAATTTGCACTTATATGTTTTAGTGTTCTCTTCAATAGTGATAAGTGCTTTCCGAGTATAAAGTTTTGCTTTATCTATATAACACTTTCTTATTTACATGATAGTTCTCCAGAAAGAATTTTCAACCGCAAAGAGAAGATAAACCACGCCCCCTAATGTAATGATTAAACAAAGATTCCAGATGGAGGAGGATGAAGAGGTGAGAATATTCCAGCTGACAAAATATTCGCACTAAGCAAATTCTGATTTCTATATGCTATTTTTCAGTTGTCCTTTAAATAGGACGATGGGATAAAATGGGTTAATGTGTGAGTTTAGTTCCATAAAAATTGGACCTTCATTGTCTAAAACAATACCTTATTTTAATTGTAGTTTTAGTTTTGCAACTACACAAATAGAAGACACCTATCCGGGTTGAACTTGATTTTCACAATAAATTTAGATTCACAAAATTAAGTATAGAATTTTCACAAAAACAGGACCCTCTGTTGGGGGAAAGAGAAAACACTATCACTACCGCTCAAGTCATTGTCGAAGTTGCTGCTGCTGATGATGATGCTGCTTGGTCACACTCACCATGCGAGAGTAACTACAGCATGAAGCCTTTAAAGTAAGGTTACACATGTTCATTTTTAAAGTATACTTAAAACTTTAAAACTAGAGTTTCAATGATTGTCTAAATTGCCAAATAAAATTTACATCACAAAGTCAATTAGAGCCAAACTCACCCGATTTGTGAATCAATTTGTCTGTAACCTTTTCCTGCAAGTAAAGTTTGCGATTCATCTTGAAAGTAGTTTACTCCCATTTGTTGGTTTGAAGTAATTTTTATGTAAATAAAATGTCTTAGCTTAAATCACAAGCATAAGAATATGTGTATCAGATGCTTACACACAGGTTCAATCAACTATTTGAATCAAATTAATTTTCTAAAATATACAGAAATTTCAGTCTGCCCTTTCCTGAAAAAATTTCTATCGATGCCACCGGTTCTGTCATAAGCAAGTAACCTTTTTTAGTTCCCCATCATACTATAGGTATGGGGAACTTAGGTAATCGTGAAAATTTTTGACCTCGGTTTTTTTACTTTTTTACACGTTTTCAGGTGTGAGGAGTCCGAAAATGACAAAATTTCTATGGTGTCTGTCTATAGGGTGTCAATTAGTCTGTTAGTTTGTTAGTCTGTGTACACGATATCTCAAGAACAAATTGTCGCAGAGAGGTCAAATCAGTTTTAAAATATTACTTTCGACACTGCCAAGAACCCTATTCATTTGCAATATTCGAACTAAAAAACTTCGTAAGTTATTAGAAATTTACGATTTTCTTAACATGGGAGAATAGGACAAAAATTCACTTAAACGTGCATTAAATGGAAACTTTTTACTGTAAAAATGTCAGACCAGTTTTAAAATATCAGTTTTGATGCCGGAATGAACATCAGTAACTATAAATATGCTACTTTGAAAATTTCGTAAGTTATTGGAAATTTACGAATTTCTTAACATGGCAGTATAGGGCAAATTTTCACATAAACGTCAATTTTGAGAGATATTTTCATCGTAAAGATGTCAGACTACTTTTGAAATATTATTTAGGACACTGGCATGAATATTAATGACTATGAATTTTCCAATATAAAAATTTCGTAAGTTATTGGAAATTTACGAATTTCTTAACATGGCTGAGTAGAGCAAAGTTTCACATAAACGTCAATCTTGAGGGATATTTTCATCGTAAAGATGTCAAACAACTTTCGAAATATTATTTAGGATACTGGCATGAATATCATAGACTATGATTTTTCCAATTTAAAAAATTCGTAAGTTATTTGGAATTTACGATTTACTTAACCTGTCAGAATAAGGCAAAATTGAGCATAAACTTCCATTTTGAGGATCCTAAATACGTTAGACAACTTCAAAATTACATTTATGATATTTGTTTGAACATGATTGAATACAAATATTCTAATAGGAAAATTTCGTAAATTATTCGTAATTTACGATTTTATCAATATAAAAAAAAATTGAAAATTTTCCATATGAATATGCATTATACGATTGTTGCATTGAAAATAATAGCATGAAAACTAAACTACGAAATTGACCCTAATAAAATAAATTAATAGATTAGAATAAGATAAATATATCGAAGTGAACAGTGGATAGCCTATTAGGCGGGGATTTCATTCCATCACTGTGTCAAGCGTTATTAGGTGCTGTGTGATAGCTTATTAGGCGGGGATTTCTTTCTGTCACTGTGTCAAGCATTTGGTCAAAATCATTTCTCTTAACATGATAACCATGCTAAGAGAATGTTCTGTACTAGAAATTTATGAAAACATATATATGATGGGGAACTGAGCAGAGTCCACCTATGCCAACTAGTTTTTTTTAAATTGACTTTAAATAAAGGATTTTTTTTTTGATTCCTTAATATTTATTTTGCTTTAACCTTTCTACCATGAGACATAGATAGTAAACTGCCTTTCAATATAAAAAGATTCATCAACATACAGTGTCACATTACTTCTAGCATAACAGTTAGTTATAATCAAAACAAAAAGCAGTCAAGAAGCTTCACGCATCCACCTGTTTTTCAGAAGATGAAATAAAGATAGGGTCAAGCAATGATAACTGTTCAAGATAGTTGATGCTCAATAAGTTAATTTACTATTTTAGTTTCAAGAAGTTTTTAGTTACATTACAAAACAAGAAAGATCCTGAAAAGGTATTTCTATGATAACCATAACTACACTATAGCCTGGGAAACAACTGAAATCTTAGCCCTCGTGCAGACCTCTAGTCTGTGTGTCTGTCTGTGTGTGTGTTATTAGCATAGCTCAAGAACAAATAGTAGAAGAAAGTCCAAACTTGGTATGATATAGGGATATAGTCCAAAATGTGTATGATATAGGGATGCTACACTAAGCTTTTCGTTGAGATGAAACAAATGGTTTGAGCACAGAGACACCCAAGAGAATTAAAATATATTACGACTATGGGAGAAAGTGCTGGTAAGTAGAGTTTAAACATCTATAGACTTCACTAAACCAAATGAAATGAATATATATTTTTTTATATGCATAAAAACATGCCTCATATAGAATATGGTGGGGAAATCATTCACTGTTTGTTTACAGGGCTACACAAAATAACTAGATAAAAATGCGACAGTAGTTGCAAATTGATGGAAGTGTATTTCAGGCTGGGCCATGTATTATTACTATAGAATTATATTTAGGTGCACGCTGTGGTCCGTATATAATCTTCGAAGGATATACAAAAGCTGCAAATATTTAAGCGGTAACATTCTTTTTTGTTATTAGTGGATGTGCTTTACAATAATATTTTACCATTTCCAGGAAAGCTGTTCGCGAATTGAAATGAATTCCTCACAGAGATATGGTAAATAATGTATGTTTTAAACTAAATATTCATCACTTGTTTTTTGTATATTTACACATTTTGAGGCTTCATGATTACTGTAGTCAAGTTTTTTAATGTTTGATCTTTGTCTGTGTCTCTTAGAGTGACCTAAAAACGAATAATTTTAGGAGATCCAAATGTTGTATTTTGAAGTTAAAATAAGTTTGTTGCTGGAAAAGTTTGATCAAGATTGATGTTTCAAGGAATGTTGCATGTGAAAATAGTCTGAATAATTTTAAAAGAACTTTTAATTTTAATAACAGATTTAAATTCTATATAAATGTAGGTGCATTAATGAAACGGGGGGGGTGGGGGGTTGAGGGGGGCGGTAGCCTCCCTCTCATAGAACTAATTATCATATAAAACTCTTCCGAAACCTAATTTGAATTGTTTAACATAGGTTTACATAACAGTATTTGTTATCTTACCTCTTAATCTCCAACTTGTATTTATAGTATTAAATTTCAGGGTAAGAGAAAGTCGTGTGAGTGACACACCAGATTATTTTATTTATTGAAATTTTGTAAAGGGTCTTTTTGATTTTAGTAATCAATAATTGCTGTTTTGAGAACTTTGGAAATCGTAAATAATTTAAAAACTCTTCAATTTTAATTTGGGATCACAAATCAGAAAGAAAAAGAAAAAAGAAGAAGAAGAAGAAAGAAACTGTTAAAATAGAAATAAGTTGGAAATATAGAAAATTTAGAGAGAACATTGTCCAATATAGGAACAATAGAAGATTTTACAAATACCCCTCCCCACTTTCAGGCAATTTTGGATTTTTTTCATAATCCTAAAACAAGCCTCTCCATTTTTTCATTTTGAGTAAAAATATTTTTTTACAACCAAAATTACTAACTCCCTTCTTCATCTTCTGTTTTAACAAAATAGCGATGCGGAGGAATGAGAACGATGAAATCACTGAAATCGAAAGCCTATTTTCCAATAGATGGCAGCACCAGTCTTAATTCCAAAAAATGTTCTTATAGGCTTCTCAATATTCATTAAAATAATAACTGAATGTATAAGTAAACTTTTCTTTATTTCCCTTTTATATACTAAAGAATAAACAGAGTTATCATTATTATTATTATTCTTTTTTTTACTTATTTAATAAAGGTTACATTTTTAAAAATATATTAGCTTTTCTTTTAATTATTTCAATTAAAAAGATTGATGTCATATTTTTGTAAAATATTATGTTTAACAACAATATATAAAATGTGTTTTATGCATTTCATATTTACCTAAATATTATATACTGTTATTAATTTTTAAACTCTATATTAATTAATGTTTCATAACCTTCAAGATTTACCTTGCCTTTACCAAAATCAGCTTTTTTTTTTTTTTTTTTTTTTTTTTTTTAATTAGTCTTTCATATTAACCATGTGAAAAAATTAATTTAAATTAATAATAAAATAATTTCGAATTAATAATTTAAGATTTTTTTCTGTAAGCTGCATTCAACTCTGGTTTAGACAATAAATATTACTTACATTCACAGGTAATAGATGCCACAACTGTTTTAAAAAGCGATTTCTGAGTATCCCGATTATAAGCCCCTCCCTATTTTTTAGTGGTTTTGCATTTGAAAAACAGGGGGCTTATAATTGGGATTTTACAGTATATAATTTTGAATTATAAGTGTATTGTGGGGAAAAGAACGGCTCAGTGACTGGATATATCCGTCAGCTGCAATCAGATAGTTAATGAGTCATTACATATAACACTTATCAATTTTTAATAAATATTTAATTAAATCTGACAACAAATAATTCACTTACAAATACCACATATATATATATATATTAAATTAGACAATGTAAACTGATAAACTGATAAACTGAAGAAAACTATTCCAGAAATTACCTTTTCTTTAATACTAGCTTCTCTGTCAACTGCTGTGCCCTGAAAACAAGTAAAAAAATAACCTTAATTCTACAAAGACTACATGTAATTATTTTGGACAGCTATAAAGATCAGGTGATTAATTCATTTAGATACATGAACAAATGTTATAAACTTCATTGACTGGACACAAATACTAAGGAACATTATTTAAACTAAAAACCTTCTTCACTTTGTGTGAAGAAATTTTTAGTTTAAATATTGATTGGGAGTACACCAGTTCTTTAATTCAGTACTAAGAAACACCCCCCCCCCCCCGAAAAAAATAAAAAAACCTTTTTTTTTTAATGCTAAGAATTCAATATATATATATATAACTAACAACAAAAGGGGCTATAAGCTCTGCAATCTTTTAAAGGACTAACAGAGTTTTATAAATTATTTATGAAAAAATAATTTTTTTTCACTTTTTAAGCATTACATCTTCGTTTTATTTATGAATGCACTTTTTCATATATACTGATATTTTTATAAAATTGTTTTATCCTAAATAATGTTTTTTAGTTTCACTATAAATTTGAAATTATTCTAGCGAAGTCATAAGAAAGCATAAAAATTACATTTTGATTTATTTTATTTTGATTTATTTATTTTTCGATAAATATGGAAGATTTATTAGGAAAAAGTTTAACATTCCAAATTGTTAAATTTAGCTATTTATTTATTTTTTACAAAGTGGCTTTTAAAATTTTACGTATAACAAAAATATTATCATTTAAAATTACAATAAAGCTTTTTTAAACGAATTCCATGAAATTTTGCTTCCAAATAGCACTTTTTAGATTTATAATCAAAGTAGCAATAAGTTAAAAAAAAATTACTAATTTTATTACCAGATGAAAGAATGAGAATCCATTGAATGAAAATATAGCAACACCCCTTAAAGAACCAACCAATGTACTGGAGAGATCTATGAATATACATATAATAAACTATAAGCTCTTAGTCGGGTTTTTATTGGTTGCAATCAAGAGGAAAGATAATCTACAGACAGGTAACTAAAAATTCATCTAATGGCAAGATACCAATATCAAGAAAAATGAAAAAGTATAAAACAAACCACAACAACTGAATTCTATCTTTAAATTGCTGGTAATTGCTTAGGGTATCACTGTAGGTATGAAACGTTTTTACAGAGCTCATATCTTTAAAATGGCAAAAAGATAGTACAATGAATAGCCTAAATAATATATTAAGGGAATAAAAAATTACAGCAAAAAGTTTAAAGAATAAAAAGAAGCATAAAAAGAATTCTAAAAAGTAAAAGGAAGTTCAGAAAAAATTAGATAATACAGTTAGATATAACAGTTATTGTGAAAAAGAAATAAACTGTTAAAAAAGAAAAAATCCAAATTAAAAATTATAGGCATACCTGTACACATATAAGCAAAGCAGATAATAAAGGTAAAGAATTGGTAAAACTGAAAGCATCTAAAATGCAGAAGATGGGGAGCTGTTTTGACTGTCTTAAAAAAGCACTATTTGATAACTCGATTTGAAAATCTACATTTAAATGGTAATAATTAACACACACTTTTGTTGGAACTGAGAGGGCAAATTACACAGTGGTATTTGAATATCCCGATTCTCCCTGAATACTTTGCATTAATATTTCTGATTTTTCTAGGTAATTTTTTTCCATTTAGGCATGTGGCATGACTGGCTTAGAATTTCCTCATTTTAACTGGAGTTTTCCAACTTTTTTTTCTAATTACAATTTAGTTCCCCAGAATTTTTATAGATTTTGACCAAAATTCCCTGACTGTTCCTTGATTTCCATATAAATATCCATGTTTTTAGGTTGCTAGCCTTTCTGATTTAGTAAGGGAGGGAAGGGGAGGGGGGAGTCATTGGCAGCATATACATAAAAAAGAGGAGTAAGTAAAGGTTCACCTTCAAATCATATTTACAATGAATGACGAGGCCACTGCTGAAGATATTTCTCATGACAACTAGGTAAGTCTCGTTCCCTTCAACAGTCAATCGATACAGGCCTAAGTAGTGTGGAAGCAATGTCTTGCCATGTTTCTCCACGATGTACTACAATGAAGCATACACCATTTAAACTCATAACAAAGCACAATAAGTAGCACAAAACATTAAGACTTTAACAAAAGGTCATCCAGACTCCATGGAAACGATTTTGCAAATTAATTTTTTATGTATAAATTGTGTATTTTCTTGCAGTGATTTTGACCTTATCTGATAGCAATGATTCTTGGGTATAATAAAGTAGATGTTTGTTAGCATCTCCATATTAATTGTATTCCATGTGTTGGGTCCTTTTTTTCAAAATCTATTCATTGTCCTTGGATGTCACTTTTATAGAGCTTATTTAACAGCACAAAAGTCCATAAAAGAGAAACATCCAATAATTTTACACAAGTGTTTAATGCCATAGGATACATTTTCTAATTCCATTCAGTTTTTAATAAGAGGCAGTTAACTAAGACAAGTGTCTAGAGAATTTGTTCATATGAAGCTCAACTTTATAAATGTGCTTTCTGTAATATACGCTGGAATTAAAAAATTGTTTTTTAAAATAATCAGAGTACAAATTAATTGTAATTTTACTTCAGACTTCCTGAACTTCTTAATTTACCATTCTAGTGATATGCCTTTGGGAACTTAATACATTAACAAAGCCATTTTGTATGACAATTTTAGTCAGTTGAACAACAGAAAATGATTCTTCCTTTATCAGCAATTAAAAAAAAAATATTACTAATCATTTCCATTTGTCAGTAAGCTAGATGTTTTTTGTATAACATTCTATAATTTGCTTTGGTAAATGCAAATGAACTTTAAACATCTTTTTTCACCTCAGATCTTTAATTATGAAACATTTCACTAAAAGACAAACCCACTTTCAATGCAAGGGATGCTTGGAGTGGGTAAATTTTATTTTAGAATCAAAAACTTCATTTCCTTGATGTTTACCTGCATTAGAATACTTTTCGAATTTGGTTTTGACATATTCCCCCCCCCCCCCCAATTTTTGCTTTGAGCTAAATGTTTTTTCTCTTTAAAATTCAATATTTTAAATACATACCGTTTTTTGAGATGCAATAACATTGTTTTTTAGATCACCTGATTGATATGAAAACTTTTCCACAAAAACATTTTGTCATTAAGTCTTAATTAATTTCAAGAGTTATTTTCAAAATAAATCTTTGATTCTGCATCCCAATCAAAACTAGTATGTTGTAGTCACCACCAGACTTTCTTCTATATTTTCCTATACAAAAATTCACTCAGTAACAATAAAAAAAAAAAAAAAAAATTACGATTCTTTTCCTTTTTTTTTTTTTTTTTTTTTTTTTTTGTTAAAAGTAAAAAGAATCGATAACTTTGTTTTAAATTATCGCAGATCGATGGTTCAACCATTTGTTTTAAAGGTATTGATGAGACCTTTTGAAAGATACCCATCTTGAAAATTTACTCCCCTCGAGGGGAGACTTCCCCCCAGGGGGGGGGGGTGGCGAGGCTCCTACACACACAAAATTTTTTTCCCAGTTGACTATCTCTGTTATAAATAATTCTCTTTATGCACATTTATACAACATTTTGTCCTATATCACCATGTTAAAAATTTGGAAAAAGCGGGATGGCAACACAACCTGCAAGACAATTTTTACCAAAAGTTGATAGGCACTAATTGGTGTCAAGGGGCAACTACATACCAATCTGTATGAAATCCTGAGCAGTAGTTTTTGAGATACAGTTGCCACAAAATTTTGTCACGCACACAAACATTTTCTAAAAATGGTCAAATCGTATTCTACAGCTCTCAAAACATGTAAATCCATCAAAAACCCGAGGTCAAAAATTTTTACGAATCCAATACTTTCTCCTATTGAATATAGAAGAAAATAATAAAATGGCAGCTGAAGATTATTAGCCAAGATACCAAATTTTCATCTTAAAATGCTAATGCAAGACCACAGATACAAAATCATTTCCATTAAGCATGAACTATCTTTTGTGTTAAATCTCTTTTTACATGGTTCTATTCTTACCGGATGGTATTTCTTCAGCAATGTGTGCATGAACTCTACTTCCTCACTTTGCAGTGCCTTGATCACAAACGTTTTGTCGTACGACTCGTACATTTTTGTGGTGCTTTTGTTGCTGGGGTCTACAGGGACAGGCTGAGACTTTGTTAAAGAATTCTATAAGAAACAGAAACAAGATTAAAATCTTAAAATTGAATATTTGATTTATTATACAATTTACATATCTATAGTAATTTCAAGTATTTCCTGTTTATAAAACTAATTATTGAAGGATGAACTTTGCATTGGGCATGATTAGTCTAGATTGTCAAATTATGAAACAATTTAACTTTGTCTTGTTAAAGGCAAAATTAATACAGTACAGAACGCATTATCCAGAACCCACGGGACCAGAAGTATTCTGGATTTTGGGTCCTTTTCCCATTATTGCTTTCCCTTAAATACAAAACATAACTCGGTAATTGACAGGTACTAATTTACTTCTAGGAGCAACTGCTTCACACACAGACAGACATTTAAAAAAATATTCGAATTGTATTCTAGAGCTCTTAAAACATGCAAATAAATCGAAATCTGGAAGTTAAGATTTTTTGCAAATCTGATACTTTCTTCTATTAAATTTAGCAGGAAGTAAAAAAATAACTAATGCTGTATATATATAATAACTGTATATATATACAAACATGTACATTGCTGCAACTTGCCATGAGTGGCATGGTTGCTTCTTTATCAGTGCTGCTAAACAGTGCCGGCCCTAGCAAATTTGGCGCCCTAGGCGAAAAATTTTCGTGGCGCCCCATTAAAACAAATTTTTAAAAAATGTAAGACACACAGACAATTATACACATACAAATACTGTAATAAATGCTATTTATTTTTTTTACATATTGCATATTATTGTTTTTTCGGCGCTACTTTTAGCGGTAGTAGAAACAATATCCTTCAAATGAATTGTTTTAGCTTCATCTTGATCTGTTGATAATGGTGATAGTCCTACAAATTGTTCCACGTCACTACAGAACGCTGGTAAGTTTTTATTAATTTCAGTTATATGAAGCTGGGTTCTCCACTGGCCACAGACACAGGAAGTGTCAGCAACAATTTTATTGCTGTTACTAAATTCAACGTGCAATGTACTAGTTCGTTTTCACAAAAAATATTCAAAACTTCCTGTAGTGTACTTTCATCAACATCCTTAGAGTCTCCTTGAGTCAGATAATCTCCTAATCTTCTATACATAATTTCAAAATCACTTTGAAAGTTTTTTTTACGACTCACAATCGTTAGAAAGGCATCAGAAAACATGATTTATCTTTTTGGTCTGTTTGAACTTCTCATCATTCGAATTTCTTGCTGTATCAAGAAAAGAAATATAACAATTAATCTTAAAATGATGTTTAGCAACACTTGTTGATTTATCAGCTGACTGCATAATTAAACTTCTTTTTAATTTTTCGTAATCGGGCTGGCTCTGACTCCGATGGGAATGATACCTCAATATTAATTTCTTCTGAAAATGCCTCCTGTTTATCAAATCCGAAATCACTTTTACAGTTTCCAAGAAAAAAAAAAATGTTTTTAGTAGTGCAGTTTGGGTCACATTTTCACCATTGGCGCGTCGTCTTTTGTTATGTACTGACAAAAACTTTCTTCACTTATTTTCTAATAGGAAATTAACATTTTTTATACATGATCTGGCTTGTGTTCGTCGAGAATGGACAACTAGGACGAGGCGGAGCTTTCAATGTTTGTGGGAAAAAGTTGTGCTCTGATAGGCTACACTCTACTGTTTGTGGGTTAAAAGAAGACTCCTACAGGTTAAATAAAAGAAAATCGTCAGGACTTTGAATGACGTCAGAAAGTCATGTCGTCTATTCGCTGCAGATTACCCACAGAATTTTCTCACATTCCAAGTATACATAAACTGAAAGTGAAACCGGAAGCATTTTTCATGTTCTGTTTATCAAAGCCTCAGTCTTTATTTCTTTCATATCAAACTATTGTTTATTTGCTAATTATTTTGGAAGATGAAGCAAGATTTTTGTTTATTCAGATTCAGGTGGAAAAATCTTTTGTTTTTTCAAATTATTATTCTGATAGTGTTCCTTTAGGATTCGGACAAAAATAACTTTTCTAATGAGCCTAATTTGCTTTGCTAATGATATTTTTTCTCTAATTTTCTCTTACACAATTATACTCCAATTTTTTTTTTTTTTTTTCTGTTAACAGCTAGTCTCAAGTATCAACTGTACTGAAAACGAAATTTCACATTTTATTACTAAGTTGAGCTACTAGAAAAAGAAACTATAACAGAATCACTTTGTAAAATTCCGAAAATCCCCCACGCATAGCCCATACAAAGTCACCTAGTCTAAAGAGCTAAAACTTCTTTTTAGTTAGAGCTAGCTTCCTTCAAATCATTATTATTATCATTATTATTTTATGTCAGTTCAAAATTATAAAATTAAAATATTTATAATTTTTCGTATATAAAGTAAATATAAAACAAAAAGTAATAAGATAAATAATAATGTAATACTTATACACATTCTTACTTTTATAATCTTTTTCAATCAATCATCTGCGTCAGACGTGTATACAAAGGTAATCTGAAGTAATCCTTTTTTCTTTTGATTGCTATACCCTTGTAAAATTGCTTTTCTAAGAGCTGAGCAACTGAGAAAATTCGAATAAAAAAATATCTTTTGCGTGCAAAACACACGCAAAGTTAAAAAAAAAGAAAAAAGGCTGAAGTTTCATCTTTTTTGTCAGTTATTTATAATCATTAAGCTCAACATTAAGCCAATACATTTAACCTCTTCGCTTCATAAAATGTGCTCTTGCAGCAAAAGCAAATTTACAGATAACTGGAAACAAAAATGACAGTCTATACATTTCTATTAAGGTCGACCTTGTCAAATTGATGAGTATTCAGTAAAAAATGGTAGTTTCGAGTTGCCAAAGTCTCGAAGTTCTAATTTCAATAGAAGCCGAGTTCTGGAATTTCCAGCTACATTTTAGCACAGAATTAACCCGATATTTTACCATTTGTTAACAAGAATTTAAAAAGAAGCTGATTAACTCCCGAGAAGTCGATTGTATTCAGTAAATTGTTCTGAGAAATCGTCTCATTGAGATTGCGCTTCAATCATTTGATTATCATTCCTGATCCTGAATAAGTGAAATTCCTGCTCTATAGTGTAATGTAATTAATGCTCTTTACTTTACTTTTGTGATACAAGTGACTGCTTGCCCCAGTATTTGAAACAGTCCAATAGGACTATTTCGAAAATACTCTTTAAAATGCTAGTTTTATTTGTTTGTTTCGAGAACATTTATTGAATTGACAGTTCTGCTGAACTGTTTCGAGAATATGAGTTAAATAAAGCTCATTCATCGACTTGAACCTATATGTGCATTTACGATCTTCTTTTCTTGAACAAGAAAGTCGCTGTTTCGTAACATTTGATTTGGCACCTGATGTAAAGCAGATACACTTAATGATTTTGACTAGAAGTAGTGCAGAAGACATGAAAGAACTTGAAGCTTAGACTGTCTAGTTAAAAGAATCGAAAGCTGGACAAAATCATATGATAGCAGCACAACATGAGAGGAAAATCGGACATGAAGAGATAGATGAAGGATGGATAAAAGAAGATGAAAGCTAGAGAACATGAATTGAGAGAATAGCTGAAACCCTGACGAGGAGTTAGGATAAAACAGAAGCCATGTAAGAAGAGATTCGTTGAAAAGTTAAAGTAATTCAAGAGAAAATGCAAGAGCGAGAGAAATTTTTGAGGAAAAAATAAAATTTACGAAAATTAAAGTTGAAAAGACAATTCAAGCAAAGTTTCTAGAAATGAAAGGTTCCAGTTCCCCATATGTAGCACTAGTGCGACATAAAACTCACTTTCCTACCCTCCAGAAATAAAAGATAGCTTTTAGGGAAAGTATTTAAAAATAAGAAAAGATGTACAAAGGAAAGACCGAAACATAAAAGATGTGCAAGGGATGATTCATGAGAAGAAACATGATGTACAATTTAGACCCTTGAATGGAAAGTTAAAACTTTATAATTCCAATAAAGTACAGCCACATTAAATAATGACTCGGTGACTTTTAGGTATAGTATAAAGCTGATAACAATTAGATGGACAGATTTAATGACTGACTGTTTTCAAAACTCAATTCGACGTTGTAAGTTTTTGAAAAAATAGATCGTTATTATGGTAAAATCAAGCCAGTTGTTTGTGATTCTTTCTCTTGCGCTTCTCATCAGATATATTAGATTGACTTTGATGCCCTGAAAAGTCAATTCGAGAATTATCCATTTACTTCATTTTTACATGCCCAATTGAAAACGCGCCAAGAAAAACTAAGTAAATGTTTCCAAGTCATAGCAGCAGACTTGTACCTTTTAGTCCTTTCTAGAAGACAAAGATTGTAAGTGTTTAAAATTTTCACACAACATGAGTGCTGTGTTTCCAAGACTACATTTTATCTGTTCTAAAGTGCCGTTAGATAATAATAAATAAAATAGATCTTGTTGTCTGGATTGTGCCGCCCTCTAGATTTGAGCGCCCTAGGCCATCGCCTATTTTGCCTATATGGTCGAGCCGGCCCTGCTGCTAAACATGAATACTGTCTCGATCATAAGAGCAGAATACTAAAAAAAAATTTTTTTTCTTTAAAAATTTCCATTTTTTTTTTTTTTTTTTTTTTTTTTTTAAGGTCTTAATGAGAAGTTAAAAACCACCAGAAACCTATCACCAAATAAATTAGAATTTTTTTTAATGCGGTTTTCTGTGAATTGCAGGGTTTTCCTGGATCACAAACATCCCTGACCATCTAAAAAAAAGAAATTCTGCTTTAATTTCTAAATTACCTAATAAAACACACAATAATTCATTTTAGGGCTTTTTTTTCTGATTTTAGATATAAAATGTATTTTAATCATTAAAAAAAAAAAAAAAATGTAAAATGATTCTGGATTTCCAGATTTTGGAACTCTGGATAATGGGTCCTATACTGTAGTTTAAAAAAGAAAATGCATACGATTTATTTCTGCTTTCAAAACTGTATTAATTTATTCATTTAATAACATTTCCTGTTCACTCATTCAATAAATGGGTGTCTTTTGGCATGAAAAAGTTGCCAAGAAAAATTTCAAGTGAGGATAACTAATATGTATTCCTAAAAGATGCCAAATTTTCTAACAGAATAAAATCTACTTACAATATAGTCTGTTTCCTTGACACCAAACCTCTCTCTTAGGTTTCTAAATACTAAGGGACAGTATTCTTTGAATTTAAAATGACTAGGCATATTTTCCCTGGAAAAATAGAAGTAAATACATGTAATAAATATCTTTCAAAACGAAAAGTATTTTCACAAAACTGATAACTTCAAAGGACATAGATAGAATGAAAATTAAAAATATTCATTATATATATATATATTACTTACAAACAAATCAGTGGATGAATATATGCAAATATGTGAATAGTCATTTTTCAAAAACACCAAGAAAAATTAAGCTTATCTAACATATTTTTCAAGATCAGGCCTGAAACTAGGATTTTTTTTCATCCGGAGAGATTTTGGTGCCCCACTCTTTCCCACACTGAAATTAAAATGTCCAAGAAAATTTTATGAAGCTTATAATGTCCTTTTTATTTTCACCTATATTCATAAACTAGTATGTTGTGGCCACCACAAGACTTTCTTCTATATTTTCCTATACAAATTCACTCAGTAACAATATTTAAAAAAAAAAAAAAAAAAAAAAAAATGCGATTTTTTTTTTTTTCTAAGTTTTTTTTGTTAAAAGTAAAAAAAAAAAAAAAAATCGATAACTTTGTTTTAAATTATCACAGATTTATAGTTCAACCATTCCTTTTAAAGGTATTGACGAAACCTTTCGAAAGATACCCATCTTGAAAATGTACCCCCCCCCCCCCCCAGGGGGCCAACCGATGCCCCCACATGCACAAAATTTTTTCCTGGTTAACTACTACTATTATCAATAATTCATATTAATTTTACAATCACAAGTTTAAAATAACTCTCATTATGCACATTCATACGAAATTTTGTCCTATACTGTCATGTTAAAAGTTTATATAAAATGCGATCACAGCGCCACCTGTTGAGCGATTGATCCCCAAATGTAATCAGCACCAGTTTATGTCGGGGACCAACTCAATACCAAGTTTGGTTAAATTTCATTCATTGGTTCGTGAGATACAGCGTCCACAAAAAAGTGATACAGACAGACATTTTCTAAAAACTATCAATTCCTGTTCTGGACATCCCAAAACGTGTAAATCCATCAAAAATCGGAGGTCGAAAATTTTCACGAATCCAATACTTTCTCTATATTACATATTGAAGAAAGTAAAAATAAGTATAGCAGTAGCATGGAATTCTATGAAACCTAGTATGCAACTGAATCCTGACATAAGCTGGCACTCATTAGTTTTGTTGTATAATGCTCGAATTGCAATGCTGTCAGGCCTTTTTTCTTCAGAACTATATCTCGACATCTCGAAGACAGAATTATGTAAACTTTATACCTTATACACTTGTTTTAAAAATGAAGTTTATGAAATGCCTGGGAACACTGACCAACAGGTCACACTATTATGACATCTTTTAAAAATAAAATTTTGGCCCTGTTCAAGATAAGATATACTGAGCATTATAAAATCATTTTTAACTAGGATAAACATGTAAAAATGTGCATTTCCCTGTAATCTTGATATGCATGTTTTCACATTATTTGTCGGCTACGAATGGAATGATTCTCACAGACACACACATATCATGGACTGATTTTTTATTAAGACTTGATCATTTTGATTAATCTTGGATATCAAATCTTTAATCCCAATAAACCATAATCACAGCAACAATGCTGTTGCTTTCATTCCAAACTCACACCTACTTTTTCTGCTTGATGAAGGGCCATGCTATCATTTCTACAACCCGAAACAGTTATTACAAGTTTTTGCAATACAGTAGAACTTGGATAATTCGAAGTTGAAGGGACCAGAGAAAAATTCGAAATATGCAAAGATTCGAATTACATATACTATTTTGTTAATAAAAGAGATAAATTAAAACTTTACGATCAAAGATTTAACACAAACTTTATATCTAAGAATACTGTTACATCCCCCTCCCATTAAATCAATATTTTTTTACGAGCTTAATTATTCAACACTTTTTTAAAAATTGTCAGATATTTTTTATTTCTTCTGTAAGTAGTACAATCTTTGTGTAATAGAATATGACTTGATACAAAAATAGAATCTTCTTCATTAGACATGACATTCAATTCAAGAAAACCTAAAAGTTCCTGTATATGCACCATATCTCCTGATGCTCTAGCTGGGCTTCTCTTGTATTTCCTTATCCTTCTTTTGAAAGACTGTTCAAATACATTAGCTGAGAAAAATCTCGAGAACATATTTTACAGTAATATTTTAAAGGTAATCGTATGAAAAATTCGAATTATCCACGATTTTTTAACATTATTTTAATACAAAATTCAAGGGATCGAGTAAAAAATTCGAATTATCCCGAATTTCGAATTAAACAAGTTCGAATTATTCAAGCTTCACTGTATATGGTGTTTGTTTACAAAGTTTATTTCTTAGACATCCAGATTCATTCAAGATTAAATGATGTACAAATGTTGAGATGACAGAAAATTGCAGTTAAATACATATATTTGTAATTATTATTATCATTTTCAGTTATACTTTGTTCATATTTGCTGTATATGATCTCATCCACCCATGTTTCAAAAACAATTCATATTAATTTTTTAATATTTTTTTGCCTTATAAGGTTTCATTTCCACAAGTGGTTCTTTGTTCATTAATTCTTACCTGCCTTCCTTTCTGGTGTTAAATCATTGTAACGATGAATTATTATTATTATTATTATTATATATATAAAACACAAATTTTTAAAAGTAGTAGGGATACAATGCCAACATATCAATACCACTGCACATCAGCAAATAAAACACTGAAACACAGTGGGTTGGTTAGTTAAAATCAAGATACATTAATCTTTTTTTTTAAAGAGAGAGAAGTTGACTCACTTGTTAAAATAATGATTATCCACCCGTATTTTACTGAAAGCTTTAAAATCATCCGGCATCAGCATCACAGGAATATTCACATGTGTTAAACCAGTTACCTAAAAAGAGAACCCATGTAATAAGTCAAAATTAAAAGCTACACATTTTTAAAACTGATAGAACACATTGTTTCAGAACAAGAAAAAGTTTCAGACTAGACACAAAAAGGTGGGAAAGCTCATGCTTTTAATAAATTATGTTCATTCATGTTGTCGAAGTAGAATCAGCCAATTGAGGACATTTATACTTAATACAATATATTGAAATCACACAATCAACTGATTGGGAAGAAAATCATATTTATTGAAATTTATTTTTCCGACTGAGTGAAAATAATGCCTGGACCGGGAGTCGAACCCCAGATCTTTGACTTACAAGGTCAAGGTTCTACCCATTGAGCTATCCAGGCTGACAACCGGTGGACATTTCTCACTCAGACAACCTTTAGGCAGAAACATCTGGTCTATCATGTAAATCAAAGTAAGTCAAAGATCTGGGGTTTGACTCCCGGTCCAGGCATTATTTTCACTCAGTCGGAAAAATAAATTTCAATAAATATGATTTTCTTCCCAATCAGTTGATTGTGTGATTTCAATATATTGTATTTCTTTCTCCCATTGTTTAATGGTGTTTTCCTTTACCTGCGGCTTTTTTCTGTCGAGCTATCTACATGATAGACCAGATGTTTCTGCCTAAAGGTTGTCTGAGTGAGTAATGCTGACCGGGGTGTCGGCCTGGATAGCTCAATTGGTAGAGCCTTGACCTTGTAAGTCAAAGATCTGGGGTTCGACTCCCGGTCCAGGCATTATTTTCACTCAGCCGGAAAAATAAATTTCAATAAATACATTTATACTTATTTTTTGCCTCGATCCGATTTTTTTATTAGCTTGGCCCATTCTAAAATTCATCCAAGTTTAATTGGACTGGGGATGGATTGCGGGGTCTGATTAAATGAACTTGATAAATGAATGAATTAGATCTCTAATTCATCTCAATAAATATCTTATTTTCATATTTTAAAAATTTTATTAAATTATCAATGCTTTATTATTGAAATATTTTTATTTTATCCTATGAATTCAAGAGAGTTTCTACGTAATTTTGAAGTCTTATTCTGAAGTGGAAATGATATAACTATCCCCCTCTATTAACACCTAATTTTTAAATAATTGTATATGTTTGAAAAACTGTAGGTATTTCATCATTCCTATAATTTTTCTAATACAATTAAAAGAGCTTTGCATAAATGATATATTTTGAAATTAAAAGCAGACAAATAGCAAACATAAAAGAAAAAAAAAAATTGTATGATAATAATTTAATAATGCCAATTTTGGGGAAAGAAAAAAAAATAAATAAATAAAACCCTATATATAAGTCCTGTGGACGTGGCAGAATTTAGGCAACACAGTAATATTGTCGCAGAAAAGATATTGTCACTTACAGAAAGATTTGCTCATAAAAATTAACGATATTCTCAGATATTTCAGTATAAGATAGAAATTCATGTCTTACATTTAAGATTTCTTCAACAGTCTATTAATAAAATTGATATCTTTATAATTATATAAACATACTAGCAGGCTACGCCCGCTTCGCTGGTCACTATTTTTAAATGAATCATTGTAATTAATGAATTCTCAAAATTGCATTAATTTTTATCATGTGAAAAAAAAAAAAAAAAAAAAGGAAACAAAAACTCTGATCGGGAAAAATGTCGCACCGGGTTCCCACTGCCTTCGGCAGCGTAGACCCGTGCGCGATGCATATATATGAGCGCCCTAATAATTTTACAAATTCGAAAATATCCGCAATCGATTTGTAAGTAACAAAAACCTCTATGCACCAGTTTTGAACGATCTATCTCTATTTTTATTTTTTTACCCTTCCGCTCCCTCCCCCCTTTCCCGCCCCTCCCAATAATTTTAAAAATTCAAAAATATCCGCAATCGATTTGTAGGTATCGAAAACCTCGATGTACCAAATTTGAATGATCTAACTATTTTTTTTTTTGCCCCTCTGTCCCCCCCTCCCCGGCCCTTCTAATAACTTTACACTTTCAAAAATATCCCCATTCGATTTGCTGGCCTCTAAAACCTATCTGTACCAATTTTCAATGGCCTAACTGTATTTCTATTTGTTTTTGCCCATAGCCCCCCCTTACCGCCCCTCCTAATAATTTTACAAATTCGAAAATATCCGCAATCGATTTGTAAGTATCGAAAACCTCTATATACCAATTTTGAACGATCTAACTGTATTTTTATTTTTTTGCCCCCCCTCTCCCCTCCCCCCTTCTCGCCCCTCCTAATAACTTTACACAATCGAAAATATCCCCATTCGACTTGCAGGCCTCTTAAACCTATCTGTACCAATTTTGAACGGCCTAACTGTATTTCTATTTGTTTTTACCCCATAGCCCCCCCTACCCGCCCCTCCTAATAATTTTACAAATTCAAAATCATCCGCAATCGATTTGTAAGTATCGAAAACCTCTACGTACCAATTTTGAACGATCTGACACTATTTTTATTTTTTTCTACCCCCCCACCCCTCCCCCCTTCTTGTCCCTCCTAATAACTTTACACAATCGAAAATATCCCCATTCGACTTGCAGGCCTTCAAAACCTATCTGTACCAATTTTGAACGGCCTAACTGTACTTCTATTTGTTTTTGCTCCATAGCCCCCCCCCCCTTGCTGCCCCACCTGGGGGCTGAATTTCTAAAATTCCAGAAATTGGTTTTTAGACATTTCTATTAGCTATATTTTAAAGCAAAAATTTCGGGCGTTTAAACCAAATATTACGAAATTTCAACGGCATATCTCAATTTAAAATAGTGGAAAATATAAAACAAAATTTAATCTAATTTTTTTGTTTATCCACATATTTTCATGAAAATTGAACAGTAGCTTTATAATATGCTGTCTAGGCCGAATATTAATTCAAATGTAACGTGAATGAAAATTTGAAAAAAATTGAAAATTGCAATTTTCCCCCCCCAATACAAAACACGTGACATCTTGATCGGTTACAATCATTTCCTTTTTCTTTGGAGACATTCGTCTGGCATAATGCCAATGGCGGTGAATTCTCAGTCATTGAGATCGCTTTCAGATTAGACATGAGTGCACATTTTAATTAATATCTCCAAAACTAATTAAGTTACAACTTTCATTTTTGCGGCGTTGTCTTTCTCGGGTCGTAAACATTAACCGTGCCGAATTTGGTCCCGCTCGGTGAAACGGCCTAGGATTCTATAGTGGACAGACAGACAGACACACAGACAGACTCTGCTGTTTTATATATATAGATTATGTGTAAATTAGAAAATGTGTCAATATTGTCTTACAGAAAAGGTTTGACGAACAAAGCTTGTGACAGAAAGCATAAAAACATTCTGTTACAGGATGTATATGTATATAATAAAAGTTATATATAAATACATAATAAAAGATACTATTTTTGGTGATATTTTAGAGGCAATTTTAACCGATATACAGGGTGACAAATAACTTGGATGAAGTGTCAAACCAAATATCTGTAACTACCACTATCGCAAACTCAAGGAAGATGTTCTCTTACCTTGGTCGCAAAAGTTCTTTGGAAACAAAAGATGGACCTTCCAACAGGATTCCGCACCTGCACACACAGCTAAAGGCATTCAAGATTGGTGCAAGACAAATTTTCCTGACTTCATTGAAGCTGAAGGTAGGCCACCGTATTCCCCAGATTTGAACCCGGTGGATTATTCTGTTTGGTCCATCTTGGAGACAAGGGTCTGTGCTAAACCTCATAAAACTTTGGCATACCTAAAGGAATTCTTATGCAAAGAATGGGATAAAATATCAGTAAGTGAGTTGCGGGCCCGTAGCCAAAAATTTTGTGACACGTTTAAAGCTCTGTATTAAAGCTAAAGGTAGCCACCTTGAAAATTTGTAAATATAATAGATAAAATAATGTATTCCTGTTTATTGAAGTTTGGTCGTAATATTTTCATTAGCATTAAAGTTATAATGTACCATGTGTGTCCAAGTTATTTCTTGTCACCCTGTATATATACTTACTAGCAAAGTTTTCATATTCTGTTCACAAACTTTTCATTTTAAAAAGTGAATGATTTAACAAACCAGTGTCTGCACAGTTTTTTTTTAGAGAGAATCTTGTTATTGTAAAAATAATATATAAATTTTGTGAAACTATTCAACAACTTACCTATGTGATAGAATGTTGTTTTATAAGTGGTGCTTCATAGACTAACATATATACATATATATATTTCCTGTTGATTAAAGAAAAATTTAATTACAAAATTTATGTTTAAACATTTTTAATTGCTGAAATAGCAGGGTTGGCTGGATTGGATCCAAGTTGGGTCGGACCCAATGGGTTTTTTTTCCAAAAAAAAAAAAAAAAAAAAAAAAAAAAACCACACTTTTGCGTTTTTTCAATTTTATAAGACTTTCTTCGATAAAAAAGCAAACTACTAAGCAATTGAAACTTTTTTTTTATTTATTTATTCTCTAACAGAACAGTTTATATAAGAACAAGTTATACTTGTAAATATTTACTATACAACATACTATATTCAAGATGAGAGCTATGAACTCTTGGAACTTTCCAGTCACAGACTGAAATGCCCCACCAACTAGGTTACCCTTCATTTGCTTTGACACATTTAACTTTACTGATCTGCTGCTTAATCTTATAGATGTCAATTCTGTATTTAATTTATCATGCAATAATTTTCATACTGTACTTTCGAAATTTTGCTTTATTCAGCTACGTTATAAACATTTTAAATTTTGTACAAATTTACAAAGTTTACAAATTAGAAATTGAAATCAGGGTTCTGGTCAGTATCATAAGGGATACTATTTTAAAAACATCATTTTAATTTTTTCAAATCATTAATTTTTTATTCATTTTTATTTATTTATTTATTTTTCAAAATTTTAATCAGTATTTAATTTTAAGATATAGTAGTCTACAGTTTACACAAACTAACAATAAGCTGACTAATTTAAATACAGATACTACATCTTTTTTGTGATTTTAAGATTCCTCATATAGTACGAAGCCGAAAATCCAGACTCCAAATATCCGGACAATTTCGGCGGCGTTAATCATCATCATCATCAACAGCGATTTTTTTTTTTTTTTTTTTTAACATAAATATATCTAAATAAAGAACCGAAAAAGTGTTTTTTTTTTTTTCTTAGTAATCTTCAAAACCGGCATTTGCAATGTCTGAAAGAGGAGGGAGAAGAAGATTATAATAATAGTAACAGTTCTTAAACATTTATTTAATTGAGAACTAAATTTTATATTCTATTTCAATTATGCTCAAACTTTTAATTAAAAAACCTAAAGTACTTTAAAAAAAAATCACAAAAACGTTTTAAAAATGGCATGTTTTTTTTTTTTCTTTTATTATAACTTGTACTAATTGTTGTTTGCAAATATTTCAATAAATCTGTTTTATTTTTCAAGTTTAATTTTTAATTTTATTTATTTTTATTTATGTATTGTTAAAATTGATAAAAGGAATATTACAGAATCTCCTTATATTATTAAAATATGTTTAAAAATCGTAATATATTATTTTATACTTACATTTGCATACTATCCGAGTACTTAAACCATAATATTATATTTTTTAGGCACGACCAAAAATCCGGAAAATCTGAAACTTTTCGGCTTCGTACTGTACTGCAAAATTTATAAAAATGTCAAAAAATTGAGGTTGAAAATCTTCATGAATACCAAACTTTCCCATATTTATATAATTACAACAAGAAACTGAACTTAAAAAAAAAAAAAAAAAAAAATCATTTTTAAAGCTGAATACATAAATTACTTATTATTTAAAATTGGTCAACTAATTTGAAATCTTTATAATGAAGAGTCAAATGCTGCTTTATTTTAACCTAAATTATATTACACAATATATTTGAAAATTTGTAGATAGATTGCATGTTCATAAATCATCATATGCTCATCAGATTTCAGGAATTTTCATTTAACATATTTTGACTTTGATTTAAGGACTTCTTACTTTCTTTTAACTGTTTGCCAATTAAGATAACTGTATAATAGAAATTTAGAAAAAAAAAATTATAATTAATCAGTACTTTTATTTTTATTACAAAACTTTAGTACCATGTATTTTATAGATTTTAAAACTTCTTTACACACCATAAATTTTAAGCCAGCACAACCGGTTTCGAAAGGAAGTAGCTTTTCTTCATCAGGTGCAAAAGAACACGTGCTACTGTCTTGGAGGCAAAAGCAAGACATATTTAACTTTATTGAAATTAAAATATATATATATATTTAACTTTACTGATTTGCATGTCTTGCTTTTGCCTCCAAGGCAGTAGCACATGTTCTTTTGCACCTGATGAAGAAAGGCTACTTCCTTTCAAAACCGGTTGTGCTGGCTTAAAATTTATGGTGTGTAAAGAAGTTTTAAAATCTATATCTATATATTGATTGTACACCAGGTTTGAATTTTGTTTCACCATGTATTTTATTGTATAATAATAATAATAATAACAACAATTACACCTTGACCTTTTTCTGTCATGTAATTTCAAAATTTTTAAAATAGACTCACAATTCACCCTGAATAAAGGAATTATTGAACATGAGCAATAAACAAATTTAGGGAACAGATGTTCTTGAATTTAATTTTTTCCTGCTTTTCATTGTCTTTTCTTGAAAAAACTAGGGGGCTCTGCCCCCTTCTCTCTCCGCTCACCAACCCCTAAGGAAGGCTTTCCCTCACCCCGACTTGCTTCTCTCATTAACCCCTGCTGGATTCTACCCGACTATTCTCAACTTTGCCTTTCATTGAATTGGAATATTGATAATACATAATACAAGAGAAAAGTTTAACAATATTATAGAAATCCACCATATTTGGTATCACATTGAAATACACAATATTTAATATTATATTGTTTCTAGTATGTGAAAAATCTGTCTTAACGTTCGACAGTTTAATAACAATTTCCCATTATTTTGAGAGAAAACATATGTTAGACAGCTAGACACACAAAATAAGCAACGATAGCACTAACTGTTTAGAGCAGAGAGAAATTCTTAACATCTAAATGATTTAGCGTTACAGCTTTAGTATACGATCCACTTGTTAAATTTTTGTCACTGTTTGACGATGAATTTTTCGGGTATTATTGCTTGATTAAAGAAATTATGAACTTATTTTTTCTAATGCCTATATTTTTTACTATTGAATTTTTTTAGTTAATTTAGGGCAATATGTAACACTCTGCATTTATTTCCAATGTACAGCAAGGTTTAAAATGGTGCTTACAACAGTAAAGATGCAACATTTAAAGTGCATTTTTCCTAGAATATGATTTAGTCGGATCAATTGAAAATAAATATCTTATGTGATTATTGCAATTATTTTAAACATTTCATTAGTAGTAGTACGCCAGGACAATTTTTTTCAGATAGCGATTTTGCATTGTCGCCATGAATTTGCCAAGATGCCCGTCAATATCTGATTTTACCACTTCTTAAGCTATATTAAATACTAAGTTAAATCGGGGAAAAAAATCGCATTTTTCGAAATCTACTGATAAGTGAAAAATTCATCCTTGATTATATTGTAATAACGAATTGCCGGTTTGGAGTATTCGAGATAGATAGACCATCACCATTCATAAATTGGATGGCTTTTGAATATTTGTTGACAATTTGAATAAATATTCATGATGGCTCCTGAATACTTATTGGCGATATCTTCTGAATAATTATTATTGTTGGCGATATGTACTGATTACACCTTGATTTTTTTATATATATATTATATAATATTGAATTTAGAAAATAAAAAATGCGTGTGGAGAATGAAATATAATGATATTGGATAATTTAATTTATAGAGACATCAGACATCAATGGTACAGGAAAAACTACTTTAGCCATTTTCTTTCTAATAATACGGATAATATTTTACCTGGAGATATTTTGTACATTTAGACCAAATAAAAAATGTTCTTCTTTTTTTCTCACTTGAATTAAATTAAAAAAATATTTAAAATAAAATTTGAAAAAAAAAAAAAAAAAAAAAATGTGCTAAAGCAATGGTACAGTTTAACCTCTTGGCGAAATTTTAAATTTGGCACCGAAGTAGCTTAGACTTTTCTCGCAAAAATCTTGACATGCATAACTGTGATAGATAATTTAAGTCATCGTCAAAATAAATGAAAAATTTAAAATCTGCCAGTGAGGTCCTGTATTATGTGTAACTAAAATATTTTATAAATGCAGTTCCTTCATTCCATTACATGGAAAAATAGACAAAAAAAAAAGTCCTGTTGTATTAAATTAAATTCTGTTTTCTGCAAAGTTTTACATCAATGCTTAAAAAACAAAAATAGGTTACGAATTTTATTATTATTATTATTGTTGCTCTATTTTATAATTTTTTTTTTTTTTTTGTACTTACGTATTAACGCCACAGCAGCAGAAGTTGCGCTAATGCGCCAATAAAGAGCAATCCTGTTGTTCGCACTTAAGAGACAGGGGGACAGCGAGACATCTTTTGGAATCTTATTTATCAGAGTTCATATGGCGACAGCATCAGGTGAAAGATAATAGAGACAGTTTTGAATCTATGTTAAACTCTTATTGGCCCATTTTCCATCGAATCAGATTGACTACTTTGTTTTAAATAAAGTGTTTTGAATTTTGAAAGTGTTTTGATTTTAAATAAAGTGTTTTATTTTATGATTTGTCGCAAAAATTTTAGGTGTAGATTGATGGCGCTTAATCTGTAGCCGCGGTGGCGTTAATACGTAAGTATCTTTGGAACAACTTCAGTATAACGCCACAATAATATTTGGCGATTTTTTGTTGGTGATTATGGCTAAATCATAAATCTAAAAATCATAAATGATAAAATCATAATCGAAATCATAAAATCATGAATCCAAAATAAGCAACATATAGGCTGCCATATTATATCGCAAACAGTCCAGAACCACATCGTTATTGTTCAAAACGGTGCCAAAGAAAAATTGCCAAATTCAGCTGTGGGGTTATACTGAAGTTATACCAATTTCTGGGCTTGTTAATCGTTGTTTAACATAATAATTCTATTCATTACTAAATCTTTTTCGCCTAACGTTAAAATAAAAACTAATAATATAAACTAAACTAATAGTATAAACTTAACTAATAATATAAAATAATAATATAAATTAAATTAAAAATATAAACTAATTTTCATTTCATTTTTATTAAATTTTTACTCAATATTTTTAAAATATCGGTTATTTTCATGTTTTACTATCCGCGTTTGTAATGATCGATAGACGGCGCTTTGTGAACACTGCAGTTGTTAGTAAACATAGCCACGTGTATTCCATTAGTGGTCCTTTGTTATTCTACTTAATATTCGTACTATAATTTCTCCGCCATTACATTATGGAAAATTGAGTGCTTTTGGAAAAAATACTTCAGTTTATTCAAAGTTCGATCGGAAGTAGATTTTTAACTGAAGTTGAACAAATATAAATTTCAAATCATCTGATTAATTCTTTACTTCCATTAGCCGAAGCAACTGAAATTTTAAATTTGTCATTTGGAAATAAATGGAAGCTTAATTCTGGATTTCTTGATCCTTTGGAGTTACACTGTGGCACACAAAAGTATGTGTTATTTTTTTTACCGTATTTATTCATTTTTATTCAATAAATATATGTGAAACTAAATATCGGCAAGCAATGGCGGTTGTT